>OY763909.1:9790000-10990000 GCA_963667235.1 Nomada lathburiana
TCGAACTTGGCAAAACACCGCGCCACCGATACGTCTACCCTTCCACACGATCCCCCTGCGCCCGGAATTGATTTACCGTAATTGTTGCGCGAAAATTGAGCAACAAAACGTTGCCGGACGTTCGCGTTTCACAGCGGAACGAATGATACCTCGAAGGGTTGTAACTTTCGACGGGGGTGCGCGAACGATTTTAATCGAATCGCCGCGACGCCGCGACGATAAACGAGCGGGGTTTCGGACGCCGGACGCATAGTAAGCGCCGAGTTTGTTTTGCAGATCGAACGCACCACTTTGCCGGAAGCCGTTTTTGTCACTTCCCGATGCTATAAAGTAGTTTGCCAGAGCGCGGAGCCGCGGCAATCATCGTCTATTAAGGGGGAATCGGCGAAATGGATTTCACGATCGACGCAGCGCGTCGAAAACGATCATCAACCGGCCGGTTGGCGACGAGTTACGATCGCGCGGTGCGGTGAAAATAATTTCCCGGCTGGTGGGAAACGAGGAGCCGGATAGCGACTGGCATGGTGTGAAAATAAAGGCAGCAGAAAAAAAAGAAGCGGAGGGCAGAGAAGAGGGTGGCGTCGAAAATTTCCACGCGACCGTGGTACCAACTGCCGGGTCGTAAACTTTCATTTCGATTCTCCGGTGGTCGCGAAAGGTGAAAAATTACCGCTTCTGCTGCACGCTTTGTGCGCGCCACTCATTCCCCCCTGCGCGGGAAAATTGTGCGTAAAGCTCGAACGAGCTCGATTCGAAACAGATCCCGACGTTCGGCGATAAACGGTTGAAACGGGACAATTGGACATTGAAAATTCTACGACTCTCGACGAGACTCCCCTGTGGAATGAAAATTTCAATCGCACGAAAAATCTGCCCGATACTATCACGCCTGATAACTATAACCTGAGAACGATAGTTGAACTTTTCGCTGATTCGTCAATTAGAAGGGGCGAGTGGGGCAATTTTCCTTTGCACGTATTATTGATTAAATTATACGAAATTCTAAATCACCAAGGGCGAAACGATGGAAGCATTACGTTGGAGTCAAGCTATTGCACGAGCAATTAAGAGAGTAGCGCCGATAGCTTCTATACTTAGCTTCAGCGCAACCTTCGTTTCACTTGCGGCAATGTAACGCAATGAACGTTCGGTTGAATGCAGTTCATGATCGTGTAATGTAGCCACGTTTAATCGTCGCGAACTATGGCGCGAGTGGCAGCCAACGAGCCGGCGATACTGATTATCGAACAAAATTTCTCCTGTCTACGTACAGAGGACGGCTGATTTATCTACGGCGACACACGGCGGAGCATGGATTACGTGCCTGGAATGCGCACGCCTCTCACGCCGGTCTCACCCGTGGAAAAGTGCCGCAATATTCCCGGGTATACGTTAAACTTTCGAAAACAGCCGACCCGAGGGGGGTGGATTTCGATGTCTGCCCGGCCGGGCACCGATTGGAAGCCGAGTTTCCAAGTGGCGGAAGCTGAAAGGAGGACACTTTGCAATTTGAAGAATAGTTCGCTATAAAGGACAGGATACAGGAACTGTGTGTATTGGAAACTGCGAAAGGCGATGATCGATAGAAACATTGTATTAATCGCCGCCTCGACGACGTCGCGGACTCCGTTAGGAGTATCCTCGCGGTGCAGCGACGGAAGCAACAAACAGCGATGGAATATTGCAGTTAATTGA
Organism: Nomada lathburiana; assembly: GCA_963667235.1. Taxonomy (NCBI): domain Eukaryota; kingdom Metazoa; phylum Arthropoda; class Insecta; order Hymenoptera; family Apidae; genus Nomada; species Nomada lathburiana. The sequence continues at coordinate 9,791,696 of OY763909.1, forward strand.
AAGTTCTAATTGCGGGGTGTTACCCCCACGGAGAACTCTAATCGCGCTCGCGGACACTCGAGCTTCCAGGGATTCGTACCGCGAACTGTGGGTGTAAGCTTTAATCGCGCGAAATTCGAATTTCCGAATGGAAGTTCGGCCGCGATGCGATGCAGTATCGTAAAATTCAACGAAAACCTGTCCCTGATTCCACGACCGACTCTGTCTACCCCAGGAAAATTCTTCGCGGACAGCTCGCGGTCCTCTCGCCCTCGCCCTCTTCCCTCTTACCCATCGCGCGGGAAGCGTCCCGGCGGAAACCGCAAGTTTTGATGAAACGCATTCCCCGGCAGGGACCGGGGAAACTTGAGTTTCCCGAGTCTCGCGGAATCGGGAACGCGTGCCACGCGTCGTGTCCAGGCATGAAAGACGAGCCCCTCTTTGACTTCGTCCCCGAGCCTCTTTCTTTGACGTACACCCGACGACTTCGTTCCCCAGAACGGATTGCTTCTCGCGACATAATCATACTTCGGGCAACTCGCTCCTTTCATTGCCGCCTTCTCCTCGATATTCATTCCGCAACCCCCTTTTGTTTGCACTAATACCGTGCCAGAGTTAACGGATAGACTTCGCGTTCCACCACGGACATACCGACGGCTGCCTCCGGAAGGATATTGCGTCTGTATCAATATCCCGTTCTGACGGCGAACGGCTGGAATACGCCGCCGGGAATATTCCTCACGGTATATCGTGGGGATGTTTGTCTCACGTTCTGCTCCGACTGCACGGTCCCGACGGTTTTCGATGGGCCACGGGACGGTCGCGGGATAAAGATCGGCTCGGTAACCAGCGTGTGATTTTGCGAATTCTTGCGCGGCGAATATCTGGGCGAATTTTCTGCACGCTTCGCAGGAACCCTGCAGAGCTATCGATACTTTTCCGTAGTGTGCATAACTTTATGCTGTTTATCGGTCTTTCAATTGCGCCCATTGATCGGGCAATGAATAATGTATTAGCTACGAATCGAGGGGGAACCGGTAAATCTATGCGAAGCTCGTAATTCTAAATTAACTGCTTCCTATGGCAAGATCCTGTGTGCGAATAATGGCCGGCGCGCAGAAGTATCGTACAAGTGTGACGATGTCGTGCGTCTTGTACTTTGTCGACGGGGTATCCGGCTAAATTTCCAAAGTAAGAAAACGCGCGTGCATCGTGCATTTTAAAGGGACGTCCGTTGCGATAAATTCGAGAGGTCCTTGACAGTTGTCCCGTGCAAGCGCGGAGTTCAACGTGCTCCAGATTTTCATACGCCTGCATTCTACCGTGGAAAAATCGTTGTGCACGTTTTCCGATAACAGCGTCGCGTACGTTCGCAGGCGGGACGCGAACTTTCCGGTACGCAACGAGCACTCGACGTTAGCTATTTACAATTTTCAACGTGTCTCGTGTTTCCTTGCGGCTAATTAGAGGCTACACGCCGAACAGTTCAGCCAGACAGTCCCCGTTCCACTGCCGTGGAACCTATCGGGCCAGTTGAATTTTTAATATGAGCATCGAACATTAACCCTTTCGCCAGTGTCTATAGGTTGCCCGATTAAACTTGACTGCCGCAAACTCGAATTTTGGAGCGATACAAGCGACCCGCAAAGAAGCGCCGGTATGCCACACCAGAACAAACCTGATGATTTTTCGCCGAGTCGAAAACGATTCAGCGGTGGGCAATAAAAGTCGCGAGACAATCGCGCTCGCCGCAGATTCATACGATTCGGCGACAATGCGATCTCAGGTATCGTTCGATCATCGAACGGCTCGTTTCGGGGTTCGCAGTGGACGCGACCTCGTTCATTCAACGAACAGTACCGGGGAATTCTTCTCGGCGAAAAGTTTCCGACGCCGAGTAATTAAGAGCTTGCAGCCGTTGCGCAATGACCGCATAAATCGGCTGGCCGTAACTTGTAATCCACTTTCGAGTTCGCGAGGAACATCACGCCGCCGCCGCGTAACACGTAAATTTCGCCGACGGTTTATGCAAATTATTGATGGAACCCGGGGCTAATACATTGTCGCGCGTGCGACCAGGGAACACGCCTGCGAATACATGCGCGCACACACACGTACATACAGCAGCCTGGAGTCAATACATTTTCCGCTGGAATTACGAAAGCTCGCCTTCTTCCTCGTCCATTTAAATGCCGCATAATGGCGCGATAAATAAACATCGAACGATACCACGTGAAATTTATTTTCGACCGGGCCGCCGGATCGAAAATACGATGCCGCGGGGGTTGCGAGAGGGTGACGGGGTTGCGAGAGATCTAAAATAGAGGCTGCACGGGTCGCGATCGGGATATCGATGATAAATGGAAAATGTATTAGGAGCGCACAGTACACGGCCGCTGTACACCCAACAAAATATCAGTCGTACAAAGGGAAACGCAAAAAAAAACTGTTTTCCTTGCCAGCGAGTCTCGCGCACGAACATTCGACGAGCTCTAATTCAATTTCTCGAAACTTTGTGGGAGCCAACGCTAAATTGTAAACACCGGCTGGCCTCTGTTTTTCTTTGCGGCGTCAACATTTTCGGAGCATACCGTGTCGGGCAGGTGAAACGCGGGTGAACGGAATGTTTCGCGAAACGCCCGGCGAACCAACGTCGCACAGACCCGTCGAAATATGACATTAAGCGTTTCTGCCGATTGACCGGTGCGCACCTTGGCGATCGGAGTACCTGGACGCCACCGATAAACGACATTTCTACGATTTACCTTGTGCCCGGCGTGGCTGACAGCTCCGCGTCTGCTGCACTGTACTCCGTACAACACACATACACACGAGCGCCCTGAGAACTACGGTCGCACGAAGCACGCGATCCACAGGGACCCGAAGATCTGCCAGAGGTCTAAGGACCGCCGTTCAGCCGCAACACCGTGGACAAACTTGCCCCCAAAATTGCTTGCCGCGTGCACACGTTTGCGCGTCGACGCGACGCGACGCCGTTCTCTATATCTACGAATAAAACGTTCCCGGTATCCGCGTGAAATCACAGCATCACGAAACCATCACAACGACCATCACTGCTGACGAAACAGGCGAGCACTATCACCGGGGTGTAGCCCCTCAATCGGACGAGCGCGTCACGTTGTGCGTTACGCGACTGACGGATCGTTCACTGTTCTCACGAGGATCCCTGCCATTCGATCCCGGGCGCCGTGCTGCCAGCGAGAGTAACGTTCCCGGCGAGAACACCAGCCGCGAACGGATCAGACGTCATCTCGCCGCGGTGATCCGTGCATCGTTTCGTTCAGCGCGATGCCTGTCGTCGATTTACGCGGCACTCGATGCACCGCGACGGCGAGACGAGCAGAGACGAGCAGAGGCGACATGGAAACCCGCCATACGACGTACGCATGCATAGAACACTTTCGGCACACCGGTGGGGAAACACGAACAACGGGGTAACGAGGGCAGGTGACGCGCTGCGCAACACGTAACGTCGCGTCGAAGCTCGCGAGACGAACTACGGCACAGGAATGAGAGGGTCCGCCTGCTATCGCGCACCCCGACGTCAGCGCCGCGGCGCCGCCAAGCTACCCCCTGAGAGGAGAAGCGCGCCACGGTCGATTCTGTGCTACCCACCTACCGACGGAACTGGCGGATCCTTCGAGCTGTCTTTTCCGCGCGGTATTTCCTTTTTCAGTAATATTAGTTAGGCCGTGACAATTCGTTGGCGCGACGATACAAGGGTTGGAGAGGGTGAATCGCGCGAGAAATGTGTTGCCGATGTTCTCGAGAGCTCGGCATCGGCGTGCTTCCTTTTGCGATTCGTTTGCCGAGATTTCCGTCTTATGTCCTTTGGAGTCGTCGGTAATCATTTCTGTGGAATGAATCTCGTTCTAATCTCGCGTTGAATGTCGATCGCGCGCGTCGCGTACGATTCGGGGCATGGTGTTTGAAAAGTTGGCGAAGATGCGTTAATTTATGGCGAGGAACAGTGCTCCCCATAGCTGCAGCGATTAATGGAATGGCTCCTTGTGAAATGCAGAAAGCTTTTCGAATGCGATTTCAATACGACGGTTTTAATTGCAGCTTATTAATATTGTTGGAGTAGTGTGTAATATTCAATGCGGAACAGAAATGCCGGTCTTGAATACTGAAACACAGGCGAAGCTGCTCGAGTCTCGTCGCGCAGGCTCCGCTGGAGGAGACACAACCGCTATCGATTCAGTTCTACCAACGGAAGGACCCTTTTTGGTAACTTTGTCGAATACCTAGGGACACCTGCACGTGTCGAAGATAGGAGAAATAAAATTCCGTCGATATGTCAACGCAGATCTGGCGAAACACGATCCAGTGTTCGACGCTATCTCGGTGAACACTTTCCAAGGCTAGCCACCCATGGAACTTGTATTCTTCGATGCGTAGAATTATCAGCCGTTTCCCGAGAAATTAAACCGGAATCTTTTTATTAGCCAGGAAGTTCGATGAATGAAAGTTGCGGGGAACTTTTCACGGAAGCTCTTTATCAAAAATTCCCGTGTCTCCATATTGAAGAGACACAGAGACATTCCAGATACTTGTCTCTGCTCCTCCGCGAGGTTGCGCGCATCTGTGACGGTTGAGTTTACCAAATTTCGTGGAATTGATGAGGGATGCCAGAACTGTAGAACAATATTACCCTCGTTGCTCCCATTCGTCGGTGGTTTGGTCGACCTTCGATTAAATTAACATTCAGTGGCGTGTTAAACAACAATGATTCACATTTTCGCGATTCGTACTCGTCAAATAAAATTCTCATAAATCGCATTCAATTTTGTAAACCAATTTCATTTCTTTTCGCAATTTTCTTTCGACCCTTCAACGTAATTATCCATTTCTCTCCTGCTTCCGTTAGGTCGCGAAAGACGTTCCGTCCCTTAATTCAGATTTCTTTGAGAAACCAAACCCACCACCGGCTGAATATTACGTTCCCGGATTCTGCACATTTGCAATACGTTCGGAAAACCTTTCGGTGCGACTTATTTCGATCCCGGACGGGGCTTCGAGGAAGACGCCACGCGTCTGACGGAGTCGAAGAATCCGTTCTAATATAGAAAAGCTGGCGAACGGCTTGCGCGTGTAGTCCGTCGAACCAAAGATACACGAATGAAGCGCGTACGGTCGCACACCAGCACCCGCTTGCACCCTCTTCAGCAGTTTCAGAGTTTCTGTCTGACATATTATTTCTTCGTCGAAGTTGCTCAGCCTTGTCGATCGCGACGAATCTGGAACTTCAATGTTCGGCGACGCTGGAACGGAATTAAAGCCGGCGAATTCATTTCGGCGCTTAAATTATATCCGTCTGGGCGATCGTGTTTCGGTTTCCGATGACGCGGATAGTTTAGCCCGAATCTTCTTTGCGAGATCGTCTCGCCGAATTGCCGGGCAAACCCGCGTGTCGTTGTCAGTTTCTTAAACTCGTCCGCACGGTTGTTAGCGGGGCCGAATTGTTGGAACGCCGGTGCACTGGTTGCCCGAACTTCCGATCGACGTCCAGGTTCCCCCAAGGATATCCCGAACTTACTAGTTAGTTGTTGGCCATCCGCGAACACCTGTACCGGTCGTATCGTAATTAAACGTGTCATCTATATCTTTCGTACGATCGATAAGCGGCAATTACTTGCCGGGTCGGGAAGGTAACGAGCCCCACCCGGTGTTATCGTATTCCTTTTGTTTTCCGGCGGCGCTTGCCCGCCGGCAGCAACACGGTGGAGGACGTTACAAGTGTAAAATTGTATACACACGAGGGCCCGTTTCATTAAAAACACAGTACGCGTCTGGCGCAGCAATGGATAATTGTAAATAAATAGCACGCCGATTCATTATATTCCTTCTGATATCGTTCGCGATATTCCTCTTGATTCATTGGCGGAATCAATTTCTTTTTCTTTTGACCCGTTCAAATTTCAACACGTCCCACGATTATCATCCGACCGGCAAGAATATCGGAAGGAATCACGGGTAGCAGAATTGACGTTTTCCTGTCGAACGGACGAGCTTTAACGAGAGAAATCCCCCGGGGATGTGTTCCGGGAAGATGGGACGGCGGTCATCGAGCCGCTGGCACGGGATCAGCGGGACGAGGAGCGTAACAGAATGGAGGAAGAGAACCGAGCGCCGAAGAAGAGGAAGAAGCGTGAAAAGCTGACACGAAAGGAAGACGAGCGACGAGAAGCTTTCGGCTACAGCCAGCCCACAATAATCCCCCACCGGAAGATGAATCACCCTGTCGACCGTCTCGCAAGACACGCTGATGGCGAGATAGAGGCGGCTGAAAGAAGGTGACTGGTTTCAGGAACAGCTGCTGCAAGCCCGGAGAATCTTTGCGCCGGACCCGTGAACGTGGTAGCAGCAGCGAGATCCTTAAAGTCCGTGGAGGGAAATGAATGAAAACGCGACGGGTGATTCAATTTGGGAGGGGAGGACGATGGACGAAACAGGGTGCTGGTGTGAACGTGTTTACGTGTGCGTGCGCGTGTGCGGACGCAGGTGGAACGAAAGGTAACGCCGTGGGAGAATCGTGGTTGATCGAATGTCAACCACTCGCCGAGCAATTCCACCTCGAGCCCGGCCGCGTTGAAAGCTCGCCGCGAACGTTCGTGTAATATAATCAAATGAAATTGCTCGCCGCTTTCTCCTTTGAGCCGCCGCCGATGCTGGATCGAGCTTTTTCGACGATTGCAGATCGGGGCGGGGGTAGAATTCTGGCGGTGAAACGTTCGCATCGTTTGGAAGCTTTTGAAAGATAATGCGAGGGAAATAGTTGGAACGTGGATATATTGTGCTCGTACATATTTAGGCAACGATCGCTGCCAGTCGATTCAGGAGTTAAATTGTTCAAACGATTGAACGACAATTGTTGGAACATTTTTAACGGAGCAGGTATATCTATTGATCTTGTTATCGTGGGTAGAATTTCATTAATATCAGCGTTGTGACGTGCTCAATTAATGTGGCACGGTGTTAGAAATTGGTCGTCGTTCAGGGGATGGAAGGGACGAACAATTATTTATTTGGATTTCTATATTTACTATTATCCGTTGTCGTCTCTATTGTTATCATTTTTAGCTGAACGTGCACGTTGATTCTGCGAATGGTGTTCAATTAACTTTTGTTCCAATGGCATCTTTAATTAGCAAGATATTCAAGACCGTGGATACGATCTGTGATTAATTATTCCATCGACCCTCGCCTTAACGTCAGCGAAATGGGCCGGCGATCAAAAATTCCACGATAGTTAATAATTTCTTACATAATGAGACGCGGGGTTCTGGGAAACGAGCGCGGTGCTTTTTTCTAAAGAAAAATTCCCACTCCAAAGGAGCGGAATGGACAGAGCGGGAGGAAACGAGGCTGTGAAAGAAGAAGCGGTGTTTTAAGATCGTGAGAAATATTGCTGCGTGATCTCTCCACCTTTAATGAATTATTCGCAATAAAATCTCTAGCGCAGCGTTAACAATTTAGACCACTTCGCTCTACTTACCGTGGACCGCGTTAAAATCTATCAAGAGACGGAAAGATACTCTTTGGGCGGATTGCAACTGCGATTTGGAAATGCAAAATGTGGTATCAACAATTTTCACGAAACACCCTGGAAGGCGGCCAGAAATCCTCGGGAGAAATTAATGTCGCAGGAACAAAAGTGTGAGCATCGCGTGAAACCCGGATTCGGGCGCCGGGTCCGTTTCCCCTATCCGTTGCCAAAGTGGAAATGAAATGAAACGCGAGGGCTTCGATACGACGCCACTGACGAAATAGAAATCCGTTACGAGAGGCCGGAAAGAGGAACGCGGACGAAACGGAAACGAAAGCTGGTTTGCTGATGATTCGGATACGTAAGCTCGGCTCGGTAACGAGCGGAGGAAAAACGTAGCCCTCTAACAAGCAGCTCTTTTTCTCTGTCGGCTTGCAACCCTGTATCGGTCCGCCCATTTACCTGTTCTACCTCTGCAAAAATTTGCCCCACCTGCTGTACAACGTGTACAACCTCATACACGTGTACCGGCTCCTTTCACAGGAAATAAAAATTCGACGGATGCAGCGAATGTATTGCGATCAATTAATTGACCCGAGGCGTGGTCCGGGAAAATTGAATTCGTGGAAAACGTGAGGAACCATTTTCCTTCCTTCCCTGCACAGGTTTCGCGTCGTTAAGCCACTCGTGGAATCCGCGTGAATTCCCCGAGTATTTTCAATTGCTCGCGCACGAGGAACATAAGATTTTCGACGAAATTCAAAGTTTACCAAGCGTCGGGATTACAGCAGCATGAGCATTAGCCCGGGTTTCGCCACAGTGCTGGCCGAGTCACCGCGATGGAAAATATTGCTGGAGATTTCATTATAGATAGACGACGACCGTGTCTCTGGAATTGCCGCGTCGCGTTCTTTCGCCCTTTTCTTTCATTGCGCCACCTTTTTTGTCCGCCTCTTTCCACCCCCTTCGCCCCGGGCCGTATGGGAGATTTCCTGCGTTCTGTATTAATTACCGGCCGAAAGAATCACCGGAATCCAGACGACTGTGGAGGGAAGATCAGCCGCGGAATTTCGCCCGATAAACGGGGAGCATGTTGTCCGGTTTCACGTAATTTACGCCCCGAGAGATCTTGGAATTTCGCTGCCCGCCGAGGGGAAACATTTTTGCCGAACAATCGATCGTCCGCTCGCACCTCTATTCCTCGCGTCCGGCGTAATATTTATTTTCCCCGTTGCCCGGTGCAATTTATTAGTGTTTCGCCCCGCCGTATTTGTCCATCTTGCCCGATATATTCGTTTCACGAAGGCTCGTTATTTTACGGCGGCCCGTACGCGCAACCTATCGTGCGGAATATTTAAGTTCCGAAACGGAAAATTGGTCGTACGACAAGAAGACTCGTGTCGTTTCGTAAATTAGCGGTCGTGAAGATTTTATTCGGGGCTTGACCTTACGGCGGCATCCCCAGATACGATCTCGTATAACTTGGCAGTGAAACGGCACTTAGCCTTGGGACGATAAGATATACTTTTACGAGGAGGAGCGCGAGGGTGCAGCGCGAAGAAAGTGTCCATTCACCGACGCTGAGGGAAATTTCATTTACGAACGGGATCCATGTTTAACCGTGAGTCGGACGCCCGAGAATGATCATCCGTCCATCGGGGGGGTGGAAATAAATTGCGGGGGGAGCTAACGATTGAGAAGTTATGGGGGTAGGTTCTCAGTTATCGTACTGTAACGGCGAACTTCTCTTATGAAACTCTATATACACACATATACGTATATACGTTTCGTTACTCCCCGCGTTTTCGGGGTTCATGTAATAGTTACACGAATTCAAGAATTCTCTACGAAATTGCTGGAAACTTGGAAAACTCGAATCTGGCAGATGTAGAATTATTGCTACCTATTATTACTATTATTGTTATTACTATTACTACTGTTAGCCCATTATCTAGCTACTGTAATTCTAATCGATGCCAACTAATTCCGCACGCAACATGCACAATGTCCGTCTGAGGCGGAAGACGAAGATGATGGGAAAGGAAAAGCGGAAAACTCGTCGTTCCATGATTTACGATCGTATAGGATCGTTCAGCGGCGAGACTCGAAACGTTACGCCTCGCAGATGCATTTAATCACTCGACATCCGATAATCGATATCGCCCGTGGATATGCCCCTGGAAACACTGCTCGGAATGCGATTGCGAGATCGCGAGCTTTGCTGGCAATCGTGCCGCGTCACCGGATCGCGCGTTCTCTTCGTTTTGTTTCTTACAGTTGCTCACTTTTACAGGCGTCGAAATAACGAACAGAGAATCCGAACGCGATGACATTTTTTTTCTTCTCGCGACACAGACAGCTCCGACTGAGAATTCCTTGGGAAGCGATGCGCAAGTCGTGCAGTTCGATGTCGAATATAAATTAAGCTTTCTAAATCTGCAAATTTAGAATATTCGATGGATTTTTTTTTTTAACACGATTCATCCGATCTGTTTTTCGTTTTTTCTGATATTCCGATACCGCCACAATCTCGTTTCTACTTGCACTGGAATACTTTTTAATAAGCTTTACCCGGTTACACTATCAACGACGTTCCACCCTGACACTAGGGGCATGACTGATTAAACACAGGTCGGCCCCCTTTCGACGCGTTTCCTTTGAAATCTAATTAATCTGACATTGCCCTCGGTCGTTACCGTGGACAGTTAGGTAGTCTAACTAGCAAGTACCCGGCATTGTCTCGGCAACAATGGATACCTCTTGAAACAGAGGCGGAGATAGAGGCCTGTTCTGTGGCCAGCCGACCGGTACAAATTTATTAATTGGCTCAGCTCCGCAGGCAGGGAATTAGACCACTACTACCCTGGCCAAACCAGCCACGAGACATGGTAACGAGAGGACGATCTACCGACTGACTATTTGCAGGCTGATTCGCACGTCGATGGTGCCAATTAAAATGAGCAACAACTTCTAATGGGTCGTCCTTGCACTGCCGAAACTATTCGCACCGGGGAATAGATTTCCGTTTCTATTATTCCATGCAACGTTGCCCAAGAGTACCGGGCCCAACGAAAAATGCCAGAACTTGGTTATTTCTTCGCGGTATTAAAGCGTCGTCGATACACGCGAAGCAAAACCGCAAACAGATTTATAGGTCCGTCGTTGGCGTGACGGGAGTCGAAGTCCCGCTTTCCGAATGGAACCAACTACACCGTGCAACATTTGTTTTCTTATGAATAATTCGAGCGACCAGAGCACCGGAATAATTCATGATACGTGCCTCCAGTGTCAGCCTAAGAACGCCACGGATTTATAGGAGAATCCGGAAACTTGCTCGCCTCACGGCAAACATTCTTCAGCGATCTGGTTTTTTTTTCTCTAGCGACACCGTCCTATTTCTAAACTCGGCGCTACCGTCTCGTCGCTGCGAATCAAATTTGGCAATCGTCGGAAATAAAACTAATAGACAACAGTGTACAATTTTCCGTTCCCTCGTTGCGGAGGTTCGAGGGCCAAAGAAATTTTTAAATGCCTACCCCGTTTCCTCTTGTCCTTCCGCAATTCCACTTTTTTCTCTGCCGCATAATTCCACCCCGGATCGTTCATCAGCCAGGAAACTGCATCATATATCACGCGGACGATGGGTCGCGTGTTCGTCCAGCTGACTGGACGACAGTTTCACGATGTCGCGTAAGCACTCGTTGCCACTAATCCACCCCCGTCAGCCAGGAGTTGTCTTGCAACTACGGCTTTCCGAACTGCTGCACCCAGAGACTGGGTTACGCTGCCCGTAACTAATGCTTGATAATCGTTCGGTTCAGTTCTCGCTGTTTCCCGTTTCTCTGTTTCCCGGACCCGCTCACCGCCGCCAGACTCGTGGGTTCATTGTCAATCGTTTTCCCGAATTGTCCGGCTATTTGCTGGTAAGCGAGGCGAACGAACGAGTGTATCCCTCATTATCGGATCGTTTGTACGGGGATGCATCAGTTTTCCCCTGCAGTTTCTCGTTGCTCGATGCACGCTTTTTATGCCTCGTCGACTCTCGGAAAAGTGAACAGTAGGGTTGCCGAGGGTTGTTCCGCAAAATGGGGTGGCGATTCGAAAACGTTTAAAACAACCTGGCCGGATCGGAAAGTATTGGAACAAAAATTGTTCTCGCATATTTTACCGCGCCCACGTGGTCGGATATCGTGCCACGGGAAATTATACGTTTGTTTGTCGATCGTTCCCCGCTTCCACGGTTATATCGCGTTGGATCGCGTGATTTTTTTTTAAATAACGTTCCCGGCGATTGTTTGCTTATCCCTCGAACAATACCGCCGAGACATTTTCATCCAATTGATAACGATTAATCGAAAATATGGAGCGTCCGTATAAATATTGGCCAATTCGAAAGCCCTCCGAGCAATACGTGTTTGTTCGTACGAATTTTTCGACGTTCCGGGTTCTTCTTTCAGCTGGCGGCGCTCGCGTTTGTAAATAATTTAACGACGACAAGCGTTTTTCGACAGTTTCCGGCTCGATACGCTGCGTTTCGTAGCACTGTGCATGCCAGCGCGTGCAAACATCGAAGCCGAAGGAGTCCGGGGAAGCGAATCGAATGTGAAACGACGTTTAGCAATGCAAATTGGCATGATGCAGCCCCCGGATTTATTTTTCCCGTTGCACACGGACGACTTACGTACGCGTGCACCCTCCGCGGACCCGCCGTTCCCACAATCGATTTTGCCGTTCGTTTGATGCACCATCGAGCTCCAGTATGTATTCGGTTAATTTTTAAGGGCCCTCGAAAACCAACCGGTCTTCGATGCCTCGAAAGCATCGTTCCGCCCCGACGAGAAACAACGCACTTGGATATATTTTTTTAAGGGGCGCCGCGAGATTTTTATTTCCAGTTCACTCTCAAATTGGAGCTGCCGTGAATGGCCGCTATCAGAGGGCAGAAACTTGCCTCGTGAAGGCCACGTGCGTCGTCCGTTAAACGTCCGGCGAATTTATCAAATCCGCACCATTACGCCGGCAAGCGAAACGAGAGTTCATCGAGTTCCTCGAGACCCACGGCTTGGTATTCTATCGGGGCCTCCAACTTTCGTCGCCTATGCTTCGATCGTTGCTTTATAGCTCGAAGAATTGTAGTAAACAGTGGCAACGATAATGGCTGCGGCGCACACCGACGATGAAAATGAAACTTAAGAAACGACGTATGATATTGCAACACAGATTTTCGATGAAAAAATCTCCGTTGTATCTGTTTGCTCGTCTATGGCGAATTTTCGTTGCTCCGTATGCACGATACGCGGAAAGGTAGGTGAACCGTACACAGGACTCGTGAGTCAGGAGGTCTTTTCGAAGTGGAAGGAAGGATAAGAACATGTGTCTGGCACTCGTTTCCAAGATATTGTGCATAAAAGCAGCGAGTGGAGTGGGATGAAATTTCGCGTGAATAAAAGTCCGCGTGATAAACAACTGAGGATCTTCCACCGCGACTATATGAGATTCTACATATTGAAGCATAAATCGCGCGCCGTGCAACTCAACGTGGGGCGAGTTTCTTTTCTCTTATTAAACCGTACAAGCTGTCGATGAGAATGGAAATTTCTTACCAATATTCTAACGCGCCGTAAAGCATCGTCGCGCGTTGCATAAATCCCACGTTGTTTCTTCCGTCGTGATCCACCGTGCACCATGGACGAAATATCCGCGAATTTCGCCAACGTCTCGTATACATCTTCTGGACAAATACGACGAAGGGATATTTGCACGGTTCGCGCGATAAAGGGCCCTTCTAAACGACACCGATTCACTTGTACCCCATTGTTCCGACAGCTGTACACCATTTTATGAGACAATATTTTCGCCCGCGCGACCGGAACGATATATCAATCGAGTATCGCTTCCAGCGTTCTCGACTCGTCCGTCGACTTTTACGCGATGAAACGTAACGGCCGCGGTAAACGGGACGCGACGAAAAACCAAACGATCGCGAATTACTATTAAACGAGCTCACGGAGCGTTGGAGAATTAATATCGGCCAACAATATGCATCGATCACGCTTTTGTTCTAGAATTACGGGTATTGGAAATTTGTGTTCAACGGGCACGAGATCGCAATGGTAATAATAACGTCAGTGTGTAAATTTGAATGAAAATCGAGGGTGTAAAACCTCGCGGACCAAGTGAATGCTCCTTTCAATGTTGACGCTATTGTTCAATTGGTCAGAAGAGAATGGCGCACCGCCTAATCAGGGAAAAGCCGGGACAAGACACTCGGGGGTGAAATGAAGTTTTCTCTATTGGTCGGCAGGGAAATCGCATTACTTCCCTGAAACTTCGAGAATCAATTCGATTCGCGGTGCAAGAACGGGACGGGGTGGGAAGGGGTGGCGAAGTCGCTGGCCGTTTTCACATCGTCTCGAACCCAACCCCTCGCCAACCCCTTTTACTTCGGACAGCTTCTGCCAGCCTGCAACGCTCTGTGACTTATAGACTTTGTTTTACTTAATAATAAAGTTCCAAACGGATAAAGGTAAAGTTGCAAGATAAATGGTACGCCAGCCGCGTACTGAAAAATGATAAGTCGGAGTCTCGTCGCGACGCTCCGCTCAGGAAACACTTTCAATCCTCGTTTCTACCACGGTGAATGCATGAAAATCGTTTATTTTGCTTGTACACAAGGGGGTTGCGGGTGGGAAACAGGAAATGTTTAATCATGATGCAGAGGTAATTAGGAAAATGATTGGGAGGGTTGATTCGCTTGAACACGTCGCTCAGCACAGCTATAAAATACTGTGATTAGTTTAACCGAGGGGTTAAATATTAATTAACCGACGGAAACTTTATGGTGGTGTAAATTTTCTTTCGAACGGTACGAAAATAAAACGGTGATATTCTTTAGAATATTTTTCAATAATCGATACTGTTATTGAGTATCGTATAAAAGCTTCCTGCCACTGTATATCGTATTATTGAAACATTAAAAACATTAGAAATCGTACACCTAAATTACAAAAGGAAATCCTTACGCTAAATATTGCGTACAATATTGAAAAATACATTTCTACTGCAATTACGAACGCATCGTCCCGTTAACAATAATATTTACAACAACCGACCCACTCACGAATGGAGGTTCAAATGGATTTAAATGCCAAATCGCCCTACATACAGTGTCCTTTTAAATTCCCCCTGCACCAGCGCATTCGAAATTTGCTTCGTCCAACGGTCGAGCAAAAAAATGTCGGCTCCAAAAGCGTCACCAAATTTTCTATCTCCTGTACAGAAAATTCCAAGTTCGATTCTCGCTGGAAATAAACGACAGATGCTTCCTACTTCCGGTTCCCCGGTTTCTTTTTGATCGTCCCCGTATTCGAGTCCTTCTCCTCCTTCCGTTGCAACGTCGGAATGCTTGACTTCCCGTCGCCGGTCACGGACACGTTCGCCACTTTGCCTCCGGCCACCGTTTCCACCCTCTGCACGATTTCCGCCATCTCGGGGTAAGCAACCCTCTCCGTTGCACCCGGCGTCTCCTCTTTGCGCCTCGAGAATGACGGGATCCTTGTGACCTTCGGCTTTTCCTTCAGGGGTGGCTTTTCTCGTTGCTCTGCCAGCTTGTCCCTGTCAATACTGTGGCAGACCTGTTCGGGGGATGGTATGGCGGACACTTTGGGGATGTTCCTGTGGTCCCTGGTCCTCTGGAGGGTCGACGTGGGTTTGATAATAATTTTCGGCTGTTTCAAACTCGAGCCGGGCCCCTTCATTTCTCTCGGCGTAATTATTATTCGTGGCTCCCTTCTCTCTTGGTTACTAATCATCGGTAACCTTGCCTCCGGAGAGGCACAGGGCGCGATCGAATCTGACAGCAGCTGTTCAACCGAACTGGTATTGGATCTGCTTGTTGCGTTAGAGTTGAACGAGGTTTGCATTCTGCCCTCCCTATCGGGTGTATCTTCGAAAGGAGAACCAGCCGCGTTCACCACAGTCTGACTCAGGCTCTGATTCGCCTGGCCGAGAAGATTTCCAACCCTGGGCGTAATGACTATTCTAGGCTCGATTCCAGGGCTCCTTGCGTCCCAATTGTACTCTCCAAATTGATGCGGCCCGTCCGCAGCCCTGCCAATAATCCTAGGCTCGGACGAAGCTGTCAGCGTGGAGGCCTCGTTTCCAGTTGGACACGATTTATACCAATTAGGATTGCCAATTCCAGATTCCAATAGAGCAGTGGGACTCCCTATATTTTTGTCAACGCTGTGAGATATTGGCTGATTGATTTCGTGAACAGGACACACCGTATTGGAGTAGATGGTGTCCACGCTGCCCCCAGTTTGAGCCCTGGACCTGTCCATCCTCTCGTCCAGAGAATCAATAATACTGGGATCCGAATTGTTCTTCGCGGAATAGTCCTGTCTTCTTAACAGAGGCCCGACATGAAGGTTCGTCGTGACCGGCTCCGTTTCGACCTGACTCTCGTTCTCCTCGGCGAATTCCAGACTCTTGGATGGTCCAAACATTCTTGGAGGGGGCTGGGGTGGTTGGTGGGTTGACGATGACGGGTGCAACCCGGTTCTGTAGTCCTTCAGCAGAGTGCCGTGCTGTTTAAGGGCGAACAGACTGCTGGACGCCGGTAGGGATCTCCTTTTCTCGATGTCTGGCAAAACTTTTGGGTAGTTTCTGCGTTTAATCGTCTTCAGAGCTTCCTCCGGGCTGATGCATTCCCTTTCTGTCATAGGTTCTCTGCTGGTCACGTTGACGTCGCAGCTGGGGGGAGGGTTCACGCCGAACGTGGTCAGTTTCGGCCCCATTTTCATGTAAATGTCGTCGGCCTGGCCTATCACCGGTACATCTGGGTTTGCTTCTATGTCGGGTCGGGGCGCGCGAGATTTCAATTTCGGATTAATCTTTGCGTAGAGGCTGCTGGTGCTGCCCGAGTCGGACTCGTAGATTCTCGGCGTGGAAAAGTTCGGTCTCACGCTCCTCGGAACGTTGTCCATCGGCAATGGGTCGCTCTTCGAGTGATGGTGCTCTATGACGACCACCTGAGGAGCTGGTTGCAGCTGTGTTGGGTCGATCATAGAGCAATCGACACTCTTGTCGAACGAGTCGTTCGCTTCGACGCTTCTGGCCAGCTCTATGGGCACCTGGTTCAGAATCGATTCGGTTCTACTGGCGGGTGTGGCGTCAATGGCCACGGAGACCTTTGGCACTTTTGACTTCTTGCCAGGACGCACGATCAGAGCCGGACTCTCATCGTAGATGGGTTCCTCCTTCTTGTCCTTCTGCAGTTCCTCCTCTAGCCGCCTCGTTTCTTCCTCCTCCTGCTTTGTCAGCTTGTCCCGGTGCTCCTTCTGCAAGGTTTCCCGAGTTTTCCTCAAAAATCTTGGCGAGCACCTTTGCAAACACACGAGTAAAAGCTTGATTGAATTATCAATATAATCTCTGATCATTTTTGTCAAGTACTTGAAGGGACTTCGAAAATCAATTCGCAGGCGTAAAAGTAGAGACGTTGTTCTTTGAATTGAGCCGTGCCAGAGTACCGTACGATATTTTTTCGCGAATTTACAGCGGTTCGAAGATCGACAATTTTTCACCCACGATTCAGTGATCCTTTAATCGCGACGTCGAATCTATATAAAACATAATAATACAAATACGAACAGTGTTGCGAATCGAACGCGTGACACAGCACTTCCAAAGTATCAGTAATCGAATCAATTTCCGCCGGTGGGGGAGGAGCAAAACTGTCCGCTAAGTAAATTTCGCCGGCGGCAGATCGAGGGACGAAAACAGCCGTGGCAACAGCGTCGGCTGATTTCGATGAATCAGCTCGCGTCTCAAAGCGAGAGCAGACTCTTTAAGTGAAACCGTTGATTGGATTAGCAGACTGCTCGACGAATTTCCAAGAAGCACTTCTGGAGTCCGCGCAATTAGCGGACCGACGGAATTGAAGGGGCCGGATCCGAATTGATTCGATCCCCACCTACCTGTGCACGATCTCCTGGTGTATCCACTCTCTAACCTTGATGTGGGTGTCAATGGTGGAACCGGAATTCTGTCTGGATAATTTCGACCGTCTACCGAAGTTCGAATTGTTGTCGTACGCCTTGTCGTTTTTTATCACGTCGTTCAAGTCCGGTTTACTGTCGCTCTTGTAGCCCAGCTCGCCGTAATGATTCTCATACTTGTCAGACTTCGCCCTTCTCGGTTCGTCCTTCTGACTGACGCGTCGCTTCAACCCTGACCCCTTCGCCTTCGCGTCCTGCCTCTTGCAATAGAGGTAGAGGAACGCCGTGAAATTGATCAGCAAGAAGACGACGCCGAAACCGGTCAGCATGGTGATCACTGAAGAACTCCTCGGCGCGCTTGGTTGGGGTATCGCTTCTTCGTCGGTTCGCGACGATGTGGTCGAATCTGGGTTGCTCGATCTGTTTTCTGTAACGCTGGACACTGGCTGCTGTCGATCGTTTGTCTTGTGCCTGAAAAATCAACCGCCCCTTTTGCTTGGAAATGGTATGAAATTTCTAAGGAAGGATTAATCGGACGTTTCAGGTACGGATGAGCAATATCTAAGCTTTGGACATATGGAGATGAGGAAATCGTATTGTTCGTGTCACGTGAGTTGAGATTGAACTTGGCCAGACAGTTGCCAAGATTTGTCGTGACTGGGTTGCGTGGGATTCGATAAGGTGTATGGTCACCTGCTTAAAGGTGATTTCGAGCAGGTGCTACGGATTAAATCGCGATGCTGGTTTATTTGCTCCGAGCGCGAGGCATCCCCCTTGTTTTTGGAACGTTAATCCTCCATTAAGCCGACCGGAGGCGCAATTGAAACTCTGAACAGGAGAATATTTCGCCCCGTTGTACGAAACTTCGAATAAATTCCATTCGCCCGGCGCAATACGGACAGTTTAAGCGTTTCGGGACAAGGAAGGAGCCGAACGCACCGGAGTGCAAGTGACGTTTCATTAAATGTTCAGCACGCGGCTGAAAAACAATAGCCCGCTCGTATAATGTTGCGACAGAACGAGTGCATTTTATTTATCAATTGGTTTGATGTGTTCGAACTTGCTTAACAATTTTCTTAGCGACGCTGTCCTCTCACTCCGCGAGGAATTCATCGATTGATGCGCGAAATTATCGGGGCAGACTGTGGAAAAGCACGTGCAGATCGGCAGGGCCTCTTGTTTAAATTCGTTCCATTATCTCTAGCCCACTAGCCTTAAACCGAAGCATCTGCATTCTATTCTTAACCGTCGTTACTAACCTCGAGCCATGGGCATCGTGGTCCCTGCTCGCGTTCGCATACTTTCCAATTCCGTCCGCGATGTCGAGAATCTTTGGCCGTGATCCTTTTGGACGGACCGGCAGAGGAATGTCTTTGCCCGGATGACGAATCAGGTTGGGCAGATGCTCGTTCCAGAATTGCATTTCTGCGTTTCGGTACTGCGCGCCGGTACTCGGCGGAATAGCTGCGGCAAACGTAATATTTATTCAATCGCAATCAACAGAACTTATGAGAAATTCAATCTCGTCCGACTTACTCAGGTTCAGGTAAGTCTGATTCTGCGGATCGTACTCCGGCCACTCGATCTCGTACTTGCCCCATTCCTTTAATCCGTCCGTTAGATAAGGATACCTCTTCGCGATGTTTGGGTTCCTGATTTGCGGACAAAAATTAATCGAAGAAACGCGAGGGGGAGAGCAAATTAATGCGATTGGATTGCAGGAGGAAAGAATGTCCCTCGAGCGGTGGAAATTTCGCCGTCGGATAAAGTACGAAAATTGGCGAAACATTTTTCTCCGAGGGATTACGAGAACCGCGGTCGTTTCACTGTTTCAATGGAAATCGAATCCCCGCGATGAAAATGGAAATTTCGATTTCGCCCGCTGTTTCCAATAAACTTGCCGCGCAAGAAGCGTTCCGTGAGATGGCACCTGCGGGTGCTCCAGCCGCGCAAAATAATATCGTGTATCCCGTGATCAAATGTCGGAAAAGCAGCACGATATCGAAATTTTGATACACGGTAACTCTACACCGTTCCCTGTTACGTGATATTCGCGCGTTCAGAGGAAGTCTTGCCGAAAAGGATTCTCTCAAAAAGAGAGGGATCCATCGAAGAACACCCCGATCCTTGTCTGAAGCGACCTCCGATCGCGATATTACCGTGCAGGATGGAACCTTGTTCCGGAAAAAGTTTTCGAGACACTTGACGACGAGGAATCCTCGCGATAGTTCGAGAATCGAAGTCACCCGTTCGTTCGTCCAAGTGAGTGAAAGTTCGTCGAATGCAGCGAGGCAGGGTGGTTTCTTTGGGATTGATTATTCCTCCTCTTTCCTTCGAGAATTGTTAGACTCGTTGTTTCTTTCTGGTCGCAGATAGGTGTGCACAGAGATGTGCCACGCCCTGTGCTCGTGCACTATGCACCTCGCCGTGGATGTACATATTCTTACGAGAGCACGGCGACACGCGCGATATCGATCAGTCGGTGTCACGAACCGTGTAGAACACGCGGCGTCTACTTTGGTCGCCGCCGCAGCGTGCATTAAACAGCTTTGTTTCGCTTAATTGGATCGACCCAGTTCATCGCGATCCACCTTCATGGCGGCGATGCATATGCATTTCGGTTTCGGTAGAAAGAAATTCCAAGCCGGAAGCGTGCGCGCCGAAATATAGGAAGCTTTTGGCGCCACGTTACGTGCTTTATTTATTAATTTCTGTCGTGGCGCTTTGTATGCCTGGATCATTGTTACGCATAATCCTTTACTAAACAAAAAGGAACTGCTTTGAAATCAGCAAACAAAGTATACATCGAATCAGATCGGGGAACTGTAAAAATACAATCATAGTTCGTGGATAAAATATTGAAACGAAGGGAGAACGGCGCTTGCACGGACATTTATGAAGCTCGAACAAATGTATCGTTCATTCTGTTACCCGTTGGGCCGATCGCCCGTTGCAAATATACAAAATCGGGATTACTTAATTATTTAGAGTTCCCAAGAAACCTGCGCGCTCGTACGATATCGATACGGGGGGGGGGGGGGTGATCGATTGCGAAACGCGTTGCAGAATCGGTTAAATAAATAAAAAGCGCGACTAGCACAGGCGATATTGCTGGCGGAGTTCGTTCCCGAAAATTATCTCCTGACGCACGCGATGAAATACGAGAGAAATTCGGTGCTTTCGAGAATAAAACAGTCGAATCGATCGGTTGGGGCAGGAGGGGACCGCCGATGGCCCCCCTGTTAGGTCGGAATGAAATGTGCGAGTAATTTGTATATATAGGTAATCTGCTTGTATCGAGAAAATTAAAATGGCCGGGGTATCGGGTCGTTAATTCACCAATAACCGGTGTTAAAGTAACAAGGGTCGAATTGCTGGCAACGAAACAGGATCCTCGATACTTTATTTCAGTGGTACATGGGGGGGCACTTCTATTGAATAGCAATTTTTATTAGCAAGAGTATGTTGGGTTTTCATTGTTTCCCTTCTTCTTTTTTTCAATTCATTTCGCTAAGATCTTTCAGCGATTATCCTTTCCAATTAGTTCCACGGGGACGACCATCGTTCTTCCTCCTTCGTGTTTAGAGTTTGTTGAGGGATCGATAAATGGTAATAGACCGTTTAATCCGTAAGCGATTCTAAATTCCCTTTTTGATAGATTCCGAAATTAGAAACAGCTTCCATGAAAATAGAACGAATGAAGGATGAAAACGATCGACGGATGCGAAAGGTTAATCGTTCCGCCTTCGTTTCACGGCCTCCGGTGTCTCGGATGCTTTCTTCGTTGCCGAACAAATACTCCAAATCCGGTAACCGCACCCCGGTCAAACGAATTCGACTGCTAAAAAGACCCCACCACTTTTTCGCACGCAGGCTCCTTAATAAGTCATGGAACAACACGTACGCGTAGTAAATAACAAGGACGATCGAACGGCGCCCGATACCGCCCCATTTAACCTTAGTTTTAATTATCGCGGACCATTTAACCGGTGCACGTTTTAGTCATCTTGATTTACGTCTCACGGATCGAGCCCCCTATCCAAGCCTACCAGAAAAGAACGTCCGAGGTTCCCGGTGCCTCTTGGCAGAGCTCGAAAGAGGACCGAGGCTCGTCCTCGCTGAATTTCAACCCCCGGAGAGTAGTTTTATAGAACTGCCGTAGTAATGGACGTAACGCCCCCTCCGACGCAGAAACAATTTCGCGGCTGCCCGTCAGAGGTATTTTGAGCCCTGCCCTGAAATTCATTATCGGCCGACCGACGGAAAATAGACTGACGCGCTTTCAAACATGATTTTCAATTATACGCGCTACTGAATATTTATGCATCCGCACCCCCTCGACGCAGCAGTTCGCGCCACTTGTAATTATTTTTCCAAACAGAGAGTTACGACCGCGTTGCACCTCGCGGATGTTCGTTTCTCGTGCACGGAATATCTGTGTTCCTACGCTCTGGCAATTGGCGATAAGTATAATCCGCATTGGAAGCTTCGCCTATATACCTGTGAGCACTCTTGTTCTATTTAATTGTTGCTTTTCGAGTGACCGCGGTAGAATAAACACCGAATCGCGCCGTTCTCATACCGTCCTCATTACAAATGCCGAATACAAATTAAATTGCACTACTGGCCCAGCGTGGTGCACAATAAGTAATTTCTCTCTCGTTATTGCTACCCGCCGCTCTCTGAAAAAAACAATTTTTCCCAGCAGCTCGCCGCCGTACTCCAGTTGCAATTGTTAGAAAGACAGCGCAAACACTCGGCGTTTCTTTCCAACGAATATATACCGTAACAAAAATCAGCAAGTCGCCGAAAAGGAGAACCATCGAATCGCCTGCCTCTCAGTTTCGCGGTGCCGGCGACAAAGTGATCTCTGATGCTCGAGTGACACTCGCGGGACAACGACTCGCGTTTCTTACGCGTTCCAGCAACACGCGAAGCACGACGCTACTCACCCCACGTAGGCGAAGCTGCACCACCAGTTCATCATTGCCTCGGAGAAGAGGGTTTCGCCGATGTTGTATCGGCGACGCAGGTCGTATTTGCTCCCGTCGAGAGGCACGCCCAGCACATAGGGCAGCTCTTCACCGTGCACGGTGCGCTGACGTTGTTGCTGTAACAGAGAGGTGCTCTCGGTTCGGTATACTTCGTCG
Organism: Nomada lathburiana; assembly: GCA_963667235.1. NCBI lineage: Eukaryota > Metazoa > Arthropoda > Insecta > Hymenoptera > Apidae > Nomada > Nomada lathburiana. Next base: position 9,814,333 of record OY763909.1, read on the forward strand.
GTCGGGAACAAAGTTCCGGCCAAAATTTCGCGGTCCAGAAGAACGGTCAAGTGCACCCCTCTCGACGAAACCGCGGCCATTGTTATTAACTTCCGCCGCTCTGCTTTCGCCCTCCTAACTACGTCTAACCCGTTACTGACCCGTGGCCAATCGATGGCCTTCGATGGGTCGGGCGGGTCTCGGGTTTAAAATGCGGCCGTTTCGCCTGTCGGAATATTTCAGACGTGTCGGTGCTGAAATAGCTACGTTCGGGGCTTCTGATACTTCGACCGGATAATTGGAAGTTCGTTCGCTGTTTCCTCCAGTGAATAGTAGGTGAATTGGGCCGACGAGCGGTCCGATTTATTGCAGATTCCGCGGACACAGTGGAAAGCGCGGGGGTGCACCGGGGTTTAAGGGGTGGGGTTGGCCGCAAAGAGAACGTCTTGATATTGTCGCCCGTGAATTCCAATATCTAACGGCGAGGGGCAAGCCTGTCTAAGCGCAAGCTGAAAAGCGGTGACGCTGTTACATTCGGTTTAACAACACTGCCTGGTCACTGTACTCTCGGACGGAGCGTAACAGGCCGGCACGCAGCGCCGATAAAAATAGTTGGCCGGCGTCCAAATGGGTCTCGTTGCCGGGATTTTTCTCAGGGTTCGCGCACGACCGACCAACGTACAACCACTGAGTCACGCTCCGTCCTTTCGCCAAGGAGTCCGCCGTCCAGTGGAAAATGAATAAAATGCGGAGTGCACAGTCTAATCGTACGCGCTCCAGTTTCCCCCGTGGACGATTTATGTGTCCCCCGAACAATCCTGCCCGTGGACCCCATCGAACGGACGAATTTGTCGAGTCGGAGGGTTGACACCTTGTCAATTTGTTGGTCAATTGAAAATTCAGGGGGATGACTCGGATTATTCGCGGACGCAGCCGTGAATTGAATCGTAACGCGAGTTCGTTATCGATAGATCGAGATGATCGGGGGTGAAATATTGAATGAATATGGAATGAAACTAAATAGCGGCCAGCGTTTCCATCGAGGCAAGGGAATTACCGGGCGATTCCTTGGAATATTTTCATTTCTGCTCGACAGATCTGTCGAGTGCAACCCGGCGAGCCCTACTTACGCCAGAATAGTCCTGCATAGCTTTCGGATGGGAGAAGACGTACATGTAGCTCTTCGGGTTCGCCCTCGAATGTAAATTCGCGGACATTATTAATGGCGCCACGGTTCCACTGTCGGAGAGCGCCTCCAGTACGAGATCCCGATTCTTCAACGCGTAGTCGTTCGTAAAGCCAGCCGAAAAATCGCCGTACTGTTCCAGAATCTTCGATAGAATTAGTTCTGCCTCCAGCTCGTGCGTCGCCTGCCGACCAAGAAACATAGCGTCGCTTTCTTATACGTACGTCGAGTGAATATCGCCGGGCTCGATACCGGTTCATGCACGAATATTTCAACTCGAACGCTCCGTCCCGCTGCTCGTGTATGCCAATTTCTTCGCACGATCTATCGCGATGGAAATCGCCCATTCTCGATAGCCGAGGAGCAAATAAATCATTCAGGGATGTACCTTCGCGTGTTCCCTTAACACTTGATCCCTTTGGCCGTCCAGCATTCCATGGAGCAGGGCTACAGGAGGGAGGATGTGAAACTTCTCTGATTCCGTGACACCGTACATGAGATCGAACCTGTTCGATAAACGCGCATAAAGGTGTACTTAGAAATATGTACAGTTCCCTAAGGATTAACACGAAGCAAACTGGTAAATTAATTTCTACCCAGGCAACTCATTTATTTAACCCACCTGCCGAACAGCTGAGGATTTTTCATCAGATTCAATGGCATGTCCGGGATAACAGCGTTATCCTTCAATGGTGCAAAGGCAGGCACATAGTTTGGCTTGTGGATTTTCACGTTCAGCAGCGTTTCAACGTCCTGCCCCCGCAAACAGAGCGCCAGATCGCTGTCAGTCGTGGTGGGACAGTTCAAAGCGTGCGCCACCTGAAAAATGATTCCGACCGTTTCTCAGCGACGCCCAACGAGCGTTTCCAATGCTTCCGACGATCGTGGCTGCTTGTCGGGCGACGAGGGGCGATATTTTCTTCCCTGTTCGTCCGAATCGCGGCCACGACAATCTTTTCATTTTCGAGCGAACACAAACGGGGACGATCGAGCAGGAACAGTAGCGCGTCTGTGTTGCCCCTGGTGAAACGCGACATCGATCTATCGTCGACGCGACGTCAAGCGCGTCGAATTGAAACGATCATCCTACCGAGGGTTAAATACCAGCGTGTAAATAGCAGAGTGTCGTAGAGCACTTTTGCTTTTCGTGTGCGAACCATCGGCGACAAGAGTTTCGTATTAAACGACTGGATGTGTTCTAATGCTGAAGGATTTATGTAATCGAATTTTCATCGATACATTTTGGTAACGGATATTGCGTTTTACTTTTGAGTCTATTGATTTCGAGCATGACCACTGTTGCACATTTTACACACGCAATGGTAAGATAAAAATGTATCCTTTCCTTTTAGCAACTACGATTACCTGTTTAGTGATTTGCAGGGGAGCTTTTCCTATAGCATCAGCGCTCAGTGCTGACCCGGACATCAGTATAGCCCGTTTAAACAGACCTGCGAAAGCCGAACGGACGATTAATGGCCAGCTACCCTCAGGATTAGACTAGGAACCGGTTGCACGTAGAATATTAATGAGTAAAGGGCAACGAAAATGTAAATAGTTCCTTGCGAATATAAATAAATGAAGCCGGGATGTAAATAGAACGCGCTTTACGAACGTTTATTGCATCTCGTATATATGTCTGGCCATGTGTGTTTAATACCACTCGCGCGGCTAGCCTCCGCAAGGAATTAAATTCTGATTAATGCCGTACTATGATTTCCTCACATAAACTCGATCGAAAAATCGTGCGATATTACAGAAAATCGTGCCGCAAATATAAATCGTTCGTGTGTAAACGCTTAATTAATAATCGTGCTATTCCTGTTAATTTTATCGCGGCTCACATTCTCTCGATCACTTCGGTTAGAGGAATCGTTCGGAATCCACATTTCTAAAATCGAAGTCGAAACGCTGGGGCCCTTATCGATTTCACGAAAATGGAGATTACGTGTTCCTCTTAACATTCAGGCATCGCAGAAGTCGCAAACACGCGACACGGCAATAACCATTACCTTTCTTATTAGCCACCGGGCTGATAAGCAGCAGGTTAGCAAAAATGGCGCCGGTACCGTGGCCGACCAGGGTAATGCTGTTAGGATCGCCGCCGAAATCAGCCACGTTCTCCCGTAGCCAGAGCAGCGCGGCTATTTGATCGAGAAGACCGAAATTGCTCCCTGTATCGTCTCTGGTTCCTGGCCTCAAAAAACCTGCAACAATATATTCTTGATTGAACAACTACACGGAAAGGTTGGAGGATATCGAGGGAATTTTCACATTTCTGAATTCCCCGCTCAAGTGTCGCACCGTGAGATACGAAACCGAATAAAAATTAAATATGAGTATTATCAATATTCTACGATGGTGCCATCAATTGTACACGTACGAAATCGACGTATCCATCGGATGGAAGAATGGCTCTCCTAGCATGTCAAAAAGCATGGCGTTGGTTAAATTCTGCCAGCCTACAAAGTACACCAAGAAATCAGCCGGGCACGCGGAAACAGACCAGAGCAGCATATTCATTTTCTACTTTTTCCTCGTGCCAGCTATCTTGGTGTACATATTTCCCCCCCGGTTGTTTTGCAAAGGGCTGAAGTTATCCGGACCTCTCCCCGGCCAATTGTAGCGGGCTACGTGTCCGCCAGGTGGGGGCTGAAGTTAACTAAGCGCCTTCCCAGCACTTTAACCTAATTTATGATTATGGTTCCGCGGCCGCTTTTTCCTTTATTTTCTCCTTTTCCATCCTTACCCCATTCTATTTAGAATTCACCCCATTTTTCGGCTGCGGTGGCGCACGCTCGTAGCCACTGACGTCCGTCCATTCGCATTACGCGCGCGGTGCTCGCGTTATCATTTTAGGGGGAGAAAATAAACGAAAGCTCGTCGCTGCGAGCATCCAGCTGCAACGGTGCACCGAGAAGGGTTGGGCCAAAAAATGGAGCAGGCCAGGGAGAAAAACGGCGGAGATCGATCGAAGTTTCGGGGGCAAAAGGGCCGGCTTTGTCTCGCAACACATTCCCCCCGAAAAACTTTTCCTTCACTCGCGGCAAGATTTGCGATTTTCAATGTTACCTTCCCTTAAGGACCACTCACCTTTGATTAATACATATTTAATTAGCAACCGATTCGGAGGAATTCTGCGCTATCGAAATTTGTTCAAATGTTGCGTAGACTCCAACATTTCCGACTGCGCGTTACTTGTACGAGCAGCTTGTAAAAGGTATCGGTTGTTCCGTCGCCACGATGACAGATCGATAGACAGTCGTAGGAAGGGGAGAGGGTGGAAATAAAAAGAAACCGGTCGAAGATCAAAGACCTATAGTGCAGCGAAGCACGAACGTTAATGAAGCAGAATTCCTGATTTCATGCGACGCTGCTGCCGATGGCGTCCGGCAAGATTTCATAAATTCGCATCGAAACGGCAGCACCGGCCTTGCTTCACGTTTCCCCGCCGACGAAATTTCAGATTCATGCCGATTATATTCGGTTCGATATTCCTCCGGCCTCTGATAAGGTATCTTTTGATCTCGCATTGTACGCGGATTCAAGGAAAAGTCTGCGCGTCGCGCGAATGACTGACTCGTACTACTTGCCGCGTTACTGTTGCGTTATATACTCGTTCTGCTTCAATACTCGATTGCGTCGATTAATATGCAATTATTGCGCCGAGTATAATAGTTGCTAGGATGGGCGAATTATTGTTTTATGCATGATCAAAATGTTGTAAACTACTTACCGAGAATTCCCAGGCGAAAGTTGATAGTGACGAAGACGACGTTACCATAAGCTGCCAATATAGTACCGTCGTAAGGGTTGCCGCTGTTCCATTCAAAGCTCTCTCCGTGAATGAACACCATCACGGGGTACTTCCGCAGTGTCTTTTGACCTGCAGACAAAAGGGTGCTGCGTATAAACGTCTACTGACGGGGATGAACGTTTCCCTGCGCTGTTTCAGCTGGTGCGCCACGCCGCTTGATAAATACGCGACTGTTACAAACGATGCGGCATCGCGATGCAAAACGAACGCAGGAAATATTTTCAAGATCGGGGCACAAATGATTCAGTTTTGCATTTCTGCATCAATTATTATTGGAAAGATTTATTCACGCACGAACGGAGAGTTCAGTGCGCGATATTAATTTAACCGAATCCAATCGAGACGAATAATTATTTCCATGCGCATCGCCGAGTCGAAACGATCGATCAAACGATTCAGAAAATTCTCTGTCACCGAGGTAACGGCCGTGGATTAATTCTGAAGATATAATTCCGGCGCGTTGTCAAGGAAAAATGTAGAATAATTCAGGAGATATACGATTCAACGTGGCATAAGGGGGAAAAGATATTCCCAGAGAAACGTCCCCATTTTCCTACCTAATTATATATTTATGCCTTATAAATATTTCCCCCCGCGAATATTTCCACTGTTCCGCACTCTCCCCGTACGACAGCTTCTAATTTACGTCAGCGTAAAAATTATCATCCGAGTTTGCCTACAGCCGACGGTACACACGTGAGTCGATGTTCACTTCCGAAATTTATCACCCCACCCCCACGCACCCTTGTTCACGGACTATTCATCGCGAGTTTTCGGTATTAGGATATCTATAAATTCTTCTCTCCCATCCTGTAGACGACGTAGTTTCCTTTTAGCGAACGATCCACAAATTAGACTAGAGTGAACACCGGCCACCCTCGCCAAACCCAAACCCCAACAGCAGTCGAGATTTATTGGTGAATCTGTTTTACACGATTCCAGTTTCCGCCGTGCAACCAACTTCGCGCCGACATTTGAATACCGCTCCAGAATTAAATCATACTCGTCTCCGCGGAACTCGAAGCTCGATTAATTGTCGCACAACGGGGAAACTTATATTCGTTTTAACCCCTGCACCTTTGCCGATTTGTTGTATGTAGTATAATTGCGCTGCAACATACACCGCAACGAGTTTCAATGTGAGCCAGCATCAACAGCGAACCCTACAGCTCTCGTCGCTTTTCCGAAGCAAGCACTTACACAGCAGGGGGTTGGTTTCACAATTTCCTGAGGAAAGCGGCTGTCTCAACCTTTCTGTCCGAGAAGGGGTTAAAACTAATGGTTGCGGTTGCACGTGTGTCCAATGTTGAAAGCCACCAGTAGCCCGTTTTATTTCGTCTTTCGTTTACGATCTCATTGGAAAAGGAGGTGTTTCACAGAGATTACCGTGGAGGATATCGTTAATTCTCTTCTGAATAATTCGCGGCTCCGTGTCGAATATGTTATGCTAATGCAGTGTCGTATACCTCTCTCGATGTCCCACCCGGACCTGCGGTTGCAGAAGAAAAATATGACGAACGGGGAACGAGGGTGGAAACAGGATGAGGGGGATGATGAGCGATGAGCTGTTAACAAGTTTATGCACTGGCAGCCAAGTATTGCCCTACGTGGCCACAAATTGAATCGTTCAGCCCCCTACTCGGGACTGAAACGAGACGTTTATACGACCTTCTTCCCGCGTTACTATCCCGACAGATCGCGTGATTATCACTTTATCGTTGCATAACTTCAGTCGGGTGTTAGGGGAAGGTAAGCTTCGCGGGGGAATTACGCGGGCAGTATTGCGCCGGTATTATTTTTATAGCGCGACAGGGGATGAAATGGCGCAGTCATTGGGCTAGCAACGTCCTACGTCTTGGATGAAAATATTGCAGCAGATCCGGCCCATAATTTAATCATCCTTGACAGGTGTAATGGTTTGCGCTATGCGTGTATCACAATGACGGCGACCATTTTCATTTCCAGTCCATCGATCCGAAAATATTCGACGGTCCTCCGCGAGTTTCATCCCTTTGTTAATTTTATATCTTGCCGGACGGTGCGCGTACCTAACCAGCACTTCGGCAACCTAGAAACGTCGGCTAAACGAACAGAAAAGAGCGGACAGCGCGAACAATTGGAATATCGAAATTACCACGGCGCGAGTGCACGAGTGCACGAGTGCACGAGTTGCTTCTGAAAATATCTATCGATTCCGTGGTCGCGCGGGGCGAATTTTCAGCGTGGCCATTTCGCGGTGGTAAAAACGCGACGGGAAATAGGTCGATGTGATCATACGGGAGCCACTCGTGCAATAATAAATGCACCATGTGGCCGCTTCCATGAGATCGTATCGACCTATTTTCCGTTGCGTTTGCCCGCAAATAGCCACGTTTTAAAGAAGCCTCCTTCGCGATCCCGCTCCCCGTTTCGATGGGGATGATAAATCTTCCCGAGATGCACTAAGTATTCGTCATCTTTCATGCGTCTACAGAAAGCTGTAGCAGTCTTCTAATGTATTGGCAAGTTTCTCGTAGCCAGATACCACATCTAAACATTATTCTCAATATTTTGGCCCAATACTATTTTGATGCGGTTCGATTCAATAAAATAATACAGTCCGCTTTGTAGAATATTTTTCATTCTTCCGAGCAATGTAACACCTTGGATTTTTGTTTAAATTCCACCTATATTTCGGTGTCGTTTAAAATCTCGCGACGAGATTGCCGTCGGCGATGGGATTAATTAAGAGAAAAAGTGCAAATACGTTCTCGGATTGAGCTTCCACGTTCAAAGCCGAGGCGTCTATCGCCGACGCGTTCAATCTTTGAAGTTTCAACGTGAAAACGAAGAATCGCGTGTAAAAGCGAGCAGTGGGTCCAGGGGGACGAGTCGCTCGCGTAATTCAGGCCAGAGAATTTCCATGAAAATTAAAGGACGGATCGATGCAGTCCGCGGGAAATTGACGTATGGCCGATCATGCCCGCGGGTGTTTTCATCTTCGCCGTTGGATAGCGCGCCGGGGATCGAACAAGCCGCTATAAATCAATTGACGCGAATCTATATCGTAATAAAAGAAGCAACGTGGCCGGCTGTGCGGCTAGCAGGAAGATATCACACGGCAAAAGATGCCTGGCCCGTGTGCACTGAAAACGTATTTCACGTTTAAAACCGGTGTACCAAGATTAGGGTGGAAAATTTCGCTGATCAAATCTGTTAGCCGAAACTGTTGTAGAATTTTATTGACACCATACACGGTGATATAGTCTGAAGAATTGAGAAAGAAAATTTCATTAAAATCGACAACTGCTAATTATCATTTCGATGGGAATCAGAGCGGACGGTTCGAATTTCGTCCAGTGCCATAATATTCCTTGGAACATCCGGATAGGTGGCCCGTATGTGCCGAAAACAATAACCTGAAGCAGCAAAGATCGTAAAGATAAAAGTTCCATTCTTCCTACCAGGCATCGCTGTTCGAACGTCGAATTCTTCCATATCGTACGATCTTCTCAGACCTGTGGAATAATTCAGAAACGAGGATCGAGCTGGCCCTGTTTCTACATAAAGCAAATCAACGTTCGATTTACGATCCCACCCCCGTACGGACCGGATTGGCGGAGGGTGGTTTTACCGCGACGTAATCATTTTTATCGGCCCCGCGGCCCCGTCGTTTCTAACCGGCGTCGAGTAAATATTTATGGCCGGCCCATACACCGTTCAGACGTCGATGCCCTCGTAACTCATCCCCCATACGGCTGTTTCCTTTTTACGAACGCCGTCGGTCGACGTGCTGCAGCTTCCTCGAATTTACTGGGTCGCCGCGGTTTTAATCGGGGTCTGTAATTGCCGGCGGCCTCGAAACGCGACGAATTTCTTACCGGTTTCGAGGTCGACGTCATTAAACGTCGGCGACGTTACGTGCAGACGGTGACAATGGGAACAGGCGCGTGAACAGATGGGGGATGCAAAACGAACATGCACCTGCCACCTCGCGGCAGAGGGTCGAACCTTTCCTCGACGGGGGTTGTAGCAACCTCGAGAAGATGTCGACACGCGTAGCGTTTCCGTGAAGCTTGAGACGGCTCCCCATTGATACACTGAAATTGATTTCGCGGGTGAATAATGCGAGGGTGCACCTTGCTCCCGGGAACGATATTTGAAAGGATGAACGAGGCTGCTCGTCTCGATTACGCCTTCAAGGGTCTGGTATTTCTTTAGAGGTGACTATCGATTCTTTGGAATCAAAGGGGGTGAAGTTTCTCAAGTGTCGATAGCCGCGGCGAGTTTTGATAAATAATTTTCAAGACCAACTGGATTTTGGTTTACGGTGGAAACGGGAATATTTAATATATATTTTATATTATTATTTAACTGTAGGAAGGGGCTTGCAGCGAGCATTAAAGGATCATTTTCACCCCCCGCGAGCTACCGAAACTAAACTTCATTTGGCTCGTGGGAAGGGTCGTAACGCGACTTGGCACTCGCCGGGAAATACGTTTTTTGAAGTATGAAACTACTCTCTCGCTCGGGTGGGGTCTCCACAGTTACTCCAGAAGTATCAAGATCAATCAATGAACGTTCGAATTTCCATCACGATTCCTGTGCACAAATCGGAGAAGAGCTGTTCAACATTCTTCGAGGAAAATTACGTGCACGCAGCAGAACGATTTAAGCACCCGCACTTGCAAACAGCGTTCATTGTTCTAAATTCATACTTAAAGCACGACGCCTCTATACGGAGGCTCGGTGCTCGTTTGCATGGAAAACGCTCTATTTGGACAGGTCAAAAGACCTCGTTATGGCAGCTTGTTCAGTTAATGGATTAACTTCGCGCCCAAGGGACGGCGGAGCGTTTGATGGAGCTCGGTTATTTTTACACGTGCGTTTTATTGGCCAGCCCGCTGCTTCTCTATTCGTTACGTTGGTATTGAAATATGCAAACGAGCTCATTACCTAATTAAATTGGCGACCATGGTGCCCGGGTGTGCTCGCGATACGATGAACGGTAATTGTAGCGCACGGATTAACGTTGGCGCGCGTGAAGGACTTGAAAACCGAGTTTACCTTTTACGCCACCTTTACCTTTCCCCCAACCTTTCTCTTCGTTCCTCGGTATACTCGTTGGTAAACGAATTTAAGTGTCACGAGGCTTTTCAGTCGATGAACTTCGGGCGTGTAACCCAGCGCGACATATTACATTTTTACCCTGCATCGCTGTAGCTTGTTTGTAAGTAGTACGAGTCGACGATCGACGCTCCACTCTGGCATTATTAATATACATGAACGTTTGAATTATTTTCTGCTCTCGGCTTCAAACGCGCGAGTGAATAATCAGGCCGTAGGATGAATTTCGTGTAATCCACGGGTTACAATATGATTTTAACGCCCCCAATTTCCTGCAGGCACAGCCCCCTCGCGAGCATCCTTCGGCCGGGCGCGACGCGTCGTTTCGCGCGGCCAAAGTGCGAAGTCGTGTCGTCCGGGTTTTATATGTTTGCTATGCCCGGAGAAACCAGAAGAACTGGGATGGACTGGGTTTCCACTCTCGTGGCAATCGCCGTCCGACGGCGGGTCGGTCTCGTGGTTCGTTGCTTGTTACAGGTCTGGTTCACGAGCGTAACACGGGATTGTTAATCGAGTATGAAACGGTTCAACGCTAAAACTGTAGCGCAGTAGCGTGTGCTCGAGTTGTACTATGGTTACGACACTACAAAGTTCCACTATAGCCCGGTACTTTTGCGTTTTAAGGCCGCTAACTCCGAGCGGCAGGTCAGACGTTGGCGTGCACTTCGCAGAAGTGCCATTACCGTAGCTCTGTTAAATGATTGTGTCGCTTCGCGCAAGTATAGTTGACGCCAACCGCAACCAGAATTTTTCCTTCGCGGCTAATTACTTTCTTTCGCAACGCAGAAACGGTCAACTATGTTATTTCAATGCCGCGCGGGCGCATCGCGATGCACCTAGCTACGGTCCAACAATGTTTGCCTGCACGTTCGTTCGCTGAAACCGTCTCCGTCCTTCCCCCATTCAACACACGGGAAAAACGTATTCGACCCGCGGGGATTCGATTCCGCGACTTTTTCTAGCCGCCGTCGTGCAGGCTGCCCGTTGTACCAGCCTCTCGACGGGGAAACAAATGCTTTCAAACGCAGCTGGAGCGTCGTGAACACATTGTGCAACACAAGCGAGTTGTTTCAATTGCAAAAGACGGCCCGGACGGGTAATAAGGTTACGCTCTCCGCGGCCCAGAGGGCGAGCAACCTCAGAGGTAAAAAGAATTTCCTCCAAGACGCTTGTACCATTTTTTTTCACCGAGCTGCAGATCTCCGCCAGGGAAAAAGAGGAGGAAAAAGCGAAAGGGAGGGAGGATGCCACGGGCGGCTCTGTACGAACGCTACATCGTATTACATTCGTCGTCCGCATTTTCATCTCAAAGAAAAATGGCTCCTTTGAAGGCTCCTCGACCATTCACTTTGGAGCCCCTGGAAATCCGTCGTTATTCGACTTCGTATGCAAGTGGACCGGATGCTGTGCATCTTTTATGCAGAACCGCGTGCATCTTCGGGTAACTACCGATCCCGTGCGTCTGTGAGCTGGCCGACAGGGGAGAGACGTTTCCCCAACACGATCCGAGATGCCTCGATTGACCACCGCGTTTCATTTCATTGCAACAGGGTAACAGGGCAACAAAAAATATTTTACTGACAGAAGGTCTTTAATCTTCTTGCGGTACGCACTGTGAAATATGGAAATATATAATCACCGTTCCTACAATTATCGTTATTATTGTTGTTATCATTATTGTACCTCCATTTGTACCTGTACCTCCACGCTTTCCGGGATACAACAAATTGATACTTTTCCCCGCAAGTTTTCCTTTCAAATACAAGTGGCTTTTAAGCGAGGTTGCGGGCCACTATAGTAGATTAGCTCCGCCGAGCCAGGGTGAAAACCTTTGAACCGAACTGACCCAACCCCCTCGAACCTCCGACATTTTCTTTCTTATCTTCCCGCCGGACGGCAAGGAAACAGGACCATGAGAGATTCGAATGCTCGATACCAACTCTGTGGTGTAGATACATGGTCCAGCAAAGCCTTCCATTATACTGCACGGTGCTATTCAATCTAAGCTACACGTATTCCGATGTATTACGCGAAGCGTCTCGGCCTGATAGAGCGTCGCGGCCCCTTTCTCTATAAACAGATCCGTTTATCAGCTTCCCCCTGATAAACTGGCTGAACCGGCAAGGAGATCCGTCACTTCTGTCCAGGCAAGTTTCTTTCGTATTTCTCGTTGAGGTAGACCGCCAAAGAATAGAGGAAACGGAGCCGAAGAATTGCACTGCTGAACCACTTTGCTGGAAATTTTAAGGATTCAATATGTAAGAATTTCCACGAGGAAGCTGTCGTGCTTCAATAGCAGCGATCATTTTAATATATAGCAGAATTAATGTTAAAATTAAGAAACTGTTGTCGTTCTTATTATTAATTATTTCATGGAATAGAACGCATTAGGTGTTGCTTATCGCCGTTTAAGAAGAATTTGTAAATACACAGCGTGCCATCTCCTCGAAGTTTCACGCAGTCTTTTGTACTACATCCGCGGAATAAATAAGGGCAGACGGAAACGAAGCAATAATGCTAGCAGAGTGTCAGCGCCGACCGCCTGTCGCACCTGGTGACGTCTCCGGTCCGAAAAATTGCAACAAAGTAGAAGTGGTCCGCCAGAACTACTTCACTGCCCCTTTCGTCCCTTCGTTCCTTCGGGGATCCACCGTTTCGCAGGGGAGAGTATTGTTTTTCGGTGTCGCAACGTCGACGTGGAACGTCACCGGCGGAAAGTAACAAGCAAACAGAGCCACCGACTTCTTTCCACGCTGCTGACAAATCGACCAACGGCTTGAAATGTTCTCGGAGACGAATTTTAACGCCAGTGCGCGCAACACAGGTCGTGGCCGGTGCAAAAAGACCGCGATGCTTCTCTAACGATGCGGACGATTAACGTTTATTCCACGGATAATGAGAATCGCATGCATAATGAAACGACACGCGCAAGAAACTGACTGGCTGCTCCTCGTTTTTCGACGGATATTCTCGCGCAATGCAGCGGTGCGGAATTTTTAAATATTTCGCGTCCTTGATATTAAATAATCGCGCGATATTTTATTTGCCAATTTCTCAGACACTTGACGGACGCATTGGGTTTTCATTGGAACGTGGGAGTTTCTTTTACGCAAGGGCAGGTAAATTTGTTCGGTTATTTGGTCGAATAATTGCATTCCATTGTTAACGGAATATTTGTGCCCCGATCGATATTCGATGATGCCCGAGTGAAATTAATGGACCTCGTGGATATATGCCGGCTTTATTTTCATATTTAACGAGCTTTTACTACTATTCGCTGAATTTATTAGTTCTACGGTACGCAGCGGGCACTCCAACGAAAAATACAAAAATTTGTCGACTGGAAATTAAATATTACTACCCGGTCGCGATCGTAGAACAATTTCGCGTTCAATTGAGTGGCTACGCGGGCAAAAAAATTCCACGCCCAGTCCGTCGAACGGGAAAGAATTTCAAGCGAAACGATGGCGCGCTGCGATTCTCAAATGTTTACAGTCTCGTGCGCACGGATAGCGCAGAATTTCTATTCCTTTGGATCTGCAAACATTTAGACACGCGAGAGTGTAGTACTTTAATCGATCGGAAAACGTGGCCGAGTATTGGAACAAAATTTTCCTCGAGCGAGGGCACTCTTTCGTTTCGATATCCATCGAACGAATTACGAATTCGATTTTTCACCCAATACTACTTTTCTGCTTCGGAGCCCAGTAATAAAAAAAAATCCAGAGAATCGTGTTTCAATAAATACCCTCTGTTCAATTCAATCGATTGATTCGCCCCTATTTACACAAACAGGATAACGATTCTCTAGTTCAATTACATCGGCCAACCAGCTGTTCGAAATTTGTTTAAAAGGCTCACTGAGGACAAAAATTCGATCCGTCTCGAAAGCACCAGCACCATCGTTGTACAATCAAATACAACGATTCTGAACACCCTCCCAACCCCATTTTCCAAACGATGCTCGTTACCCTTCCCTTAATTATCATCCGCAGCACGATCACAGTCGCAGCTACGACCGAACAAGCGAATAATCGTCGATCGTCGCTTAACCCCCCGGTCTCGTCTCACCCCGGCCACCCTACACCGCCTGTAACATCGGGTGAAACGGCAACGACGCGAGCAAACCTAATAATGAGCTGCATTATTAAGCGTAATAACGTTTTTAGGTTGGCCGTTTAAATGCATGAAGCGCGAGCCGGCGTTACACAAGCCGAGTTATCCGATATTGCGGCAGAGAAAGGTTTTGCCCTGTGTCTGGATATATTTACGCGGCGTCCGCGATAACCGGCCTGTCCCTTTCTAAAGGGGGGGGGCGGCTTAAAAGCTTTCCCGTCGTGTCCGCTGGAAAAATCCCCGGCAGTCGTAAACGCCACGAGGTGACCACGACTTTCAGGGAATACTGATGCCACGACCGGGCGGAATTCTTGCCAGCTACCCGCCGCACCGAATTCAACGCCCGACACGACGATCGTCGACGTTGGAATTTCTTCGCGGTCGGATCACGAATTCCCCCGGTCGAAATTGCTGTTCGCGAGGTACTTGGTTTCTGGGGATGCTGTTTCGCGAATGGGGCGTCCGTTGTTCCGCCAGGGAAGACACTCGGTGGAGGGTGTTGAACTTTGAAAATTGGGAACCTTGATAGGTACCTCCTTTAGGTGCCACTGCTATTATTATTATTATTGCTGTTGAATTATTTGTCTTTTGTATGCAATCACTGAAGGCAAATTTTCCTGTTCAATTATTTGGATCAGTGCTGCTCGATGTTTAATTAACTAAAGGGCAAACAGACGAGGGGTTCCGAAATGCTGATGGGAATGGAACATTTTAGTTAACCAGCTTAAGTCACGCATTGGTAAACGGAGTTATTTCGCACTAGCTAAACCAAAAGTTAAATTAGGATCGACCTGGGGTGGGGGCAACCTGCCGAACTTCGTCGGGGTTGTTTATTTAAATAAAATCTCGCGGGCAGTTTGGTGTACGCAGAAGTTGCTGAACCAGTCTCGAATCAGTGAAAGTTGTCTGGCCGCGGTAAAGTTGCGTCAATTGAAACGTTGTTTTACAGCGCGTAAGCTGATGCAGCCGGAAATCGGACGGGGAAAATGCGTTCTCATGGCCGCGATATTGTCATAATTGAATGTGCCAAGCAGTTGACAAATTGAGCCGGCCACTCTGCGCTGCGCGTCCGGCACGGCCGGCTTAACGAATGAAGCTAATTAAACTAAAAATAAAACGGCCGTCCCATCTTGCCCGTCGCAAGCCATTAATTATCGCCAACTCTGGTCATTATGAATTTCCGCCGGAGCGTAGAAAAATTTACTCCGCGGAACGAAAAATTGCACGCGCAATGCAATAACCGTTTAGCAATCTGTTTCGAGAAATAGAAACGAAAGGGAACAATTTGACGCTGCGCAACGGACGATTCGCGGCGAATCAAATATCTGTACCGCCATTAAACTAAGCGAACGGGGATCCTCGGACGTGAAGCGAAAAGGTCGCAGCTTTCCAAGGGCGGAAACGAGGGGAGTGGTCCGGACGACGGGCCAAGAAGAGGATTCAGTAGCGTGCCTCCGGTGATCTCGGACGTTAATTCCATCCTTCCGTTGGCTTAATCCGCGCGGGAGCGTTAATCGTTCGAGTGGAGCAGAACACCGCGGTTCGTCCCGAGGAGAATCTTTCGATTAGCTGATCGACCGACGCGGCGGGTGAAAGCTCGACAAAAGCTTGCCCCGTGGAAAACGAACGGGGAGCGCGTCGATGTTATTTCCAGCCGCGTGCAGGTACGTTATCTACGCGCGTGATCTACTTCACCGGAAGTGGCGGCGATCGATTAGCAGAAAATATATAGCGATTGACGTGACGCAGCGGCTGCATCGCTCAACTCGATTGTAATGGTATCGGGCCGTAATTTCGGAAAACGACGCCCCGGGCTGTGCCGTCCCCGCTAATATAAACAACGGGAACACCGGTACACGCTTGCCCACTCGAAATTGCCGGAACACCCCCTTCGCAGCACCAAACTTGCTCGCCCCAGAGCGCAGAAAAACCCCTCTCGATTTCCATTTCGGACCTTTTTTTTATTTTCATCAATTCGCTGCCATTTGTAACTATACTTTCGTTGTATTTGCAATATTCAACAAAGACAGCTTCGGGAAGAAATGCTGGCAAGTTTGTACAAAATTTCGGTCGCAACTTTGCTGCGATTCTTTTTATTAGTTTTTTTATACAGCTTGTACTAAATTTCTGTTCATCCCTCACCCCCGGTTTTCCCCTATTTCATGCGTCACGCGAATTCGTCGTCTCTGTGCGAGATTATGGAGCCGGTTTCCTGTGTGAAATAGCAGCTACCCAGTGCAGTTACACTTTGTTGCCACTGCTCGCTAGTCACCGCTGCTGTAATTTGCTGGACTATTTGCCACGCTCGAACATTGCATCGTACCGTCCCGCCTGGCCATGTGCTCACCCTCGAAAAACCACCAACGAACGATCGACGAGAGCAGAGACAGTCCCGGTGTTCTTAACCACGTTGATCGGTTGGAAAAGGGAAATTTCGCGTCCACGTTTCATATGGAGCGACAAACATTCTGTTTCTATAATAGCAAGTCTGTATTGATCTCCCGATAGAGACTTCGCGAAATATTTATTCGATGAAAGTTTCAAGGGACCTAGTTTCTCCGTGTCAAGTATAGATTGCAGTTAAGCAGTTACTTCGACTTTTCTCGGCGATGTCTCGTTACATTTGTTCACTTACTTTCCGACAGAATCTGCGGCCGTTTGATTGCCGCGGTTCTCACCTGTTCGTTTATATCATCGTGACACCAGTTGATTAAGTTGTAATTCATGGAAAACTGATTACGATACGGGTAACGACAGTAATAAAATTCATGAAATATGCGGTATAATAAGGTTGATAATAATTATAGCATAATAATAATGATAATAGTAATAAAAATACCATTTCAATGCGAGCACTGCAACGTGAAAAAGAATGATCCTATGCGAGAGAGGCAATGCAAAAAGAGACGAGAGGAGGGCTTGATAAAAATACAGTCGTTCATTATCGCTGAAAGACCATTATAGCCGGGAAAAATTATCCCGTCGCCGCGTTAATGGTAGAACGGAATTCGAAATCGTTTCCCGTGCAGCAGCGCCGCTTTTAGCATAAACGATAAATCGCGACGCCTTTCGTTCATTGATCTCTTCCCGGTGATATTTCACCGCGATTTCGGCACGCTATTCGCCGATCATAATTGTCGGTATCATACCACCCTGAAATAAAAGTTCCTAATGCGATCGTTTCGCGGTAATGCCCAATAATTTTGCAGATTTGCCGGCTGTATTTCGTGAAAATCCACGCGAAACATATCCAAACGGGAAACGCGGCGCTATCGTTGGACTTAGCGACGTGATAATTACGAGCCGGTGGAATTGTTCATCGACGGAGATTTAAAGTTCTTCCCAGAGGGCTCAGAAGCGATAAAAGGATGACTGTGTTGGATTAAATTTCAGGCCCACTAAATTTTCGCCAGCCGGACGAAGGAGGGGAGTGTATTTGCAACGACACTCTGCAGCAATTAGTAATGCTTCCAATGTCCATCGTAGCCTGTTGCTACGAAATCGTAAGTCGTTGCACATCCATGGCGCAGGCCACAGGGTACGACCCATGCATTCGCGTTAAACGTTTCATATTTGCAAAGGAACCCATAGAAAGACTCGTCGTTCGACGATCTGATTTTCTGCCTCGCAAGACCTTAATTAACCGGACGCATTATGAAACCTATCGTCGTCAGTTCTTCGAGCGAGCAAAATTGCTAAGAACAAAATTGCGCCGAGGAAAGAATACTGGAGTGGAACAGTTCTTGCCCGCGGCGTAACGAGCAATGCAATTTTACGAGTAACTTGAAAATGATTATCATCTCCGACGATGCGTTCAATTCTCTCGGCGCATCGCGGCTGCATCCGGATTCAACGTGTTGGCGCGGAAACGTCAGTAACAGGCTACCAGCGTCGAGTGTACAAGAAATGATGACGTCGGTCGAACATTGGGGCGGAGGATCGCGAGGGTGGCGACCCAATTTCTCATTTCGCGACGGGGACTTAAAGAATTCGCGGGGATTGTGATACACACGGTCTCCGACCGAATATGTTTCTCCCTTTTCCACGTTCGTCTCGTTTCTTTCTTTTGTTTTTTTTTTAACAGCCAGAAGGCCGCCGCATTCCTTTATTTCAATACGCCGAAACGCCGTCACGACTCTGAAGAATTCGGTTTCACAGCAGCGCTCCCCAAATTCACGGACCTTCGCGTGCTGGAATTTTTACGAATGCTTCATACTTCTATGCAACCGAAACGGAACAGGATGCTGTATATGCGTAACGGAGAGAACAGAATTGTTGGGCGATCATACCGTAATTACCCATCCCACCGTAAGGCCCGGGCAACCGTTTCTAATAAACGCTAACTCGATCGGTCAGCATAAATTTTATTTCGAGTGAAATGAGCGCAGATAAGTAGATGATAACTCGTCGGCAAAGAAACGCATGGGAACCACTGTCGTGTACGGCACGAAAATGTAAATGGCCAGGCGTTCGCCTCCTAAAATTAATTCCGCGTTAATGTGCATCCCGCGTACACGTTCTCGTACCGACACACACGCGCATGAGGCATTGCGCTCGAAATAACACGTTACTTGTAAACGGTCCACGGATATTACCCGGGGCTCGGCTGATTGAAGAAAAGCCGGCGAGGCTGCGTGTGTATTTCGCCCCCGGTCCGACCGTGTGGAAAACGATTCACGTCACGAGAAGTTGACGCTATCGTTCGAAGCTGTTATTCGGCCCGTTTCACCGCGCAGACGAGAAAAATGTTTCTCCGCCGAGGGGAACAGATCGAATGCCTCGAAAATTATCATCGATCCAGTAAGCAGCGGCCTCGATGCTCGCAAGCCCGGAGCTTTTTTCCATTGAAACGGCGAGCTCGCGAATTCATTTACTTCCATTTCGACTTTCAAACTCGACTAGATCCGACGCTGCAGTTCGATGGGCACGTTTCCTCCGCCGCGGAAATTCGCCGCTTCAGTGACGTCGAAAAGTAAACGAAAAGGAAAAGGAAGGGTTACTTAGGGCCGCGGGAAAAATTGATGGGGAATTAGAGTGGGAGATTTCGACGTTCGATGATATTGTTCCGTGCGAACAACGAGCCGGGGAAATTTCTGAAATCGGAGAAAGACTGTTTCACAGTTGAAGGGTGGGATATCGGGAACATTGTTCTGTTCCTGCAGGCGTTGAAAAGGGGTGTGCGCGATTCGATATTTCCTGTAATTTCGCCCGGGAACGTTTTAGTGGACGTGGGCCGATTTATTCGCTCGATATTTCTTCGGCTGCTACGTTTAGAAAAATATTCACGGCGAAATAAGAAACGTGGCGGTTCGTTCGCGAGGCAGGCTTTGTACCGTGCAGACCGGCGGCAACCCGGCCATGAGTTATGAAGCGAAATATCGCACGGAATGGCATGTCGTAAACTTTTAATACCCGGCCTCTGGATGGACGTCTCGCGTTTCCGTCTGTCCGCAGAAATCGTCCGTCGTTTCCGTGTGGTCGTTCCTGCTAATCGAGCAAGCTACTTCCACCAGAACCTCGGCAATTTTATGGTGAACCCTGCGAGCCACCTTTCATTATTTTTCTAGCATTACTTTCGCGTTGGGCAACGGGGAAAGAACTATCATTATAACTATTATCAACATCCTGTAACATCTATTAAAGCTGCGTTTCTATTTATTAAACATTCCGTGTCTTGCATTCCTACTACTGCCATCATTATTTTAACGCTCTGCCTTTGAGGAACACTTGAACATTATCAAGCCCAACTGCGATAAAAGTTTTATGGTATTCTAAACTTTCTGCCTTCTTCCCCTCCCTTACCTCCATCACCGTTCTCCATTCATCCATTCGTAATCATATAAAAAATGTAGGGACCCAAAGAAGATTGACACAGTTGCTTCTAGATACCACCCAGATCTAATAATTCCATTCCCGTCTCGGGACGACACGTTTCCGCCAAACACAAAAGGCATCCCCATTCTTTTGTTCCAGCTCCACCGGGTCCCCACCTCCGCCCCATTCTTTCATCCCTATGGCGACCGTTGTCCGTCGTTCCTTATCTCAAAGCTCCATTCAAGAGGAAAGGGTAACTTAATTTACCGACGGATTCAACGAACGGCGAGATATCGGGCTAAGAGGGAATAATTAAATGGAAAGCAGCCACTCGACAGAATGGAAATACCTTTCAAGAA
The DNA here is from genome assembly GCA_963667235.1 of Nomada lathburiana. Classification (NCBI taxonomy): domain Eukaryota; kingdom Metazoa; phylum Arthropoda; class Insecta; order Hymenoptera; family Apidae; genus Nomada; species Nomada lathburiana. The sequence goes on from OY763909.1 coordinate 9,834,710, forward strand.
ATGGGAATCGCCGTTGGGTAGACGCGTCCCGGCGTTCCTGATTACTCTTCGTTATCTTTGCACACGGATCCGCCGTCGAGGTTTGACCCGTGCTCAGCCCCATCCTTCAGATACTCAGACCGAACTCGAACCGCGAATATTTGTCGAGCGTTTTGCGTAATGCATCGTTCCCCCAACGGCAAACGTACCCCGTTCTCCCGTGCAACGGACGGCACTACCGCCGACGACGTTTTTCCACGAATTCTAAAAGCTGTTGCACGAAAGAAGCGTATAAAGCCGGCGGCGATTATTTCGCACATCGAGGATCGTTTAAAATTTCACGTACGCTTGTCCGCCTTGTTTCATTCAGTCCATCAAATGAATACCAACGGCCCGCTGAAAAGAAACCTACATTGAGGAACAATTCTAACGGGTGGCACCCTACGAGATCGTTATTCAACCTACGAGAGGCAGAGTGATTCGCGTTGCAGTGTCTCCACTGCCTACGTTACAAAGATAAGTGCGAGTCTTTGTACACCGAATTACGTCCCCGTGGCTAGCCCCTCGAACCTACATTTATTCCGCTGCCATGATCCCAAATAGGGCGCACTCCTTCCGCCCAGTATTGTTAAGCCTCGCTACGCACGAGCGTTCTCAGAACGATCGCGACAAACGCGTCCCCCTCTCGTTTTTATCCCGTCGAACGCCAATTGAACACCCACTTCCCACGAGAACCGCCGCGTGTCCCAACGTTGCCAGGCACAATGCTAAATAATCTTGGCGGAAGCGAAGTCGACGAACATCTTCAGACGGGGTGCCTCGTCGACAGAAATAATTAAGGACTCGTTAAGCTGGCCATTGTTTCGCCGACGAGTTTGGGGGCGGGGGGGCTGGGGGAGCGCTTTCGAATTTCCAAACGTCCCGCACCGTCGGCATCATCGACGTCGTACAGAAAAAGAAAAACGACGCCGCGCCGGACCACTGGCGGAACTTTAGTTGCACTCCGCAATCTGCAGAGTGGCACGTCACACACGCTGTGCTCTGTGCCCTGTTCATTTCGCCGACCTCGCCCTACAATGCCGTAGGAGTGTCGGCGTCGAGAGAAGTTACGGGGCCGCGTTACGAGCAGCGAAGCCTACCGCGAGCACGCCAATTAGTCGTACCTGCGACCGTTTGAATTTCTCCGTCGTCTTCGTCCCTCTCTATTCACGGAGGCGACTTTCGTTTCGGGGCACATAATTGGCGACGAAGGAAACAGTGTGAAGGTTTTAGAGATGGCAGGGAACGATGATATTATTCGTAGTGGTAATATTAGTCGACGGAGTAACGGCAACGTGGTTCTTCGTTTATTTCAATCGAATTTTTTCCATCGAATTTCCCCGTCGTTTCTCAGGATGTTCCTCTTTTCGTTTTAGTATCCGTAACGGAATCTTCATTCTGTTTTCTATGATAGAGGAACCTAATGCGATTAGGCATACTGGAAGGGCGTGCCTCGCGATAAATCAGGATTTCCAGCTGGATGCGGGCCGCAAGTTTCGCCGCACAATAATTAAGCCTGACTGGCCTGCAACGAGCATTCGACGCGGGTTACACGTTTGGATGAATCCATCGCTTTTCCTTCCGCGCAAGGCATTCCTGCCAGTTGGCCGAATATCGCGCCTCGGCCAGCTGCGCCGTTCAGAATTTCACAAACACCCATGAAAATATCGTCGATCAAACGAGCGGGCGCAAGTCGGGCGTTTAATTTCTAACACTTTGGTCGCTGTGGCAGAAATACGCTAGCACGTGCAGCTAAGAAAATGGAATAAATCAGCATGGAATATTTGGACGCAAGCACAGAAGACATAGAAAGTGGCAAAGTACAGTCGACCGTAGAAGCAGAGTCCATCGTATTTATCTCGCGGATGAAATTATAGAAGAAGAAAGTTGTCGGGCAAAGTTCTGCAACGCGATCCGGCCCATCCATACGGAGGAAAGAACCGCGTCCACGAATCGTGCGGAATACAAATCTAAATTCTGATTAAATCCCCGAAAGGTTTCCGACAGAGGCGCAGAAAAATTGCCAGGGTTTGCAGGGAATCTATATCGCGGCAATAAAATACGGAGCCAGGATACGAGTGTCATCCTCGTACAGCCGTAATCTGCCGTGTTTATGGAAGCCGATGTAACCCCGATATTGGCGCGGCGATCGCCTGGTTCCTTGGCGTCGAATAACGAAGAATACAGCGTCGACACGCGAACAATACGGTCGCCTGGATAATAGCGAAAGCTCTTGGACGATAAAACGACCGAGGTGCTCGTACCTCATCGACCGCATTTTTAAACCAGCAATAAAGTATTTACGCTCGCCTGTTTCTCACGGTTCCAGAGGGTAGCGGTATATTTTTTCTTCTGTGTAAACTTAAAAATGTCCAGGCGAGAGCAGCGAGTCTCTCTCCTCTTTTGTCGCATGGTCTCCCGACGTCTTTCGCCGTGGAAATTTGTCGTCGGCGCCCGTCTGTCACAGTGCATCCTCGCGCAAACTCTTTCCTCTCACTTTCTGCGTTTTCCACGGGATCTCTGCCACTGGAACACCCGACGGTACTTTCTTGCTGCTTCCCAATCGAACGATTGTTCTTGTTTATGTACTCATCAATATATCAACTTCTTTCTCATTCTCTTCTCCGCGTCTATCTTTTGCGCTGTTTTCTGGGGGACAACCGTGACAATTCTGTTGAATTAATGGAACCGCGTAAGGAACAAAGATAGCAGCGCAGATGATCGATAAATCAATTGTTTGCTATTTGAGAGGGCGTAATGTTGAGCTTATGAGCGGGACGGCCGAAAAAGTCTCGCGTTACGCCACGGGATAATTAATTGCGAATTATAAACGACCAATTAATTGTAGCCGCGATCCCGGGCGCAATAAATACTCGCTCAGATGGATCGTGGGGTGTCGTTAATCACGACAAATCGAATTGTCGGACGGAAAGAGGCTTGAACCGAGCCCGGCTGACCAGTGACGGCTGGTTCTACTGCGCGCCGCAATAGTTTCGTTCGCCATTGAACACGATATCCGCCGATGGGAATGAAACCAACAGCGACAGACATGCTCGAATGGATATGCTGATAAGAAAACAATACCCCTCCCAAGAAATATCGATGATAATGAAGTAATGAAAAAAAATCGGCACACCGAGAGAAAATTAATTTAGTTCCTGCGACATTTGCTATCCTTGTGCTTGTCTGTTATTCTTGCGCGCACTAGTTTCTGCATCCTGCTGTTATTATGATTCGCTATTTTTGTCCCTAGGAAAGGTGATAAAAAATATTGTGGCAAGAATGTCGCGGGCAAGCGGCGGAGAATCGAGGCGTGCATTACTTTCGAGAATCGGAGATGTTTTTTCCGGTTCTTCCGCTTCTATTTTCGTTCGCGTCAGTCCGAGATCGTCCGTAAAAATTCGTGGACAGCAGCGTGCTACCATTACGACTGTAGTATTTTTCAGCCGGCATCCGGTAAATCATCGCAACCGTAACTGGCTTCTTGCGCCGCTTAATGGGTCGCTATATATTTTCTGGCAATAAGTGGCGATCCCTTACGTGTGTGTTTTGATGTACGGCCAAAAGGGGAGCCGTGCTTCGAAGCGGGTCCGGTTTTTCGTGCAACGAACAATACAGATCGGCTCACTCCGCTATTAAAATCTTGCAACGCGGAAGACTCGAACGGCAAAATTAATATAACTATAAAGTAGATGTATAACGATCTGTTCTTCTCCGGTGAACTAATGTAACTCATCCGCTTGGATCTTACATCCGCGAGGCACGGTTCCCTGTTAAAAATTGCCTCGCAAAAATGGAGGATAAAAATTTTTCTACACTTGTCCTTACGGACGGCTGACCGCTCTGTAAGCACACATACTGCGAAACCCTTTGTTATCCCGTCCAAACATCATCGACGGGAATATCCCGCGGGAAGAAAGGGTTAAGCAAATGCCCCGCAACTTTGCACAAGATTTTATCGGGCGAACGCGAGGCAAAGGGAGACGATTTCCTAGAAACTGGTTCAGCCGAAAGGGTGCCGTCTCTTGCTGGCTAGAGAAACAAGGAGGTGCGTATACATATATAGAGAGGGAGAAAGAGGGCACCAATAAAAGACAGAGACGCACCCACCCCTCGCAGTGCGAACAAAGATAGAATTCGCTGTTAGTAAAATAATAGGAACTTTATCTGGAAGTCTGCGAGTTCGCTCGGAAACAATTATATGGCGGAGAGTTGGGTGGCAGGTCAGAAGTAAAGATGCGGGGAAGGGGAACGGAAGTGAAATAGGAGGGAAACAGTGGAGCGGTGGTTGGTAGTCGGAGGCTGAAAACGCAGGGCAAGAGAAAGGATGGAATAGCAGTAAAGAGGGAAGAAAGGGGATGGATATTTATATTCATTAGAAAGTAAGAAGTCGAGTCGGGGTGCAGTTGAAGCTTGAAAATGCTTAATGGAGGTTTACACCCGCGGCGTTTCACCCCTGAATGGCCATCTACGCGATCCGCCAAGTGTCTGGCCCCGTTTTAGATCGGTCCTTAGCGCCTCAATAATTCTCCACCGCCCTCTCCAGCCCCTTTAAGACCACGGAGCGCGATGTTGTCTCCGGCGGGCAAACTGTTTTCCACGCGTACGTCGCGGCTGCCGGCCGGAATCAATTTCCAGGGGACGCGGTTTTTCATCGCCGCGTTGACCCAATTTGACAACAACTCGCGACATCGAAGCTCGCAAACGAATAGTATCCATTTTTCTCGCCAGTTCCTTTTCATGAATCATCCCCATCCCCGCCGCTGATCCCTCGATCCCGTTCGAGGGAAGGAACAGCAAGAAGTCTCGAAGTCCTTTGGACGCGGCGAAGAAGTTTCGAGACATCGATTAGCGAGATTGAAAACTTCCTGCAGCCCGTCGTGCATTACGATTTTCCCGCGGACGAGACTGCAACGGGGGTGGAACGGGTGGGTGGCAGTGAAAACGCTAGGCTAATGGTTTCCGTAGCCGTCAAAGGACATGGATCAACATTCCCCGCTTTTTCTCCCGCTGCAAGCACTCACTCACACCCTTTCCGTAGCCTTATTTCTCTTTACTTTCGATTCGACGCCGGCGTACGAAGCGCCGCGACGGGCAACAGAAGGCTCGCTCGCTTGAATTCGCCACGTTTACAGGACAGACGGTTCATTGGATGGGGCCTGCCTCGATTCACGGACGCGGACCATGGTTTCCCGTGGCTACGGACCACGGGTGACACGTTCGTTAAATTGATACTGTTCCTGAAAGTCTGACTGCTCGACGGATACGTCGGGTACGTCGCTCTCAACAAATTGGTGTAATGCAAAGTTGACGAAGCGGTCGATTTCTTTTCGCGACTTCGTTATTTCGATTTCTCCATCGTGCCCCCGTGTTCTTGGAGACGTCGTGTCGCGGATTAATATGTATACTTTTTCATTTATTTCCGCGCCAAGTGACAGGGATATTGCTTGAATGTAGATGAGAAAAGTTTTGGCAACAGAATTGACACGAAGGAGCTTGATCCCCGAATTACAGTTTAATCAAGCGACGGCTCAAAGTTGAGCCGACGCTTCGCAGCACGAGTTTGGGCAACAATAAGTGACAATTTCGCCCCAGGCGTTTCGATAACTCTCTTATTATGCAAATTTTGATATTCCGGATGCTGCTGGTCTCGTCTGGCGGGTGTATCGCGAGTCAAAGGAAAGGAAATGCGAAATCTCGATGCCTCGAGTACGGCGAACACTCGGAGAATGACTTTTTGTACCTGCTGAAAGGTTAGCTTCTTCGTAAAATTTTTTTTTCCATCTGAAAACGTGAATCCCTTCAAAGGAGATATCGCGTTTAGCAATCCTCGAGAAAGTTTCGAACAAGTTCTACGATTTAACGAGCGGCAAGCAGCTTCTGAATTTTTTTCAAAGTTCGCTCGTCCGAGACATGAAATTATTATCGTTATCGAAAGCAATTAGACCTCGTTTCGGACAGTTTTCCCCAGCGAAATAAATCGGGGCTCGCTGGTGTCTGCAACTCGAGGGACTCGCCAAAGTATTTCTGACGGCGGTAAATAATGCGAAGAACACAGGCTTCCGTTCGCAAATGATGTTTGCATCGCGCTCTTCGAAGTTTCTTCGAAACTCCGACTCGTTTAAGTTCCCCGTGTTTTCAGCCGATGCTCGCTTTGACACAGCTGCCTCCCAATTAGTTAATAAACTGCCAACAGGAATGCCACTTTCGTCGTTCAATTATTCGTGAAATATTGCGAACGCCCCGGGGGCGTAATCAGAAAACGATCGGAACCGGGGGAGGCTTGTTTCTTGCTACATTTGTGCCTGCAACAAACGACGATCCATCGATCCATTGTCGGCGACGTTCCCATGCAAAGCCAATGTCGTTCACCTCGAATCTGTGCTTCATGAATTTACAGCGGAGGCGATTCAATCGCCTCGCGAGACACCGCCTTACAATCGATCCTCGGAGAATTGCCGCGATTTGTAAACGATAAGGCATCCCTCCCCGAGAACGATACTTTCTCCCATCAACGGACGGTTGTCGCGGGAACGAGATTCTCGCGGGTGAAACGAATTTCGCGACAAACGTGGTCTTCATTGGACACGTCCTCCCTCTTGCGGCAAGCTTCGCATCAATTTTATCGCACCTCTGAAACATCATTGTTGAAGCCGAGCAGAAGATCGGTACATTCGAGATCGCTTGAAATAAATATTACCGCTGGTCGAAAAGCTACAACGAAGTGGAGGGTACGCGGGGGACGGGTGAATTGAAAAACCTTGTCCTCGCAGGATAATCCAGTATGAAACGTTTAACGCGCGAATTAATTCGTGTGGGGCCACGATGGAGGCAATTCCGAGGGACCTCACGTCCCGTTTCCTTACGTGATCCTCGACAGCAGTCTAACCGCGGGTAAACACCGCCAGCTGAATAGACAGATATTCATACCAGCCAGCGCTATCGAATGGGGTCTTCTTCGACGCGACCATGCTTCGAGACTTCCATAATGATGAACCGAAATCCGTGGCATGCACAGCCGATATGTTACTGTCCGCCATCATGGCGTCTGCTCGCTCCTAGATAGCCCGGAAGCAGCGGATGCATCCTCTTCCCCCATACTAAGTGCCGAACCGGAGTGGAACAGCGCCGCTGTTGCAGTTTCCTTTTTTACGAGGGAAAAGGATGCACCGCGTGGGAGAACATATTTCCTTGGAACCGCGGGAAGGTGCGAAATTAAAATGGACAGCCGGCGAAGTTGATTGCTGTTCCAGTTTAATCAAAACAGCGGGGCGGTCGCGATCTTTTTCGAAAATTAATCCACCCGTCGGGCTCGTTTTTAGAACGAGAAGGGCTGCCTGCCCGCGCGAAATTCGATAAGAAGGTTGACATCGTCTCAAAGGCAGCATGTTGAGGCCGGGACGAAATTTTAATTAATCAATTCACCTCACGGTGTTTGGAAATGAATTTATTAGACACGAAAGCCTGACAATTCGCGCGGACCGATTCCTTCGACCACACGGTTCGTTAAGTCGGATTTCAATTAGTCACACCTAATGGCCGTTCGACGGCGTACGTGTTCGAGGTTAATACGATTTTTAATTTTCCGGCCTGTCTGCAATCCTTTAACGTAATTACGCGTTCCATTGGAAAAACCATTTGAGGTAATTACGCGCCGCGCCAGGCACCGCCGGATAGCCTGATGCATTACCGGCCCGACGCTTTTAATCGACTGTTTAATAATACCGCGTTCCGTGATTTCGCGATGATGCTGCACGTTTTTAATACGGACGCGGATGAATACCGGCGGCTGGCAGACCAGCGGCGCAAACAATTCAATCTACCAAGACCGCCGCGATTTTAATCAACGTGAAACACCCCTGATTAATACCTTCCGTGCCGCCGCGGACCTTGAGGAGCATTCTCGCTGCGTTCCGCGATCTGCAAGTCCAAGTAGCCGGCCAAAGAAAGAAGCGAACACTCTAACCAGAGAAGCCTCGAAAGCCTCGATTAAACGTTTCACGCCGTAACACCTCTAATCGAAAATCCCAGGTATATCCATAGGCTCCGCGAATCCCTTACTGCTGCTGGAACTGCCTCAAGACCGAATCGTCTGTTTATTCATGACGTGCAGCGAAATACACGGTGTCCCGTATCGACACGCGCGAGCATATTCTTCGCGTTCGGCTGTGGTAAATTGAGCGTCGCGTGGTGGGATCTTATAGAGCGCTGATTCACGATACCGTCAGAAAACAATTGAGTTACCAATAACGGGCGTATAATGGGGTGGCTGATTGCGCGTCGGCGAAGGTAGGAGGTGAATACGAGCCACCCTGTACGGGCGAGCATTAATCTCGAAGGACTGCGTCAGCCAGAACACGGACACGCTTGTTTACCGAGTAACGATTAACTGCAGAGATAGGGAACGCAAATAGCCGCGGATCCCTCAGGGCGTTCGGTTTCACCGACCGGCCCTTGGATGTCGCCAAGGCCGTCGTGTGTGCAAAACGTCGGGCCTGTTCCAACCCCCAAGACGCGCGCCACGGTTAACCCCCCAAACGACGCTCCGGGAAATTACTATTACCGGTTAACGAGCGGCACCGGCTCAAGTGCAATTTACTTAACGAACGTTCGAAGAAAACGCCGCTGTTCGTTCTCTGGCCGCATTATGGAGTTCCTTCGTTATCCTAGCGTTATCTTATTCTGTAAACAATTCGATACCGCACTGATTGTTGTTCCAAACATTGAACTGCCCCACGGACAATATATCCCCGGCCATTCAGATCGATCTTCGGTTTATGGTTGAAGGAGATCTGCTTGCACTAGGAATTGACCAATATTTATAGGAGAAGCTTGTAGGTCGTGAATAGGGGGATCGAAATCACAGAAGCGCGTGGTCGTGGGGAAAAGTTTCGGCTCGCCAGAAGCAACAATAACGGCGGAGCGAGGGCGGAGAGAGTATTGTCAGCTGGCGAGAGAAACGCTGGCCGGAGCGCGTCGTTTATTTTAAGTTCTTTCAAACTCTCCGGCGCACTCGCCGAGAAAGGAAGGAGGCGTCAGCGGCGTGGAGGCTGGGGGTTGGGGGATGAAGGTGGCTGGGCGCGGGGGCGGGCGGTACAAAGGAAGAGAAAGGGGGAAAGGAGAAGAAAGGTCAGCCACCGGGCGAGAGAGCGGAGGTATCGCGGTGGAAATGGAGCAAAGAAAGAACGGAAGAAGAAAGGGCGACCGGCCCGCTCTTCGAACCATTAGACAAATTTTATATATAGCGACTAAAAGCTCATTCGTTTTTGCTGCACATCGTTACCGACTATTGGTCCCGCCGTCTGCCTTGTAATCGAACGTTTCATACCTGTCCACGCTCCTTTGTGACGCTGTCGTTCGTCCCATCGCGCCTCTCTTTATTTATCTTTATGGGATATCAATTTTTCAGAACAGCCTTGTATTTGAAATTCGCGCGAGCCAGTGAACAGAACTGCTGTATGTTGCTGTAGCTCATCCATCGGGAAACGTTTCGCGCTGATAACGCTCGATACGACAAGTATGTCTGACTATTGGAAGCACGTTCTAATCTGTTTCGTCTGAAACACTGTGCCGTCGTTTATTGTGGCGTGGATAGAAATTGCAGCAAAGTTTCGCAACGGTTTTTCCGAGAGCGTTCAACGTTTGCGGTTCTGCGGTAAATAAGTAAAGTCAGTAGATAACAAGTTCTTTACGGAGACTCGAAATTCGCGACACGTAAACGCGGCTAGAATGGCCGTCTGTAAACAGTGGCGAGAGAAACGGCCGGTTGTAACGAGAAAGAAGCTCGTAACGAAAACAACTTTCGCGACACGAACCATTAGACTTTTAAGGGACGCGTGCAGGCATTCCGCGAAGCTCGACGACACGGTGAAACGCACGGCTTTCTCGTTTAACAAAGCCAATTTCCGGTCTGATCCCATAACGCCACTAACGGGACCAACTTCTTGACGATCTGGAATTCCTCGCGAACATTGCCTGTCGTGTAATTCTTTCCTTTACCTCGTCAGGGACATGGGAGATAGAGCAGTAGAATGTAACCGTTCGCGGTCAGACGTGCCATTAACGGCAACGTGGAATGTTCGCTGTAATTATTGATATTAATCGATAAAACGTCGTTAATTTAATATCTCGTCGTTCTATTTCGTTGTGAAATATTATCAAAGATTTATCGAAGCTAAATTTGGAAAAAATGCTGGCGACTAATGTCTTACCTCGACGAATACGAATGATCGAGAGGTTTTATTTATACCCACGGATGATGGACGAGTGTATTATAGGAGCTCGCGGATATTATTGGCCGAATTGAAAAATACTTTCTCCCAGGCACGCGCTTTATCTCCGGCGACGAGTTTCATTGCGTCCGCATCGGCGTGATATACGACAGTCGGACCGTGGATTTTCAATTCCCGCTCGAGAAACTTCAGATGGTTCGGTTTTTGATCTATTCGAGCGCGACCCGTTCTATCTTCGAAACGGACCTCCAGAGAACGTCACGGAAATTTCCGGGTATACTTCTATACTCCAGGGTTGTTACGACGTATTGTCGCGGCGAGAAATAGAATTGTTCGACAGATACGACTTTTCCACGCTTCTCCCCGACGACAAATATATTTCCCGCGTTCAATGAAAAATCCGGGCCGGCAAGAAATATTCGGCCTAAACAGAGAACAACCCCGATTGAGATTAGAAGCAGACTTATCCCGAGTGAGGGGAGAGAAGAAGCACTCGAAATTCCCGGCAGATCGTAGAATAGAGGGAACGCGACACAATGAACGGACTGTTCTATTCCGTTGAAAAATTTAATATCGATGTACCAACGGGCGTCGAATATCTCGAACGTCGACTTGTGCACTGGGTCGAAGGGGATGATGCCCGTGCAGAGGGGTCGGGAAATGCTTGAACGGCCACTATTCTCCTGTTCTGTCGTTCGGTCCTCTTCCGAACCGCCCAACCCCCTGTCGCGATTGCAGATATGACAAACGCACGTGGAGCCCTGAAACCCATATGCACTGATAACGACGTTATCGGCCCGACATGGAGCACGCCTGTTATTCGTGATAGGCGGGCGCGCGCCGTTGCAGCCGGGTAAAACGCCATCCATTACCCAGCCGGACTGATTTACTATTAATTAGTAGTATCGACGGGGGAAAGACGGCCGTGAATTTTCATTCGTTACGCCGAGTCGCAGGGATCGGGGCGCTAAATGAGTCGGTAAATGCTTGCGAGTATATACGGCCGGTCAATTAGCCGGAGTGTGAATCTGGATTAACATTAGCCGTGGGAGAAACGGCGATAAAGGTATAACAGTTGTGTTCTGGTGCAGCTTTGTAATTGGAAGGCCGCGCGACGACAGAAAGTTTCATTGAAATCGCACAAATAATGTATTAATGATAAAGTGGATCCTTTCAATGGAAGACAGCTTTTCTGGGAGGAGATTTCGATTTCGAACGGTTTAAATAATAACTAAGGGAAGTCACGAAATTATCCTGCAACGAGTGTCAGAAGTTCAAGCCCTGAGCTCCGAGCATTAGAAAGGGACAACAATTACATCCTCCGAACTACAGTATGTTTAAACTTAAGACACTAGGTTGAATTGCTGTGCAATTTAGCTTCGAAATGCTTGTCTCTCTCAAGGAAAAGTTCCTCGCAGCGCGTGAGGATTCAAACAAGCGGAAAATAGAGCGCCGAGAACAACGGTGCATCAAAATCCAGGGCTGTCAAAGATGCCGCTACAGTCGGGGCCGTAAGTTCGTAATAACCGGCAATGCAAGAAACAAGAAAAGGATGCGCGTTTCAGTGGATCCCTCTGGCGTCGGATGAAACGTGGTACAAAAGAAATTGAGCCTGCTGGATGCTCGCGAGGGCGAGCCTGTACAAAGACCTCGAAACAACCGAGCAGTCTTCGAGGACGAGTTCTCATCTTGAATTATCCCACGAACCAAAAAATCATTTTGCATCCATCGATTGATATCTGACAACTGTTCGAAAACAAAATCAAACGCCGCACGTTCGTACATACGCGCTCTTAACGTTGTTAAGAACTTGGAAATGTAATGGATACAATTTCCGCGGAAAGAAAAGGGATCAAAGTGCACGTAGAGGACGACAAGGAAACGAAATTTGCTATAGCATCGACAGCGCCTTAAATTTGTCCGTGAGTCAGGATTACGGGACTCCGATACTCCAACCCTGGACAAAGGGGATCAGAGAGAGGCAAGGATTAAGGGCAACGAAGAAATTGAAATCGTCGGAAATCCGTAAACGCTGGACGACGTGGAGGGAATCGCGCTGGTCGACGTGTCTCCGCTCGTGCAGCTGACACTATTCTTCGAAATTCCTACGGTCAGCCTAGGCTCTTCGTCTTGGGGCGTCGGAAAACGAAATCGTATCAACTCGGAATGGAGAATCGTGCTTCTTTATCCCTGATACTTCTGTTATCATGGCCACGCTATTGGCTCGGTGACGTTGGGCGTGGAGAATCTATGACCTATACTACTTAAATCATTCCTCGATGGGTTCCTATTTCTTTTTTTCTTTTTTATTATTTTTATTGTTGCGCAGCTGGTTTTAGGGAACACTATTTGCAACGTTGGCGCATCTCTCGTCCGACCTTTTCGTAGTTTCTTCGGGGTATTCACGTAAGTTCTTCGCAGTTTTTCCGGTCGCGTGAAACCGGCGAGATATGACCGCGACGAATATTGAAATCGAATGGTCCAAGTATAAGCGGGACTTTCGGTAAATTATTTATACGGTATTCAAAGCCTTTAAAAATGTTGGATGTACAACGTTCACATTTATAGCGTAATATATTTTACCGGGGATCCTCTCCAGTTTAATCGAATCAAGGGATAAACCGCAAGTAATCGTAAATTGTCGGAGAATTCCTCTCGTTTATCAGAACAGGGGGCCAGGATGAAACAAATAATAAGGGGATCGCGTATTTCCAAGTTAAATTCGAGTCCCCTTAAAGTCACGAGCAGCCACCTCCAACGGCATTCATCAACCCCTAGCTGCGACAGATAACGGGTGTAATTTACGACCCCTTATTACGTAACCCTCAACGCGTTGATAAACATGTTTGCCTCCGGACAGAAATTACTTTGCCGCGCAATACTAGCACTTGTCCTCTCGATCCGTTGAATTACACCGCTGGTTAATTCGTGACGAGCCAATCACGAAAATATATGCCTCTAATTTCGCGACTCATCGATTCTCCACAATGCCGCTGAACGAGAGAGAATCCGAAGAAACGAAAGGGTATTTAAAGCCTCCGACCTGGCCAACCGTGTTATCCTTATTCAACCCGTGGCGTACGGTGAAACTCGGCGCAAACAGACAATACTGTTTGCCCATTGCCGCGAAACACACCTTCCTTTAGTTAATTTTCACCCTTATCCGGGAAGCAAACAGGCTGAAAGCATGAAAAGTGCGGGATAGGGAGGGATGCTCAAGAAAGAACGGGCGAAAGAAAATCTCTAGTAATCCTCCAGGGTATATAAACGGCTCGGTTCCTTTTTTCCCCTTAATTAACGGCTCATCGCGAACGCGGGGATTACTTTTAATTAGCTTCTCGATTCAGCGGGCAGAAGGTTACGTTTGTGTTTGCCGAAAGCGCATCAACGGGCTGCGCAGAAATTATTCGATGGCGATCGTTCGTGATTACCACCCCATCCTTTTATCAATCGTGATTTAATGTATTCGCGTTCCTATTAATCCGTTCTGATAATTCAATCCGCGATAAACTGCCGTATCAACGCGATATTGAAAGACGTCATACGCCAATCGAAATATAAAAATCTGCACTGTTAAAACGTTGAAATGAAATGTATTCCAAGCTCCTTAATATCGGCTGACAATCGATTGGCGTCCCTTTCCGGGACAGGATTTATTCCACGACAATACGTTCCACGGTGCGTACGCGCGACTTCGACAAAGAAGCATCAAAGCACGACCAGGAAAGTTGAAAGGGAACCTATACATTTCGAAGCAACGTTTCCGCCTGCAGCTAATTTTAATATGAAACTTCCAGTGCCATCGAGCGTGGAAGAAAATCGAATATATCGCATCTTATTCGCCGGGGACGATTCATGGTCCATTCTGTTCGCGGTTTATTGCGGTGCTTGATATAGAATAATACACAGGGACATTTCCCAAAGTGTCCCCTCGTGTGCGTTCGATTCATTTCAACGAAAACAAAGCGTGCATTTGACGGTTCCGCTGTACCGGTGAATGCGACAAAATTCGCGACAAAGGGTATCGTTTGAATGCGCCTGCTCCGCGTAGCCAGGCGCATTTTCCGCCAGGCACAATTTCGGGAACCATACTCGGAAACGCGCATGGCCGTTGCGGGTTTTTTTTCAATTACGGTAATATTCCTTCAACGATTTTCCCCTTCAAAGTTTACATGTAAAAAAAAAAAAAGGAAAAGAGGAATTTACACAGCAGGAATTTCGACAATAGTTAAATGTTACAAAGGAGATATTTCACGGGAACATTGGGAAAAAAAGCGTACCGTCGACGGGGGAAAGAATTAACTCGGCTGAAAATATTTCAAGCACCCTTTCCGGGGAATTCGTTGAATCCCGGAGAAGAGTAACCGTCCGTACGCTTCGATACCTGGTAGCGTTCGTAATTTTACCATATGAAGGGGTTAATCGACAGAGGTGAATTGACCGTGATTAAAGGGAGGCAAGACTGTGCACAGACCCAGAATTTCGTCGGGGGGTAAAGTTAAACACGGCCTCGAAATTAGGCTGCGCCGAAAGTAGATTGAACGCAGCTAAAAGTGCTCTGTCCCCTAATTGTCCTTTTGGATGAAGGCCTTCGATGCACCGTCGCCCGCCTCTCTTATTTTCCTGGCACGGTGTCAAGTATAAAACAGCCGGGATGACTGTTTACTGCCTCGAGTTTCTCCCTTTTTTTACAACCCTGAAGAACCACCCGCGCCGCGGTGTTATTGGCCACGGGTTCTCCCTTCTGCGTCGTCTAGCAGCCATAACCGTGGACCATAAACCGCGGTAAAGCGAGAAATATACCCCCCGCGTCGTAAATCTTGGGCTCATCCGAGGAATCGACGCCTGGATACTAAAGTAATGAACAGGCGAGGCCAAGAATAATATCCGGCTGAAACGTCCGTCGGTCTGGCGATTTTCTGAATCGCGTGGAATCGTTTTAATCGGCCGATCGACTCCCCGAACCGATTCTCAACTCGATCTCGAACTCTCTCGGAAGCAATTAATCTCGGCTGGCTTACCTTCGGGTTGATGGGGCGCGTAGACGTTCAGGTACAGGCAATCCTCGCTTTGGTTCTTCAGGTACGGTAGCAACTTCTCCAGGTACTCGTATCTGACTGGCTTCACCTCGTCACGAAGATTCGGCACCACTTGCGGGCACACAGGGGCGAACTCCAGCGATTGTCTCGCACCGCGCCATGGCTCCGGCGATCTTGGGGGTGAGAATCTTAAGGAACCCACTGGAGGCTCGGCGTAAGGGACTCCTGGAAGGTTAAGTGGAATCTTGATCTGTCGCTGGCAATTGGTTGCTTCGTGAAATGTAACTTAATGGGATATCGATGGGAAATTGGCAAACTCTACGGCAAACCATGGTCAGTATTCTACTAAATAGTTGACAGGCTTGCAGAATTCGTATTTCTCGCTTTGAAATATAAAAACGCGAGAATGCCATTGCCGTTTCCATTGGTAATTGTAAATTATGGAACATCTACGGGGTCGATTCTAACATAGTTGTGCCAAGAATAAAAAGCGAAGCTGTACGAGTGAACAATTACTGGCGAGTCCGGTCGCAGCATGAAACATTGGCGAAAATTCTTATTGCGAACCGGGGGGAAGAAAGTTTGGAACTGATTCCCGGCGCGAAACGTCGCCGTGAGGCAATCACCGTAAAGTTTTATTGCGCCGCGAGCGAATCGATTAAATTGATCGCGTTCGGTGTGTTAACACGCTCCGGCTTGGTGGCAAGGATCACAGCCGATCCATTTTATCCCATTTCAGGGTAAATTGGATTCCCCAGCCAGCGGCCTTTCTACGTAAAATATTAAACCGGCCGGCAACTGGCAACTACAAATCGAAAATCTTGGTTACGAACGTCTCGAGTCGAGGCGCGCCACGTCCCCGGTGAAAGAAATTACACGGGTCGCGCGACGATCTACAGCTTTCGAGCTGAAAGCTTGAGCACAATCCACCGTAAGCTGTTCATCGTTGCACTTTAATCGGCGATAAGAAGATTTCTGTTCGAATTCAGTCGGTCCACCGGTCCACGTTTGCGCATACCCTCGCTAACTTCGGCCCGCCTTTTAACGCGGGCGTTCCATCGGGTAATTAAGTTTGTTCTTATAGTTTCGAAAGTGGAACTTCGTATGCTGCGAACCCGTAATAACTTGCACGCTCGAAAGCTGGTCGATGAGGGTAATAAAATTTAACGCGTTTAGGCGGTCCACTGATTAGAACAGTTTATGGCATTCGCGGCGTCTCCGAAACACTCCATTGTCCAATTTCTCCAATACTCCAAAATTAATTCCCTGCGATTCACGCTTACTCCGTGTTTATTTAGGCTATTTGGGAGAGGCAGGAAGATGCTCTGACGTTATTTGTAAATTTGCGCACATTCGAAGATGCGACGAAGCTCCAGCCATCCCTCCCCATTCTACTTATCTCGAAAGGGAACCGCTTGCACGTGCGAGTACTCTCGAAAACGAATGTCCGGTGCCAAGGAATGTCAGGAGAACTCGGGAAAGTGCATGGCCGCTTCGATACTGCTTTGCCAGCGAGCTTGCACGCGCGCACGCGACCAGGAACCGCCGCTGCGGGGCACGTCTATTCCCGAAATAGCCGGCGTGCTTCTCGTTTTGGAACCTTTGACGTATCGGGATCCTCGAGGCGCGGATACACCGTGGCTAATGCTACATAGCGGCGGGGAGAGAGATAGAAGGACAGAGAGTTTGACAGGGCGAGTGAGAGACGGGGAGAGAGAGGGAGAGAGAGAATATGGAAACTGATGCAGCTGCGAGCAAAGTTTCCCTCGCTGACCGAACTTCGCCGTATCGACAGCCGGAAACTGGAAATCGCACCGGTCTCTCTGTATTATCGTTCCCGGTCGTCTGCTAGACTTCGATCCGTCGACGGAGGCGCGTGATTGGGCCCGAAACTTTGAAACTTCCTACACGCTATGTTAAACGATGATTGTGAACGGATTTCAATAGGTCTGATTGACTCTTCGGCATGATAGAGGGTTCTTTCGCCCTCCGACTATTTCTTTTTCCGGATAGAGCCGCGAGTTTGGATCGGAAAAGAGTTTCGGCACGGTTGATTAGGATCGATCGAGCTTCAGTGTTGCACGTCCGAACGAATTCAAGGTATCGTTAGACATTCGTTTCGTATCGAAGCCACGATTTATTAGCTGCGCAATATTTTCCCGTCGGTGGATCTGACTTCGTTGCGGCGCAAGAACGCAATAGGACTCACCCAGGAAGACGTCGACCGGCTGCAGATCGTGATTGGTCCTCGGCTGCACCACGATTCCTCTCAGACGGCCCTGTTTCACGCGCACCTCCCTGGTCAAACGTTCCGGGGGCTCCTGGAACCTGGTGTGGTAGCCGAACTGCGATCCAGCGTCGAAGAAGTCCCGATGCTCCGTGAGGATCTGGGTGCAGGCCAGTAACACGAGACCCACCAGCTCCAGGCGCAGCATCCTCGACATTTGTTCGACGGTCGAGCGGCCGGAAAGCGCGGCAATGAATTTTCCCCGGTCTACCTTCTTCTGGACCGCCCTCGAATCGAGTCGCGGCAGAAATAATTTTTCAACGTTCCCGCTGCTTCCGTTCCTCGCACCGGATGCAGGGGAGGTCCCTACGTCGGCCGTCGTACTCCTGCACACGCGAGTAGAACGCTCAGAGGTGTGCCAAAATCTGTGGTGAATCGGCTTCGGCACCACGTGCACGCGTGCCTCACATTTTCGTCATCGACGATCGCGTTCGTTGATGCTTCCACGATTCTCTTCCTTCGCGATATCGTCACATTTTCACAATTATTATTTACTTAACAGCTTGACAGAAGTTTCGCACTGTTCAGAAGTCACCGGTTCTAATTGAGACTCTGTCGCACAACACCTTCACCAAGAATGTCACAATTTCGAGTGGACGTTCCGGCCGGGATAGCTGCAAATAGGTGACTGAACTTCGAGGCAACCGCGATTTCGGTCTCGTCGCCGATCGCAAGGCAAGAAAAGGCACTCCACGCTGTCCTCCAGCGGGATATTCTTGGGCCGAACAAGGGTGAACGCACGTACACGACTGGAGGGACAGAGAGGGGCCCGGGAGCGCTCTATTTTCGACCCAAATAGAACGGTTCTGCTGTTGGTAAACTTCGCGCACGTTCGCGGCCAGTACTCGCCATTTTCCACCGCTGTTCCCCCAAGAGTTTCTTTCTCGGGATGATTTATGGGGGGGGGCTGTTTTAACTTGTACCGCGAGACGCGCGTCGAATCTCCCTCACGCAAGCGATATCTCCGGCGCGGATGAAATTTATTCAAACATTTGCATAAGATCAAGAGAACTGGGTATCTGTTGATCACGAAACATTACGAGCCCCGCGGTGGAAGAAATTCGCTCGAGCGAACGGCGAACGAAGGCGAATAAACGGGTGGAATTAATAAACAAGAAACGGGGGAGCGAAATCTAGTTTGAAGGGGTGGCGGGGGTGGGAGGTAGCGTTTCAATTTGCCCCATTCATTGGACTCAAAAGCTCGCGTCGAAAAAGCGCGAATTATTTCCACGGTGCGAAAATCGTTTCGGGGAAATTTACGGGAAAAAGCGCGGCAGGCGCGCGCGCTTGCGAAACCGAATTACGCGGCGTGAAATAAAACCTGGGGGCCGCTTTAACGCGCGCTTAAAAGCGGTCAATAGCGTTAGATTATGAATACCCGTAATTTGCATAGTGGCTGATCGTCCACCGGGGTAACAGCACCCCTCTCTCACTCAACCCTCGCCCCCTATCTTTTACAGTTTCATTGTTTTTTAACCAACCGCCATGATTTCGCGAATGCGTGACGCGTTCGCGGATAATTTCCAGGCGAGCAACTTCCTGGCTGAATTCGATTCGAGCAAACACCCGAATTCGAGACAATGTTGCCGACTTCGATCAGACAGCCACGTTCAGCTGCTATTTCTGCAGTGATCGCGAAACGATTTTCTTTTCACTCAAAGGTAGACGCACGCGGTTGGAAAATGTTGAATCGAGAGCGAAACTGGAACGCGGTTCTAACGAAGTTCTGATTAATTAATTAATTTTTCGTTTAGGGTTTACGAGATTTGTGGAGGAACGCTGCTTTCGTCGAGGATGTTGAACTTTTGGCTGCCCTTGCAGGCCTCGAACGGCGAGGATATTCTTGGACCACGCTGTGCCGGCTTCGTTTTGGCCACAGTCTTTCGGCGTTTCTCAAGGAACGACACGGAAAGAGAGAAACTGTTGTTTCTTAATTATCCATTGAATGTCCATAATAATTAATCGGTCACCTATGTAGCAATTATGGATACCTTGAATTATAATTGCAAACAAAACATGGACTTTCCAATAGGATAATTTTGCTCTCAAACGATAGCAGCCACGAGCACGTTCACCCACGTTCAATATTTATATTTATATCAGTAAACCGTCGCAGATGTTGTATCACGTGTTACCTAAATAAAACACTTACATAGTATTAAAGGCACCGTAATAACAAGAAATAAAAGCAGCCTCGTTGCGAACTATGAGACTCGCAATCCGGCACCCGGAAACGTCGAGCAAACGTCGCGACGTAGATTTTTGCTTGCACGTAAACTCAGTTACGCCTCGATGGAACTCGCGAGTGAACTGAGTCCACACTGAGAGTGTAAGTGCTAAAATTAAATCGACAACGCGTGGAGTAGTGAAGCGCCGCCGGGTGGCGGTCCTACAAGCTGTGATTCTTATTTTCGGTAGCACGCTTCGCGACTATTTACACCGAACTTCCTTCGTTCGAGTCATATTAAAAACAAAAAGGAGAAAAAACGGAAGAGTCCCGCTCCAAAAGTCATTCGAACGTTTCTTCCGAACGAACAACCCCCCTCTCGTGCAACGATTAAGAACAGATATTCTTTTGCTGAGTGCAGTTTAATTTTACCCGCGTCTTGAACCTCGACCCAGAACGCGGTTAAACGCTCCATCCCTAATGGGATTAGCATACACAGAAGTGTATACGCACCAAATGAAACAGCGGCTAACTAGAACCGTCCGTTTATTGAGATTAAGATAATTGAAGTACCCGGACGGAATCGTGCACGGTCCAAAGGAGCTTCAATTAATTGTCGGAAAATCAAACAGTTTCTTACCCGCGTATATACATGTCTGGCTACTATCTAAGACAAACAGGGACCTCCGCCTGACGCGGCAGCCACTTAAGCGGGATCGTTTCAAGAAGTCAGTGACTTTCAAACAGTGGGAAGCCTCGATGGCACGATAAATATACGCGGAAGCTCAACGAAATCACGACAAAGTAGATTGGAAAAGTTCAGCCGTGAATTATTTTCCGCGTACACCGTTCCCAGCGTGTAACGACGTGTTAAAACAACGATAAGAAGGCTTTGAGAGGTGTTCTCGTGGCACGAGGCGTTCCCCGATGAGTGGCCCCTCTTCAGAAACATCTCATTCACGTTAATGAACTTGCTTCGTGCAACGGGGAAGCCCAAGACCAACGAAAGTGCTGGGCCCCTCCACGGGGACAAAGGTTTGGATGGGATTCATGTAACGCCCCGTAAAACGCCCGGCGAGAATAATCGATCGTCCCTCTTTATAAAAGAGATCGCTTAATTAACGCTCGCATACCTGTGATAACTAGAAGCAGCTGTCGATCTTCAGGTATCGTCGATGCCCGATTTGCTCTGGACTTTCTAGTCGTATTAATCTACTTTTCGTTGTTTTTTCTTGTTTCAAGTATTGTGCACTGTATTCGTAATTTATATTTCCTCGGAGTACCAATACATTCCAGATGCTTCGCCGGATCGAAGATGAATGATGCATTGTTTCCCGTGATATCGATAAGGGGAAACGAGCTATCAGGAGATGAAAATAAATATCTCGTAGCATCTAAACAGTCTATTCGCGATACATTCCGATTCCTAAGGGAATTGAGCCATCTTCCGGAATGGCCTGCTCATTCCAGAAACTCGTCCTGCCTTTCCCTACTGAGGAAACATTTTCCATTCCCGACTGCCATACGCTGCCTAACGGATTAATTAGGTATTTCCATTCTAGAATCGTGTCCTCCTCTGTCTCGACGGATATTATTAACCGAACGTTCAATACATTTTTTGTCCCCCTTCAGAATTCGTTAGGCATTCCACGAGCCGACTCAAGAAATTCAGTGGCGCTTGTTTGAAGTTATTTTAAACAAAGGCAAGTCCGAATAGTTAGATTTCTCCAGGGGTCGTTTGTCTCTTCCCGGAGTCGCGGGGAATCAAGGATGGTCAGCTGCGTGAATAAATACTTCACGCGCCCTCAAAGCAAAATTACCATCGCCGGATCCTCGTTGCGGACTCTCCATCCCTTTGACGGACAGCAATCTTTGAGCTTGTTTACCATCGGCTAAGGGACACGCGGCAGGGGATGAAGTTAAATGAGTCTTGTTTGCACCGTTGAATGCCACGAGTTTGATCAAGCCTCGATGGGGTGAAAAAGGTTGCTGAAGAGCCGTGTCTGTTTTCGCGACGGACACTTGTACACGGGCGAACGCGATGAAATTGAGAAGAAACGGGTGCAGGGGAAAATTGAGGGCATAAATTCGTGCACGTTGAATGCACCCTCTGGGACAAAATTTTATTCAACGCAGCTGCTTCGCGCGCAAAGATCCCGCGCGTGAAACTCGGATTCATTTATGGGGTTGAATCTTTGAAGAAGGATATGAGACACGGGGGACGTTTCAATCATTGTTTTCCTACCGAATCGAAGGGGGAAATCTGTCCGAATTTTCGAAGCTCCATTTTCACTGGCTGACCCAAGTTCGATTTGCCACGAGATATTTTCTGTGAAACAACGAAGGCTGACAATAAATAGTTCGATCGAGAAAGAAGGAAAATTGATACCCCGTTTCACACATTTCTCCTGGAAAAATACAATGAAAATGAAGATACAAAAATCAGGGCTCGAGAGGCTCTGGGTCTGGGTTAAAAGTCGCCCTCAAAGTTCGTCGAACGAGACGACATTCGCTCCTCCATCGCCCACTCCCCCCTCCGTATCGATTTTCTTTTTTCCTTTTCGATACCCAGGGGCGAATTAATCACGGGCGAAAAGACCAACGAGCTCCAGCCTCTCGATATATCGTAGATACGTTCGAGATTCGTCGCTGAGGGGGGTAGCACGGAGGACGTTTCGAGGGTGGGTAGACCTTCGAGAGGAACAGGGGCGGATGAAAGAGATTCGAGAGAGGAAAGCCGCCGAAGTGTGTCGCGGAGAATTCGTGCCTGGACTATAAAGCATTCAGATCTGACGAATAGACAGTCGATCTTGACGAGAAACGCTGGCTCCTCGGCCGAAGGGGTGAATGGTAGGAAAAGACAAGGGTTGGGAACCCTTCGGGGGCATCGCCCCCCCTCCGAGCGTGTTATACTTTGCCCCCTTTACAAGCTTTCACGCATCGATAGCAATCGCCTCGAATTCGGATCTGTTGAAGAATCGCGGAACACGGCGTGCACCCGGAGGGAATTTAATTTAAATTTCGTGCCAATCTGGCTTATCGAGTTTTAGATAAAAAATGTAATGTGCAATACCGAAAGTTACCAAGCTTCGCCCGACATTAGTATCAATGTTTGACGAAGAGGAGGACGCCGAGGAAACCATTTCGTATAATATTAATGTCCAACGAGTTCTTTACCAAAGTGCCAGAATATCACTTCTGCACACATCGTAATGGTGTGCAGCGTCTAGCACATGAATGCGTTTACGTGCAGGCGGCGTAAATATATCGATACGAGCTATCGATAAACAAGTCTAGGAGCGTGAACGGTAGATGACCCGTCAAAACAGATCCGATTCGGCCGACGAATCAGCCAAAAACCCGCAGCTGATGGGATTTCAAGGTCCGCGCGATCGGAGGCAGAACAGGCGTGCGCCGGGTAATCGTGTTTCATCTAGCCAATCGATGGTGAACCAACGGAACGATAGGATCGAACTAGTTGAATTTTGAGACTGATTGAACCTGGTCCAATGGGGAATCGATGTTGTCCCCGTGGTCTACACAATTCGAATGGTCAACGCGCGTTTATCCACGTACACCCCCAAACAATCTATTTATCAATAAAAACCAAACGAGACCGAACGTTTACGTGCAACTAATTCGCCGATGGGGAAAAATGTTTTCTTGCAAGCAAAGACGAAGAGGTTGCGGGGAAAAGCGAGGGCTGCGTTGTCCGTTTACGAAAGATTTCTCATGGATTAGCTGGAACCCGCGGTTTCCTACCGCGGCCATGTTTTTTCACTGTACCTGTCCTTTCAACATTCTAGATATACATGCACGCCGTTCCAGGTACACCGGAGCCCGGTTGTTCTTATTTCATCTTCGCGTCGCTCCGCCGCGGATAATCCCCGGGGTGTTTTACAGGTGTTACATTATTTTCTGTCGCCCGGCGAGATGGGTTTCCGCGGCAGCCGACGACTGTTCGTTCCTTTAGATAGTTTTTACCTGGCTGGCGTTACACTTTCGTGTCGGGCCCAGTTTCCACGCACACAGGAAAAGATCGAGACCAACGCAGGCATAAATCAGAGGACTATTTTCCTAGATGAAACGTTTCACAGATATAAAATAGAGTCGAACGATAACGATTCGGTATGACGTAACAGGTAGTATCGCACGACGGATGAAAGGAAGAAGAAAGGCTTTCATTCGCGGCAGATTTTTTTGGGGATCAGCTGGATCTTCTCGTATTATTCGCCGTTCAACTATCGAGCGGCAGTCAACTCCTGCGATAATAGCGTCGACGTTAACCGATCCTTACCTTTCCACCGTTCGCGTCACAGGTTCGAGCTCCATTCGCACGTGTCCCGTCGCCAGACGACGTCGCTTGAAAGATGCGGAAAAATATCTTTCGCCGACGAAGGAACTCGAATTTGATAATTGAGCGGGGACGTAAATAGAAGCATCGTGGGCGAATGGAAACAAGATACAACCAAGGTGAGGGTAATCTTATTCTCGATTTGTCGGTCGCGTCGTCCACGGAAAGCACCTGAAAGTGTTTTCATAAGCCGAGGACGGAACCTGGGAGAATCGTTTTCAGGGAAACGTTTCCATAAAGAACTACAATATCGCTCTATTGTCGGAGAACGATGTATCCGGGATATGTTTATTCGCAGCTTCCTAAAAAAGAAAAACCAATAAACTGTGAACGCATCCACGAAATAGAACCGAACGTAGCTGTGCGTCGATTTTAATCCGTCTTGCCAACAAAACGAAGACAAATTTTGACACGAAGGAACCTCGTCTGTCCCGCATGATTTTGATGGATTACGCGGATATTATCCGGGATACGGGAAAGTTTGTTCCACGATCATTACGCGGCTTCTGTCGATGCCAGACACGATGTTTCCAACCTGTCGAACCGTTCTCCCCGCCCGTTCGATCGTTTGGTTCGCGTGGAAGTATTCGGGTCAGAAAATTTGCGTCGAAACATTGGCGCAAAAGGGCGTACGGGCCGGTCACGTTTTCAAGAAACCATAATGGCGACCCTTCGATCCTGCCCTGTAATTAGTTTTCCGCCTGGCCAGATTTTGGATTAACCCGGACCACGCGCGAACCCTTGCCAAAGCAAAGAAATTGCGGATGAATCGTGAACGCGTTCTCAGCGATTTCACGATTGAATCCGGCGAAAACGAGATTCCTTTCATTGGCCAGACCTCTCGACCGTCTTTCCATTTACTTAAATCTCGATTGCTCGGACAATTTGTGTGCTCGAGTCAAATTTCTCGACGGGGCAAGGAGTTTCACGCTGGTGCGACGCCGCTGTCGTCGAGTGAGCAAATTTGGGGGTGACGATGTGTACACCCCCCCTCGGCCGATCGAACGCACGCGACGAAATTAATGTATGCCTGTCTGCGCGAAGGACATCGGTGTCTGTAAAAAAGGAAAAAAAAAGAAAAAAAAAAGAAAGAGAGTCGGTGATGGACGAGAGAATGGTCACCGGTCGAAACGTGGGACAATAGATGAACAGTTTGACGCTATCTATCTTTCCCCGAGCGGTCGATAAATTGTCGTGAAACTTTCATGAGTTCCCTCCGAGACGGGAAGCAAGGTATCGGCTCTCAAAACGTAACACAGTTGCCCGTAATCTATACGACGAATCGTTCATCGAGGAGGTTCAATTCGGGAGGGGAAAAGAAACGAGGAAAGAATCTTATCGATCAAGTGGACCAATTCTTTCGTTCCGATTTCATCTTCACGGTTTCTCACGTCTATTCAGACGGGTGACTAAAGGTCCGTCTGCCTCCGCGAATTTTATTAATCATCGGTGATGCGACGGTGGCGGCGGGCAGATTTGAAGAAGCTTTAAACCTCTATCGATCGCGGCAGCCGCGAAACGGTGCCACCAAAGAGCCTCGTAAAGAACTGTCCGTTTCTGGGACAGGTCCTTTATCCTTATGGAAGGGTCTTGGTTGCCTGAAATGAACCACGTTCGGATAAATTCTTCCGCTCGCTTGGTCCTTCTTTGTATGGGCGAGGCTCGTCGGACAGGCTATTTTGGTGGCAGTGAATAAGTCATAACGATTCGAATCTGCCGGACGTTCTCGTGCAAACTTGCGTAGGTTTGCGATCTTCAAAGGCTATTCGTTTCTCAGTCGCATCGTTTCATCTGATTGGAGCGGCCTATTTGGAAGTATTTAGTCAATTCTGAGAGTTTCGTTTCCCGTTTAATTTATCACGATCGACAAGTGTGCCGGACAGAGGTGTCGATGAATTTCTGCGTCGCAATTAGCTGATCTAATGAACGAACGAAGCCCGGCGAATTATTTCAGCTTCCGTCGATCGGTGTCGACTGGCGTATTGTCGTGAATCCCAATTTCGAAAATGGCACGCGTCCCCGTTGGCCCTTTATGCGACATTCATTCGCGCGACGTCCGTAAAAAACTGTGTTTCTGGCTTTGAACAGCCTCCGAAAGGGCGTTGCTCGCTAATCGGCGTGAAAGGCACGGCTAGACAGGCAGAGCTTTTGATTTTTCACCGTGTCCAGACGAACGCATCATCCACGATGAAGCTGCACTGAATTTCGTTCGACTTATTATTCAAAGTGCAATTACAAATTTCTGCGCGGGCAACTTTCTTCTTGGAGTGTACCGCTCCGGATTGCGGTTGCAGGTCGATCTTCGCCGCGGCTATGATTTTTAGTAGAGCGAGAACTGTATACGTGCCACTGACACCGGCTCGAATGTGCTGTATAAAATTTATTACGGAACGTAGCAGTAAACGGATGAAATGTATCTCAGCAGAGACGCCTTGCGAAACATCTTCTGGCGATTTTGAATCCTCGCCTAATGAAACTGCACAACTATTATTAAACGACGATCGGGGAGTCAATGAACTAAACAGTGGTAGATAAAAACTGGGGGCAATAAAATGACATTGCAAAATAAAATATGGAGTTAAGTAGAATGGTACGGAAAATAATGTAGCAACGCGGCGCTAAAGCCACTGGGGTGATCTATCGTTTAATTCCAAGGAATATTCGCTACTCTTAATCCTTCCATTTAAGGCATCACCCAGTCCATCTCATTTTCGCTACGACCACACTATCGACACGCTATCGGGTCTGTCTAGAGAAAGTTGATCCCTCGAAGCAACGTCTCAGGAACGGAAGCTTCATTGAATTACGCATTGCTTTCGACGAGCAACGACACGCGGGCTTGCACCGCCCCAGCGATTAGGAGCAACGGGAGAGCTTGACGTTGGCCTTAGGATACGAGTTAATAGCATTGGCAAAGTTGACGCACTAGAACATCACGTCGGGGGGACGGCGACGTTAAATGCATTCCGTGCCTCCGTGCCTGGAAGAATTAAGTCGGTAATTCGTGAAGGTTCGTCCAACAGCCACTCTCGGCCTGGTTATCTCGACGTTAAGTAAACAGCATCGTACGGGACATCTAGAATCCTCGGAACATCTCACGGCGACGACGGCACCGTCGATGCACATTTCGGTAGCTATACATATATTTGGCAAACAGATTTCCAAAATTTGTTTGATCAATTGATTGCGACGTTCCATTTAATTCTCCGATTATTTATTGAACTTAACATCCTGGATCGTTCTCGACGTGCATCTGTCTTTAACAAAACTTTGGCAGACAATCAATATAATGCGTTCCCACTCTCCTTTCCTCGCAGCAGCGTTGTCAAAGATATTTCGCGTGTCCAACGTAGATCCCGTCGTAGGAAAAATGCTTGTGACGCCCTGTTTCTAAAATGGGTCTTAACGTGCATCGAAGTTTGTTAACGAGGATAACTACGCCGGCTGAAGTATGAAGACGAGGCGGTGTTGTACATCGCGAAACTTTTCGAAGAAACCGACCGCGTCCCAGTCATTCTTCTCTGAAATTCTCGTTAAAAAGTTCGCCCCGACTGGATGGCTGATACTCCAATTTCGCATCGGGGTACCTGTTTCCTCTCGTTCGGGATGATCCGCGTAACAGCGTGACTTATGGAGCTTCTGTGCACCTGCAACGATTCAGTTATCGTTTGCTTCGTGTACGAACGATCACGATGACCAAAAATTTAAGGCCAGATCGAACGACAGAAATGAGGTCGGACCGTCGGGATCAAACGATAAAAAGGTGGGCCGTTTAAATCGTTCAACGTTTTGCCCTCCGATCCGAGCAACTTTGTCCCCGATAACGATTTATAAGATTTAAGTTCTGGCAATGTAACAATGGTACCCGAGAATTTCAAAGGGGGCTCGCAATGCACCGCGACAGCGATATCGGCTCGCAATACATTTTCATCGGCGTTCACGCGCATATAACTATTATTAGGCGTGTACAGTACAGGCTGTAGAGAGATTGAAGGGTCTAAAGCGACCCGCTGTCGATGCACGGTCTACGTTACCTCGTTAACAACAGATAGCCATTGTTGTGTTACATTAAACGTCCGCCGGTTTGCAACGCAATCGATCTTTCTCCCGTTTCGCTGCATTCGGTAATTGCACGAGCTGGAGGGAAAGAAAGCGAAAGCAGGAGAGTGAGCGAAGAGACGTTTCAGTTCATCCTCGAATGTCGATTTCGATAGAGTAACGCTAGAATTGGGGCAATAAACTTCTGCACGCTTTGCTTTCATTCGGTGGGGGTGGACGGGCGATTGTATGGGGATGATTGACGGGCCGTATAACACTATCTGCTCGTGTTTACAATATAATCAACGACGGCATACACGAGATATTAGGTTTTGTTTGCAAACAGTTAAATGGATCCAGTAGTACTGGTCAAAAACGATCAATGCGACGTGAATGTGATTACGCTCGACGCGTCAATTTCTGAAAGTCCTACTCGCTTCATTTGACGTTGATCTTGCTTCAAATGCTGCGCCCACGAAGCCCGCAAGATATCCCAACGCGAATCCTATTTTGTCCAATAAAAAAGGAAACCAACAAAAAAAAGCTCAAACACAAATAATCCTCCCACGCGTATGACCAACCATACAGCCACGGCAATCCACCGAGCCGGGACACGCTCCATTCGGCCAATCGTGCTAATTGCGTCTACGTTTTTCCTCGCTCGTGACATTGCAGTTTCGAATCCGACATGCCCCTTCAGTTTTCCAAGACTCGAACCAGCTTTCCCGGTCAGCATCGATTTCGTCCTTCCGTATCGACGCGTTCGTGAAATTCCGCCCACATCCCGAGCAGTGTGGGCAGCGTTTGCGCGGGGCATGCGCAACTCCATGCGAGCAGCATCGCCTAACGCCAGTCTGTCCGAGGTACAAGCGACGGAAAGATCGTCCTCCGTGGTCCAGCGCGTTCCACTAGCTCCCAGTGCGCGATCTTCGCGATCCAGCCGCGGATCGGGTCAGGTACGTCAGGTGTGCCACGTGTCACAGAGATCGTTCGCGTAAGTTCGAGAAGTGCGGCGAGTGTTCGGGGAGAGTGTGCCCGGGTTGAGTGTCGTCGCGTGTGTCGTTCCGGGTCCGGTTACCTAGTCTGCACCAGGTCTGCGTGGGGTCCGCGCGACTTGTTCCGGCTGCAAGCATCCGCTGGAAACAAGGGACGCGTTGCTCTCGGTTCGGAAATTCGCCCCGGCGCGGCGTGCCCCTCGAACCGATCGGTTGCGCCGTCAACGTTCGAGGAATCGAGCGACCCTTAGGGATGAGAGTCGCCTGATGCGGACGGCGGGCGAGATGGGGCGCAATGGAAATTCACAGAGTGCGACAGTGATCCGGTGTGGATTCTTCGCGAACCGTCAGTGATGGATCGCAGTTCGCGTCTACGCACGGTGCACGGTAGAAGTTACTTAGATTTCTGGGATAAATATCGCCCCGGACTGTGATCCCTTTATGGTGCAGCAATATCCCGCGGGCTGCCCTTCACAATTCCTGCGACAGACCGGCGGAATGTCGGCGTGATAGCGGACGGGAGGCCTGCTCGCGAGTCTTGCTCCGTCCAGAGTTTCACGGAGAGGGAGCACGGTAGAACGTTGAACGCGATTCCACGGCTCCCGGTGCCTTCCTATCTGTTCCAGCTCGTAAGGATGAAGCGAACCGGCAAACACCGGAGCCGTGGCTTTCTCCTGGGTATCATTAGAGCTAGCGCTTTTTATTTGTACCGCCACATCAAGCACGCTATCAGGAACGAGATCGTGTTCCTGTAATTCCCCCGACACCCTTACGGATCGCCAGGCGGTCCATGTTCATGGTACCGGACCACTTTCCGGAAGGCTGATGCACTAGAGACGGCGAACGGAATTAGAGGACTGTTCTTCCGGCGTGAATCGCACGGTCGAGGAACGGGATCGAACTCGGCAGACACACAATTCGGCTGCCAGCACTCGGGGTGTTTACTTTTCGGAACGCTGACTCGAGGATATCCGTGAAACCGCGTTGACTGCTCGTCGAGTGCCGTCAGCAGCTTCTAAACGAACAAGCTGAAACGACCTGCCGAACCGAACTGCATCGGCTTTCGCTAATAGCATCGAATATATTCCTCAATTGTTCTAAGAATGACGCGAGAGTGTCCCCCCCAATTGAATCTGGATTGAAAGGAATAAAAAAAGGTTGCTCCATAATAATCTTCACGCTGCTCGCCGCCCACTGATGCATCCCTGGGGAAGTTCAGATCCTCCTGGCGGCGAGATGGACACGATCGCGATACTTCCAGCCTCCGGCGGCGGCTAATATATTAAACAGGAAGATGAGATTGGCCGTCGAGTGACCGCGTAGCAGGCGTGGAGACGGAGTGTCAAGGGCGAGAACCAAGATGACGTCGTCGATCCTGGCGCTGCTCGGCCTAATCCTGGTGACCGCCAGCGCCGAGCTCAGCTCGAGGATCGTCAGGACAAAGTACGGAGAACTGTCAGGCGTTATCGTCACCCTCGATCGGCATCTAGAGGGTGTCGAAGTGTTCCGTGGTGTTCCGTACGCGTCGCCGCCGATCGACTCGTTGCGTTTCATGCCGCCTGTCAGCGGGGCCCTTTGGCACGGTGTCAAAGTGGCGGATAAGTTCGGGCCAGTGTGTCCCCAGAGGTTGCCGGAATTGAGTGACAAGATGCCGCGTGGCAGAGCCGAATATTTAAGGAGGTTGCTGCCGTATCTGAGGAACCAGAGCGAGGATTGCCTGTATCTAAATATTTACGCGCCGGTTCAAGGTAAGTCGACGATTTTCCTCGCGTTCCTCCCCCAATTCGCCACGTCGCTGCGATGCCGCGTCATTTAGTGCGGCGAGCTGTTCGCGGAATCGGGACGTGAAACTTCGCTGCACCAGCTGTGTTTTTGTTTTCGGAACGAGTTCCCGGCGAGCCCCGAAAGCTATCGCTTTCTGTATAATTGACAGCGGGCGAGGGAAAATATTTTCGCCGGATGAAATTTCGAATATGGGATCGGGCATAATACGCGCGGACAGTCCGAGACAGAATTACTTGAACGTTCAACGATGGAGCAGCAACGATTATCGGTCCGTCGCCGATTCGTTTAACTAGATCCATTTAATCGTTCAATCGAGCGACATTCCGTTGATCCTCGACGAACGACCGAAGAATTTTCACCGGTTGCCTGCAAGGTCCGGGGTCGGGATATTTCTTTGCGCCGCGCGACAGTATTTGCCATTATTTCGTCGAGGCGAGATCAGAATTTCGTGTAGAGCAGACGGCCACCGTGTGGATATAGCTGTGCCCGGACAAATGAATGGTCCACGTGTTTGCTTTTTGCGAGAACGCGCCCCAGAAACGTCGCTGGCGTGTTCGCCGTCGCGGAAGCTTTTTCAAGGAGCAATCCCGCACGGTCGTTCGAGGATCCAGCGAAAATTTCGAGCGAATAATTCAAGTTAAACGCTTCGTCGGAATATTCGAGACTTTGGCAGCGTATGGAAATCGTTAGCTTGGAAGGATCACGGACCGGTACGACTGTGTTCCGCTTTTGTCCGCTTCTTTTCCACCATTTTTTTTTTTTCGCGTTCTCATTTTTAACAGCATGACCCTCGGTGCCGGATGGCCTTCCCTAATGAATGCACGCCGATTCTTTAGCGGCCATTCATCGATGCTGTCAAAGGAATGCTCCTCCATACATTTCCCCGCGTCTAGATGATGACATGGATTAATTTCGATACAAAAACGACGGAAAGAGAAAGGAACGGCGAGGGTCCTTTAGTATCCGACCTGGAAATGAATATGCGCCGGTTCGTTCGACATAAATGAATATTATTGCGATTTACTGTACCCGTATCGACGATCTGAGTTTCAGCGATTCCCTTTTGTTGCATTCGCGAAAGCTTTCACGGTAGTTTCGCCGATGAATTATTTTTAGGATCCACGGCGTAGGTTGAAGCAGACTTTGTAGGATACAGGGGAAAATATAAATCAGAGGCGGAAAATGCGGGCACTAATGCACGTTGGTACTCCCGATCCCGGGTTCGATCGTCGCAAATGGAAAAGAAATTCATTGGACGGCTGTAACGGTGTATTCAAAACCTGAGCCGAAATGTTTGACTCAATTTCGATTACGAATTCGGCCGCGCACGAAATTTTTCTTTCATTCGTGTCGTTGAAGCGAACGAATTTTGTCAATCCTATTACAAACGATGAGAGTTCTCAGTTCTTCAAAACATTGCGCAACAATGTACGATTAGCCACGCGACGGCCTATTCTACGAGCGAGACCACTGTTGCAAATTCCGACATCTCGGTGCTCGTGGAAAAAAGTTTTGCGCCAGAACGGGACAGGAATGTTCCGCAGACTCTGCTCCAATTCGCCGGACGCAGTAGTATTTTAGAATAATAACCCGGCACCGAGGTATTGTCGGGGTAACGCAGACAAAGAATCCATGAAAACGACCATTAGTTTGCCGATTTGAATGGGAAGTGTTATTTTACAGCCGGTCCACCGCTTCCCATAAATCGCCTCGCGCCTGTGGAATTCACCTGATCACCCTATACCCCGCCGTCGTTGCGATTCGTCCCTTTAACCGCCCATCTACCGTCGAATTTTTATATTCCAGAAGATTGCTGTTGCAAAAGAAATCCCTGGAACTTTTGTCCACAGCTGTCAGAATTAATAATCGGCTTCTTAAAGAAATTTCTCGCTCGATTACATGATTGCTACGTTTAAAATCGACATACTATTTACGCAAGTTACACCCCATTGGTTTCACAAGAGTTCACCCTCTCTCTCTCTCTCTCTCTCTCTCTCTCTCTCTCTCTCTCTCTCTCTCTCTCTCTCTCTCTCTCTCTCTCTCTCTCTCTCTCTCTCTCTCTCTCTTTCTATCGTTTAGAAAGCACCCCTTAAGCGACCCAGCTCTATTCGAAAAACAAATGGAGAGCATTTGCATTCGCCTGAAAGCGGTGGACCAACAATTTCACCAGTTAGTTCATCCACGTGTGCGCGCACGCTGGCCCGTCGACGGTGCGCCGAGGCCGACCAGTTCAATTGCGTTTCTACCCACTTATTTGTACCGTTCACGATACTTACACGTAATCCCCGGCGCGATACGTGTTTACAGATCGCTTCAGCCGGCCGAAAACCCGTCCGTGTGAATCTATCTGCGCTTGTGCGGAGGGCAACACGTTCCCCGCATTTGTTTCGAAGGATCCGCCGTTCGGTTTCTATCTTCCGCGGCGTTTCATCCGGCTTCGCTTATCGCTCACCGGGTCTCGAGTGAAAAACGACGCGAACCTCTCACGGGGAAGAAGTTCTCCGCGAGGGAACGGCGCTGTTTACTTTTCGCCGCGAACGCAGCCAGGAACCGGAAATTTCGCAGATACCCTGGCCTTTTCTGTTTAAATCTGAAACCGCGAAAAACTGGAAATCTGAAATATAGTAAACGGTAGTTTGATAATTACATTAAGGCGTGGCCAGATATTTCCATGTCCGATATTTATTCTCGCCAGAAACATATTTCTGCGTGGCTTAAAAGTTAACTAACGCCTTTTGTACATCAAACGGAAACAATATCCCTGGCTCCGTTGAAAATTATCGATGGAAATGAATGAATTCCTTCCGCGCGAACGCCGTAACAACGATTTCCCCGGTGAAGTGGAAAGCTCGCTCCCTTACAAAGGGCTCCTCGAGACCGGCTAACTCCTTGCCTCGCGTAAATTGGACCTCTCGCGAAAACAGTACGAGAAAGGTAACGAGGTTGACTAGCCGACTCAAGCCAAGAATCTTCCCTCGTGTCCGAGCGGGCGGTCCACGTGAAAGGCAGTCGCGATTAATAAAGCAGAGTTAATTATCAAGGGGCGCGAGAGGGTTGAGCGGAACGGAGGACGCGGAGTCCCTCGGTTTTTCTTCGCAGGGCTGCTTTAACGCGTGCCTCTTTAAACCGCCGCGAAGCAACACGTTCGCGGTACAGGGGCCTCGCCCGTGTATTCGCTTCGTTTCTTGATCGAGCAAAAGAAATTGTATTTAAATGGACCATGCAAATCTGCGGCAGACTCGTGGCGTTGGTGCATTACCTGCACCGCGGAATCGTGTTATGCTAATTCCCTTCTCGGCAACGTTTCCCTTCTCGGACCAGCCATGGCTTGGAACGACCGCCCGATTCCTGAGTGCACTCCACGACTGTGCCGCCGGTTTTACCGTTCTGCAGAAGTCCGTTTCCCGTGTCGATAGTGCGGTGTAATTCAGCGTATCGGAATTTTTGGGAAAGAATTGAGGCCGAAATTGAACGGCCATTAATGGTACCGATCGGTACGGTTCAATACGTCTGGCTCAAGGATTATATTTAATTTTTCTACCATTTCTTCGCAACACTCGATACTACTTGAAGCGCGTCAAATACGAACGGATTCGGAATTTCGCGATCGCGAAACAAAGACGACCAGCTCGCCGGTGTGATTTCCGTGTATAATCATCGAGGCGCATGATGGTTGATGAGTGGCGGGGTTAAGGCGCGGCCAACCTCGTAAACGGTCTTACATGCCGCGACTAATTATGAAATTTAATTAAAGCGCTGCTCGCGTACGTGTGCGGCTTTTGAAGGTGCGCGAGCCGACGCCGCCATTTAGCGGCGCACTAATTCAGCCTTCATTTATCTGCTTCCCCGGGGTATTAGAGAGACTGCGAGGGAAAGAGTTACGTACAGGGCACGTCTTGCCATTCTAGCTCCGAATACGTAGCATCGTTGTAGTTCGCATTTTTTGGCACGGTGCACGCCGACGTGTACGCGTCGCGCTGACGAAAGGAAAACAGGCTGCCACTTGACCCTGCGTCGCGTAAATGCCGACCACGCTAGAAAAATCAGGAGCAAGTGGGTGTATAGGTGTCTCCGCGAAGGCATGTTCCACGAATGCAATTTCAATGCGGAACCACGCGAACCCCGAGCGAGCAATGCTCGTTTCTGCGGTTGCATTTTTGGGCAAATACAAAAAGTTCGACAAATTATTTCCCTATATTTGCCTCGCAATAGGGGAGGTAACGGCGTCGAGGAAACTCGTCGCATTTTTTTTCTTTTCTATCGCTTTTCCAAAGTTCGTCGCGCCAACGGAATTTTAGCGATCGCGAACGCACGAAGGCAGGAGACCGAAAGAAAACATGTGCCCGCGAGACGAAGCCGTTGCGGGGACTTTTCAATTTCGACAGGGGGAACTCGTTTCGATGGAATAACGTTGCTCCTTTGGATGCTGCCGGGCGAAATGTTGGGGTTACGCGGGAATCCTGTTGCGCGTTGCTCCATATCGGATCATCCGGATAATAGATTTACCGTGGGTAAACTTCGCGAAATTTTTGTCTCTCCTACTCACGCCGGCGCGGTGTCGCGTGGAAATTTAAAGAAAGCATAGCCATAGTGCCGGCTCCTGTTTGCCAGCATTCGAGACGAAAATTAACTCAATGGTTTCATTGCGACGCGTTCGTTAAAGCAACGATTGCCTTAGAAATTTTATTCCAAATTTAGAGCGAATTAGGAAGAGAGAAATTCGCTCCGTCGAATTTCACGTCCACTTGGTATTCTCGGTCTACTGTGCACATTTGTCCACGTTCTTATAATAAACCTCGTAAACCGTAAAACAGAGAAACAAATATTGGACGTTTATCGAGGCCGCTAAATTTCGTTTGATCCGTGTCCGGTACCCTTCTCCGAAGTTCGCGGCTTCTCGTTCGTGGATCAAAAGGATACAGGAAAAGCATCAAACTCGATAACGATGTCCGCAATCCGAACAATACAGTGCCAGCCGTAAATCGATAGGGAAGGAATAGCCGCTCGAATACGTGACCCATGAAACAATTGAAAAACATGCATTAAACATGACACGACGATGATTTACGGATGCCAATGTAGCGATCCTTTCGCCCGCAAGCCCCGCGCCCCGTTTTCCGTCCATATTATATCTCACCTGAGCGTTGAATATCAAACGATTCCGGACCATACTTTCCCCCGAAACTTTGTCTGGCTCTCGGTCTCGGTATTCAATATTCCATTGGATTGCAAATTTCGAATTCGTTTCACGTTCCAAAAGTGACGATAGGAAATAATCGCCGACCGTTCCCTAAACAGAATACAATCCGGGACTGCCGGGAGCATTACGGCAACGGAGTTTAGGCTCCCGTTAGATAATGCACAGGCCGGAATAGTTATCGAACAAGTTGCAACGCTTACAAGACAATGGGCGGAAAATTCAGGAAGTTATTATTATGGTCGGCAATGGAGTCTTCCCCTGTGTCCCGCCTAATGCCACCACCGCCCATTGCGATATTAACCGATGATATTGCGCGATAAACTCTCGCCCCCAGTTTCCTCTATCGTCGACACTATGATTTAGAAATACGTGCTGTGCTATCTTGAGCCCGGACGGCAAGAAAATATCGACGAAAGGAATTAACGAACGAGCACCGCCGCCAGATGAGTGACGTAACCGAGTTTCAGTAAACGAGTGAACGAGTGGAGGGGGACGGGGGAAAAATATGGAAGAAAGCCTCGTTCCTGGTTACAGCGCCGAGAATGTACGGAATAATTGAAAGGCATTGTGAACTGCGTGAATTCCAGTGGAGATGCTTCTCTTACCGAGCAAGACTCTCCATGGTCCAATCATCCAGTGTGGCTTGATGGAGCTGTCAGCCGCAGAATCGGAGGCGAATGGTCCGTAATGGGGTTTCGCTGGGAGAGCCGGTCGCGACTGAAAGCCTGAAAAGAGTATCGGCGAGATAAATATTTAAATTGGTGAAACACGCTGGCCCTGCGTGGAACAGACAACAGAGCATTTCAATATAACTGACCGTTCGTCATTCATTCAGTGCCAGCAACGCCAATGTAATGCTTAATAAAATAAAATCGTTCGACGAGCGTAGAATTCTGGATCGAGCCAAGTCGTAAATCCGCAACGAGGTGCGGCGAAAGTGTCGTTGCTAGACAAACTCCGTTAGCGAACGATATTCAATTCGACGTGGAATTATCGACAGATTAAGCCACCCCAAGACGGCGGCGTTACTGTCTTTCAGTCGCTAAAGTGCTTAGGAAGTCAGCTTACACGCCGATCTTCCATTGAACTTGTTCCTCGAAGGGGTGCACGGCTTCGCGACGCTGATTATCAAGCTCAATTATTCCTACCCTTTGTATTTTTTTTTTTTGGTGATGATTGTGCTTTGTGAAGCGTTACTTCTGATAAATATAACAATATTTATATTCTATAAAAAAAAATATTCTGCTTTCCTCCTCTGCTCTGTCTAACAAGCAACGATATCTCTGCCACGCACAAAACTATGTCTACCATCAATAAAATAAACGTCGAAAAAGTGTGAAATTACGAAGGTGGCACTTGTCGCGTCGACAACGCGAAACGGCGTGCATGCTGAAGGGATTACGCGATCAACGAGGGTCTGATATTGCGCGAGGGCCAGCTTACGCTGAAGCGCGAGTTTGATCGTGACAAAGACGTTGTTATCGTTTCCAGGGAGTGTTACACGAGCAGCAAAATAATAAGCGCAACTTGAGCGGCGCCGGAAATTGATCGTAAGCGCTGAGAAGGTCCGCGATGATTTATCACGGCCAACAGATTAACGGGTTGACGCAGGGATTGCTTTCGTAACGTGCTCCGAAAACTGATTTATTGATAGCTGTACGTTAGAACGTACGCTCTCTGCGTAAGTTAAGCTTCCGCGAATGATTCATGGACACTCGTGAACAATTGGCACCGCACAAGTGCACCTGGAAGATATTCCGATGGCTGTCTGACCACGCGCGCGCTCATTCTACTTAATACATACATCTGGGTTTCTCCGTTCCCTATGCCAGTCTATATTCACTTGCGTATTTCTTTGCGCATCTAATGTCCAACTACAGACGGTATCAGTATTGCTCTCGCGACCAGTGGCTACAATTACAATATTTCATTGAAGTTTCCTGGAACAATAGGACACCGCAGAGTCTCCCTCCTCTCCAGAATTAATACCGCATCGAAATTTGCGGGTTTCTGGCACCCATGGCTCAAGAACTATACGTTCTAAAGTTCTCGCGAGAGGTTTCAGCGACCTCTGCGCGATTACTAATGCCAGTTAATTCCCCAGCACGATTTTATTTCTTCCTAGCTGGAAAAACGATCTACTACGCCGCCCTTAGAAAACTTTTTACGGAGTCCGCTTCCAACGGCCGGTATAGTCTAAGGTTTTCAAGCGGATGTACCGTCTTCCTCGCTTAAAGGCAGCGATGAATTTAATCTTTTCCTCGTTCCACGCTAACGAAGCGTCCTTTACGACGCATCACGGTGGGTAACAGCGTGCGCATCGTTCGACGGTTCGCCCCTGGTCGCGTTCGACGAGTTTTATGATTACACCAAGCTCCACGCGATATCTCATCGCCCCGGGCTCGTAATCTCCTCGCTGGAGGCCCCGCGAACCAACTACTCGACGATTTATCACGTCCCTCTTGCCCCCCCCCCCCCCCATTTCACCCTATTCCACGAAGGAACAAGTCTTGATAATCAAAAATCTTTCTGCTCAAACATGGCCCCGCTGTTCCTACGAGAGTACATTCTTTAAACTTCTGCCTGACGATCAGATATGTACGTATATATAGACGCTGACGTCGGGAGGAAAAATAAAAATTCCGAATGGTTCCCTGGTTAAAGGAATAGGGGTGAACCGCACAAAGGGCGGCACAGAACGAGGAGACAAAGATCCAGGGCGAAAGCGATAGACCCGGAGCGACGCGCTAGTCCGGTCACATTTTTAATCCGACAAAACTTTATGAATTACGACCGCGGCGAGGAAAGAAACGCAGAAGAAGGAGGGCATAAGGCGTCGACCGCTTCTAGGTAGTCCAGCGAAGGAGGAGAAGAAAAAAAAAGAAATTTTTATTCCACCCCGTAATGGCTCCTACTCGCTTCCAAGTCTTAGGTCCTCCCTCGGACCAGGAACAGTCATTAAGGAAAGATTTTCCACTGGACCAACGAACGGTCGAATGAAACAGCCCCAAGCTAAACCGGAAATGGTGGACGCTCGGAAAAGGGTCCATGAAGCGAATTCTTTGCCTTCTTCTTTCTCCAGTTTCCTGTTTCCGCCTTCGCGTCGTTTCCCGTTCGACCTCTCGCCCCCCTTCTGTTTCGGCCTTGATCTCACGCGAGCGTTGCAGCTGACGTTTTATACGACACCGCGACGAAAATAATTGTGGCCACGCTGAACCGCAAACGATTCGCCGCGAGAACGTTTCCTCGGCGAAACTCGGCGCACGGCTGTTTCGATTAACGCCGTTCCCGGCAGAGGCTCGCTTTCGAGGTTCGTTCGCAGCTTTCACCGAGTTACGAGGCTCTCGCGTAATCGCCGAGCGGAAGGGGAAGAATTGTTCGCCGGGGAATTGACACTTCGGTTAGGGTGAAAGGGGGCTGTGGAGCACGTGGAAGTTTGTTAAGCAAAAATGATCCGCGCGGAATAAAGTGAACGGGATTTTTCTTGGCCGGAGGTTCCCTTTCTTTACAGGGGTTAATGGTGTTTCGCGGAAGCTCTTTGTACTGCGAGCTTTCAATTTTTTGCGTGGCGATGAAGTTCATTATTCCTTCAATCTTTTACAAAAGAGACACATTAGGGATATTGGTAACAATAATATTGCATAAAGATTGTGTCTACAGATGGCGAAAATCAAGTCGCGCAATAAGTATTAGAGACCTGCGAGGCGGGTGCAGAATTGCACGGGGTTAAAAATGACATGGTCGTTGAGATTCTATGAAAAATCGGCGACGGATAGAAAACGAGAGGTGTTCGAAACGGCAACAAAGGGTTTAACGACGCAATAATTGCCGGTACGCGCGAGGGTGCGCCGTGCCCTAAGCTGTAAGGGCTGCGGCGTGATTCAACAATAGCTGGGTTACTGCTGGGGACGACGGTCTTTCTCGTTAATCTCGCAAAACGTGCCGCGGCTTAAAAGGAAGGCAATAAAACCCGTCCGCCGCGCTGTAATCGTTACTCTTCTCTAATGAAATAACAATGACCGCTATCGTCTCATACTACTGCACGCTTATCGCGCGCCGCGACAGAACGGTGCACATCGAGAATTAACACCCCTCTCCTCGTCGCCGTTATCATTCTTGAATTTTCCAGTACAAAACACAGTCCGCAAAAGAAAAATCGTTGTCAAATACAGATTGAGAGTATCAATCGTTTCCCCCGTACTCAGATATTTGTTTCCGCGTAAAACACGTGACAGTTCTGTTGATTTGTTCCCCCTTCAAAATAATCGATTCTGCAGCGCTGTAAAGTTAAGTCGGTAGGTAAGAAAAATCGACAAAACACCCACGAGTTTCGGTCAGCCAACGGGGTTGGATCAAACGACCACCGATTAATCTTGCATGGGCCCGTCAGGGAACGGGGAAACAAGGCGACAAGGCTACAGACCGTTTGCCTGGTGGTCGTAACCGACTTAATGCTCCATCCCTAGGGTTTGGTGAAGCAGTTGCACCGCATTCGGACTCGTCCTTTATCCGCAGAGTCCCTAAAGGGACGTGAATGGCCACAAGAGCCACAAGAATCTTGGAGAAGCCACTTTATCACCACTTTTCCTATTTTCGTGCTGGTGATCCTCCTTAATTAGTACTATCTCCGCGGGAGACTGCAATTCTTCTTTCCCTTAATCGACCGTTATTCTGTTGAGTGCAATTTTTATTTTTATTTTCCTGCGCTATCTCCCGAAGCTGCCACCCGCATTGTTATTTATTAACGACACATCGCCCCCCCCCCCCCCCTCAACCCCACCTTCGTCTTGGAGCTTGCTGCCTTCGTTCTATTATTTAGCCCAAATTACCGTAGGAAGTACACGCTATTACATCGTGTGTTTGATGTTCGGCGAAGCACGCGACGATGATCGCTGTAGCGAGCCGTAGCATACTCTAACCAGCGGCTGTACGGTTCTCGCAAGCAAACTTTGCAAAAAGCTATTTTGCTTGAAGCTCAACGCCGAGCTCTGAGTAGCTGTAACGTTAAGTAGCTGTCGGGGCTGTCGTGGACCGGCTCACAGCAACGCCATTCTATCGCGAATTGTTTTCTTTCGTATATTTTTCCTTCCCGGCCCCCCCACCGAGCGGTGATATATTTGCTCCGCATACAATTCAGTGGCGCAGGGTAAATCATGTTCTCGAACTGCTTACTATTATTTAAGAATAGACTTGGAACCGTAAAGCGACTTACAGAAACGTTGCGTCGAATATTTCCGAATGCTCCGCGCTCACGTAACTCACACCGTCGCGCAGCGATCTACGTGACGTTACAATAATAGGGAATTTAATTCGCGATTCAGCGATGTCGAAAAATGCCTCCATCTCACCGACGACTTTTCCTCGTCGGTCGACGGCCCGAGGCGGTGATTCCCACTTAATCCATCGATCGAGATTTCCTCTCTACACTTTGAAAGGCGATTAGAGAGTCTGAGCTTCCACTTTCGCGACGCCCCGGGCGCCGTTCGAACGGTCCCGAGGACCTGTCTTTGTTGTTGCGCCCCTGTCTTAACCATCGAGCAGTATCGATTTGAATAATCGCTTCTTTCCAGCGTGTCCACCCGTGGGCGATACCTTTCCCGCGGTAATCGGGATCGACCCTTCGAATCAACCCATCGACCCGTCGCGTTGAAACTAGTCGAATTTTACCGACCGACAAAACCGGCGGATCTTTAAATCGTCGCGCCGTCTGTGTCTCCCTGTCTTTCGAATCGAGCGCTTTATCGGGGCAGCAATTATTCGGCGCTCGTGGAATTGAATAAATTTTCGCAGCGTGTTTCTGTGCCCGGCGTGCGCACAGCCCGGGCACAATGAACAGCCGTTAATTCGCCGTAAATCGAATCCTCTGTTCGGGGCCGGCCCCGCCGGAGCCACGGAAAAACAAACGCAGGAATTACAAAGTACCGGCGTTGCGAATCGAGCGTGATACATTAGCGCAGAAGAGCCGCGGCGTTTTGTTCGCGTATGCGGTCATTGTTCCGCGAATTAACGGGCCGCTCGAGGGCACTCCGCAGGGACGAGGACCAGCCACTAGGCGGGCACGAAATTATTCGCGCAAAAGCGGCTGGCAGCGTTGATTTTTCAATTGACGGATAATTCCGGGTCGTATAAAGGATCGTTGACCGATGCGACGATGACTGCTCGCCTCGACTGCTTCCGCCATCGATGCCCGCCAATTTCGACGTCGACAGCTCTTTATACACTCGGCCACGGAATTGAAGCTTCGCTGAATCTTAGCCGAAAAATTCGGCGGCTCTTCAGCGGCTGTAACTTCGCGGGAGAAGAACGTACGGCGGTGTACCTGGGCTGATTTCAAGGGGCGAGGCCACTGCTCTTGTGCCGTAGAACTGTAACGTACCTATGCGTTTCATTGCAAAGTGCAAACGAACAAAGGCATCGCGGCATTACAGACGGCACGGGCAATTTTCTTCTTCGTGCCACAGTGTCGCGGAAGTTTAATCAATAGGACGTCGAGAATTTTGGAATACAGCCCGTCGGTGTAATTGCGTCTGGAAGTGTTTTCGCAGCTTTCGAGCTCGGCGAATCATTTCGGCAGGGAAGTAATTTAAATCGAGGTTCGACCAATTTCATCGTCACGCCGACGTGTTAGACACCCGCTGCACGTCAATGTCAGTCGATACAATTTTCTGTCCGATGCTTTGCAACAATCGACGTCCAATTTTCCATCCCTTAAACGTCTCTAGTCTTTCCACCCTTGTTGTAAACGAAGAAGCTGCGTACGATCGTTTTACGTACAGAATGGCCCAGTTTCCTGTGATCCACTGCACACGCTGTTTCCAATGGCGGTCTGGCCTATAATAGCGCCCCGGTGCAATACTTAGATGGCTCGAACTGGCCCGCGCATCGCCTGTCAGGGGCTAAGCCAAAAGCGTTATAGCAGCCAGTGGTACAGAGGCCAGGAAACGAGGTCGGGGATGGAAACGGAGGTAGAGCAGGCACGAAGACGAATGGAGAACGAGGGAGAAGGATTGTGTACGCGACTCGTTACCTCGATTTTCAACGAGCCGCGGAACCGTGGCTTGTCGTGTCTGCGGAATTATTTGTTCGTTCGTTCGCGTGATCTAACGGGGCTGTACGTTACGCGACATCTGCGCAATAACGCGCTAATACGCGGCTGAAAGACGCCGGGACGAGGAAACCGGTTGCCATCCGTCGATAGACGAGAGTTCACTGGGTCGGGACGTGTTTCGAGTTCGTTTGCAGAGCGGCTTGCGCGGGGATTTTGATGGCAGGCCGAATGATGGAGCGGGGGACTATTCTTTGCTCGATTCGAAAGCCGGGGCCGGCTAACATTTGGCGAAATGAATATAGTGGTTGGCTTAGGAAGTGTAGAAATGTGAAAGCTGCCCCTGGGACTGCGGGGCACGAGGATATTAATTAATTCCGTAACGACGACAATGACAAGAATCATTTTCAGCCGCGGTAACATGAAGGTGAAAAATCGGCGACGCGTATCAACGTTTTTCTTCCATCTCAATTAACTCCAAATACAGTCCAGTGCGAAATATGAAACTGTGCGGTTCGCACGTTCGTTCATGGTGTTTGCTTATCGTTGGAAAGTATTTATCGAGCGTTCGCCGGATAGCCATTTCTTGGAACTCGGGTCTCACCCTTCCACGCATGTTCGCGAAAATTCGTCGCACGAGCCTCCTTCGTAGCTGAACAGCTCAGCTCGAGTGTTTTGACCGGGAAAATTTTGGCCATTCACCGCGGCAAGTGAATCGATAATCTATAAACGGTCATACCAGCCGGCCTGGCGTCCTCGACGCTGGCCGCTTTTCCCGACACAACCTCGCCAGCTATCGCTCGACGTGACGCGGACGTGACGATCGATTATCTTCGCGCACAAATGCTGGAGCTGGCCCATTCTCGTTTGCCGAATCGATCGCGTTGCAACATCTCTGTAACGTGTCTTTCCGTCTTTTTTTTTTTTTCTTCCACCCGTTTCGTTGAAGAAGCACGAACGGTGCCGCGGAAGATGCTGCACAAGCGTGGATCCACTTTCGACGATGATTTTTATTGATACGGGTTATGACAGAACCATAATTACGTTCCGGTAACTAATGTTACTATTCATTACCATTTTTATATCCACGTACGTAGTTAAATCTGAAATTCCATTAAGAATGAAACGTGACAAAAAATTAGTAATTAATCTAAACTAATGGTGGTGCTGAAATAAATGTGAAATTTCAGATTTATTCTAGCCAAACAATTGACCCAGATGCGCAGGAAAAAAAAAAGAAAATATTAAAATAATTATGAAGGCAAGAGAGAAGTGAAACGCGTGGCGCGAGTAGTAGCGGCATGCGCGTAGTCAGACACCGACGTATCCATT
The DNA here is from genome assembly GCA_963667235.1 of Nomada lathburiana. Classification (NCBI taxonomy): domain Eukaryota; kingdom Metazoa; phylum Arthropoda; class Insecta; order Hymenoptera; family Apidae; genus Nomada; species Nomada lathburiana. Next base: position 9,879,202 of record OY763909.1, read on the forward strand.
GCAGTCACCCCTGCGTCGCTCTTTTATCTTTGATTGCATACTGTGCACGGCTCTGTACATATATCTACTGCACGCTATCGTACGTATTCATCGCCTGTGTATATAAAAGTATAGCGGGAATAAAGAACGAAATTTAAGCTCACAGTATAGAGAGCTTTGTTACGAGCACGACTAAAACTCCTCGACGATATATATGACATTCCCAGCGTCGCGCTCTGCAGAATTCTTATCACATGCTGTAAATGCAGTCCTTAAACCGGCTTAAGAGCTCGTACAGACAGTCCGTTAATGTTTAATAATGGCCGGGGGGTGCGAATATAATTTCGGGTAATAAAGTCGATACCACGGTTGTAAGGACGATAACACGTGGCAATTAAGTTTGAATAACTCCACGACATTTCCTCCGTGGGAAAATTCTGGCACGTTTCCTAGCACGTAAGTGTCACAGTGTCCCCCGCCCCCCGCCGTTCTAATTTTATATTGTTAACATATAAAATTGCGCGTTCGCGATGTTGCATAGATTCGTGACCTGAAGCTTGCGCTTAATATCCGCCGGTTTACCTGGGCGCTTATTAAATGCAGGGGCGCGTAGGTTCGTTCGAAATTCAATGGATCGATCGCGCCCGAGCTGCAGCATGTAATGACTGCTGATTGTTTATAACGTTGTTTATCAGCCGGGCTTGTCGACCATGTACCAACTTTATTTCTCTCATAAATTGCGGACAGTAGTCGGTGTCTGTGCCGTCTGATAAGCAATTAACGGGAACGCGCCGCGCGGACGGTCTCGTCCACGTTGACGAGAAGGTGTTGCGAAAGATTTGCGATAATTTTTAGCCGCTTGTCGCTTTACTTAGAAAAACATTGGCCGACAGCTGTATTTGCGCTACAACTAAAATATTTGCCCACATATGTACCATCCCGAAACGGTCGTGTTTATCAAACTCGTAACAGTGGTATTTAAATTACAGCCGGACTGTTTGTCGGCGGCGACGTGTTCCCGTGAAATAACATGGAAGTTGTCGAAAACAACGGCCAGTTACTACAAAACGGGCTGAACACTCTCGTCGCTGTTTACCGCATCGTCGATCCATCTTTCGAACCGAACGAATAACAGGGTTTCTTGTCCACCCCCGCCGGCCACCCTCGCCGTAAAAATCGATCCTCCGCTTAATCTCCGAATCGATGGAGCGGAATCACGATCCACGCTGGACGTTGTTAAATTTTCCACGCGATACAATATCGCGGTCGCCTCCCCAGGGACACGACGGACATCCCGATAAAAAGGCGATGCACGGCTTCACCGACGCTTCCGGTCTCTGACAATAGCAATTTTGTTGTCGACACGAAGCATCCGATGCGGACGATGAATTATCAATTTTCCAGTCGCCGTCGCTGATTACAATCGTGGCTTACGTACACATTTATTGTTAATGCAAAATTCGCGAAGGACATAGATATCGAAGTTTTCACAAGGTATCTCGTTTACGTTATTCGGAGCTTCTGTAATTTCGGCAAATTGTTGAAATTTTTGTTTTCAACAATCGTATTAATTTGTACATGACAAGAGACGTTTCTATGTCCTACTTGAAACATCCTGTGTATATAGCGGGTAGCGATTCCAGAAAGCAGGAACCATAATTCGTCCGTGGTTCATCGAGATGCGGACCATGGAATAAATTGTTTCCAGATTTTTATTCCGCGGGGAGTAATGTCCAGTCGGATTTCGGTTGAATTACGATTCCGCGGTTGGTGTTCTCGTAATGAAAAAGTGCTCTTAAATATTGCCACCGCAGAGATCTTTAGCGCTGCTGGATAAATTGTCCCCACTGTGACGGATACTTTTCTAATATTTCTACTCTCAATTATACGAGTTCCCCGGCTATCCACTTTCCCATTACATTTTCGTGCGAATATATACCGAAGGGATGATAAAAATGCGAGTGGACCATCGTTCAGTCATACATTATAATTATTCCCCGGTCGTGGTCCAGTTTTCAATTACAGTTGTTGCAGCTTCGTATCTCTGATGGCATTATGACGGCCAAGGGGCTTAATAATATTCCCGAGACGCGCTGGTATATTTCAAAGCGTCGCAAAAGGAGCTGGAACAATTCCCGAATTTACTTTGGTCCGCTTGGACCGGAAGGATAACGCGAATGGCTGTGGAGTTTGCGATTCACGAAATCCAGCCATGCACCGTTTTTTTTCTCTCCTACATCCACCGCTGCCTGTCCCCTGTGGCTCTGTTTCCCAAAAGCGAGAATTAATTTGGCCGCGTGTACATTTTCTCGATGAAAAAAGCACGGAGAAATACGAGGCTTTGTTCCAAAATGATGTGTGCGTTACGTGACAAAGGACCGAAAATATTTTCCAAAGTGGAACGAGCGAAAAAAATTGGGGGGGGGGGGGGGGGTTAAAAAAAAAGAAGGAAATAGAAATGGCCGGTGTAATTGCCGTGAAAACGTCGCTGCGTTATCTGACAAACTTCTCCGGCGCTCTGCATTCCTTTTGACGGAACTCTCTGCATTAAAATTGGACGGGGAAAACAAACTCGAGTCCAATTTTGTTTAAGCAGCGTTTAACGTAATCCGAACGCGAAGAACTTAATCGACCCCCCGGGAGTTCCCCTTGCCATCGATATGCAATGAAACTCCTTGCAACATCAAAGTTTCATGGATCAGAGCCACACGTTGAAACCGGATCGCTATATCAACCTACCAAAACAGATGCTAAGCTTCTCCTCCGTTCTACAGGCGCCATAAATCAAAGAAGAAATTTGGATCAACTCGAAAATTCCCCCGTAGTAATAACACCGACTCTGCAGCTCCTAACCGAAGTGCCCAGGAGTAGGTTTGCTGTGTCGTAACGTTAAGGGACACCCTCAAACGGACGAAACTCGCCAAGAATGTCGTTGCACCCTCTCCAGACGGAAGTTCGTCGACGGTACGACGTTTCCTATCGATCCTACTTCCGATTAAATCCAGCCATTCCCCGATAGTTTTCCGTGCGTTAACGGTCCCCGTCGGACTTCCGAATCGGCGAAGTTTAGGGCGCAAACATTGGCTCCGCGGCGAGCACCGGCCCAGAAGCTGCGATAAAGGCAGGCTGGGGTTTAAGTTTTGAATTTATAGAGTTGCACGGCAGCCCTGAGTAACCGGGATCCACTCAGTGGCCGGCTATTGACTTTGAAGACCGCCTATGTCACCTGGAGAACGCCACGTTCCACCTGAGTACTCCGCCCTTCAGGATTTCTCCCACGTGTTCCCGTGTATCAGTTATTGACCCACTAGAGCGGGCCTCGATAGAGCGTGGAGTCAACCCGGAGGTCGGTATCGAAACTAGATTTCAGGCAAAATAAAATATAAAATATAGAATTAAAATGATGAACCGTGCGGGGATATATTTTTCGAAATGACCCCGAGGCTAGCCAATGTTGGAAAAATGGGGTGGATATATATTTCTTTTTTTTTTTTTTTTCGTCGCGAATGAAACTCGCAGAAAATTTCCCATGAAATCGCAATGACGTATGTCGCGCAGTTCGAAGTTTCGCCCGTAATCCACGCAACGGAAAGCTCGAATACATTTCTGCCATTTTTCCCGGCGCTTTCCCATTCGAGCCTCGGCGAATTTTGTCCGAGTCAAATGTGAACCAGCAGTTATCGCTCGTAGTAACTTCGACGCAATCAGATTCGAACGACCCAGCATTTTGCGACGCACTTGTATCGTAAATGTTCGGGAAATTAGCGCGAACGTTGCCCCCGCGGGGTTTAGAAGGAGCAACGTCGCCGGCGCTTATGAAATATTCCACCGTCCCGTTGTACTCTGCCACGCGATACAATTTTACGGCAGGGATAAACGTGACCAGCATAAAATAATATTAACGGGAAGAATCGACGTTAACATATGAAATGATACGGCTGTAAAACGGCGCGGACATAAACGCCCTCGTGAAAAGGAAGGCATCGGGATGAAAATTGTTAGCCGCGTTTGCGTCCAAGTGCAAAACACGGCATTAATATGAATCACGGCGCGATGCACGAGTTAGGCTAGAATTATCGATCAAACGGCGACACAACTGCCGCGGTCGAACGTGAAAAAAATTTACATTTTTAAATTAAAATAGCTTGATACGCTCGGTTGCGTTCTACACTCGCGGCGTTCTACTCGAAATTCCGGTGGACGCGGATACGCGACAGGAAAGATAACGCGAATGTGGCAGGGTTATTAAAGGAATTCGTGGATCGTGCGGCCGATTAAATGCAATTAAATGGGCTGGCGGAAGCGGGGGGAAAAAAAAGTTCCTCGCAAGGCTATCACGTTGGAACGACGATCGACGTGTTTTATCTCGTTACAGCGGTGTAGCCCTCCACTGATAAGAAAGTTTCCTTGAAAAACTGCGAAACTTACTTTTTCCCTTCGACGGGAGAGCCGGTAACAAGTGGAATAAGACGAGCAGAAGTTTCCCTCCCTTACAAATGGCCAACCCTCTCGTCGATTCTTTCTGCCGTAGAGGCGAGAAGTTTTTTTTATATTTAAATAGAGAACCGACGGAAATGTAAATTCGCCGCGTCGCGTCGACGTCAATTCGACCCGTCCGATGGAAGTGAAAATTCGAGGATCGCGTAGTTCCGCGATTACCTGTTTACCCGGATCACGAAATAAAGCGTGGACTTTAGAATGCAAACGGCCGGGGAAAAATTGTCCCAGAGAACAGTTTCAAGTTCCACGCCAGGACCGGCTAACTTTTTAATGAACTTACCGGTACATTGTCGCGAAATTCTTTTTATTTATCCGGAGAACTTTCCCGTGGAATAATTTTCAGAGTTTACTTGTACACAGTGAATGTTAAAGGAAGACGTAATAGCATTGCTCAGTTGAAAAAAGAGGCAAGAGGCGGAGCGATGGATGAGAGAATAGACAGCGAGTAGTAGAGGCGCGTCCATGGCCAGACGGCTACTGGTATAATTACTGCAGCGCTTATTTCCTCTGTAATTCACTTGCTACTTATTTCACTTTTATTTAATCCTCTAGCCATGAGAATACTTATTTCCTTTAGCCGTGAGAAAATGGTATTAAAACCGTAGAGTGTAAGAGCCGTGAAATATATTAATTCGTAAGGTAACGAAAAGTTCGAGAGCGATAGAGAAGCAATTGGCGTGTCGTGTTTGCGGTGACAGGGTCGATGCGGATTTATTTCACTTCAAAAAGTACCTTTCACCAATGGTCCAGAAACTAATGGCGCGGCGATGGGGGAAAAGGGGTGAACGTAGCAGAAATTGCTCGCGTCTATTCCCTCTTTAAATCACTTTCGGTGGATTGCTTATAATTCCAACGGCGATAAATTCCGAGTCGCTGACGGTTTAGTTAACGAGAAAACGAAGTCCCTGGCGCGAGCTCGGGCCCACAGAATTAATAACAGATTGCAGCTTTACACTTTGTTTCTTTCTCGTCTTTATTTCCTCCGCCCTGTACTCGTTTTCCGCGTGCGGCGACCCGAAGCGTGTGGCGATGCCAGTATTTATCGCGTTGCATCGATTTTGCGAGCCTCGAGAGGCTCTTCACTCGAATTTCCGGATCGCAGTGAACTATCAGTGGATGATGATTCCCCTCTGCCAGCATTCCTCTTCGTTCAGCCGTAGTTGTGGGAGAAAATCCGCCGATTTTTAGCGGCAGAGAACTAGGAACGTGTTCCATTCATAATTTATTTTTCAAATTACAATAAATAGGAATGGTAGTATTGTTTTTCGGCCACTGGTACCTATTACGTTATCAATGTTATTACTATAACACAGACGTGGAACTTCTGAATCCTAATTAATGTTCTATTAAATCGAAGAAACCCTCGCACGGGAATAATTTAAATCTTTCTACCGTCTATCGCCGTAAAGGAAACCCACCAGAAAGCTCCTGAATTACACGCAGAGTGCGACTCAAAGCGTGCAGAGTCAAATCCATGCGACAGGCAGATTGCAACGCGACTGTCAGAGCTTTCCTCGTGTACCCAGGTTAATACATACACGCCGCCGCAGCGAGAAGAAAGTTCTCCTTCGTTCTGGCAGGTCAAGCCGGGACAGACTGCATTCCCGTCTAGATTCTGAAGGGTTGCATCCGCGGAAACACTTTACTACAGCCTTAAACGTTCCAAGAAACTACATCTCGCGATAGCGAAGTGTGCAACCGCAATTTCAAGTGCATCGATATCGATAAACGTCAACCTCCTTCCTTATTTTATCTATCCGTGCTCGTCCCACGATATTTTAGTTGGAACGTAGTTTCGAGTACTTCCGAATCGAATGATTCTCTATCCTCTCTATTTCCATCAGTTCCTAAAATGTTCAAACGTTCTTCCCAATATCACTGATAGATTTATGAATTTCCCTGTCTTCGTTGCTACAAAAAATTGTTTCAACCCGAAGTCCGTCTAGATTGTCCAGCAGGTAAGACTATGGGCGTTTCAGTGTCCCGACGAAAAAAAAAAGAAAAAAAGAAAAATGACACTCGTCCCTCACGCATCACGACACCGCTTATAATCCCATTTATTCTGCCAATTTTTCCATCTAAGCCTACTCAGCTCAGACAAGCCGCCAGGGGCTCGACTAAAAGGGAATTTCATTTTTTTTTTCCACGGGAGCTGCTAACATTCTCCTCGATTTCGGGGGCATCGCGAAATTCCATCGTATTATACTCTGTCCGGGGTCGCGATAAATCATACTTAACCCTCTGAACCGAGCCCGGCATTTACACTTTTCCCTAACAAACCGGCAAACTTCACCCCTATCCCCCCTTTGTTCGCCAATCCCATCGGTTACAATATCGTCCGGGCGAAACACGGTCATCGAGAATCGTGAAATACAGAAGGAAACACGGACGCAGTCCTGTCGTAAAATACACGGAATTTTCGATCGGATTTCGGGTACACGAACCCTTCTGATGAAGGGACATGCGGATTTGAGCTGCGCGGAATATTAATTGCTTCGCGGACAGGGGTGGAAAAGAATATTCCCTTGCCATCCACCCCTCCGTTAATGCATTCCGATTCGCGGGGAAACAACAACAACGTCTTGCTCGTGGCTATTTATATGTATGTGTTGCACGGATATGCGGCTGAGCGCACAGAAATTATACCGCAGCTCGTTTTAAAAGCGGGGAGTCTTTAATTCGCTGCATTCTTAATAGACGGCAGGAGGGCGTGCCCCATTCGGACGGGAAATAATTATACGAATATCAAGGGAGTAATTTGCGCATCCATCAAGAGCTTCGAGGCAGTGCTCGTGACGTCGATATCAGTATCCATAATTAATTTCGCCGCAACCGATGACCGGATAATTAAAATATATATATGTTCCAATCTCCCTATATACCTTTACGTTATCGCGATTACAGATCGTTCCACGAGATAGATTGATCTGTCTTAACTGCGTTGCGTTTACTGGCAAACACACGAAACAAAACAAGCGAGAAAAGATTTAATTGCCCGGTGTTATGTATTTTCAGGCGAGCGTTTATCTTGCTTGCAATTATACAAACGAAATAATTGGCGAATAATAGAAACGGCGTAGGAAAAAGTATTACATAATTCTTCTGAAAAAGCAAAAAACATGATTTTGCCCAAAAGCTGTGCCACGGACATATGAGTGAAAGTATTTCTGTTCCTGTAATTCGTTTCGCAGCCAATCGAATCGATGGCTTCGAGCAAAGGAGACTTACGGCGCCTCGCTTTCTCTCCGGCAATTTGCCCGCTGGCCGTCCCATTCGAAGGGACAATCCTTTCGCTTAATTATCAAATGATCCCGGGAGTGCTGGAATAACTGGAAACTTCTGTTTACTAACTTCGAGATGCCAGCTGTTGCCGTGCCGCGAACGATCCAGCGAGGAAACGGAATGGAAGCTCGTTCGAAATCATCTCCCCTTTCGGATATACCGTCGACCCTGTCGGCGTTCTCCGTCCAGTACGCTTCGTGGTCGGCCAGGTTAGCTCCACGGGGAACCACGTTCGAGACGAGCGTCGGGAATTGTCAGCTCCGCCCGTCTCTCCGCGAATATACAGACACGTACGCGGCCCCAAGACGGAAGTAGACACTTGCATGAGTCGTAAAACCTTCAGCAACGTCGTGACGCCACGGAATTCTGGCGGCATGCGATCCGTGGACTTCGTTTTGAGATTCCTGAGTGGAAAACGCCAATAATCCGGTATCGGTATCCTCTAGAAGCTCCGCGAGCAACGTGCACCGAATCGCAGGAGTAATAACAATTGCATGGGGGAGTCTGGGAAATTGGAGACGTTGCTGGCGATGATGAAGACTTCGTGCGTGGTTAATGAGTTCTTTCTACGCGCGGCATGGACGGTGAAGATGAAAATTCATCGTTGGAAACAATTAATTATCGCCTGACGCGGTGGACAATTTTTTGTTAGGTGTACAGTAGTACGGATCAATCATTCATGCTCCACAGTGGAAGATTCTTTTTATCACGACCACTGCTTTATCGCTACTATTGTTTTAACGATTTTTTATGTCGAATCTGCAGCTTTCGCTACGCGGCGCAATTTTTTTTTTTAACAAGCGGAGAGTGGATGAAAAATTCTCGACCGTATATTATTTAGATCCGCTGCGATGCGACGCGAATTATTAAAAAGCATCGATGCGTATTTGCCTCGAAAACCTAAAGGGTTCCACTCGCGAACAATGTAATTAATAATTTTCTTATTTTCATCCCGATTGAATAATTGGAATCAGCGTGGTCCCTTGCACAATCTTATTATCGTAAAATCGATTAACATCGGTGGATCGACGTTTTAAACCGCGGATATTGCGAATTATCGGGCTACTTTCGCAAATCCTTTGTTCCAATCCCGTCTGCTTGCTGGTGTGTTGGAACAAACACACAGCGTTCGTTCCTAAGGCACGGATAATACTCGAACCATTGTGTTCGTCGCTTTTACCATTCCGCGTATTCATTAGCCTCGCCAGACTTTCAGTCAAAGATTTCGCCAGGCTTTGGAAACATTTGCGTTCGAGGGATAACAGAACCATTCGCCTGGCAAAGACAAACAAACAATTTAGGAGCATCTTATCATTTTTTCCTCGGGACAATGAAAATAATACGAATGTTACTGCTACTACGCGGCAGAGAAATTCTTCGAATTCTGAGAATCTTGGTAAAAATTTCGTCGCAGTTGGTTCCTTTGAAAAATGATATTTTTATTAGGAAGACAAATTTCCCAAACGTGGCGAGCTTTCCAAGAATTTTCCCCATAAACAGTTAACAAACCCAGCAGACCGACATTCCAAGCGTTAAAAATTTTACGTTACAGGCGGTCAGCCCTATTTCCCTCGCGTCCTGCCACTCGTGTTTCATTCATAATATCTCGTATTCTTTTACGTGGCTCGTAAATGCGTAACACGGCCTCGTCTCGTGCACGGCGAGAAAATTTATGCGGTCAATCCCTCTCCGTGTGGGCTGTACGTTTCTGCTAGACGATCGAGACACTCTACAGGCCGTGTCGATGCATAAGTTCACAGTAACAAACGTTCCGGCATCTGAAATAGCCCGACGTCCGCTCTATTATTCAGTAATGTAATTACGTTTCCTGCAACTTTCTTCCCCTATTTTATTTCTGAATGCCCACGTCGCTTTGTATAATAGATTGTTCTCGTGTACGTTTCTTTGATGCCTGCACTACCATCCGTGACTCGCTGCAAATTAAACGAAAATAAGAACGAATCGCCTTAGCCCTCCTAAATCATTGATAAATTACAATGAACTTTGAATGAAATTGAATTTGAATAAAAGAAGTTTTTCACGTCGCGTTTTCCGATTAAAAATGTAGACGGCAATCAGAAGTTGCAGGCGAGTCCGCTCGAAAATCGGGATCCAGATGGAAATCGTGCTCGGCCACTTTTCAGATTAGCTATCCGCCAAGGGGGAGCGAAGTTTCTTTCGCAAAGTCAACGAGAAGGTCTCCTTATCCCTTCATCTATCGCTATCTTTACCTCGAGGACTCTTTTTTACTCGTAATAGAAGCAGAGCGGAGAGCATTGATAATGAAGTTGACGAAAAGAATCGCCTCCACTGGGCGATAATAAAGTGTCGATTAACGAGAGAATTTCTTGGTGCGACCGAACCGAACCGTTTCCCTCTGTAAATAAGAATTCGCCGAGAACGGGAGCTTTCTTGCTCCAGCGAACGCTTGCATCGTGACATAATTATGGGTGCCGCGGTGCTTACGGGGGGCTAGCACGAAAACGATAATTGCGGGCGTAAAGTGTAGCCCCGAATGGCGGGGCCGATGAATACGGGCCTGTACTGCGATCGAATTCGTTGCCGTTGCCGATTTCGCCGAACATTTGTGGTTGTTTCGGGCGCAGTTTCAGCATCGTGGGAATGGTAGGGAGACGTGGCTTCCAGATACTTTTCAACTTACAACCAGACAGGCTGCTAGGGCAATCCCCTTGAAATGTTCCGAGTGCCACTTTCAGAATAGTAATAATTATTATTATTGGCGAATGAACAGGTGCACGTGTGCACGCGAATTGTGAAGAACCTACTCTTTACAATTTTTCGGTGAAAATTTAGCGATCCTTTAATTTTGCACGCCAATTTATTATCATTATTATTATTGTGGACGCACTTGTTTCTCGCCAAAATAGCATGGGTTTAAGAAAACTAGTCTGAGATAATGTTCTATAGTTATCGCGACTATTTTAAGAGCCGGATATCGGTAGGATAGAGATAGAAATAACGCCAGGCCGCTAAAAATGAATCCTAGCCCTGAATGTACAATCTTCGCGCTCCTATAACTCGCGCGATATTTTTAAACGTCCTCGATCCCGAGCAAAGGACGAGGAATCGTTCAACCCTCCCAAATCAGCCACCATTAAATAGCCTGCTCGCGTGAAAATTAATTTGCGATCGAGCTGATTTTTCACAAACGAGGTCCGCGAACAATGAAATTATGCAATAAATTCGTGGACCGCGGCAATCAGAGTACTTAGCGCCACTAAAATTTTCGCAATCACAAAAAGCTGCTTAAGCGTGCACGTTGCGGCCTGTCACATTTACGTCCGGTATAATTAATCAGCAACATTATTCGTTCCAACGCGATCGGACATTCGCCGCGCAAACCATCGAACAGGACCAATCGTTCGCCTGTTTCATCGTCGACGCCGCGTTCTGTCGAATACAATCACGCCGCCGGATAATTTCGTCGTTTTATCCGTCGTTTATCGCGCGGTCAGATAAGCCGCTGAATTACGTAAAAGCGGAAATAGAAGAGTCCGCGCGACGGTGCTTCGTTCGAGTGGCCTTCTTAATTGCGCCGCCTTTTGAATTTAAATTACCCTCGAGTGAAAGGCGGGCGAACTACCCTGTGCAGCAGTTCTCGAAGCGCGACATCGTTACACGTATTTTCCGATAATTTCGCGGCAACCAGCGACGCGCGAGTTATCGATTTAGCCGTCGGAATTATCTCGACGACGTACCCCGTTCTCGTTGCCGGCGTTCTGCTTAAAATTCCGCGCGCGTGCCTGCTAGCCGGGGACAAAAATTATTAGCTAATATGCATTTTATTCGTTCGCGGTGCACGATGAAACGGAAACGGGAATTGTAGCGAAGTTCCGGTGCCGAGGTTCGTATTCACGTTGGTGGAATCGCAATTATTAAGCCTCGCTGAAGATTTCCCTCGATAAGTGGTTCCTTATATTACGCAGGGGAAATAATTAATTAATAAAACACGGTCGGACGCGTCGAGTTGCGACTGCGTTTAAAAAAATTTAATTAAATCATTCCTGTCGGTGTTCCACGGTTAAACGAATTTCCAGAATCTCAGATTTAACGCGGGCGGCCTCTATTTCTTTTTGCCCGCGATTATGCAGCGTGCCCATGGCTTGGCAGCTCAAGAAACGGCACAAAAGCATGGGGTTCAGGCGGAAAACTCTCGCAGGCGTGCGCGAAATTGCGTGCTCGAGGAACAAAAGCGAGAAGAATCGCGTCGGCGTGAAACCCTCGGATGTGGCCGGTAATCGCAGCTAGACGCGCCGCGAAAGTGGCGTCGCGACGCTAATTAGTTCCGGGAACGACAGAAAAATGTCGCAATTACGTCGGACGTCGGAGTGCAACGCAAAGGGAGTTTTCCGCCGGCCACGAGCTGCCTGGCCAGCGAAAAAACTCGGGCCCTTAGCCGTGACGAGCTTCCTCCTTTGCAACTGGCAAGCCGATTCGGTGGCGATTTCGTCCAGGAACGTGGAAAATCCGGTTAAAATTTAGAACTGTTTAGTGGAGAAATCGGTGGCTCCGAAAAATTCTTGCCATTCAAACATTCGCGAAACCTACGAATACTCGGCGACAAAAATTACATTCATTTGTTTTGCAATCAACGGGGAAGACGTTCTGAGAAACGGCATTCCGTAAGACGCAGTGGAATCAATGGTTACGGAACAGACGGAGGAATCCTTCCATCGTTTAACCAGCCCCGGAAAAGGAGAACCGCGGAAAATTGTCGGCCCTGTTCAAACCCAAATATTGAATTCTGGAATCTGAAAACTTACCTTAGCATAAACCAACGGTAACCTTATCGGGGTAGACAAGCTTGCAATCTCTGTACCGTCGAAACTGCAATCGATTGGAGATGGAAAATCCGTGTCAGCCCTCTGGGGAGCCCCGAAGAACTGATACGACGGCCAGAATCTACGAAAGCCTTCGCGGCATTGTCGCGATGAGCAGCCAAGACGATCTCGTTGTCGTCGTCGCCATTAACGGGATTCATTTTTATCGAATTGGACACGGACCAACGGTGTACACGCAATCTGCGAATACCGGCACGCAAAGGTGGTTGCCGCGTGGAAACATCGTTTACCGTCCACGCGTGATTTTCCAACAGAAACGGCCATCCCCGATAATTATGCAGCTTGATAACGTTTTATCGCTAATTACGGACTACCGGCCGAGAAACTCGCGATAATTACGCGGCCAAACAATCCGAAGTATGCGAGCGCGCAAATTAGATGACACAGGACGTCAATTTATACCCTAATACAGCGGCACCGTTATGCAATTACACGAAATTGATGATAATACCTGGCACAGGGCCGTACTGGCGCGAAACGAGAGCTCTGTGCAACTTCGATCGTTAATTAGGTACGCCTGTACCTGGGACGGTAAACTTTCTATCGCCGTTCCTTGAATTGCGATTGTAGGCTGCGAGTGCCGCGACACGGGGAAAGTGAGGGCCGGGAAAGTTGTTTGAGTGGACGGACACGAGATTCTTGAATTCCTCGTTCGTCGAGTCGTTTGATGCTTCCCCCTGTTTGTACACGAGCATTCTAAATAGAAGTCATCGTCAATTTCTTCCACTCATTTCCCAGGTCTCGAGCGTGGTCCCCGTTTGTTACATTTTTTCTTCAGAATAAAACGGAAACGTAATCGAAATAAAACGAGTCTACCTATCAATCAAACGCGCGGGATGTTGAGTAGCGATGTCTAAGTTTGAAGTGCACGTACGTGGCTCCCGTATACGGGCATGTACGTTCAACAATAAAGTCCTATTATTCGACCGGCTATTCGACGTACGCGTCGTCCGTGGTCTGTGTCCAACCTCTATTGGCCGCCGGCCAGAAGATTTTTGATATTTTTTGGCAACAGCTCGTACTGCATATAACTGGCTAAAATGTTTCTCTGTCTGTGCCCCTTCCATGTGACTCGTTGCGCCCGTTTCCCATCGGTGCCTTGTTCTTCCGGTTCGCTCGTTCTATTCCCTTTCGCGTTGCGCTCTTCGTGTCTCGTCCTCGTTTCACAGTTGTCCCGTCGCTGTTTCTCGTTCGTCCTTTTTCCCCGCTGCAGTTTTCTTTCAACGATCACCGGGGGCAAGAGCTCCGTGTCTCCTGTTCGCGGTTCACGGTCCCCTATAAATCTCTGCCAGCACGTGCTCTCGGCCCGGGCAATTAATTGTTCGCATTGCAGACTCCTCGAGTTACGGTGTAACCATCTGAGCCGATGCCACAGTGTTTAATTCCGCGAGGTAATTAAAATAGCACAATGGACGAAACGTATGACGAATCGGTGAATTGCAGAAACGTCGATTTCTCGCGTGAATTAAGCGACCAGTCGTCGAGTAACAGGCGGCGTGCGTTATACGTTCGTGACACGTCGCGCGGCCGGAATGTATTAATTTTCAGGAATAATTCAGCTGTTCCGGGACGAACGGCCACGTTTCCTGGACAACTCGCCGGGATTCGAGGACGCTTCGAGAATTGTTTCTTCCCGGGAAACGCATAGCTCGAGTCCGTTCGAATACGACCCGTGAACATCCATCGTTTCGATGGCCTCTCTGGCCTTTCGAACTTGTTTGCACGCGGAAATTCATGGTGGAATTAGTCGAACTAGAAATAAACAGTACACGATTTCGCGGCGAATCGATTCAATGGAGCACTGGGTGTGCTAATAGACAGGTTAACAGAGCCAGGTGTCAATAATCGAGTAAACAGAGAGGTGCGTTGCAAATAAATGAAAAGACGGTGTCAACTTGTGGCCGGATGAAAATCTGAAATATAATTCTTGATGCAGCGTAGATGATACAAATAAATAATGGAATAAATATCCTAAGACAGCGTAAATGAATTTCTGTATAAAGTTATTTAAAATTAATAGTACTGTGATCCAATACTCTGCGTACATTTGAATGCTCAAGAAAAATATCTTCCTCGTCCCAATTTGAATCAACGATTTTCCGGAGCACACGCGCGACACACTGTTGCGAAAAGTTTCTCGGAGCACGTAGACACCGTGCCTTCGTGGCCGGATTACAGCGGAATTCCTCTGTTTCGAGACGTTTTCTATATTCCCGGTAGTCCCCCGCTATGAAAGGGGAAGAGATTGGAAATCCTTCGGCGCCGTGGGTATTGCGAATCCGAAAGCTGAAGAGAGACCGTGTGACACGTGTCAAGAATACGCGGGAACCAGGCGAGCCCTTGTTCCTTTCCTGGTTTTTCTTCCCACCCCTTCCTCGTCACATATTTAGGGGTTGAAGGGGATTGAAGCTTTGATTTGAAAGCATCGCGGCGCGATCCCTCCGTTCTTGGGTAAGGCAAAAATGGTGAAATTTGTTTTGCAATAATTCTGTTGGAATTATATCGAATCGAAATCGAGAAACGACAGTTCCATTGTCGAGGGGGGACGCTTTGCGTCACTTTTTGTTCAATTACGGGCCACGAATGCCCCGGTGTCCAATTACTATCGTACTGAAACGAATTAGTTCAAACTCGACGTTACACAAGGGACCACCGTTCAACCCTTCCTCTCCCGCCCCGATAATTATACGCAATTCGTCCTTTCGCTTTGAATATTTCAAACGACCAAATAAAGCATTGCTTATTTTCAATTTCAATGACCACCCTTTCCTCATCTCGTCGAAAGGAAGGATTGGACGACGAGCTTGTGGAAAGGTGGCACGATTAAGAAGAAAAAATTGGCCGTCTGGGATGGTTAAAGTGTTCCCACCGTGGTCTACGTAATCCCCCTGCAGCCTTGGTCGTGTTAAATACACTGGCATCCTCTGTAAGCGGTCCATTCTGCTCGAGGGCTCGCGAGAATGGAGGCGGAAACGCACGCAGGGGACCGCCGTTTCGCCTGAGACAAATCTTACGCTCGATTGATAATCGATTTTCGCGTTCGCCACCGCTAAAAGGTAGAACGAACGACGGCTTTTACTTTCTAAATGTCGCAGAAGCTTCGTCAAATAAGTCGCAAGTTAAAATCCTATCAGAAGAAAGAAACGTGAATTGAGGGATTCATTGGAAGAGTTCTGATTGCGCGGATATAGAAACTACTAAACTACGGCGGCGCGAAGTTTACTTGAGAGTCTACGGTTTTCTTTCCTCGCGTTGAACGTTTGTTCAAGCAACAAAGAACTAACTTCCCCAGGGATTTCTACAATTAACGCTGTATGTTCCAGCAGCATGAGCTTTAAGCTAAGAAATTGTCGGATGGCTAAGTACCGCTCCGCGCTTGGAGACTCCAAATAATCGTCGACAATAACGGGGCGGTAAATTTTGATGAATTTGTCAGTATCGCGATTCGATTATTACAGACCTCCAGTTTGTTAGAAAGTTTCGGGCACAATGATTAGGTAACGACGTGATCAACGAGCTATTCACAGGTTACACCGTTGTTGCGGTGAACCTAACTTAATTATATGCCTGGCAATTGCATTCAATCAATATTGATCAGCCGAATCACAATCATCCATTTAATACATAATCGCCGGCGCGAACGGGAATTTGGGAAATATTAATAAACCGAGTCGGGGGCTTGTTGTTTAAAATCGCTACAATTCGAAGGGGACCCGGTGCAACGAGGTAATTAAATTACACCGGGGAGAGCAAGCACTCGTACGACACCGTAATCAGAGATGCTTGGAAATATTTCGAATTTTTGCTCGTGCCGGTTCGGGTCGCGTCGCGAAAAACACAAGGCCACTTCCTTTGGAATCGTTCCTCAAAAGCGACATTAATCAAAATTCCAGGCGTCGCTTCCACGCAGGGGCCCTCTGCACCCGCAATTTATTAACATTCTGCAGGAATACTTAATTAATCTCCTACCCATCTACATTCTACACCCGCCTGCACAGAAATAAAAATCGTTCCCCCAGGTGAAGCTGATTCCATTTCCCGTGCAGCTGGAGTTTCGATCGTTTCGCGGATGCATCAAATCCGCCGCAAATAAACCGCGTCGCGTTTCAGGATAAACAATTTCGAACGCTCACGATTAAAGCCAGCTCGGTGATGTACATACGTGTGCTTATCGATCGCGCTCGAAACGAAACACACCTGCGTACTTTACCTGATCCGTACGCCACGCGTGAATTATATCCTAATAATTTTGATCGTGTTTCGTTAGCCACGCTGCATCAAGGAGAATTATTGCGATTCAGCTTGTTCCGCCGTGGTGGATAATTAGTTTGCAATTGACGTTCTTGTTACATCGGAGAAAAGAAACAAAGGATGCAATGGTGGAATGTCACAAATTGTTTCATCGAGGAACAAGGGATACAGAATTTCAGTTGAACAAATTTCTAATAAATTGAATGGAAATGTACGCGCTCGAAGAAAGTTGCGATTTCGTTCGATCAAATTATTAGTCAACTTTACACGAAATTCGAGCATCGCAGATAACCAGATTTATTAAATAAAGTTCGTGCAAAATTACTCATCTCCTAAAATTAACGTTGTCCGTCAAACAAAGAACGACAATCTCGCAGCCAACTCGAGGGTACCTGTTCACCTGTAAACAGTCTAGGAGCGTATACTCCCTGGAGGAGGTGACGGGATTTCGTCGACGAGAGACGAAAGCAGCCGTGAGCCGAGGATTCACGAGGGCAGGTGTATTCAGGTTCTACGGAAGCACCTTTTATATTGGAATTCCCGGGATTTTTCTCAGGGAATTCTCGCCACGAGATTCCGCCACGGCTGCGAAATTGCAGCTGCGCTTTTATGCGAATCGAATTCGAAGAACCGATGTCCGCTTTGAGAAACCCGGAAATTGGAGGGAAAAATGGAATCCTCATTGAGAAGCTTTGGTCCGTCTTTTTTTTGGTTTTTTATGGGAAGGATGTTGCTCTTGGAAATCGGATGAAAAGTGATTGTTAAGCAGGACGTTTATTTGGAAACACTGTTTCCCCATATTAAACTAATTATGTTCCAGTGAATATTTTCCTAAACCACGAGTCGATATTTGCTTCGGCCTTTCTTTTCAACGGAGTTAATTAAAATTGATCGGCGAACGGAAAAAATTTACACATTTCAAACGATGAACGTTAAATTACAATATGGCAAACAATTGAAGGGGCTGGAATTATAGGATATTCGGTGAATACAATTTTCAAATAACTGTGGATTGGCTCCCAGAGCTTGTTCTGATTAATAATCGCCGCAGAGCCATCTCTCCAGCTTGTTCGATAAATAAATTGATAAAATCGCAGGTGCAATGTCGTTTACGTAAGCAGAGGTGTATTTCGAGTGCACGGTCGAAATTTCGCAAAGCTGAACATCATTTTAATAAATTTTGACCTCATGCAATATTCAACGCGCCTAATTGCCTTTGCGAGTCACTTCACTTTCGGTTCAACGGCAATGAGGGTGCTCGCGAAAAGAAAAAGTGCCGCTCTGTAGGCGACTAAATACGCGACGTGATACAAATATTTCATCAAAGATCGGCGACCTCGTAGACCACGCATAAAACGTAGCTTCGCTTCATTCCGAATATTGAATATTCACTTTCGTTCTATTTTCTCTAATATCCGGACTAGAGGGTTCAAACATTTTGTCTGCTGAATCAATGTACGGAATTAAATTTCGTTTCATTTCTCGCGACGAGTGAGATATTGCCAAAAAAAATGGAACTGTTAGTAGCACGATGGAGATATTCATGCTGCGTTCTTTGTGCGAACAAAATTTGAGCAATGATAACAATAAATGTAATCAATTAACAAACTTCCCGAGAGCTATACCATTCTTTGTCGCACGCAGCACGCAGAGTACAACGACACCCTTAATTCGACGTGAGCTTTATCTGAATCACAAATGACGCGTTGCTATTTCACGCAATGCCATTCGGATACTTCCAGCGAGCTTCTCTCCGAACGAAATTAACCTTTTTTTTTCGTTCTTGCACAGTGCGCCCGTATCTGACGTTAATTGCATCGCGTAAGCGCTCGTCCTAGTTATTTATTCCCGGTTTCGTCGCCGCAAATTATTCGATGTCGTCGCGCCAACCCCGTCCCAAGCTGCGCGAGTATTTTTAAATTTGTACTCCGCCGAGGGACGTGCACGTTATTAAAGGAATAAAGGTGGAATGACGGCGACCCGTGACTACGATTGCGAAAAAAATTACCCCAAAGCTGCCTTTTACTTTTTCTTTTTTTCTCTCAATTCAAAAGATAAAGTCAAATAAAAAGATAGTAGAAGCTGCACCATCAGAATCGCGCCTAGAACATTCGAACTTCAAATTCCTCGAGATATCGAGAATTAACCGGGTCAACAGTTTACCATTCACCCCAAAAAAAATATCACCCTTCCACCCCGGGGAGAAACATCGTCCAAGGGGAAATTCCAGCAGCAACCCGGGTACATTATGAAGCTTGGGGCAGCAGTAATCCGCTCTAACGAGCCCTTATTGCCTGCAAAAAGAGCAACCGACTGTCCCGTTGGCTGCAGTTTATACACCGGCTGATGTTTCAATAGGGGCTCACCTTCGAGGCCATGGCGGATACCCGGGCGTATTCGTCGCACAGGACACACAATCTGGCTGGACGTTCGTGAAAAGTGCCTCTGTCTGTGTGCATCTCCTCGTGGCCGTTGGCATTGATAAGGCCTGGTCTGGACTGCAGCCTATTCAGCTAGGCTTACCAACGTCTACATCCCTCATAAGTATTCTGAAACGTGTTCGCACAGAGCCGGAGAATTTTACAATGAAACTCGCGCGCACTTCCTCGTTTCGAGGATCGCGCTCTTAAATGATCCTTTTTTTTTTTGGCTCGAGGTCGCCGTCATTGTTCGTAAGATTAGAGAAGTCTATTAATAAAGATTCCGTGGATTTTAATGGACAACGCTTTATTGCGGATATCTGTTGCTGTAAGGTATATTAGCGTGGTTGATTTCCCCTTAAGACTTATTAATGTTTCACTGCAGACACGCTTACCTACTAGCCGGTATAATTTGTCTGGCTCGGGACTGTCATTATAATCTCCTCGCTTGTTCTTCAACTATCTTCATCGCGGGGACTTCATCTTAAACTAGGCAGCCCATTCGTTTCTCTTATCTGCTCCCCGTCTTTCCGTTGTTCTTCATAGGGACGCTCGAAAACCCGGGTCCATCTGGAAAAAACTGATCCACGTTATGAAAAAAGATAAAACCAGCGCGGTTGGCAATTTGAGGAACTTCCAGTGTAATTTGGCCGGGGGACAATTTCTCGTTACGTGGGTGACACGTTTCGCGGACGCCCTGGGCACCTTTTTCCAGGAAAGAAAATGCCTTGGCCCCTTTGTCCGTTTAAGGGACGAACGAGAAGTGTCTCCTTTAAATGGAACGTCGATATTTCGACACGGTGTTGCGATCAGCGAGCGATACGATGTTGGATACGGTCGATTGTTGCCAGGTACGATAATTACCGCGACGATTTCGGGGTCGTTTAATGGCCCAGCGCGATGCACGTGGCGAGCTGGTAATTATCAGCGGGCCAGAGTAATTAGTTTCGATCGGATTTCACGGAAAGAAATCGCTTTATCGAGAGTCGAATAATAAATCGGATATTTAGTACGCGGTTCTTTTGAAGGCTTCCCATTACGATTTTTGGTCATTTTGTTTACTTCTCTCGTGAAACGAAAGGCGATGTAAAATGCTGCGTGCTCGTCGATCTGTCAAATCCGCTGTGAATATTATTTAAATTACAATTACCAGATCAATATTATACATTTCTCCCATCGGATGAGCAAGACCCACAGCTGTTATGCTGGAGTTTATGTATATTTTTTTTACCATCCATGATTTTATCGCGCATTTATAACGATTTAATAAAATATAGCTGGCGGTTCTGCGAGGTCACGATTTAATTTTTAATTTAATATAATAATACTTTGAGCCGAGGCTAAAACGTTGGAGACTGTTTTGCATAAAAAGGTACGCGGGAAATTGTTCTAAGAAAATAACCGGCGCGGCCAAACTTATGAATTATTAAACATGCTGTCAGACGGAATACAATATCCCACTGATCAGACAGTGAGAGACTAGAGCGAAAAATTTCTCAGCTTACTTTCCTTCAAGTACCTCGCGCACCGTCTTCGGATTAATTCTTGCCGGTGTCTCCACCGAGAAGTTCGCTCGATTTTTTCGCGCGAATTCTACAACAGAAGGCAGCAAGATCAAGAACACTTTCGATTACACAAATTCCCTTTTCAATTATAGGGGGATCTCCGTTGTACGAGGATTTCAATTAATTTCCCTGGTTGCCTAGGGACACACGGTTAATTATATAATCCTCTCTCGTCGGTTCGACTTCTTGCTTCACGGCGATGGAATCCGCGATACCTCTCCGGAGGAAGGTCCGATTCGTCCCTGCAATTAATCGCCGGTCTAACAATTAAAACAATTCCTGACCGGCTTTTTTGTCTCGCCTCGCGAGTTCCCACAGCTTTTCCTCGATTAACAGCCACAGACTTCTGTCTTTCGTTAAATCGACCGATATTTGCCCTCGATACTGTAATATCTTGAACAAGACCGAAGTCTTCAAACACGACTGCTTCGATTTCAACCTTCCGAAAGACGGTAAAATAATTCAGCTAGTTTTAACTCGGCCACGATGAATTCTACAAGAGAATGACAAATTCGCCGATATGTGTATCTTTGCAACTCTCGCCTCTTCACAAATGAAACAGCAACAGATAGGCGGAGCATTAATTCAGCGAAAACTAATTACCAACTGATTAGCAGCTGATAGCGCATGGATCGCACCGTTGGCAGACTGCCAAGTGAGTGGCAACTGTTTAGCGACTCGCACAACCGACTGCTGCTTGGATATCGATTCACTCGTGCCCTGCTTGCTCGTCTCTACAATGTTAATGTCGCAGTTTCCAAACGAGCAGACCCGTCGACGAACTCTTCTACGCGCGCCGCGTCTACACGGAGGGCCAACTTATCGGCCTAGCGCCGCGGAATTCGCGCCGAGAGAGGCGTTCACGTGTATCAGCCTTCGCGTAGAACACGCGGAAACGGTTCATTCGTTGCTGGAAACGCGGAAGAAGTCCCCAGAGATTGTTTACGAAGAACACACGATCACGGAGACGGAAGAGTGTAATGAAGAAACATCCAGGAACCGGTATCCGGCACAAACTCGGGACGCGTTGTAATGGATGCAGCGTGCTGGCTATGCCGGTGCCGAACAAAGTTGCGGTTTAACCCCCTGCCCGTCCTCGCTGAACTTTCCACCAGACCCCCCTTTCTACCGAAACTTCGAACTTCCCTGGTCGACGACTCTATAAACGATGGGAAAGTTTTCACGCGATTATCGGCATTTGTTTAAATAATTTCCGCCCGAGAAGTTCGGGGAGATAAATTTCCAGTATTCGAAGGAGGCCGAAGTAGCTGGAGCGAAAGGGATTATCGTATCTGTTGAAATATTCCGATTGAAAAATGGGCAGGTGGATCAGGGGATTCAATGGCACTCGGGTATAAATTTAATGGGGCCAGTTACGACACCGGTCTCGCTTTGATTCTCGTTTTGTCGGCATGCCTGTGCCGTCTGGTTAGTGGCCATCAAACAATATCACCGCGAAGGTGCCGCTCGTTTATGCCGAACGGTGTTCCGTGTCATCAGCAAAACAGTGGCCACTTCCGCCGCGACGTAAGTGGCTTTTATGAGGCTGGTCGCGGAAATTTTACGGCGCACCACTGGGCAGGCCTGTTATGACCGTCCCATTCGAGACGACACAGCGATAAATCGTTAGATCGAGCGAGAGCTCTATTCTTCGCGATTGCACGCCGCTCTGCCGCGTTCTTTCCGTTTGCATCGGCATCCCTTTCAACTGCACGAACGAACGGCAAGAACGGTAAGAGAAAAATTCTGTCTACCCTACGACAGACGTGGCTTCGTAACGCGGGGTTCGTATCGTTCGTCGCCCCTTTTAATGCGCGTCGACGTAATGAGCGTGCAGCAGCGAGCAGGTATCTGCCACAAATGGCCGGCTAATTTTCCAAAGTGAACCCGCGAGTTCGCGTCGCAACGAGGCACGGAATGGTTTTGTAAAGTGGGCATCGTTAACGGCGGACGTTCCCCCCCCCCCCCCCCCCCAATATTCCGTCGCCGAGGAACGCGTTAATAAACGAGCGTCGTCGCTGTTTGCGGACTGGCATATTCGTTAACGCGCGATATAATTGAGCGGAAAATACTAGCCGCTAGAAACGCGGCCACGATTTCCTGCCGGCTGTCCGATGAATATTTAATGCCCCATCACCGGCGCACCCGTGCACCGATTGCTCTAATTAAGATGGATTTATTTTCGTCCATTGATTCGACGATAACGATATCGCCCGTATTTGCTCCACGTTCGTAGAAAATTGATTTAGAGGCAACGATGCTCTCGATTGGAACGCCACGAGGCGAGGAATTGATTGCCGTGCAAACACGAAACGAGCAGAGTGATGTGTATTATATTCTTCGAACGTTTAAGGAGATACAGACCTCAATGGTCAGACGCGCGCCGTAACTGAACTCGGTGGCGTTCGAAAATCGTGTTCGGCCCATCATTTAGAGGAACGCCAAGGTATTTTATCGGTCGCGGAGAATATCTATGAACTGCTGATGCGCAATTACAGGGGGACGAACTTATCTCCAGAGCCTCTAATTTCCAGAGAAGCTGATCCTCCGTTTCTGCAGCCAGTCGTTAACTCTGCCATCGGTTCGCGTCTGTTTACAATAGGTCAATCGTTAGCCTGCCGTCAGAGGAGCCGTCGAAGTTGTGGGGGAAGTTTTCTGATTAAAGTAAAGATTCCCTCGGCCATGGCGAGGCGAACCTGGAAACGAGCGAACCAGCCGGGAGTCCGATGGAACTGCTGTTAACAAATCGCGATCACGGTTCGAGATTATCCCCGATCGATCGATACCTGTGCCAGTTACCTTGCGCTACCAGATACCGTTTTCGGTAATGGCAGGCCGCGGAAAATCTAAGGGGACGGAAAATTGCCAAGAATTGGTATCCGAACGAAAAATTGATGCGGGCATAAGATGCCGCTATAAATTACTCGACGCCTCGACGAAATGACGAGAAGCCGCTGAAGTTCCTTCATTTGCCGGGACTTCATCTTTGCTTAGCGAGCGCGGATACGTTCCAGTTCCTCGTCGAGTTTCTTGCAAGAGGGAGGAAAGTTTCCAGGCAACAAGGGGCGCCCGTGCAAATTGTGGATTCGTGTCCCCGGCGATTTCGTTCCGCTGCAAAGTATTTTTCCTTGTCCCGAACTTCGCCGCCCCTGGCCCGAAACATTTAATATCGGTTGCCTATAAATCTACAGCTGCAACGCCCTGCCAACTTTTATTCTCGTATAAAAATAAATCACTCCCCGCGTGCCCAGGCTCTGCTTTATAGCAAGTGCGATCCAACGGCTGGATTGCGATCCAACGGCTGGATTGCACTTTCACCAACAATCGAAGGGGTTAGATCTAGCGCAGTTCGCGCAGCTTAATCCGCGAACGCTAAACAGCGAATTTCGAATGCCAATAATCCGAGCAGCTCGTAAAGCCGTACCTCGAGCTCTCGTGCTGGTCGGAGGGCGTAAAAAAAGTTCGAACTGGCCGGCGGGGATGACGTGGCATCGCGTTGCGGATCCATTTGGCAAATCAAATTACGGCAGCTTTCGCCTTGACCACGGTATAAGCTGGACAAAGCGGAGACGCGTGGATAACCAGGTTTCTGTGGTGTTATGGGGATTCATTAAATTTAATTCTCCTGATACATCGTGTCGACGCGGCGAGGCCGTCGCGGCCGTGTAATTCCGCTCGTGAAACGCCCGCCTGCGTAAACATTTGCCATGCCGTCGAGCACCGTGCAACCCTCTGTCTACCTTCTTGCGGCGAGCGAAACGCAGAATTATGCGACGCGTGGACGAAACTCTGCGACCCGCCAGCTGTTACGAGCTCCCACTCCCACCACCTAGTTGGTGGTTTATCAAAAGGAACGGATTGGGGAAAGTTTACGGGCTGCTGGTGCACGCTTTCAGTCGAACGATTATAACGACACGTGTTTCGGCGAAGATCGCTTCAACCTTGAGGTGTAGTTTGCACAGCGGCGTAATGGAAACCTTAGCTGAATATGTGCGATGCGATAACGAGCTGCGGGAAGTTGCCGCATGTAGAATCTGATGCTCGACGAGGGTCGGTTCGGCGAATCGTGGAATTCGTCTCGGTCACTGGGGCGAATTTGGGGGACGCGGAAAAATGGAGAAAGTTGTTAATGCGCGGGTCGAACGTGGACAACGAGGCCTGCTTGTACAAAAGTGCTGAGCTGGAGGCAAGGAAAGTGGAATATTGGGAGGCCACCAAATTGGCCGGGGCTCAAATCCCACGGAAGCCTTTCTTATTTTCCGTCGATGCCTTCGATAAACTCCATTCACCGCGGCGACACGAAGCCAGCTTACGTAATTAATCATTCGCGAACAGGGGATTGATCTCGCAGCGGACGACGCGCAAACGTTAATATCTCCGCGTGCAATAAATATTCCTTGCAATCGAGATATCTCGCGAAGGGTCGCGCAGACGCGCGAGACGGCCGCAATTCCAACCCCCGACGATCCTAATTAAATCATCGTCGGCTCGATGACGACGGCTGCGTTGAGACGCGCCTTGATATCGCGATACGCGTTTCCCCCGTCATCGATCCGCCTAAACAATGCTGCTGCGAAGACCGGGGGGCTGGAAGGGGTGCCGCGGTGTACAGACCGAGGGGTTGCGTATGGAACGAGCGAACAGTGGGCGGGTGGTTGCGCGCCGGCAGAGAGAAGAGGAACTCGGTAACGCAGTCGGACTTCAAGGTGTGGTAAACGGTGAGATACAAAGGACATTTTCCCTCCCGTCTCCGTCTCGGTTCCTCGCCTTCCAGCGAGCTCGCAGTATTCCTCTCCAGACCTTCGAGACGCAGTGATTGCGATGGCAGGCCGCAGGAATTCCTCGGGATCCTATTATGAAAGCGTTTTCGACGCGACGAGCCTAACCAACGGCTGCGTAAACTTTGAGCTTCTGAGCGTCGCGCTCGCGATGGTGTCTCTGCACCTTTCCGCCGTTTCATTTTTCAGAATTTTCGCGGCGATCGAACGCCACAAGTGTACGGCTCGAGGATGCAACGCCGAGAGAGAAATAACGAGGTGCACAGATTGGAGACGCAATACGGCGGGGTGTGCGAATTCTCTTCGTTCTGCAGCACAATAAAGAGTATTTAACATTATGGAGTCTGGGAGATTTCACGTGGTGGAAGGGTTCCATTGTTCGAGTGAAGATGCAGCCTTTGTAATGCGGGGATAACGAACCGTCCAAATGTCGTGGGAGCGAAATAAATTCATCGCGCAGGGGACTTTTTACGTCTCAAGCTGTTTGCGATGTCCCTGTGTTCAGGGGGAAGCTTTTCGTCGCATCGCGAGGTAATATCAACGAAATTGTAAACGGAAGGGCGGGTAATTACCTTTGTTCTTGACAACGAAATATACCTGGCGAAAGGCATAACGCACGCGAACAAATTATATACCAGCTACCTTCGATATTGCTTTCTACTTTAGTATCGTGAACAACGGCAAAAAAAGAAATCACGATCAAGACGTAGGTTTCTGCTTGATTGTCTTTACCTTCGTTCGCGAGTTCCCATTAAGGGAATGACACAACCTGTGTAGCTGTGTAGACGAAGAACGGATAACGAGCATTTCTTCTAACTCCGCGGAAAACAATTCAATACGTTCTGTAATTAGAGAGACTCCTCCACGAGGGACCGGTTGACGACGTAACCGGGATAACGATCAAACAGCTACGTACTTCCTGGAAGTGGATCTGCGGAGATTAATCAAGCGAGCAGTGCAGCGAAGAAAAATCCTACATCACAGTTGAGAACTGGAGGAACGTGCAGGTGGACGGAGTAACTTCTTCCCCGAATCCTCGTCGCCGAGTAAAACCATTTAAAAAAAGATACCATTTCCCTCCATCGTTACATGTTGCATTAAGGAAAAATCGAAACACTTTAACGCCTCTTGAACGGTGGAAAACGTGATTATTGTCCGTTGTAGAATATGATTTCTGTTCTGTGCAAACGATTAAATCTTTTCCCTTCCGTTCGTTCTCCCGGACACCGGCAGAAAAGGCTTGAACGGGAGGAAACGGTGAACGGCAAGCGGCCATTAGAGTATTTTAAAGTGTCGCCCGGGCCTCGTCATCGCCGGCGACGTTTTTCCGTCACGGACCCGCGGGAATGAACTCGCGACTAGGGCGAACGACGGACGTCCGTTCTTCGTAATAAACTGCGCCCGCCGTTCCGGAAATATTCGCGTCTACATTCAGCGGCCGCGGGAAAAATAAACAGGGGCGCGGCGCTTCGCTTGCCGGTCGAAAATTTCTCCTGTCGCTGTTAAATTATTTCGCCCACGCTTCAAACTTCCTCGTCGCCCCGACATTCATTGCCGTCTCGTTTTTCTCTCCCGCGTTTCCTGCCTCCGTGTTTTTCTTTTCCCCTTTTTTCCCAAAGGCCACGCGAGCTAAGCTTTCGTCGTGCCACCATTTTCCGCCATTCGCCGCCCCCCTCTGACCCGTGTACATAGAGGCCAGCCGCAAAGTAGCCGGGAAAACAGAGAATCGTTGGGTTGTTGGGTTGGCCGTTGGTTATCGGTGTGATTAATCGGCGGTTTGCTTCGATATCTTTTTTGCCCAGGCGCCCTGTCGTTTCCGTCCTCTTTATTTGCTCGTCTCGATTGCTCCCGGAAACGATTGAATCCGTATTCGATGGAGTTTCGGTGATGGCAAAGGTGTAATATTTGACCAGGCAGCGCAGCGATAATTTATCATATCGACGGGCCCGTGTCGGACAACAGCATTGACTTCTTATATCGACCGGGTCGCGTAAAAGACCTACTTACCGCGACTCTTACAGTTTTTTCTGGTCTCGCCGTGGCTGTACGCGGGCGAAATAAGAATGGAACACGCGAGAACCGACCGCTTGGGGATGAAAGGAAACCCCTTGAAAGTGGCGACTGCTTTAGGAACTTGCCAGACAGTGTGTTGCTGGTTTTGCCTTCGCGGTGGGAATAAAATCCCTAGAAAAAGCGAAGTGCAGGCTCTTCCCTCTCGTAAAGAACACTCCTCGCGTCTTGGGATTTCTTGCGCCGCGGCGAGGAAACCAGAAAGGGGGGATGTATCTATCCCGGTGGCAGAAAAGTGTTAGGAACAAGAGCAACGGGGTCCTTCGCGTGCTTTCGAATTGCAAAGTTGCCTCCGCTGTTGTTCGAAAACACATCGCCGCGTTTCGCAGCGATTCGAGATAGGTCTCCGCGGGGCTTGCGATTTTCAATTAAGTTTACAAAGCGGTACAGTGCCCGCGTCAAAACGAATATTATTTATTAAACGTCACAGGAGCCGTGCGCGTTAGTAATCCCGGGCGCGAAACGCGAGACGGATGCTTATTACATGGCGATATTAAACTGTGATTTCGTTCTCGACGAAACAGCCGCGGCAGTGAAATCGAAAACGCGAGCCAGAGCTCGATCCCCCGTGCGTGCACGACGTTACTCTCGTGTAGTACGGCGGGAAAACAAGTCATTTCATGGACAGCAATAACCCGGCAGCCTCGTTCACCCCGCAATGTGCCATTATTAGCATTTTCTATTTCGCGCTCCGGTATCGAAAGTAACGATGGGACGTCCCGACTAATATATCATGCCTGTCTCTTTTGTTTCAGGTAAGAGTGAAACGATCAAACGGAAATTGCCACGGGGACACAACGGGCGCACGTTTCGACTGCACTGGTTGCGTCACAGGTACAGCACACAATAGACTATCCGTACACTGCGTCGACATTACGCCGAATATAATAATAATAATTACGATCGACGCGCACGAGCGTGCCCGTTTCGCTTGCCAGCGTCGTTTGTAATAAAATTCCATCGCCTCCTCAAATTACTTTGCAGAGTTATTATTGAATTTTCGGGCTCGATTATCTGCCGGGCACAGTGTCCCGGCATCGATGCTGAAAAATCGCGGAGGATCGCGGTGAAGCGTTCGGTCGACGGTCGAGCGGCAAATCACGGCCGGCCACGGTTCACTAACAGGCCGGGAAACAACGATCATGAATATTTTAGTATATTGCATAATGCATCGGTTGGCGAGTTATTCGTCATCTCGCGTTATTATTGCGGCCGGCGAGCGTGTACACGCTGCGATTCGCACGCGTCGATGCGCATCCAGCGGGCATCGATGCGTCGACCGTCGAAAACCTGGTCATTAAAGGAGTTTACGCGTTCGATACGTTCGACTGTGCGAAGCTCGGAAACGTTTCGTCCTGTTTCCCTTTTCCGCGACGTTTCCCCGCGATGTTCCCGGGCCGTCTTCGCGAAGGAGAGGCGCGTCGTTCGTTTCAACCACGCTTTCACGCTTATTGAAATTGCCGCCGTTAAGCGAGAGAGCGTCGTTACGTTAAATTGCAGTATCGCGTTTCGCGAAGCCTCGCGAGAATCATTTGTCAGCACTTTTCGCGGTGAAAATGTGCGGGTCCCGTCAGAGCCCGCCACTTCTCTGACGCGTACCCATATTTATTGAGCCTCCTTAATACGAGAAAGCGGCATTATTTACCGCGCTCGCGTGCATTATACGGCTGGATCGTGTCTGATGCGATGCATCATAGCGGCGTCTCGACATCGAAACTTGACACCGGATGAAAGTGTTGCCAATCATTATTACTCGTGGGTTATTCGTTCGGCAGACCTTCTTTGCGAAATGATTTCTGGCGCACGCGTTCCGGGAGTGGGGACGATCTTGTTAACTAATAGAATTTAATCCCAGAATTGGATCCATGAAAAATCGAATCAGCCCTCGACCCCGCTGGGACTCGGAACCCCAGTCATTCGGACGGTAAACGAGGGTCGAGATCATTACGCTAATATCGATTGACCTACCACTCCTATTTTATTTCCCACTTCTTGCGCTCCAGTTTACAATCTTCGCGAGATTGACTTACCGATCCGCCCTCCCTTTTAATACTAAAAAAAAAAAAATCTTCCGGCATGCCCGCCGACGATAAGAATAAAAATTCTGCACCCTAAATTCCATTCGCGCACGACTCCCACCTACCAAACGGCCGAAGCCAAAAAATATTCCTAACCCTCGAATCATCGGCGAATAACGAATGCGCGTAGACGGGACGGTGTCACCCTTAAATTCTCACGGTCGGGCAACGTCGCCGTGTAAAAATCGGCTCGACCAAGCGAACAAAGCTCGAAGACGAGAAAGGGTAGCACCGGTGCAACACCGTGTCCCGATGGATGCTCGTGGACTGTCGCTTTCCCAGTGGTTGAGGGTGAACGGGGCGAAAAAAAAAAAGAAAAGTACGCCCGCCCGTGGAACGCTCTTCTCGATATTTTGCTGCCAAACAGAGAGCCCGGTGAAATATCTCCAAGGCCCGCAACGAAATGGATACATCCGCCCGCGGGAACCACGCTCGAAGCGTGGATAAAGCTTCCAGGATCGCGCGTGTATACTTTCTGGTGTGCTCCTGGGAAATAATAATGAGAGGCTTTTCCGAGGGCCTGTGATCATGCAGCGTCGACGCTCTTGTAGACGCCTGTTCCCATTGTCCCGAATGGAGAACGTTCCGCGAAGCGGAAGACGTTGTT
Organism: Nomada lathburiana; assembly: GCA_963667235.1. Lineage (NCBI taxonomy): Eukaryota > Metazoa > Arthropoda > Insecta > Hymenoptera > Apidae > Nomada > Nomada lathburiana. Next base: position 9,909,594 of record OY763909.1, read on the forward strand.
TCATACCGTTTCGATGCCGCCGTTTTTGTTATTCCACTGTGGGAACGAAATTATGCCGACAATATCTTGCGCTAGTTTATGCACGGTTAGGAGAACGTGCGTACGTAGCTCTTGTGAAATTTTGTTCACGGCTAAAATCACTGTGCACTCGAAGATTGAAGTCTCCGCTTTGCAACGACCGCAGAAAAATTGGTCTACGATTTTTTTTTACCATGAAAAAGAACCTTCACCTTCCCGCCCCTCCGCATGACGTACAAACATCTCCAGGAGAAATTAACTAAGGACTGTCGAAAGAGATACTTGGCCCTTTAAAATGAGCCTAGTTAGACTGATGTATGATTTTTTTTTCACGTAGTTACAGTAGTTCCAAAATCGACAATTTTTCCGTGAAAATTTAGCGACCCTTTAATTTTGCGGAGGAGTGCATTTGGGAAGATTCTTAAATTTTAACGACACTCAACGTTCCCCTACAAAATCCGACGCCGCATTCATATGATATGTCTCGCGCCAGACATCCGAACCCCAACGTTTCTCTCTTTTTTGAATCAGGAATCGTGTCGACCCTGCAGGGAGGGTGGGCAACCCTGAAATTATGAATACCCAAACGCGAGGGCGTCGCGACGAAGCAGGGGCCGAACCCTCGCATATCGCAGCAATTGTTTGCGAGCACTTTCAATCTACAAATGTAAAAAAAAAAAAACAAAAAACGCGTCGCCTGCAAACACATCAATCACTCGACCACGACGATCAGCGACAGTTTCATTAAAACAGCGGACCATTTGAGTTCGCTAATCGCAACTCTCCGATTAATCCTAGATCTATTCAGACAAATATTTCCTTAATAAACTGTCGCCCCGGTCTGAATGGAGAGCGGGAGAAATAAAGAAACATCCCCCCGTGGAGGTACCATCGATCACTTTCCGAGTACCCAACAGGTTCCTGCGTTCAAGACAGCTCCTCTCCGCAAGAACCTGGGACCGTGTGTTTCTCGAAATTCGAGGATGTTCATCATGCTGCAGGAGAGTACATCCGGCAGCCAAAATTTCACGGACGTACACGAGATGGTGCGCCAACTTCTCCGAACGCTCGGTATGCGCAGTGTCGTGTATAACGATCGTGGGACAGAACATTGCTTCGGCGAATTTTAGTTTGGTTTGGCGTGAAACTTTTGTTTCGGACAGCGGTTCTTTGTTTAAAGAATGAAGATTCGGACCGTTCGTGAAAAGATCGCGAGACATCTGGGAGTTCGAATATTTCTTTCTCCCCGACAGCTGCGACGAAGGGAATATATGCTACGACGATAATATCAGCACATTTTGCTCCAGTTCGAAAAAAACAGTAACGCTGCGAAATTGCTTCGGCTGTTTTCATTTGACTCGTGAAACCTGTCCCCCATTTGTCGGTACCTCGGTTAATTGTGACTCGTTAGCGATGAAATTGAGAATCTTGTTTCGCGGGAAGACAATTTTTTCGGTATTTACCCACTCAATTGCCTGTAACGCTAGACGAAGCACCAATTGAGTTAAACAATATTGATGCAGGAGCATTTTTCGAAAGTTTCCCCCGATTTAAATTGCTCGGTCGCCGCCGATGGAATTATCGACGAAAATTGTTTTGCCGTAGCGCAGAACTTTCGTGCGTTTTGTCGCGTCGAATTTTCGTACTGCGATCCGTCCAATCAATCGGGAGTATTATTGGAAATATATATTATTAATATATATTAATGTAGGACGCTCGGTATCAACGAAGAGCTGTGTCAATATCGCGACGGGCTTCGTAATTAACGGGAATGTGCACGTCTATAATGACAACATAGAGGAAGATGTAATACGGTACCGAGAGGTATGTATTGTTGGAAACATTGTCTAATTGGAAACAGCGTCCGAAAAATGGCAAAACGAAATTGCCTTCGAATTGAAACAATGAGAGTGAAAATATAGCTGAACGTTTCATTTAACGTGAAGTCTTTACTAAAAGCGTACAATCCTTAATTAATACTTTTAATTGCTCTTCTTTCCGAACGGGCAAGACCATTTCTGATTTATTCCTTTACTGCCTCCCATACTATACCAAGCTCCCCGGTAGAAACATGATGCCGAATATGAAATAATTATCATAGGGTTCCCGTTTCCTCCTCGAGCAACAAGCTTCTCCGCTGCTGCCCCATTATACAGTTCCATAAAAAAACAAGGCGAGCAAAAAATTCAAAACGCCAGAGATAAAAACGGGTTATGGCATATAACCTGACACGGCAGGCAGTCGTAGCACGCGGCTTTATCAAACACGAATAGGAAACGGTAACTTTCGTTGCTTGCTCGCGACTCCGCGTTCACCGAATTAATCGCCGTTCGTTTCTAAACGCAATCAGCGAACAATTTCTCTACCTTGTTGCACAGCAATCGCGCAGAACGCGCGTACCTAAACAGAAATCTTCACCGGTAATCAATTCGTTTCACGTTCCTTCCTCAGAGACAAGTGCGGAATATCTTTCTCCCCCTTGGTCACTCATTCCCAAGAAACAGAAGACACAAGCGTGCTTAATTCGTCTGGGAACCTCAACGAAATCACGCGAACCTCCTTGTCCCTGGAAAATCGCCGCGCGTGTCAGTTATGGTATCGAAAGATACGCTGACCATCCCCCAAGCGTAATCCTCGAATACGGCTTAATGAATTTTTGCGGCGAAACTTTTCCTATTTCGGACGCCACGGCGCAGTCGTTAGCCAACTGTCGACTCCGTCTGGATCACTCTCGAACCCATGGGTGGTCGCGTGCACCAAGGGGGGAAAAAGAAAGTTCAGCAAGTAATATAACGTTGGCGTGTCCAGGCAGGCCGATTTATCTGAGAACTTGGTGGACGGGAGCTGGTATTTCAGCTAACGGTTGACGAAACGTTACACGCCGCGAAGGGGTTGGTCCGTTGGATGTCGGATACTGTAACTATTTCGAAGTGGCCGGTGAAATTTGTGGATAGGGGCCGAGGGGTATTGGCGCGGCGCAGTTCAGGATGAATCGTTCTTCGTGGAATTCCTGGCGCGGTTAGGGGTGCAGGAAGAGGGCCGGCACGTTTCTTCGTTGATTCCCGGTTGTTCCGCAGGATCATCGATCTGGCACGAAATTTAACCAGAATCTATCGATCACGGTTAGACTATCGGCTTTTGGAGAGGTTACGGCGGTTCGATTAAATCGAGTTGGACGTCGTTTAACAAATACGTTTAATCCCTTTTTCGAGAACGGCCGGTGGTCCGCGCGAAATTTCAAATGAACATGCTTCTCTGATATTATAAAATCGCTCTCGAAACTAATTGGAGTAGCTCGTTTCCTTCGAAGCCTCCCTTGGTAGACTAATTACTCTTTCGGCGGAAATTTATTTCCATTCACCTCGGATTCGATTTCCGTCTGGTTTCTTGTTCGAGGTATGACACGAACGGCGGGCGTCGAGAAATAGAAGCACGCGTTCTTTCCACCGGTTCGTTCGGTTTCTTTCTCCTTCTTTTACGTGGCGCATTATTATTCGTGAGAGATCGTCCGGATCTGACGACAAATAACGCGAGAACATCGTCGGGGTACTCGTTCCTGGTGGTTCGATTAAGGCCAAGACAAATGGAGCCGGATGTCGGTCGGAAATTAAAATCTCGAGGACGAGTAGATCGTTAAGCCGCAGGTTCGTTTCGCTGCTGAATTAGCTACCTCGTGTAGGCGTGTTCATTGGGAATTTGCTTCACGATGTTTGCTGAAAAATTGCTTCACCACAGTTTCCCTTTCATGCAAGATCAAATGAAATGTATTGAATTTGAAGCGCCGGGTATTATTAAAGATTAGATATATCTTTCGAAGCGGATAGGGGAAAAATGTTCGATGGAATAACGGCAGATATATTTCTAATGCAATTTACTGCTTTCGCGTAGCACCAGCGTAAGAGGATGAAAAATAATAACAGGATAAACTATGCGTTCGCGATCTATTTTCCCGGCCCGCATCGGACGTCCAATTGCATTTTAAAATTGATTAAAATTCAATCGATCAATGCTTCGTCGCGTCGGGTAAAAGGGTGACGGGAAACAACCCCCCCCCCCCCCCCATAACTCTTCGTTAAAATTTCCCCTGTTCACAGGGTAACTATATTATCCGTGTTCGTAATTACTCCACCGATTTCTGCAGCCATTTCGAGTAAACTTTACCTCCTCGGTCTTCCTCCTCCATTATGGCTATAATTTGCCATAAAAACCAGAGTCAGATTTTTCATTATTCAGCTGCGCCAATAATTGGCCACGGTGTACGCGGATAGGAATTAAACGAACGAATTTTCAATTGTCCGTAGTAACGTAATTGAACCGCGTTTTCCAACATTATCGAGGGCCAAAGGCAACTGTCGATCGCGTGTCACTTCGATCGTTTAACAACGAAGTCAGCCACGAATGTACAGACACGCGCAACATTAATTGCTGCACTCGTTAACATCATTCCGCACCGCTGTTTGCATTCAATTTTCCTCTTTCGTTGCGCGATCGCGTTTTCTTTCGACCACCCAACCGAATGTCAACAGCCACGTTCATCCGACACCTGGCGAAACATGTCGATCGAACGTACCACAGCCCTTCCCATCCAATGTACAAGTCACGCGCAAACTGTACTCGTCGGTGCAAACGCCTGAAATTCATTCACGTTTGCTCGAATATTATCCTGCATCGATCAGTACCCCGAATTTGTCGAGTGCAACCTTCGGCACATTTACTTACTTCAATACGCCCCTGATATTTCTTTTTTGGCCCTTTCTAAATGCTTCACGATTTTCCACGGCGCGTCGTCACGACAAATTTGACACCCTTCGTAGGTGGCGCACGATCGATAATCCCAGACGTACGAGCGTCGAATTAACGCTCGGTCGTCGCAGTCGCTGCTCCGAAGACGTGATGGTTCGTGACTAAATGATATTCCATACAAGTTGGAGGATGACCGGGAACGTATTAAAGCAGCGACTATGCTCCGTCCTCGGCTTCCACCCCAAGACCTCTCTCCGCTCACTTAATTCCCGTTTCATCCCTCTTCCGGCCAACCCACCCGATCCTTCCACGAGACCCTTCGACTTTCACGCCGTCATCAGTCTTCGTCTCGCCGCAATCTCGACAGTCGGAGGGGTTTTTAGGTTCGATCGACCATCGGCAACAACGTCCGTTCCTCAGAATCGGACGACGGACAGATTTCCCGAGCGACGGAGTTGTTGCAGATGTTTCTTGAATATTCTCGCCCGCCTCCGGAGTCTCCACTTTTTGAATTTATTCACGGAGCAACCTTCTGTTAGCGGTCTCCAACGATGACGTGCGCTCGATAATTTCCTACTCGACGAGCCAGCCCCGAATTTCATTAAATCGCCGCAAAGTGTCGAACTTCATTTTCGATCGGTGCATCGAACACCTCCGACGGAACATTATTGCGTTTCTCGGTGGAGCAGTCTGTCGGTAACTACACAGATATATCCAACGTCTTCGAGGCGAGGAATATTTGTTCGGTCACATTTCCAAGGGGAATACGCCCGGTCGAAGGATTCAGAGGATCACGAAGTCGCGCTCTATTCTACGTTCACGCACGTCCACGTCGTCAACCTACCGTTGGACGTGCATCTCTCATTTCTGGCCCCTCCTATTCACGAAACGGTCCATCCATTTTCACCTTGGAATACCAAAAAGCGAGCAGGGGGCTGAGTACCAGATAAAGACGTCCACGTTCAATTCGTTCTCGCCATTGCACTCGTTCGCGTGTTATTTATATCGAAACGGTACCGGGGCGAAAATTTAATTCATTCTGCAGTAATACAAGGTCCGTCGTGCGCCCAGCTAAATACGAAATACACAATTGTTATGGAAACATCGTTCCTGCCTTCGTTGCAAATGAAACAGAAATAGTCGCTGTAACTGGAATATCACGACCGGCATTAATATTTTTCACGCTGCAACAAATGAAAACTTCAATCCTATATTGTTCCTGAAAATTGTTGCAACGTGAAAAGCGATCATTACCGTGCGCGATTAACGTGCCGCTAATCCGTGCCGCTCGTAGTAAAAAATATCTGACAATGGGGTAAGAGTATAAAAACCTTTCGAATGTTTATTTACTCGTGAAAAAAAAATAAATAAAAAAAGAAGAAAAACTTCCGAACGCGTTGTATGGAAACGACAGGCGAGGAGTCCCGTTTCCGAGGATTTTAATATGGCTGCGTTTCTTTCATTCCCGTGGGTAAATTAAACGAATTGTGCGCGCGGTTGTAAAACGGTGTTGAATTTAATTGCAGTTTGCTCGTTCACGCTTATCGAGAATAGCCGAGTTTAAGTAACGCGGGGGTTAAATAAACGCGAAACGGAAAACACCTTCGGCGTGGTATTTCATTCTTTCCCTTCGTCCTTTGTCGGGTCAACTAGTTGGGCCGTTCGTTCGTTCCTAAAAATAGGGTACTTGAACGAGAAGCTTCGTTTGATTCGTCGATACACTTATGGCCGGAGCGCAACGAGCGCCGAATATTTCTCCTGGCAAACAGCTGGAACCCATTACACCCACGATTCTATCGAAAGCGTGTTAACTGGCTGTGTTGGATTTCAGCCGGTTCAATCAGAATATTTCCACGCCAATATTCCCGGAGGGAACAAAAACCTCCCGTCAGAAATTCCCCATTGTTTCTCATAAAAATTTCGTCGGCGAACTTTTTCTGCGCTCATCGAAAGTCCCGTTCTTGAAACGGTTGAAACGCGTGCAATTATACGTGCACGATCAATCGTGCGTTCTCGTTATTTGCCGAAATCGTGCACGAATTCCAAAACGATTCCTGCGTGCACCTTGGTAAACGAAACGGGACACTGTTGGGTGACCAGTGGTCCCTGAGTCAATATAGAGGACTTCTCTGTGACGACTGTCTTCCAAAGTATTATTCATACCTATACTTGGCTTCCGCTTTAAAGCCACGATCATCTAGATGTATGCATTCCATTCTTTGCCCAGATCCAACAAAGATGGACTACATGTAGCTGACCTTCTATTTCTGAATGGAAATGAATTTAGGGGCAATCGAAATTCTTAATATTCGTTGGAATATTTATCTGATTTTTTTGTCACCATTTTATCGCTCACTGAATGAAAAGTGTGCGCGTCAAAAAAAACACCTTCAGCTTTCCACTATATTTTTTAACATTAAGGGCTCTTTGACAACAAAAAATCAATTCAGAGTCGTGAAAGTGCGGGCGCCGCTCTTCAAAAATGTGCCCAGCTAGACTGTTGTGCAATTTTCTTTCGCCAAGTTACAGCAATTCAAATATCGACAATCTTTCAGTGAAAATTGCACGGCGACCCCTTAATATTCAGAGGGGTGTAACTCCATTTCCACAACTGTAATGCCTATTCCACTGACGCGGTTATTAAACAGTCGTCTCGGACGTGACAATTCAGAGTGGAAACGCGAAATCGAGGCGGCGACGCCGGTCGTAACAGAACAGTGGCACAAAAAACGCTGAAAATGGAAAGGCAGAGGGGGTAGCGAAAAGCGTGACAGGGGAAAGAAAAGGCAGGATTAGAGCGGGGTGAACGATAGAGGACTCTCGAGGTGGTCCACCGGCGTCACGCTTTCGTAATTGAACTACTTCCGGGCAATTATAAAAACCGCTGACTAGCGTGGACTTGTTAGTCATTAGGCCAAGGGAGAAAACACTGTGTGGCCATTTTTTCTGTCCCTTTCGCGCCGTTTGGAGTTTCTCCAGTTCTTCAACTTTTCCTTCGTCGTCTACGGTGCTCGGAGTTCATCAGCGTCTGGCCAATCCATCTTTCATCAGATTTCCGTGAGCACCGAGCTATCTAACCACCATTCAACGAATCCCCGCGATCATTCGCTGAAATATCATCGTCCCCGTGAATGGTTAATCTTCGTTGGGAGAAGATCGTCTGGACGGGAGGATTCATTCTCGCTGGATAGTTGGTAAATTCATGGCAGAAGTTGTGGTAGATTGGTAGCCAAATATAAATTTTATTTTTAACGTCCACTGAACGAATTTTACGTCAAGGATGTAAATAAAAGTTGGACTTACTTCCTGCGAGTATCAATCAATTAATGGGAAACTGGAAAACAGTGTGCCGGTACAATGCAATATCGTTCGCGAATTATTCGCGTTAAGTTGAATCAGTGACAGACGGAACTCCTTTCTTCGTCCCAGGAAAATAATCTGCCGTTTCCGTTCGCCGACGATGCGGCCTTCTGTTTGCGGAACGTGCCTTGTTCATAAAATTTTCTTCGCGGTGCCCTTCAGGGAAACGCGAGCATCTGGCGCCCGGAGAAGTGTTTCCTCGGCAGTAATCGGCGTTACGTTGAATTTCACTTTCGCTCTGCGTCGAAACGAGGCGCGCCACCGCGATATTACTATGTATTCCGCGGGAATTCCGTTAGAACAGGCGTGTCCTCTCCGCGGCAGGTCCCCAAGGAAATTCTCCGCGGAATTCGTTCAGTAGCTACGAACCCTCCACGATTATTCTTTAACCGAACGCGAAATCCGGCTAACAGCAACACGTTCGCAAGTATTCCGACGGCAGAATAATAATTTCCCTGAATGGATCGCGCAATCCGATATAGCAGCCCGTAACTCTCGATACACCTTGCCAAGCGCGGTACGAAGAACAACGATGCCCAGGTCGTTACCAATAATTCTTCCCCGAAATTCCAGGCCGCGTCGTCGATCGGTCAGCGTCATCGGTGCTCCGAAATGAAAGGGGGCAAAAATCAAGGATGGACCGGCGGAGCCGTAAATATCGGAAGGCGGGCGAGCAAAAAGCGGCGAAAGATTCATTCTCTCAGGTGGCCGCGCGGAAATAAGCGTGAAAAGGGAAATAGCGGGACGGGAGAGGGAAGAACAGGCGACGGGGTCTCGGCTGGTTCCGCGTCCTTTCAGCGGTCGTCGCGCGTACACCCCCCCGGGGGATGAGTTATGTGCGGCGTGCATACCATAAATTTAATATGCCGAGTGGAAAGGCTATCTGAATTGAACCAGCGGCGGTGCCTCGGCGTCGAGAACGGCCTGCGAATTCTATTCGTTCCTAGAATACGTAGACCAACGCCATCGTACAGGTATAGGCTTGGCCACGTTTCTCCGTGGTTTGGGCACCGCGAATCGCCCGGGACGTCGCGCGTTTCACGTCGTCGCGTGTCGTTCTTCGGCTAGTGCACCGGCCTCGTCTAGGTGTTGATCTTCAGAAGCGCAGGGTTACAATGAGGGGTGGATTCGTCTCGTTGGCAAATTTTGGCATCGGACTATCGCAGGCGTCCGGCGTAATATTTTATTAACGTGCAGACAAATTTCCGGGAATAAGTTTCCCACAATTCGATACAATTTCACCCTGGCGAGGACAAGCAACGCGTAACGAAACAATACCCCTCCTTTCGGCCCTTGCACGTTTGCCAGGGGGCAGGAGAAAAGGGGTGAGGGTTGCTCGAAGACGACAGCGTTAGGGCTCCCCCTTCGCTCCAGGATGCCGTGAAACGACGCCTTCCTCTCGGTGCGCCTCGTTTCTCTCTGATCTCCGCTTTGAATTGCCGCGTCCGGTTTCCGCCCTCGCCGAACGGAGATTCGACGATTGTTCGACGGACGAACGGAGAATCGGGGAGAATTCGAAGACATAGGTAGTTTCGAGACGTTCCGGTTAATCATTGGGGCTGAATCCTCCCTGATTTATGTCGAGGAATGGCTCTGCTCTTAGGGACAAAGTGAAACATTATTTACCCGCCTTCTATCCGCAATTACCGCCGAGTAGGAGCTAACAAAGTTGCCGGCTGTGTTTCCAAATATTTGTTAACAAAATAAGAATAAGATCTCGTCAGTCTAGTTTATCGTCTGTTGCCTCTATCCAATGAACAAGATATATAATGAAACGCGAAGGGAACGGGATCCGGGTCGCCCCGGAGGTGGCACGGTTCCTCGAGGAAGATCTTCCGGCGGCAGTTTTGTCCCGGGCATCTTATCTGGCAAATCCTAGTCGAACACGTCGGTTGACGGGGCGCTTAAAGTGCGGAACCTTGTCGCTCGTCAAACGCTAATGCCAGCACATTGCAGTAACGATTTAATGCCGCGCCGATGTGTGCGTGTTCCACGCGCAAGAACCATCTTGCCCCGGATGCACGCGTTTTCCAACAGATCTCTATTCCAGGAATTCGCTATCTCCTTCTCTGGTCTGCTTTAACCATGCTGGATATCGTTTTTCTTCCGAGATAGTTGGCATGCTCTTCCCATACGTACTATCTCGTTCGACGAATGAAAGAAAGAAGCGAAATTCCTCGGGAACTGTTCTGTGAAAACGAAATTTCATTCATTCAATCGTTCGAAATAGCTTAATCTTAATTCTCCGCTCGAATCCGCGGTATTCGCGTTTGAATAACCAGAAGAATATTCCCAGTTTAATATCGCCCAAGCCAGACGATGCCGTTTTCCTCTGCCCCATTGGAACACCCCCGAATCGAAGACTATATCGCGGAGGATTTACTTGAAAGACCGAAATTCCTTGTACGTCGGTTCAAAGGGGTCATCCCTGGCCTTCTTAACGACGTCGTTAGCCCCGAACCGCACCGCTTGATCATTCGAGCTTTCAATTATCGAATCTTTTGATCTCCGGTCCGAAAGATCGGTACCCCATTTTCCGTCGTTTCGTGCGTTTTATTCGGCTGGCGATTCACGAATTTCAAACTCGCTCGGTTCCCGACTTCAGACACTTTTTTTTTCTCCGTCGATTTTACGAGCAATTGCGAAGGTCTTATACGACTTAAGACGAATCAGAGTCTACTTTGAGGTGCATTGAATTTAATTTCCACGCGATTCGTTGGCCACCGACGTTAATATAAATTTCGCTCGGCGCTATTAAAACTCGAATCCAGAAGTAATTGCGAAACTCGACCCGGGCACGGCATTGTCCGTCGTATTATCATAACAGTGTGCCGTCATTATTTGCCGATTATGAACCCTTGCACAGGGCTAGCTTATTGCCCGATTGGGCCAAATAACCCTATTGGGGCTCGAATTGCTGGGTAATACGGATTATTAATCGATTGCGTTTAGTCGATGTTCATGATCACGTTAACAGCCACTAATTGTACCATTGCTTTCTGTCGCGTCTTCTCTATTTGTTACTCTGCGACCCGGCAATTTTCTTCGAACGTTGCCCGCACTAAAACGTGCACAGAAATGTATTCGTGGTATCGCCGTATCGTTTGAACGCGTCTCAAAGAGTTGCGCTATTTGATTGATCGGCGACAAACAACGAAGTACAAGCTTCTCGAGTACGAGCAGGAGCGTTCCATTGTATCGCCGGGCAAGATCACCCGAGACATCGAATGACACTTTAATTGCCATCTATACTTGTCATTCGAAACGCACAGAGTGTTCTTGGATAACACGAATGCTAAAGGGAACGAGCTTCCTTTAACCGTTCGATGCATCATCGTTAATTAAATCAGCCCCGGATTTTCATGGGGATCACATTTCCAACGGGTCAGTTCGTATCACCGTCAACCGATCCTGCAGTCTAGCTGTCCGTTAGAAGCCGAATAAAACCGTGTTACTTTAACGGCCGCCTCCTCCTATTTCTCGTCTGTCAGACCCGAGGATTCTCTACTAATTCGATGCGGCCAAGGGTGATCCGTGGGGTCGGTAATGACAGTTGCTGGGGATGTTTTTTTTAGAAACAAGATACCAGAAGGGGCGGCTATGCAACGATATTCGAGGGGAAATCAAGGGTATTCGATTTATTTTATTATTCTTTCCGCGTGAAATAAATTCCGGAAGTCTCGCGGAATTAATATCGAACAATTTTTTTACGCAAAGCCCACCCCGACGAAGGTATATTGTGTAAGTGTAGGTCGAATTTTTCGTGCATCGCTCGCAATGATGGGGTTCATCGAGTAGGAGGCACTTTTCAATTACAGGTTGATGAATCCTGTTATTTTTCCGCGACCAGTAGAATGCTCGTCAATTACTTCCGTTGATTAATCGAACCGCTTCTGTGATTACGATGGGAAGTGCGTTTCAAAAGCAGTGTGGCGACGCGGGGGTCATTGATTACGAAATTTAATGCGTAACTCGATGAACGGTAATTTGCAGTTTACCCCGCGGCCGATGCTTTATCCGTAACGAATCAGTTTTCCATCGAAAAAAGCGTCGTTGGGCTTTTTGAGCTCCATTCCGGGAGCCCGCGCCGGGGAAATTTATTTCGCTTCGTTGCGGACAAATCAAAGCGTATTCGCTTGTTATTCGCATTCCGGATGGAGCAGATTGAATTCACGAATTTCGCAACGAATTTTTTTATAGGTACATTTTCCTAACAACATTTCGGAAACAATTATTGAATTAAGTTCAAACTTTTAATCGAATATTTCAGCGAAATTCGTATTTCTCTGATGATAGGTATTTGACAAAGAATTTTCACTCAGAAAATCCGCGCTGCAGTCGTACATATTTACTGTTTAGACAGTAGTACCCTAGGGGCTATGCAAAAATTAAGAAACTTTCCTAGCAAACCGTACACCTAATTGCTCAGTTTTATCACGACTTACATCGTTAATGGTGCACCGCAAATCTCTGGGTTCCCTCGTAGCCATGATAATAACAATAATACTTGACTTGGTCATTAGAAGCGGCATATTAACCGGGTCTGCTGCGTGTAATCGGAATCGAGGCCGTTTGCATACTCGCATGTCAGAAAGGGTTGCGCGAAATTATCCAGCCTCGAGGGTGAAAATCGAGCCCAACGGGGTTCGTTATAAACCAACTGTCTCGTTTCTCGAAGAGTCTCCGAGCAAATACTAAGATGTCTCATCGATACAATGGTGTACGTTTATTGATATTCTTCTTCGCGTTACTGGTATTATTTCTGAACACATTGGGGACACTACAGGCTCGAGGTGCAAGGGCGTGGCAGCTTGGTAGCGAGCCAAAGAAACGTGCGTAATTCAATCATTACTATGCAATGGTAAATTCCGACGGAATTGCTGGTGCTTGAATAATCGAAGGGAACCAATGGCAATTTTTGCAACGCGGTATGGCGAAAGCAGCTAGAGCCGGGTCCAGCTTGCAACCAGGCTGTATCGTGGGCAGCGTTCGACGTCCCTGGGCAAATGGCTTCCGAAATGTAAGTAATTATCGACTGCAGTGAATGCCATTTCGAAATCACGCAAATTAGCGGCGCAATCGAATTAATATCGAAGGCCGGCCGATCGTGAGAAATTGAATTATCGCATAATGCTGAGCACTTGACTAAATTGTTCGTTTTCCGCGTGTCGCGAGAATTGTTCATTCGTTTGGCTGTCCAATCGCGATTATACCGATGCCGGTACTCGAATGCACGGTATCGAGAAGAAATGTTTCCGCCGGTGAACACAGCGGGCAGCTCCATAAAATATATCCCAGTTTATGTAGCTCAGTGGTAAGATCAGCAATAAAATTATTTGCAAGATTAATTCCGCTTCCAGGGAACAGTGGTAGCTTCGTGGCGGACAGGGTAGCTCGATTTTTCGCACACGGTGGAGCATGCGTGTGGAGGATAAATCGGGGAACCTTCAAACCGAGTCAATCATTTTCTCTTAACGTTTATCGAAATCCTTGCGACTCGGAGCCCACACATAATATTCGCACGCTGAAATATCATCGTCGCCCATAAAGCTTCCGGATCGATCGCGTCATTTTCAACGAACTTCCGTCTCTCGTAGCTTACACACTCCGGCGTCCACGTTGATTCCATTATGCAAAGATATGATAATTTCTTCGCGCCGAAGAGCCAACCAGATAAATGTCCTGCCACTTCCTGATCCGAAGCTTCCGCGCCCTTCCGATCTAGAATGATATTACATAATAGATTATTTCATCCTTAGTTGTTAATTTAACTCCCCTATATCCGTCCTCGCCGGACAATCCATTTCGAGGGATCGTTAAAAGCAATCGCTTCGAATTTATCCCGATAGAAAGCAATTGGCATTATCCGCGATATCCTGGCTTAAGAGGTGCCGATATTTTCCTGTCCGCCTTGAATTCCTGCTCGTCCTTTCCATCGGAACATCTTTCGATTCCACGTGTCGACGAAGGGGACGTTCCTGCCAACCAACTACCAGATTGCCGACGCTTCGCCCGAGAGCAGCAATTTCGAGAACTCGAGAACGGCGAAACTCAAACGCCACTCGTTTCAACGAAGTCCCAGGAGGACACGATAGTTGGCGGCTGTGGTTGAACGCAACAGAATAACTCAAACTTCCTCGCTATTAGAAACAACGAGACCCCGCCCTGGATATGGCTAACAGATAAACCCTCGATAGAGACGGGGATTAATTTAGCGAGGTGACGAAATTAAACAACCCCGCCGATTTAATTTCAGATCCGCAATTTTCTACGAACGAGCTGAGAAAGGTACGAGCTGTTTTGATCGTCCAGGTGCAACAGTCGCGACAGTCGCGTCAAATTAACCCGTATTTCGTTAAACTTAGCCCGGCCCGGTCTGCACTTTTTGGCAACTAGTTTAATCAACGCGTGGAAAGCAATTACCGGCTCCCGTCGAGATCCACTTCGCTGACTGTTCCTACGAAATTCTGCGAATTCCGCTTGATAATAATGTAAAGTCTTGACGAGACGAGGGCAACGGGTCTCGCTCGCGCTACGAATCCTTAATTCGCGCGTCAGCCTATCCCGAATAACGAGACGAGGACGCGACGAACGATCCTGTTATATTTCAATGGATTTAATTGCGATCCAGCCCCGATCTCCCATTAGAACGTTATTGTCTTAGTTTGCCACGTTTTTTGTTTGCCTTTCCGGGCCCTCTGGTATCCGCCTTTCATCCGTTAGCTCTTTGTTCCCCTTTGGGTGCAATCTTTTCTTCAAAATTATTCGGGTCAATTTGAAGAATCGTTGATGCTGCCCGAATGGACACAGTACAGAATTGTTGAGAATTTTTTCCAAGACGATATTTCCTTTGTTACACCTACTCGTTACCTGCCCCCCCTAACAATTACCGTACCACAAGCAAGCTTACATTTGGCCGCGATTCACGTCAGCCCTTTAAATCCCACACGTTTACCCCCGTGGTTTCTTTCAAAGCGACCCACAATCTTTTTCCGGCCTGCTGATGCTCGAACGAGCGGACCGTTTGCTCGTCATCAAACGACGAGCAAACGTTGTCGCGGCCGAGAACTCTCCGAACAGTCGGCCGAATTTATTCCACGCCCGGCAAGGGGGACTCTTAAATTCGTCCCTCGTCGGATCTAATAACGCAGAATCCGCGCTGTCGATTGATCTGACCAGGTAGCCAGACCCGCGGATAAATTCTGCCCGCGTCACCGTTACCCCGTTGCAAATTTCCCAAACTCGCAGTTCCACGAGTCAGCGTTCTCCATCGAAGAATGTTCTCCTTTTTCTGCCGGGTCGAGATTGCCCGCGGTAGGGTAGAGCCGACCCTAGTTTGTTCCTCCCATTTCGACGCGGGGGAGGTCATAAGCAAACGGGATTCCCCGTAAAAGCTAAGCAAATTCGACGCCCCCGAGATCCACCCCCGTGTTCTTCAAACGACAGGTTTACCCTGCCCTTTCCGGCGGAAAATTTAAATCCTCTTTTCGACGCTGTACCCGTCACTCCTTGTTACAACGCCGGGCAGTGAGACAGACGAATCGATATCGAATCTTCGAGGACGCGCGAGGCAAATTGATATTAGATTCTCTCGGAAATTCTTCGGGCGGAGGTATCGTCGCGGGGAAAAATTGGTCGCGCGAACGATCTCTTATGTCTGCCGCCGAAGTCTTGTTTCTTCTATGAAAACAAGACCGGGGGTACGCGAAACGTTCGTAAAATTGTTTGACAGCGGGCGACGAAGGTAAAGAACGGTCGCGTATGCAAATAGAGTTGGGTTACGGCAAATTGGAACGATCCGATCGTTTCCCTTTTTTTTTCCGGGGTAATTGGAGGATTTTGTTTCGTCGAATACCGGTCCGACACGCGTCTGTCCCCCATTGACGATGGGCATCAGGTGTATTTGCGCTTGGTGTTCGTTGCGAAAAATTCGTAAATAGAATGGAGGGAGCTACGACCATTGCGCACATGTGTAGTTTACGCTTAGAACTCGAGGGTGTTTTATTAAAATTTATCGCCAGTTCGTGCGATTCCCGTTGCCCATTTAATACAACTGAATGCGCCACAGATTTTCTTCGATAAAACTTCATTTACGTGTAACGGAGACGTAAATCGCAATACCGTACCGACAATGTACAGATACAGCCGTTCTGAAATATCGAAGGCAAATAGCTCCTTCCCTATCGAATGTAACGCAGGAAATTCACTTCCAGTCCTACATAAATCTATGCGCTATCAAAGGCTCGGCCCAGTGTAATGTTTAATTATTTCCTGTGGCTCTCGACGATTCCTCTTCCAGCGAAGTAACTTTCACGGTTGCCATGTCCACGTCTCCGGGGTTCAGATTCCAGTCGCGAAACTAAAGTTCCCGTTTAAAGCTAGTTAGCGAAGTAATAAAGTCGAGGTGCAGGAAGAACGGTTAAGTGGTTGAGTCAGTGCGCGATCGTTGGAATAAATGAGAGGGGCATGCGGGCAAAGGGGGAGGGGGTGGAGAGCCCGGGCAAATGGTAGAAATGGGGTTATAATTATGAAGTGAAAGTATAGGTGCGAGAGTTTTACAGAATTGCGAGGTACTTTTTCACCGGGGCGAATAGTACTCCGACTTAATTTGCCCTAATACATTTTTGTCTTGTTCCCGTCTGAAAGGGCAAGTTTGATTGTTCACGACGAACTTCGGGCGGCGTGTTAGCAATAAAATTGCAAGGAGACAATAATTTTCCCATTATTGTATTTTCTATTATAATAGGAGATTATTCTGCTTTCCCGAACGAATTATTTGAGGAGGAAAAAGAAGAAAAAAATTGGAAACGAGGAGATAACGCGACGTGACCCAAAAATTTCGTGCCCCAGGATGAAACTCATTCCCGGCGGAAGTTTTATTGCGTTCATCCTTCGAGGCCGCTTCACCGACGGGTATCAGGGCCGTTGGCCAACGTCGATTTTTCTCAATTATTCGATATAGAGATATAGTAAAAGCTTCCTCATTTCTCCCGCTGTAATTTGATAAACGAATATATATTGAAGCGAGTGTTCCGTCGTCTTCGTTACAGCAAATCTAATTCGAGCACGTTCCGAGTGGAGTGCCACGAATTAATGTATCCTCGAATGCTTCAATTACGTGAATTATTATTAGCCATCCAGTGTTGCCTGTTACTTTCTTATAACCACGCTTTCTTTCGAACGTTCGAATACCCACCGAGGCATCGTCAAGGTATTAACAATATCACCAGCGTCGCTGGCAATTCAGTTTAAGCCCCGACGGTTTTCTCAAAAGTCCTAAAAATATTTCACCATCTCTCGATTATCGTTTCCCTCGAGGCGTGCGTCTTTGTAGCCGTCACGGTAGCACAAAATCGTCCGGCTCTCGAATGGGCCTATCGAGGGAACGCCGGTGATCCGGCTGCATAATGTTCACTCGTCGACGGAAGCATAACTCGTCGAATGGCTGTCGATCGACGAACAAACTTATCTAACGACGAAGGAAGGGCCGCGGGGCTCGGTACGGCATTCAACAATGTTATCTAGGGGGTAGCTTTTACACTCGACCGACGAATAAAACACGCCACCGCGACGCGGAATAAAGAACGAGCTTGGCGTACGCGATAAGGGGGCCGCCGCCTCCTTGCTGGCTGGCCATTAGATAAACAGATTTATTCGCGGTACATGCGAGCCCGCTATCGAGCACGAGATTCGGATGTACACTTGCACGGCCTGTCGTGACTGTTCCGTAGACTGGCTTACCCACCGTCGACGACTGCTCGTTGGACGTGGAAAGAGATTGGAGAACGATTCCGATTAATTATTATAGGTGCGCTCGTATAATTCCGTTTAATATTCGACCAAGCATCCACAGCGAAATTGGCCAAACAATATCTGGAACCTCTTGCGTACACGTATTCATCCAAATAGATCAATTATTCGGCAAGGTACTGCGCGGGTACGGAGGAAACGTAATTGCGATACTCTGGAGAAGAATTCGGTACTGCAAGTGTTATTTATACGAGAGGGGAATGCCACGCTGTATCGCTTATACGATACGCCTCGAATTTGCGGAGGAGCGAGCTCGTTTCAAATGCGATTCGACACTTCGATTTCTTGCTCGCCCCGCGTTCCCATCGGCTCCGCAAAAACCACCGTCCAGTTCGGCTATCGATTTAGCTGTAATTTCACGCTTCGAACGATTATGGCGCGACAGCTGTGGAACGTCACACAGCGCGCCGATACTACGTCAAGCCCGATTAGCGATCTGACGTGACGCGACATTCTTTTTTTCATCGACGCCCCTGCGATGAAAACGCTCGTTTCGTTTCTTTTTTGCGCAAGACTTGCGCCGTTCGGGGGGCGAAAAAATTTAGCAGTCGACTTCAAGCTGCACCAAACCCTTCCCATTCAACAGAACATTATATTCCGTTTCCTTTTCGTCCAAATTTTTCCGCAGAATTTGATAATATTCTGTACCCGATTTTTATTAACGCGGCGCGCCGTACATTCGCAACGATACCACGTCCTTCGTGCGTCGTTCGACCGCGAATATCCAACCGTGGAATTTTATTATACACTTTCGGCAAAACGTGAACTTGGCCGTATGAATACCAATGCGTTTAGACAGGCGACTTCGTTCTCCCGCAATATTTATGATCCCCCCTTCTCGTAGCCGTGACACTGGGTACTCGTGGTTATTCCGTTGCACGAAGCGCGATCGTACGGCTTCCCTCGGCATCGACGAACAGGTTCGCGGAATAAAGGGAAACGACGCTGTTCTGATATTTCAGACAGAGTGTTCTAGAACACCTTGTTATACGCGAAAGTTTAAGCACGCCGGAAAATCTTCGCTCGTTTCGGAAAAGTTATAGAGCGTTAAATTGCCGGGAATTTATCGCGGCTGTTCTCTTTTTCATCAAGACAGAAATGAAGTATTCGTTACGAATTTTACGCACGGCCGAAGGATTGATTTTCGCCCGTGCGCTAATTTGAATCCGTGCAGCGAAACGTTCGGGGCGGTTGGGCGTGCAGGTAGAATTGGAACTCGCTGCGAATGAAAATAAAGGAATCGACGAAAGCAATTCCGCCTCCTTGAATTCCCGCGGTTTCCCTTTTTGCGCCCCCATATTTCACTTCGGGCGTAGCACGAACAAAAAGGGCGCCCCGATCCTTTGCGACGCGTTGCTTGAAATTTCCCCCGGGTATCGCTCGAAAGCGCTGGTTGCGGAGCGTTTTCGAAAAATCACCCGAAGCGTAGCGGCCGGCGGCGGGCGGATCCGCGGAGAAACTTTCCCCGACGAGCCGGCGCTTTTCTCGAATTTGCCGCGGCCCGTCGTTGCTTCTGGCGTTACACGAGCGCGCCTGGAAGTTTCCGATACGTGTCGGCGAAACTGAACATCGACGGAGAGTTCCGCGTCGGTTGAAGTTTGATGGACGGATCTTCCCTCGCGATCGACAGAAATCATTTTTCGGTCCCCCCCGGAGCGATTGTCCAAAAATTTCCGCCGAAATTACAGCGACGAGTTGCTGCGCACCTCGATCGGGCCCTCCGTTATCAATCAGCCAGCTCAAACTCTCGTGCATTGTATCTGGATCGCGCTGCGAGTAAATACTCGTCTAACAAAGCTATCACACAAATTACTCTACCAAAGAAATCTGAATGGAGAAGCTCCAAGGCTCTCATCGGAGTTTCATTGTCGATTGAGCACCGCAAGGACTCGTGCACAGAGCACAGTGAAACCTTGTCGTTATCTGCGGTTTCTCTCTCTCTCTCTCTCTCTCTCTCTCCCTCCCTCCGTAACTCCCACATTTCATTGGCGTGAGGCTGCTCGTCGTCAAAGAGCTTGTCCTACAAGCACGAAGTCAGACGGTATACACGAGCCCGTAGAAGGCGAAGTAGGTGACAAGGTGAAAGGGGTGGCCGTGGGTGTAGGGAAAGGGTAGAATCGAGGGGCGCGTTGCTTGGAGTAAACTTAATTAGTGGGAGGTACTTCCGCGCCCTGACATTTGGCAACGAGCCTCTAAATCTTGAAGAGGAACGGCAAACGGAGAAATGTGCACTGTTCCAGATTGCATTCTCGCCGAGACGCAATCATCCGTCGACTACAACGCGTTTATATATTTGCCTATATATGTGTGTGTGTGTGTGTGCGTGTGTGTGTGTGCATTCACGGCAAACGCTCTCTCGATGGTTGTCTAACAATGGAGCTCCATCGCGAGACACGAACTGCATTGTTATCCACTGTTTTACGCAACGCGAAACGATTCGGCGACGTGCAAGCTACGCACGGAGTGCAATACCTTGAATCACGGTGCAAGAAAGTTGGAAAATTGGATCGTTAGGCGACTGTCAGTCACGTCTGGCAGTGAAGGGATGATTCCACTAATAGCGCGCCTGTTTGACGTCGCGGAGTCTGAAGAAACGTTCATGGATACAAGAAAAGCTGCCACTGCAATTATACGTACAATTTCGAAGGCCCTTAAATTGTTTACAAGCTCTTTGTTGGCACAGCTGTGACAGTATTAAAAGTTCTCGGAACTGGCGTGCAACTGCACGAGCACACGCACCGTTACACCGTGGAATTTCCTGCTCCAGTTGACAATTTTTAATTGCACTTCTTCTTTACGATCCAGTCTCTTTAAACTGCACGAAACAAATAGAACCTCCTTGCACACAGACTCGCAGCGAACGTCGTGGCTTCGTAATACAGGCGAACCCGCTGCAATTGCATGAAAAGTTGCGCCCTACCGATCCATGCCCCATTATTTTCCAATCGCTGAGAAATTTTTCCCCGAGATAGGAACCCGGTGTCCATCGAACAGTTCCCTCTCGAACTGCGGCCTTAATCCGAGCTCAATTCATCAACCGGAAGTTGGTCTTGCCTCGTTACCCTCGCGTCAACCGGAACCCCATAACACAGGGCCGCGTTAATCCACGCTAGGTCGACCGAAATCTCTTCTAAGCCTGAAGGGTCCAGAGAAACGTGCCTGACCAAATTTCCTTCGCTCCTGGCAGCCTTTTTTTGTCACGACACTGTGACCGGACATTGAACCCACCTCTATATTTTCAGCTGAATCGAAGGATTTTCGAACCTTTCAATTTATACTCGACGGGATCCGCGATCCCCATAGAAAATTATTTCTCTTTTCCTAAGTGCAAGGGGATGAAATTTGCCCCGCTACACCTGAGGGCCTTTTACCATTACACACCATCTGCATGGTTTATCGCGGGTGTTCCTCGTCGATAAGAAGGTCGTAGCTCGTCACCGGTTCCTTCTTTTTTTTTTTTATGTCTCTCACCCGAACGAGCGATCCGTATTTTTGAGATCAAACGGTGTTTGTCGGCGACCGCTACGCTGCAGGCCGCCGTTCAACAGCGCAGACTTTTATGGTGGGCGACGTTTGATGGGAATATTCTGGAAGTGTCAGCGAGCAAATTTGACAAGTTTTCGATGCACGTCGCGATAAAGCGGAAAGTTTGTTCAGTGAAAGGCCGAAATCACCGCCACCTATTGCTTTAATATTTCCCGTACCACTTTTTCCTCCCTTTCTTTTTTTTTTTGTTACTATGTTTAGTTCTTCGATTTCATCGTGTATCGTATATTATATTGTTATCGCCATGGTCGTGCCCTAACATCGAATTTATTTATAGTTCGCTGAAAGTTGCTCATGACCCAAAAACAAATCTATTCACGCGTGCAACTGTAGCCTGTTGAAAAGACCCGCTTGAATTGGACGGTCTGGCTTGTAGAAAGTTCAAGGCAAACTGTTTTACCTGGGACAATAGTTTCGTTCTGTTCGTGTACGCTTGATAAAAGAGGTTGCCCAGAAGAGGTGAAACCACCCTTCGTATCCATTTTATTTAAATGAAAAATAAACGAAAAATAGCAGGGTCGCAAATAGTGTGAGAGGGAGAGGGACAGAGAGAGAGAGAAAGGGGGGTTGCAAATAACGCGATATTTCACTCTTCAAAGCCGCGAGCTTGCAGAGCTTTTAGAATTGCTCGTGCCGCGTTGTCATTAAAGTGACACTTCCCGTCGAGTATTAATGTTCGCCATTTCCGGAATAACGACGCCCCTTCGATGGGACCATTAATGCCCTTATCGTAACAAAAGTAACTTTTTCCTGGTCCGTTCGGTCTCAAGTTCTGTAACCGCTGGTTAATTCGTTCGATCGCCGCATTTATCTGCCTTTATTTACCTTGAAATTCGCTGGGAATTTTAGCGAGAATCAATCATCGAACCCGGCACATGGCTGCCCCGTACTATTTGCTACTTTATTTTCTACTTCACCGAACATCCCTACCTCCGCAACGGCAAATTGGCGATAATTCGCGCGCCGTCCAAACTGCTTGAACGAATTAAAACCGCGTTGAATTCGCGTCTTCCTCGATCATAAATCTCCCCGCAGATTTGCAGATGGCACGTGCCGTCGCCGGCCCCGACAATTTCGCGGCTAATTTTATTAACAAGTTAGACAAACGAGGGTCGCGCGGGAACTACATCGGTGCGCGCAACTTTCCCGATCAAAAGTAAATAGCATTAAAAGTAGGAGGACAGAACCGTCCCCTTCCCCGCTACTTGCCCTCCTAGCCAGAAAATTCCTAGCCACCCCCCATAAATAAGATAAGACGCGGCCCTCTTCGAACGCTCCCTCGTGTATTTTCCTTGGACCATCGATTGTCTCCCAAGCGTTTGTCGACTGGCGCCGGTCGAAACGCGAATCATCTCGTCGAGTTAACCGGCGTTCACGGGGCTCCCGATTCTCGGCACGTACAGAACGCTGTTGGTCGCCGCGTGGCGTACAAAAAGCGCGCAACAAAGCGTAACGAAATTGCCGGACACTATCCAGGAATCGTTGGCCGGAATCGCAATCGCGCGATCACGCGCAAGCAAAGAGCCACGCGAACGCGAGCCGCTCGTTGAAAATTGCGCGGCAAACATCCCGTCCCGTGTACGGAGGAGAAAATTGAACGAATTCTCTCGTGAAATACGCTCGCCCGTTGCCGCCCTGGTCCGGCCGAGCTCCGTCGGAAAAATTGCATCCCCCAGAAGCACGGTATCGAAGTGTTTTCCGGAACGATTTCCTAATTATTCGAACCGTTCGAGAATTCCACGGCGCTCCAGATTAATAAGAATTCGACGTTTCGTGGAGCTCGGAGGTACCGTGACAGAAATAAAATTCGATATTTATCGGGGATGAATCGGAACCGTCGCGCGCGAAACCAACTTTAATGTTACACATTATTTCTCCATTCCCGTGATAATTTCTACTGCATCTCGCGTCACTCTGGCGAGCATTTCGCGAGATTTACGCGATTACACGGACGATGAGCGGCGCAGAGTCGCGCGTCGCCGGCTGGAAGTGTGTTTGAAGTACGGTCCTACAGGCGTGAGGTTGACTTTTCAACTTAAATTAAGTTGGTCCACGCGACGAAAGAGCTCCACCCAGCCACGAGCTGCCGGTGAATTTTATACAAATTAGACGGCGGATACCAGCTGGCCCATCCTTGCCCTCTTTTCGGCCCCTCCGGCGGAATCGTTGCCGCGGCAAGATTTACTCAGGATACTTTGCAAATTAAGTCCTTATTAAGATGTACACCGGCTAGGACCGCGTGGAGAGGTCTCGAGAAACCTGGTGAAGTTTCAACTTCTTATTCCTCCTCTCCTTCTTCTTATACTCTGTACAATATCGGTGGTCTGCCGGCGAACATGGATGACGTAGTGTTCTCGCAAAAATATTATTTCGAATCGAATTGCTCGAGATGAAGAATGTTGTATCGATAAAACGGGTTTGCGCAAACCGAGACGAGGGATGTAAACTTTGTATCGACGATCTTAGCGGAGGAATTTCAGGAATAAGGGAGCAGTTTCTCGGAGCAATGGACTCCGTGGTCCGGCCAGGGGACACAAGATAATGAAACCGTGGTTTACGTGCACGAATCGCTTCCAAGTTCATCGTCGATTAAGGTATTTACCGCAACCAGGGTATAAACGTTTCTGGAAGCGCAGCGAGCCGGAAGATCTTGAAGCCGGTCTTGAGGAGGCAGCCAGCCACGTCTGAAATTAGGTCGGATCCCTTAATTGAGACGCAATTATCGAACGTCTGCTTGGATAAGCCATTACAATATCGATTCGCGCTAATTCTTGGCCAGGCCGAAATACTTCCCCCGGTATCGCGATGCCTCGGCGAATTTGTAACCCGAATTTCTACCGTTGGAGTCTGCGGCAAAGAATCCAATGAAGATATATGCAAAATTCCCCCGCTATATTTCTTGCTTTGGCGCCGCGGAAAGTTGAACAAATTTATTCCCAAATTTATTCCCCTGGTTCGAGGGAAGAATTTTCATTCGGCCAACTAAATGATTTATGATCCTTTGTTTAATAAATTGTAGATAGGGATTGTCCCCGTACTTCGGGGACTGGCAAGTTTATTTACTGGCAAATTTGCTCTTCCCCTGTCTAGTGCTTTTCGTCACGTGACCTTTGTTCTCGCGTGGGTCTATGCGATTACGTGCCATCATTTCTGGTTAGAGGCGACGGGTCAATGGCAAGTTTCGTTTCGTTCATTGGACAATTTATTATTTCACGCGTGGTATAATATTTTCTTCTGTTCCGGTTGTTTCGTTCGGCCCCGGTTTTATTGTATCAAAGTTAAGTAATTGTTGTACATATTAATTTATGGCCCAGCAAATGCCCCGATTAGGTGGAAATATATTTACGCCAAAGTGAAACAGATTGCTGCGTGTAATGTCGGAGCGCCTGTAATGCCCAGAAAGCTTTATTAGAGTGACGAATTGTATGAAGTTGCGGCGAATGTTTCCTCTGGCGCAAAACATTTCCCGGATTCTATGGATACAGACCTCTTTTAATGCAGTAACGAATTGCAACGAAGGTCCCGAGTACGTCTTGGACAGGGACTGCGTTATCCGCGAAAAGATATTCACGAAATGGTGCCACTCTTCCAGAGCGTTGTTCAGAACAGTTTCTGGTTCACCCTCGAAGATATTTGATGTAATGAATAACAGCTATCGGACATTTCGTTTTCGTTCTGTATTATAATGTAAAGAAAGTTTTTAGTATAAAAATGTTAAATTCCACCGCGGTAAAACAAAGATATTGATTCGATGGAAACTTTTTGTGCCCGATTACGTGTTCCCGAGTGGCCCGAGGGAACCGAAAGGGAATCGTGGGGGATTGTAAAAGATGTCTGAAAGTTTAAACGACGTTCTGGGATTCCTTTTTCCTCGACGATTTCCCGCTCGACGAGACAAAGTATCGAAAGTCGTACACTTATATCCAGAGAACTTCTTGTTTGCCTGCCTGAAAAGGCTCTGAAAAACTTCGCCGAAATTCGAAACCGAGGGTTCCATGGAACAGGGCAATGATTTTTTTCCAGCTCGAAACTTTCCTCCCGCTTGATCCGTCATCGAGGAACGGCGAAACAAAAATTCGAGAACACTCCAAACACATTCCTTGTAGCGTGCTCCGTTTGAATATTAAAAATGGCCAACTCTCGTAGCACCGGGGGCTTCCAGTTGAATAATTTGGTAATTCGAGGGATCAAAGTGAAATATATTTCCAGTCCACGGGCAGTGTGACTACAAATCGCTTCTGGTACGATGTTTCGAAAGTCTCGGAATATTTTATGGATATTAATGGGACACGTTTAACACGTGACGAAACTATAGATAGGCAATTTTATCGCAGGATACACGGCGAACTTGTTTTCGTGCTGTTGAATATTAAATAAATAATGTGCCAAAAAATTTGGTAGAAAGATTGCCAGAATTAGAGATAAAAATTAATCGACATTACGCTGAACAGCCTCGACATAATATCTTTCTGATTATTTAGAATAAACGATTTCGTTGATAATGACCGGTCACGTGTTCATTAGCGCTTGTGGTTTGTTAACGGGCGTTATCTCCGCTGATCTGCTATCATCTGTTGTCCGATCGACGCCGTTCCGATTATTTTCTACCGTAATTGACCGAATATTAAAACGAAAGTTCAATAACCATCATGGCTGTACATTGTGCCCCCGCCAGACATCTAATTACATTAATTTATCGGCAGGGAAAATTGAAGATCCTCTTCGGGGTGAAATTTCCCCGTTAATAAATACAATTTTCAAACTCGCCGCATCCAATTAGCGGCCTGCGCGGAAAAATGAATCACTGAACGCTGGGAAACGCGTTTAGAGAAGTTGCAGACACATGCAAACTTCATCACGCTCGAGCTCGAATTTTTCTGGAAGGTAACTTCGCGAAGTTCCGTGGTGGCGACGGGAATAAATCGAGGTTAAACAAAATCGAAAGGTAGTCTGACTACATCCAGATTCTCCACCGTTCGCTTTCACAAATTGCCCCGACAAGTGCGTCGCGAAAGTGAAACAAAACGCCGCTGTATGCGAAGATAAACAAATGAAAAGGAAACAAAAAATATGAAGGCGAAAAAAAGTTGATAGTTACGCCAATGGAAAACTGAAGAATTCATGAGGGAATCGGGAATAATTTGGCGTTACGACAATGCATCTTCGCGGCCTTGCAAGGACGTTCCCACGCGCATCGTTTACTCGGCAGTAGTACGCATTTCTAGGAATTTATATGGGGCAGTGGGGCGCTTTCATTCATTTGTTTGACGAAAGTTCGAACGGCTGTAACTCGGCTCAGAATGATCGGATCGAGTTCGGGAAAAAAGCAAATTGATCAGCCCGATCCCCTCTATGCGATAGCAGTATTCTGCAGAGTGTCTGTAATGCATGCTGTACTCAAAGTATTCAACTCCCGCGTTACAAAAAATAATATTGAGAAACCTTTCGTCGCCGAGCTATTGCCCATACGAGAATCTTTTATTCGAGAACGCTCGGGATATAGTGAAACCGGAACGAAACAAGTAACTTGGTATCGCGAGAACGGAAGTTCCCCGGGGGAAGTACGCGCTACGGCGTCACAATGGACCATCCGACGATCCATTTGTTAAGGTCTTGCGTGGCTCTACGTCGCGAGGAATCTCGTAATGCACGGGATGCCCGTGGTTGAAAGCATTCGAGTGCCAAAGCGTCCGCGTCGTTTCTGTCTCCAAGAAATTGAAAACTTGCTCGTCGGCGATCCATTACCGAGGCCTGAACCAAGTTCCGCCGTATCGTTGTTGCCCCGGCGAATGAAATATGGGCCAGAGATCTCTCGGAGCATGCTCCAGCTCTAGGACACTCGAAACACCGGTATCGTATGTCTCTGTTGCCCAGTTTGGTTCCCCTGGTAAATCGTGCAGCCTCTGAACGATCTCCGTTTCCCGGGCTGTCGATAACTACGTTCTCTGGTTCGCGTTGTGTTTCATGAGATCAAAAGTATTCGCAGGGACATGGGGCCTCGAGCTTTACGAGGAATATCAATTATTTTCCTCGCGGATGAAATGAAATGAAAATTCGATGAAAAATGATTCTACGATTTAATACAATTTCAGAGCTTCGTTGGAACAATGTTTAACCGACTGACTATTGTGTGTTTCAGGTAAGGGCTAAACGAATAATTGGAATTCCTGTATCTTCGAATACCAGACAGCATTTCCCCGGGATGACCTTTCATCGGGGTCATTCGTAAGTAGCAAACTAAATATTTGAGTCTCGTCCCAGAGATAGGGTCAACCTTCCGTTTGGGTTAGATCCATTAGCGAGAAACCGCTGGGGCAACGTAAGCTGATACATTCGGTCACTTCTACCACCATATTAATTATAGCGGCCACAGTTCGAGGGCGATAGGCTACGGTGGACCACGCATTTTCCAGACCTGTTCGATAGAAAAATCAATGATACAACGTGCCACGTCGTGCACTGGCACGAAAATTCGACTGCCCCGCCACCTCTGCAAATTATATTCGCGACAAATCACACGCAGCAAAGGGTTACAAAAGATAGACGTCAGCTAGATACGCGACACCGGTCTTTATCGAGCGGACAAACAGCCGTATCATTCGTCGTAATGTCGCGGTTCGATCGATTGCAGTACAGAGGCTCGCGAGCGACTGCGAACGAGTCGAATAAATTTTCCGTAAGTATTATATACGGTCGGATAGGAAACGACGCTATCCATTCCCGGCAGCTGTGACGTTTAATCCAATGGCATCGGGGGAAATCTAGCTCTCGCTCCCTCTCCTTCATTAGCCATCGCTGCAAAGCGGTTTAACAGGGAAACAAAAACGTCCCACAGTCGTTCAACGGGGTTGGCAATTAAAACCATATCGTAATATCATGGCCGTCGAGGCTACACCTGTCCGTCTTCGAGAGCCGCTCATATACGTTTCCCTAAAACATCTCCGAACACTCGTTCTCGCCCTCGCGATCATTTGGGACAAACATTTCAGGCCGTAATCCGCGGCAAGATTATTCTTCTGGCGGATGAGAGGGATTGGATTGGGGAGGGAAACGATTTAATGGCTCCGCAGTCAGGAAGAGGGGTCGAACGATTCTCGAGAGCCATAAGGGAACGGCAAACCGCGCCGGTGTTCACCCTATCGAGAAACGCTTCGTCACCGATTGGCCGCCCTAATGTTCTCCAACAAAAATATGTCCCGTGCCGGTGCCCCGTTGGCAAAAAGTGCGCCCCCATCCGCAGGATCGATGCGTATGCTAATCAAGGCGACGCCGGAGGATCGCAGGGACAAACCCTTGAGTCCCGTAAAGTTTCGGGAAGGGGGTTGAAACCGAGGGACGGACGGGGAACTCCAACGATCTCGGTGATGAATGAGCGGGGATGAAAAACGCTGCGCGAAAAGAGGAAATGCTTGAACAACGCTGATCCTATGTACCGTGGACCAGCCTGGAACTTGACGCTCGAATTCTAGTTCTTCGTGCGTACGTTTGTCAATTTCACGTGTAGTCGGCAATTTTTCTCGTTCGTTATTGCAGGGACAGAAATTGAACGAATTGATCGTGCCTCGTCGAGCGGTTGCAGCCTTCGAGATCTCCCGGCATCTCATCAGGAATTCATTGCAACGTAATTTCCCTCGATGTTCAATTTCCCGTAGCAAAAAATTGCTATTCCGATTAGAGGAAGGGAACGGGGAGATCGAAGATTTATCCACGCGAGTTTTAGCCGCGAGAATTAAGTAAATTAACGCGACGGTAAACCACGCGAAAGTAGTAATAAGGGGGCCCCGAATAACGATGATACGACGAAATTTATTCATAAGCAAACTTCAGCGGCGTTAACGCGAGGAGGCGATGCCAGAGCCACGGTGTACCGGGAAAGTTTCAACCGGAGGATCGAAGTTTTCTTCTAACGTCCTCGGTTCTGCGTTCCACGATATTCCTGGAGGGAGCAGTCGTTACTCGACACTCTTCATTATTAGTTACGTAAGCGAGATTTATGTGCGCACTCGAATGGAATGGAAGGAAACTCGGCTGCGGGAAATTTTTAGCAATCCCGGAAATTGGACAAGGAGAACAAGACGAACAGTCCACGGTTAGAATTTCGTTTGGAAAATGATCAGAGCTGCACGATGTCTCACGATTATCGTGCGGAAACTTGTGCGTCCTCTGAAAATACATAACTCTATCGTTTCGCAATTTGAACAGCTGCGAAATTTCAACACGTTCGAATCGAACTCGCTGATCGAGTTGCGCAAGCGGGACTATTTAATTAATCTTAACTGGCAACGCGAGCGATGAGAATTGTTGCAAAACTGCGTTAACGTTCGGAGCGCGTCAACTATTGCGAATTTAGATACAGGCTTTTTCGCCTCGACTAATTTCTAATGCGACGTACCGGGAAATCGTGAAACGGTCTGTCGTCTGAAAGAAATATAATTCCATGCTGCTGCAATTCGTGGAATTTTGTTCGATTGAAAATATGATCAAGATATTCGCGAGCAGCATAATTTTTCAAAGTGTCCGACAGAAAGGCATCGAGTGACACGGATGAGCACGACCGGATAGTAGCTGAATATCGACGGGGCTGCAGACGTTTGAAGTGGCACTATACGGAGCTTAGACACACTTTGACTAACGCCGGCCGCCTAATTGTACTTAATACCTTGTTACGCCGCGATAAAGTGTGATGTACCGCGTGTGCGAGCGAAGCTGCGCATGTAACTTCAATCGGCCTTTATTGTGCGCCGGGTAATCAAAACCATCGAAATTAATTAGAGCCCGGCTTTTCGGCTTTAATATCGCGGGCTCTTGTCAAGTTTACACGATCCTGTAGCATCCAGCAAGTGAGATTACACTTCACGATTGCCTCATTGGCGAGTATCAATTAATACCGTAGCACAATAAATTGCAGTGGAAGCCGTTACCCTCCATTCCGAAAAATCGGAGAATTTATTTCTAATCGAAATTAATATCGTGACAATACCTGTGTAATGATCGGTCGCATTTAGCGTTTCGATAAAGTGTGAGAGGATTTTTTTGGCAGCCTGGATACGATCTGATATCAATTGGATTATTCAGATCCCCGTCTACTGGGAGCAATTTCTTCGACCCGACCTGTCTCGATAGAAGCACCACTTGCCGAATTCGTGCAACGGCAAATTATATAGCGTGGAGATAGAAGGGTGGATACGTTGCGTGCACAGCTTACAAATGAAACAAAGCACCGCCAATAAAAGCTGCCGGTCCGAGCTGCGAAGTCGTGAAGCAAAAACAAAAAAACACGCTAGTTGGAAAAAGGTAGGGCTGGAGTGGAAGAGGAAACGATAGTTGCACGATTTTCCGCAAGATCGTCGTGCAACAATGCTCGACCGTGTCCCGGTGCAATATTTAAAAGCGGCGCGTGCGAATAAACAAATAAAACGTGACGCTCAAACGTCGATTGCTGCAAACATTTTTCTTCTTGTTGCTCGGCCTGATGCGTGCCGAAAATAAAAGGAAGGGGGAAAAATGACAAACGAAGCTAAATAAAATAAAAAAAGGAGAGGATACCTGGACGACGTGGCGCGCTCGAAAGTCGGAACTTCGTTTCCGCGCGAATATTCTCCTGTTTCTACTTATACAAACATCTCTCGAAAAATGGAAAATCCGACGATCGCGACGGGCGGAAAACACTTTTCGTCGCGGAACAGAGGGGTGATTGCGGCATTTCCGTTTTCATGTAGGCTGACCGGGCATCCGTTATACTTGCTGGCCTATCCCAGGAGGAGTTCAGCACAATAGCGACGAAAATCACGCGAGGTGATTTCTTCTTTTTTTTTTTTTTTTTTTCACCGTCCTCCACCTCGCGGTCGGGCGGCCCGCTGGCAAAAGCGATTTCCCGGCAAAAATTTCAATACAAATGTCCGCCGTGAATTTCACCGCGGCCCGGACGACAGGCGGATTTTCGTGAAACCACCGGGTGGCTAATTCGACGACCGATCGAGAGCGTTACTCACAATTAAACGGGAACCAGAGAACGAATTACGCCTCGCGCGAACTGATAAATCGAAACGAGCTTGCTGTCGGCCCGTGGCTTTATTGGAGATAGGAAAAGAGATACGGAGAAAGTTTCGGGGGATTGGGTGTATTTTTCATGTATTAGAATAAACGAGATGCCCCTCGGTGTACTCAAAGGGATAGAGGTGTTACGCGAGCAGCATTTTCGGTCCGTTTGCGCAAACGTTTTCAAGGCTGCGTCGCGTGAAATTATCCTTATGTAATGCTACCGGATTAGCATGCTGTAAGGGGATTGATCACGTAACGCAGCTGTGCAAGGAGCTCACTATCATACGTGATTCGTTCACCTGAATCTATTCGGGCTTCCACCGAGTATTATAATTTGAAGCACACTTACACGGAGCTTGTGTAAAATGTTGGATGTTAGGAAAAATGAAGGAGCTTATTTGTAGGGAAAGATCGACAAAAATCTTCCAACGATATCTGCTAGATAGACACATTTTATACACTGCAGCAGCCATGATACACTTTCGATTAGCCGCTGGCGAATTATTCATGTCGAGAACGATCCGCGGATCCCTCTGCTCTGGAATTCGAGGAAAATAGATTTTCTCGCTGAATTTTTAACGGAGCTGTTCGAATCGCAAGAATGGCTATTTGTTTCCATCCATCTATAGCAACGTATTGATACAGAGGGGATACGCTTCGACAGATGTGCAATTAATTTTCGTCTTACCAATTGCGAAGCTAACAGTGCCGTGTTAACAATATCGTCAGAAACGATGAGCATCCTAGAGAATACTGTTCTATATTACACAACGAACGATCGAGATACCCCACACTGATCAGAAACTTTCACCGCTCGAAAATTTCAAGTTCCATGGAAGCTGGTATCGGCGATAAAATTCTCGTGCTATCGAAGAGGAAGGCACGTTTCGCGACTATAAAATTCCTCGTCTCCAGACTTATCGATGATCTCGTTGTCTGGACGGTGCTCCGCACGTAGCGAGCACACCGACGCAAGTGGCCAAGAAAATTACGCCTCGAACATTCTTCGAACACGATTACAACCAACCCTGTCCGGCTTCTAAATTCCTAAAAAAAAAAAAGAAGAAATCGGAAACTTTTTCCATCACTGAAAATAATTGACACGCTGTTCGTGCATTAACTCCGACGTGTTCGAATTATTCAACATTCCCAATAGCGTATACGTCGCAATAACATAGTTCCAATTAGAAGTACCGGCAATTAGTTCTCGGTGACAAACAAATCCGGCTGAAGAAGATCCCGGAGTCCCCGGAGAAGTGTTCTCCCACGGGAACGCCACGATTCCACTCTCCTTTATTAACAATCCTCAAAGGCCGCACCGTGGCCCATGCGACCCGCGAGAATCAATTAAATCTTAATTCCCGCGACAGGTTTCCGGCACCTGGCTGGCTTTTGCGCCGCGTAAAAATTGCAAAGAAACGGCACGCCTTAAGCCGAAGTTCTCGGAGTGGCGCTGCCGGTACGTAGATCAATTAAAGCTCGGTCGATTCCCGGTTATTTACCGGGTGCAAAAGGACGAAGAGGGTGAGTAGGGGGGTGCGGAGGGTTTCTGGACAGATTAAAGGCCGATCGTGCCGTACTATCACTACTGGTTAGCCTGCAGACTCGGAGACCGCGTGACTGTTACCTGCTGCCGCTTTTAATCCCATTAAAATCCCATCATTCTAAACCTCGATGCTGCACCCCTCCCCCTCGCCCACTCCCCCCGGGAGATTATCCGCTCCCTCTGGACTCCCCCTGTTTTATTTTGGCCCACGCTTTTTGCACCGTTTTCACGGCCTCCGTTGCCTGCATTGCGGTAACGAAGAATGTAATTCCTGTCGTCGCTAATGACACTCGTTTCACCCGTGAAAACGAACGAGCTTCCTACCTCGCAGACCTTTGCCTTCGCCCCGGGTGAGATCGATATCCTTCTTTTTTCGAGGAGTTCGATTGTTTCGTAGACGTCCGCGCGATTGAATTGTAATTATTTCCGGTCAAATTGTTCGGCAGCTCGCATTTGCGATTGCTGGACGATAATATTGAACACTTAATTAATATTTAAAATCCTAGTAGCCCAGTGTTCAAGATAAAAGTATCATCGATATATTTTCCACGAGCGCTTTCAGCCGAGAAACGTGACGAGCACCGACGATGCCGCGTTCAATTCATAGAACAAGCAACCTCCCCCTTGGACCACATTTCTCCACTTCCAGCGAGGGTGGCTCTTGGTAGCAACGGTATTCCAGGTGGTAAGGGCTCGTTAAAGGACGGATCGATGAACTAATAAGTCTCGAGTTGCTGCCACTTGATACCAGAAATAATTGCCACTGTGCCAACAATTCAAACGATGTTCCCATCGTTACGCGATCCAATTGTTATTCAACAAACACGACCTATAAAAAGGCTTGTCGCTGTTAACCGGAATTGGGGACTGGGTCAAAAGGTGCATGCAAACTATTCCGATAAATAATCGAGAATGCTTGATCAATGTTTTCGTTATCTTCCATTTTTATTGGAAATTCGTTCGTTTCGGTGGTTTTGCATCCGTGACACTTTTCTCCCGAGTGAAACGTTCTTGCTTCGTTATATCCCTCGTTCGTGGAAAATAAAACGCACAGCCTCGCCAAAGGTTCCGCTTTGTTTCTCTAATCGAACAGTTCGGTAACGCAATTCTAGTAGAATTCGATTCCCCTGCTGGATAAAAATATTCGAAGGAATTCGGTTCCCTTTACACGTGCGAATGGAACAGCGCGGCGACTCTTTTCCGCCACAGAAATTCCAAGGGAACGGTGTTCGTTTCTCGCGATCGTGCGGCGAAAGGTAGTGTAATCCGTGTGTTCGCAATTTCGCCGTGGCTCCTTCGGCTTTTTACAGCACGGAAAGTTTCACGTCGACTCGAGGCGTCGATAAAAGCAGGACGGGGGCGTAACTTAATGCAATGCCGCCTCGTAAGCGGCTTCATTTTGGGCGAGTCTTTTGTCCTCCAGCCCGGGCTTCTATCTCTCAGACTTAATTTATTTTGTGCCACGTCGAAACAGGCCAAACAGAATTTATCTCAGAAATCCGTCGATCGCCCCATCCGCCCCTTTAGCCGCAATCCTGCTCCCGAAGATCTCTCTTCGAAGATCTGCTTTCGAATCGGCTACTCTTTTTCGACGACCCGGTTCGTTACGACCCTTTTCGTTGTTCGTTTATACCGTTTCATCACACTGAACAGAATCTCGGCCGCGTCACCGGCAAACGTAATCGATTGCTGGACGACGAGTTCTTCCACGCCGCATCGATCATAATTTTTTCACGCCTGACAGACACCCGCCGATATTCTTCCTACCGAGGGGGGTGTTTTGTGGAACTCTGTTTTTTTCCCCCAGACGCCACCGTGTCGATAATGTACAGGGATCAAATTCTGCGCCACTTTGTATTCCGCTGCGTCTACGGCGTATCGTATACCCCTTGTACACCATTGACGTTTACCTTCGAGTAATTCGAAACTATCGGGGAAGAAATAAAGAAATGTGCGTTGCATTGAATCGAAATGTTTTCCGGGTAACGCGGGGAACTTCGAGCCGTCCGCGTTCCGCATTATTTACCCGAACCAGGACGTAACACGACGTTCCGCCAGGCGTGATATCGATATTATTAAAAACGTAAAACCCCGCTTCCCCGTTTTATCGGGGCGCACGGCTCAATATTTCATCCCCCAATTCCGCGCGCCGGATGCCGATCAGTTTCCCCGCTGTTCTTGCGGCGTTTCCTGCCGGATCGTGTCCGAAATTCACCGACATATCGATAACGTCCGGTGGGCTTTCTTTTATTAACTGACAGCTGTAGAAAACGAGGGGGCAACGTACAAACGCGTCATTCCCCGCCGGAGCTTTTAAAGGCTCTCGGCAAACGGACGTTCGACAAGCAAGAAGCTAATTGTATTCGGTGAGCGTCGATCCGCGTTCAAAAGTCGTCCGAAAAACGAATTTTCGTCCAGGTAATTTCAGAATTAGATTCCACTTGTTCGCATCGACTGTCGCTTTAACGAGATTCTCACGCGCGCCCGCGCAAAGTCCAATCCTCCCTTCGACCGACTGTTTACAAATTCTATCCGGACAACGCGGTCCCGTCCAGCGCTGATGGAGTTCACTCGAACGGTCGTTAGGCTGCGCTGTAACCGGTCTTGTTGTGTCACCGGTCCGATAAAACAAAGCGCATTCGACCGATCCGGCCGGTGGCTCGTCTTGTGTAATCAACCACCAGCGTGAATTCCACTCGGGGGTAGTAAACGTCACACGTGCACCGAACGTTGCGTACCCCGCTACACTCGGGCGGCGTTGTTTGAATTCCAGATCCCTCGGAACTTTCGCTCTGACACATTCTACTTAATCTCGTCCGCCCTCGTGGAAACCTCCAACGGCCGCATCTTGCGAACGGCGAAACACCACGGAACGGTCATTCGCGAGTATCAAGCCGCTTAACCGATTTTCCCCGTGCTTCCCCTAGGGGTGCGGCGTTCAACTTCAACCTTCCGGGTGCTCCAGGCGTGATCGTCGTAATTTAGCGTGAACAGGTAGAAGGAATACAGGGGTGAGCAATTCGGCGGAACACGAAGGCCGGCTGGAAAATATCGTTGACTGCATTTTGAAAGCAGCAAGGAAACGCGTGGTCCGCCTCAGAAGCGGTTCAACGATGACGAAGCCTTTACACCGAGGGATGGTGCGGGGGTGATGGGTGGTGCAGATAACTGGAAACACAGCGGGTATATCGTCTCGGCTACGGCTGGCCCGTAATTGGGTCAACTACGATGTTACTTAAGCGAGCATGTACCGCCATTCGGTTGCGATTGTCCTTGCTGTGTATTCCCTGCGGATTGAACAGCGATCCCGACGCGCGTTACCATACGAGCCCCTCGAATGCAGGTGGTATTATAAGGCGGCCTCGACTGCCTTCCTCCATTTCCAGAGCAATCTGGACTATTTAACGAGTCCGGTTATTGCCTTGAAACATTCGCCTTTTGAATGGCCCGTTTGTGGCGCCCGTTACAATTTTCGGAGCCTTAACGTTTCCGTTAACATCTCGGTAAAAGGGTGATAGATCTTCCAGCGGGATAAAGGCCGAAGAATCAATTCTTAGAGCGGCAAAAATTCAAATCACAGACGAAGATCCGAGAGTGCGAAGGGTTTGACCGCAAACGCGTCACCGGGCTCGACGAATTTTGCCAAGAACGATGATGGGAGACGCGTTTCACGCGTGAAGGAACACGAAAGACAGGCAAATAAAGAGAACCACGTTCCTCTCCGTATTTCTGTCATCGATCGGAAGAAGTGATCGAAAGTCGGTCGCGGGAAAGAGACGGGACGGAGGGTAACCGTGGTCTAATTGCCAAGTGGCCCGCGAATCGTCTTCGACGACACGCGACCCGGCCGGATATCGAAAGCATTTCCTTGTTGCTTTATCGAGCAGAACTAATTGCAGACGGAATACGATCGTTTCCGTCGTTGTTGCAGAGAAATTCACGGGCTTCCCCGTGGACGTACATTCGTCTCGGTCTCGACCTTTACGACCTCCGATCGAAAAGAACTCGCCGAACTTTCAATTCATGAGGGAACCTCAGCGGCACCCGGGTGGAGGAAATATGTGGCGATAGTGAAGGAGGGAGTGGTAACGAAGCTAGGGGGAAATCGAATCGAAACGAAACGGTCTTTACATACCCGGAATGCTTTCGGGTCGACGAAACAGAACTATTGTCTAGCGATTCCGGCGTGCAAGAGCTTTGTTCGCGATAGAATTTTCGATGCTCGCGTGGTTACCCGCGACAACGCGTTGCATTATTATTCTGATCCTGTCGTACAATAAATGTTGGCCCACCCTTTGCTGAAACGAGCCGCCGAGTGAAATGCAGCGCCGCTTTTTACCCCATTGTGTCGCCGGGGGACCCGGGACGAAAATATCTCTGCCAAGACCTTTCCGCGTGAACAGTCGCTTTGTGCTTAAAGGTATTGCTACTTTCATTAGCCGGAAGTAATTCGTGCCGGCAATTAGCAAGTATTACAGAAATGGCAGGGGCGTTGCCTTCGTAAATAATGCGCTACGCAGCGATCCGTTCGTTTGAATTCGATTCGTTCATTCATTTATCAACTTTGCACAACGAAGGGACTCGAGCTGAATTTACTTCGTCGCCGCTGTACTTTATTACTTCCACCTTCGCTCTGTGTTCGATTTATTTCAGCTTCGTTTCCATGGTAGAATGTCTACCTGCTGCTACGTTAAACTTGGAATACTTGAGCAGTGGAATACGTGGCCGCTTCTGCCACGATCCAGGCATTGATTGAGCAACTATTTTGTCAGATTCGTCTTCCCTTTCGCTCTTGTTCGTTCCATTTTAGTTTATTCCTCGGGATCGCGTGTTTCACGGAGCGAGTCGTTCGTTAAACGACGGCCGTAAAATATTTGAGGACCCACCCGATTGTCCTGCAATTTTCGTCAAACGAAACCAGCGTCACGTCGCTGAATAATCGCCCGATTTTTCCGTCCACGACGAGTCGTATTTTCGAAGTGAGATCCGCGGCCGCGATTCGGTGAATTAACCCCGGAAGACACGGTTGCATTGTTCGACGACTGAGTAAAAAAAGAAAAGTCCCTCTAGCCTCCATGTAAAACCATTTCATGCGCTGCAATGGCAACGTACTTGGTTAGCAGTGAACGGTAATGGAACTGGATCGTTTGCCGCTCGTTTGCCGCGCCGCAATTCTTTGCGAATCGCAAAATTCATAAATCTGATCGGCGTGTATCGATTACCCCCGGGGGATTCTGTTATTAAGTTTAGTTCAATTTCCCATTACGACACGACGATGTTTTATCCCGCGTCTACCGGATTCCATTAATTAGCGCGGGACGATTATAGAATTTCATAGCCTGTACACTTTCCACGGAGATCACGCAGTTCAGTTGTATAATTATCCGGTGTGTATCGGTAGCGTATCGATTGGGCCAGAAGTGCCGGTGTCGCTATCAGTTGTCAGTGAAAATTTCGATAAAACGCGTTCACGTCCCTTTGAAAGTGGGATACGATGGAACGAGCAACGCCGTGGATGAGTTATCCCCGTAATAACATTACAAGCAACTGCGTCGCGAAATGGAAAACTATAATATTCGAAGGCGATCGATAACCGAATAGAGTCGCGCTATGGCGATCCGATTTTCAATAGCCGCATCGCTGTCGTCTGTTCCGGCCGAATAACTGTAGCTAGAGCCGGTACACTTGATTCTCTAACGACTCGAATCGCTTCCACTCCATGATTTTTATACCGTGAATGCGGCAATAAAACCGTACGTGAGCGTTACGCTCCTAGAACCCATACGATATGGGCATAGTACATTTGCACCGTAGGAGAATGATCCGGCAGTAAGCTGCAGATGTTAGCAACTGTCGATCATTAAAACTCCTTTGACATCTCCACGTTATTCGCGTTTTATGACTTCTGTGCGGATTTAATATGCGAGCAACGCATGACGATTATAATAATAATAATAATAATAATAATAATAGGTATGGAGCCTTTACTAACTTAGAGGTAAAATAGTGGAAGGAAAGAACACAAAGACAACACCAAAAATACTGTACACAAGTATTCGATACTCCTTGAATGGCTTTGGAAATAATTCTCAATCATCCCTCGGGTTCGTCGTCAATTCGCAAGCCCCTATCGCGAAGGGCAAGTCTCGAATCCACGACTAGACGCGAGCCGAGTATTCTCAATTAGATTGTAACCAGCAGAGTGACAGATTCGCGGAGAACAACGAGGCATTGCGAGGGACTGAGTTTATTTCGCGGTCTGATTAAACGACTACGACGATCTCCCGGGCTCGTTTCATTTATCACCGACTATTCGCCACCGCCATATTTAACGTCTCGCCGGCTTGGCAGCCGGAAGTGGAAAAGAGAGGCCCCTGTATACCTGTTCGCCGTAGCCTGCCGGTTACACGAACGATGAACTCGAATGGGCCCTGCCTATTCTCTCCGGGAATAGTCGTCGCGTGATAACGGAATAATTAATTAGACGGCGAGATTAATTCGCGGCGGGAAACGGGTTCGTTTGGATACGACGTAATACGAGCGGAACAGTCGGTTTCGCGGCGTATAACACTTAACAAGATTTATCGCCGGCTTGATGACTTTATTACGAGCAATTTACCACCGTTAACGACGAACGATCGTCTTCGAGCAGCTATCCCGAGTACGACTCCTCCGGTCCCTGTTATCCGTTAATAAATCCACCGTTTCCAAATTTCCTTATTGAGCGATAGAGAGGAAAAATTGTTCCACGGCGGAGAATCGTTCGTCTTGCCTTTTATCGCTACCCCCCTTGAAGTAGAAAGGAATGAGGAACAGTCCAATAGAAATTACTCGCGGTGTAAGTTTACGAGCGTTAAGCCACGCGCTTCTGGGGGCGAGAAAAGAATTATCCAGGTGTTAAATTCTCGCGGGGGTCTGGGACGTGTTGGTTATTCATGAGCAGTTTCGTGGAATGAACCACGGGCATGCAGACGTAGACGATTCCCAGGGCACGAGAAACGGTGTATGGAACTAAACATCGAAACGCACGCCGTTCGTCTTGCGTTCTCCGCAAAATGTACACGGGACTCAAATATCGCCGCGGCAAGTTCTTGCAACGCTCAAAGTGTTGCACAGAGGGCTGAGCACGCTGACGGTTCTTCCAGCCCTCGCGAATTGAAGTGCGCATCGTCCGTAAGTCCTCCTCCCCTTGAAGTTACGAAACTCCTAAGCATCGACAGATTTCAATTCCGCGAAAGGGCGCAAACTGTTCAAATGGATCGCAAGTTTTGCCCCGCGAACGCAACACGCAACGCCCCCATGCATTCTCGAGTACGGGGGCACGCGTGATGCGATAATTCGGATGCTTTCGAGCCCTCTCGCCGATGCTCAACGAAGGTGGCAGAAGTGCCGGGGGGTGGCTTTCCGTCGCCGGGGCCCTCGACGACCGTGGTCGCCCTCGCAGGACCCTTCTTCACGCCACTCGGTCGCCGTTTGTTCGCCTTTCCGTGGTTCTTCCGGTGCCGGTAATTTAATGGGTTATTTCGCGTCGAACCAGCGCAATTAGTGGCAGCCCAGTGGCAATTAGAAGCCGTCGCCGGCCTGACTTAACGGCCCATAACTCGTGACCCTGTGCAACCCTCGCGTGACGGGGGATGCAAAATCATCGGCAGTCGCCCACAGCATTCGAGGCGTCTTGGTAACGAAACGTGAACGAGCGGGCATCGATCAGGCTCGATCTGGCCGAGGTGGAGCGCGATACAAGGGGTTATCGTGGCGCACACCCACCTTCGAAGGGGCTTGCGAACGAAACCACCCCCGATTTTAACCACCGGCACGTACAGTGAGTGGGGGCTAGTGTAACAGGCCAGATAGAACGTGCATTTCCATTTTATCTCGAGCACGATGCTGCCGCAGGGCTTTTGTTTCTTGTCACTGGCACAGTCTAAAACAGGGCAGTGTCAGTTTGGCCTGAGAGCCCTGTTTGTGTGTCTCTCTCTCTCTTTCTCCCTTTCTCTGTGTAGCTCTTGAATAGACCTGTCTCCCCTTCGTTGCTTACGCCTGTTTCTCTGGTTAACGATGTCCATGGTTACTTTCGACCGACATTTAAGGCACAAGAAAACCACCGCCTATATCCTCGATTGTACGTGCAACGTCTGGCCAGCTTTTTCTCCCTTTATCTCACGTAATATGGGATCCACGTTTTGGCAGTTATGCCGGTTAAGGTCGGCCGGGTCCCGCGGGAATATTGCCTCGAACTTTTTCTCGCTTGTTCTTGCCGTGCCAGCACGCGATCTAGGGCAGCCGAGTTGAGGAACGGGAACACGGATATCTGTCGCTTCGTAATTCTGATATGCTCAGGCTTCTCTCCGTAGCTCTTTTTTTTCGACCGCAATAAGGTCTCGTAAACGGCGGGGACGAGACCGTTCGAAGGTAATGAGAATATTCCTGGGATCCCTCCCCATTTTTCTGCAGCGACGGGTGGATCGTTTCTTTCGCTTGCTTCTTTTCAGCTCGCGGAGCGGAGGTTTCTTGGTACCCGTAGTCAGAATCTTCTCGCGTGATACGTCAATGTAGTCAATTACGAGGAATCTTCATTGTCGTCGTATTATGGTAAAAATAATTGCGACAATGTGCAACGGGCTATTCCATCCCGGGTGGGGAGAATAACAAAGATGATTCGCGGTTCAGAATGAGTGAAAGAATCTGTCGCTGGTTTAAAAGCCGCGGCGGCCATCGATCTCGTTATCTATTTGCCGTTTGTGTACTGGCGCAAAAGTCCTTTCATAAATGTTTCATTATCCGCCACTCGAACGGAAAGAATGAGAGCCGGCCCCGATAATCTCGACACGATCCATCATCACATGCCTCCGTCACCCGACAATGCCTCGATTCTATCTCATTAATTATTTTTCCCACCCCGCGCGGCTTCTCCGTTTCGCCCCTGCAGCCGCGGCGCGTTTCTGTCTGGTTCCTGTCGTTCGACATTTTAATTGGTTTCGCTGGGATAAATGTTAATTGCGAATGAAGGGCCGGCGCACAAAGGCTCGGCATAATATAATTCGACCAACGCTAGGAATTAGGATGCGTGCAATTCTCGCTCTAGAATTCTTCGTCGCAGAAAGAGATGCGCCAGCTCGCCGCAATTTTGTCGAACCCTGAAAAACTCGCGATCGCAGCTTCCAATCCAAAAAATTCTTATCGCACTCGGAATCATACATTTTTCCATTGCGAGTTTTTACCTCGATGACAAAACGCTCGATCGATCCGAGACAGACACGCGTTACCTCCAACATCGGAAACTTTCTCCACCCCGCGTGTCTTCCAGCGTCGATGTCGAAACGGTATTTCTAAGTTCCCCCGGCGTCGACGAACGAATGTGACCGACAATAAACGTCGGCTCGTTGATTGAGGCGAGCACGTATATAGCTCGAGCGATCTCGCGTTCCAGCATCGGCAGCTGGATGAATATCATACTTCTGTCCCGTTTAAAAAGGCGACTAACAATAGACTTTTCTCGTCGCAACTTTATCAACGAAATAATTGAATCGCGCGAAACGTTAACGGGGGTTCAATGGCCACGATAATTTTCGTCAATACCGCCGTAGAGGCCGGCGTTCCACGCTCGCTGCACTCGCACCTATGGAAAGTATTAATTGCGAATTAACGCCACCGCCGAATTTCCGCGCGATCAATTATTTAATTTGCCTCCTTGTTAAACGGGCGATAAAATCGTATAGGAAAAGGAGGATGACGATTTATCTAACCGCAGCGAATATTCGACTATATTAAATCGCGTATTCCCCTCGTAAACAGCAAAGCCGATTAGATTACCAATCACCGCGCTGGCATCGCGTTACGTTGCGGCACCGTGTTGTGTTTCTTCGTACGTGTTGCATTCCAATTGAGTCTGATTACCGATGTCTGAAATCCCATGGCAAACTT
Organism: Nomada lathburiana; assembly: GCA_963667235.1. Classification (NCBI taxonomy): domain Eukaryota; kingdom Metazoa; phylum Arthropoda; class Insecta; order Hymenoptera; family Apidae; genus Nomada; species Nomada lathburiana. Next base: position 9,952,582 of record OY763909.1, read on the forward strand.
GCGGGGCGAATTCCAGCGTACCAACAACGATCCCGGAATACGAGCGATCGGAACAATATTGAAAATTCGACCGCCGAATGGAAGCAGATAACTGTTCCGATTTTGATCGGGCTTTGACGAACAGTCAGGACGTGGGTACAATCGGGAACAAAATAGGTGGATCGATTCGAAGATAGTCCCGTTCGCGTTGATTGCGACGGAAACAAATAGCGGAGAGCTGAGATCAAGAAGCGATGAAACTCTTGGTTCGGCATCTATTTACCAGCGACGATGGCGGCTCCTTTGACGTTGTTGAATTAAGGGACGATCGCAAGATAGCACCGATGTGCACTCTTATCAGGGGGAAACGCGGGGCAAATATTTGTGACAGCACGACGAACTCTGCGGGACGTGAACGTATTTCGGCCAGCTCTATCTCCCGGCTTACCTCGATTAATTGGCCCGTGTTTGCCTAACTTATCCATTTGTTTGAATTCGTCCGGCAGCCCCTACGCCTGTTTGAACGTGGCCGATTTTAAAGGGGAATCGCCGATTCGATGTGCCAGAGAGATGCTTGTCTCACGGATGTCGGGCAGAAAATTTAGAAAGATTAGTAAGTTCTCGATACGGGTAATAAATAGAGCCACTCGCTGTCTTTCGTCGGGCAATTTCTGCCGCCCCTGGTCTCTAGTTCTACGATACACAGCAGGCCAATCTCCCATCATAAATAGTCCCCACAATGGCCCTAAGAAATCCGCCCAATCCATGCAACGTTTTGTCTATAATTCCCCCCACAGCCTCGCCCTGTATTTCAAATTTCTATGGAACAATAATATCTCCCATCGTACACGGCCCATATAATTGGTCGTCCTCTCCTCCAAATTATTGTACAACAAGCTAATATAGTATCGGATATCCACCCCTTAATGGACCGCAAAATTCCGTCAACACCGACACGCAGCCCACCCTAAGAAATTCTAAGGGTCTCAGAAATCGGCTGCATTTACGCACCGGGCGAATCCAGTTCGATCCTGCACGACTATAGCGACGAGATTACGTGTCGATCTCGTAGCAAGCGTGGAGATACCAAGCGTATTGGCGTCGCAACACCACGTAGCAGTCACGTAAACGCTGAATGACTTAATAGAAGCGGGGTCCAAGCAAGCATTGTGCGTGACCGGGCGACAGGATGGTTTATTATTGACGGCGTCTACGGGGCGATCAATGTAATCATCGTCGAGGGCCATTCACGCGGGCCAATTCACTAAATGGGGGATGATAAAAAGCGGCCAGACAGGGGCTGAACGGACAGGTGGAGCGAAAACGCGACGCTGGAACAAAGAAAACGCGGAACTGTCGGGTGAAGAGCACTCGGGGCCCCATTATTTGTAATCCATAAAGTGGCCGGAGCGTTCGCCTGAATTCTGTCTGCTCCCAAGTGAGTTTCTTCCCTCATTTACGGCTTCTGAACCATGCTACGTGGCGTACAGTGTGTATATTCTCACGGGGCACAATGGAATTAGTATTAACGACGAATTGAATTAGCGCAGCGTGGTTTCTCCTCCTGGCCATCCTATGTCCGGTAATTTCATCCACCTTGCCGGTAACAATTTTATCCCATGAATCGATAGTTATGGTAAGCACAGTGATACAGAAAGTGTCTGGGGAGGATATAGCGGGGGAATGAACGGGGAAAGTCTCGTTGTGCGGGCGCGCGAGGCTCAAGATGGACGAAGTGGAATGGGAATCAATACGATGGAGGGAATAAAAAGAGATGGAAGGTTCTAAAATCAGAACGTCGAAAGGGTGGGGTAGGTGCAACGTGGTTCACGCCCGAAAGAGAGAGAGTACACTTAACCCCCGTTATCTGTAAACCATAAAGTTCACACTTGGTGGACCGAGACTGCTTCAACGTTTTCCACGTGTACATGATTCTCTTCCGGCGGCTGCACACGCGAAAAGTAGAATCCGATTTGTCGATGCTGCGCACCTAAAATCCTGTTTGTCAAGGACCATATCCGAGCGAACCTATATCGCCGGGGAAAAAGCACGTATCGAGTTTTTGCGATACAGGATAGTGGCGCCACGGTTGAAAGTTTTGTTCGAAAGATTACCGAATTCGACGAAGCAATACGACCGCCCCGAGACATGAAAAATATCGAAATAGTTTAAACGTGAATATCCCACTCGAAACACGCGATGAAGCAACACAATGCACCGTTGCACTCGTTCGCAAAACACCCTCGACATAGAACGAGAGAGGGGAGGATCTTTGAATGAAGGGCTTTTGCTTTTGCTTTTCTTCAACCGTTTGACAGAGGCCAGATCGGCCACTCGAAATACAAAACACGTTTCCCCGTCGGCCCCTCGACGACCTCAAAGCAAATGAAAGGAAACCAATAAATCGGTGGTTACCGAGTGCTGGATTAAATAAACCACCCGCTCCGTTGACTAACTTTTAACATCCACCCCCCCATCGAAGGGTTCTCGCCGTGGCTGGCTTGTTTAACACCGCCCCTCGCGATTCAGCTACAAGGGTGCGAGTTTCTTCGATCCTGATTTTGTGTCGCGGCCGTTCATCCTTACTGCATCTCAATTCGACAGTGTCCGACGGAAGTTTCAATTAAAATCGAGGAAAACTTCTGACAATCCTCGGTGAGGATCGTTAGTCCGATTTCCGAGAAATATTTCACGACGATGACATTTATAGAATCGCACATAGATCCGGGATAGTTTCGACCGAACGATTGCGCAAAAGGAAACCTGCCACGCAATAAAGCGGTATACAGCTGGTCAATATGAACATAGTACAATCGTTGTCCTGTAATCCCGCAATCTTTTTCGAGTCCAATAGCCACCCTCCGTGTCCCGTTTCGTCCCTCATCCATTCGCTCTACCGATAAGTCGACGAAACGGTAGAATAAACAGCTCCTCCTCGCCCCGTGAAGAATTATCTTCATCTCCGTTACTAGGGAGATGCTACGACTTCCTGTTTGTCCAACCTGCGTATCGACGTTTGGAATCCAACGGCTGGAATGCTTTACTCGAAGATTATGCTAAAACTTATCGTTGTTAAATTGAAACAAAGAGCCGTCTTTCCTCTGACCGGGGAAAGAAAGGGAGCGACGGCTGGCTGAGAATTTGATTGGCTGAACGTCACGGATGATACTACTTAAAGAACGTTCTGCCGGTATAGTAGTACCGGTGCAAGGATGCTTTCAATGTACAGTTCCAACAACCCATCGTTCTTTAATCATTCTTAAATAACGTAAACATTCCTCGGATTAAAATTAAGGAAAGCCCTGTTCAAGATATCTTTTCGAATGTGTCCACGATGTCTCGCGGCAAAGTTCCGCAGCTATGGAATTTATTAAACGCGTAATGGAGTTTCTTCGCGGATAATGCTCCGAGTAAATGAAATTGGCGATTAAGAAAAGCTCTCGGTATCAATTTTCCCGGCAATTTCAACGCAGCTTCCCGGCAAATTACTTTCCTCCCCTGTTAAAGGACTTTTATTGTTTCATCCCACTTTCGCCTCCGTTTCGAGGATTCTTCACGGAACGCCCGATGGATGTCAGTAATTCGCGAAACCATCGTCAACAATCATCGAACGTGCGATAGAATTTCTAACGACCGCCGATGGAAATTTACGAAAGCTTCCGCGCGAATTGCCCGAGGAACGTTTCATTCTCGCCAGTATATTTCATCGAAATTTCGGGAAAGCAGGAGCAACTAAAAATCGTATCGGCGAACCGCCCAGTTTCCAGTTCAATTCGGGCCAACGAAAAGTTGGATCGTTTCCTTGGAGCATTGAAAAATTTGTGGCCCTCCCAAATAACTAGTCCGATTAATTGCCCCGGCGATTGAACGCCAGGCCTTTCACGTTGCTCCCTTCCTTCCCTTGTAAACGCCAATTGTTGGTGGAATACGAACAAAATTCCCCAGCTAGCTCCGGGTGTTGGTCGATAAATCATGGGCCCGAATAAATCAAATCGGCGGAAGGGAAAGAGAAAAGGGCGCAGGGGCTGGTGCCGCGCTCGCGGTCGCATTTTTATACGTCGCCAGTCGGTCGAATAAAATTCAATCAGGCCTGGTTTCAGCGGTCGTGCAGATTTTATAATAGCCCGTCGCGGTTTCGAGACCACGGTTCATGCGTTCCACGCCGATTTCCGTTCGGTTTCGACCGATTTACCATCGGAATCATGGTCCACGTGAACCTACAAAATCGTTCATGATATGTCTGCGCCGGTACGAACTTCTCTATCGTTCGAAAGTGTTTACGAATCGTCCCTTGAGTGGAGTATATGAAGGGATCGAAGACAAGAACGCATGGAAAGGACAGGGATTATAATTTGCGTACTAATTAGCCCGACATTCGTACAAATCTGTTTGAGGGCGATCAATTGAATCCAAACTGATTCAGCCGATTTTGGAGAAGATCGCCAATAACAAGCTGAAAAAAAACGTAACATAAATCGCCCGCAGAAGTACAGCAAATGGTGGCTCGGTATCGATTGGTCGCCTCTCCACCTTTGTATAGCCGAGGAAAAGCCGATCAACTGTAAATCGGGGCAGCAGCGGGTCGCGTCAAAAGGTCCGAATCGAATTTCCTGTTAATTGCCAGAAGCAGCGGGCAAACTTCTATTTCCAGTCTCTCGATCTGTTCATCGTGGAAAATTGCGAAAGATCAGCGTGCATGTGCAAGTGAATCGACGAATGCGAGCACAGTGCGATGAAAACGGACGAGCAATGAACGAAATCGATGGCAATCCGCTGGTATTTGCTATTATAAGCGCCCTCGAGCCATGTTTTTCTCCTTACGCGACTCGAATTGTGTTGCACGTTTCGTTTCCATGGAACGATCTACTTTGACAGCCTTAATTACTCGATTCAATGACGAACAACGGAGACAATTCGTACGTAGAATCGCTCGATCCGTTGGCAAACGAAAGTTTCATACTTTCCTGTCGGCCAGAACGTTCGGCATTATTTTGTTCAATGCCTGTTCAATGTATCAACGCATCACGCTGGACTGAATGATTGATTGGAAACGATAACGCCTCATTGTCTGCGTCGAAAATATCACTAAAATGTCGATCAGAGGTGTTTAACGCTTTTCTCGATTCTGGAGAATCGTTTTCCCGATCAGATTGAACGAATCAAAGCGTACACGGCTCACAGCGCGTTTAAAAACGGAAACATTGTAATTTAAATCACACTGTACGGTATCGTGTGTTTATCATACGGCAAATACCATGGAATTAACGAAAGACGGGATCACAGTCAAACGTCAACGTGTTCCAGATAATTGTGCCCAGCAATGGTTACGATTTTATCAGGATTTTACCGCGCATGTTACAACAAAAACACGCCGGTGTGCCAGCTCAAGGTACAATGGAATTCCATTATTCGACTCTTGGGGAAAATTGTGAAATATAATTATCCGGTTGATAATTGTTCGGCCGAACAAGCGACGCTTTAACGAAGCTCCCGGCTAATTATTAACGATCCCAGTCGATTAATGATAGCAGAGGCGTCGAATTGTTGCACCGATTTCCATTCTAATAGTTCCCTCGCATTCGTTCTCATTTTATTTCGAGATATTATTATCGCGCGTTTACTTCAATTAAGACCAAGCTCGAAGTAATAAATGCGCAATTTAACTAATTATTACTGGGAACTGGATAAAGTTAGAGCAACAGGGGTCCAATATAATGGCTAATCAGATTGTTCCTTGATTCAAGAGCTTCAATTTGAGAGGTCGTTGATTCAAATCGGCCCAGCAGAAGCCGAGATAGTTCAATTTGTTTAATGAAATTAGAAACAAATGCGATTACTGGCACCTCCTGGCGAGATACATCAATGACCATAGGACATAAATTAAAGCTCGAGGAAGTAGCTACCATCTCCAATAGGTGCGAACATTACTCAATCTGAAGTTCATTTGTTATTAACAATTAAACAATTAAAATTGTTATTACGGCCAACTGCTTCTAGGTACAGCAACGGAGTATTTTTTATCGTGTAGCTTATTCGATTCCCTTTAATTTGACACCATATTTATTAAGAAACAACCACTAGGAGCCGAGATAACAATTTTTAAAAATTTTTATAATTACCAATATGTCGATAATCAGACATGTGGCGCCATCTCGCGTTTGCGGCCTTTTTCGCAGTTTTGCTCACCGCCAAAACCGAAATCCTGGATTACATCGTTAATTTAAACAATTGCGGTTTTCTCGGCTTCTAGTGCGTATTTTTTAACCGGACTTGTCTTAAATTAAAGCTATGCACCATAGCTCTCCGCTCCAGCAGTTGCAACAATATGGCATTCGTGGTTCAAAAGTTATTAACAATTGAAATATTGGCAAAAATGCACTTCGGGTCACTGCAATTATCTCGCCTTCTGGATGCGCTACATTAATGATCAGGTGCTTAAAATAAAGGTAACGGATGCCGCTACACGGCAATAAACGATTGATAAATGCTGGATGGGCCGTTTATTTCGTATAAACAAGTTAACAATTCGATTGAGAATTGCACCGAAACTATACACGAGGGCCGATTTCGTGGTGAATCAGATTATTCCTTGGACCAAGAGCTTCAATTTGAGAGGTCGTTGATTAAAATCGGTCCAGTAGAAGCCGAGATAATTCAATTTGTTTAAAGAAATTATAAACAAATGCGATTACTGCCACTTCCTGACGAGATACATGAATGACCAGAGGACATAAATTAAAGCTGGTAGTATAAGCAATAATCTCCAACAGTTTTGATCATCATTCCATGCTACGTTCATTTGTTATAAACAATTAAACAATTAAAATTGTTATTACGGCCAGCTGCAACTGGGTACAGCAACGGAGTATTTTTTATCGTGTAGCTTATTCGATTCCCTTTCTTTTGAAACGTAGTTGATTAAAATCGACAGAGTAGAACGCGAGATAATTGAATTTGTTTAAAGAAATTATAAACAAATGCGATTACTGCCTCTTCCTGACGAGATACATGAATGACCAGAGAACATAAATTAAAGCTTGTGGTATAAGCTACAATGTCCAATAGGTGTGATCGTCATACCATGTTACGCTCATTTGTTATAAACAATTAAACAATTAAAATTGTTATTACGACCAACTGCACATTGTTACAGAAACGGAGTATTTTTTATCGTGTAGCTTATTCGATTCCCTTTAATTTGACATCCCATTTATTAAAAAATAACCTCCAGGAGCCGAGATAATAATTTTTTAAAGTTTGATCGATTCCCGATAAGTCGATAATCAGACATGTGGCGCCATCTCGCGTTTGCGGCCTTTTTCGCAGTTTTGCTCACCGCCAAAACCGAAATCCTGGATTACATCGTTAATTTAAACAATTGCGTTTTTCTCGGCTTCTAGTGCGTATTTTTTAACCGGACTTGTCTTAAATTAAAGATATGCACCATAGCTCCCCCCTCCGGCAGTTCCAACAATATGGCATTTGTGGTTCAAAAGTTATTAACAATTGAAATATTGGCAAAAATGCACTTCGGGTCACTGCAATTATCTCGGCTCCTGGAGGCGCTACATTAATGATCGGGTACTTAAAATGAAGGTAAAGGATGCCGCTAGACGGCAATAAACGATTTACAATTGCTACATTCGCCGTTTATTTTTTATAAACAATGTAACAATACGTTTGAGAATTGCACCGAAACTACACACGAGGGCCGATCTGATGGTGATTCAGATTGTTCCTTGAACCGAGAGCTTCAATTTGAGAGGTCGATAATTAAAATCGGTCCAGCAGAAGCCGAGATAATTGAATTTGTTTAAAGAAAATATAAACAAATGCGATTACTGGCACCTCCTGACGAGATACATCAATAACTAGAGGACATAAGTTAAAGCTTGTGGTATAAGCTACAATTTCCAATAGGTGTTATCATCATACCATGTTACGTTCATTTGTTATAAACAATTAAACAATTAAAATTGTTATTACGGCCAGCTGCATCTAGGTACAGCAACGGGGTATTTTTTATCGTGTAGCTTATTCGATTCCCTTTCATTTGACATCCCATTTATTAAAAAAGAACCAGCAGGAGCCGAGATAACAATTTTTTTAAATTTAATCGGTACCGATGTGTCGAAAACGGTACAAGTGGCGCCATCTCGCGTTTGCGGCCTTTTTCGCAGTTTTGCTCACCGCCAAAACCGAAATCCTGGATTACATCGTTAATTTAAACAATTGCGTTTTTCTCGGCTTCTAGTGCGTATTTTTTAACCGGACTTGTCTTAAATTAAAGCTATGCACCATAGCTCTCCCCTCCAGCAGTTGCAACAATATGGCATTTGTGGTTCAAAAGTTATTAACAATTGAAATATTGGCAAAAATGCACTTCGGGTCACTGCAATTATCTCGACTTCTGGAGGCGCTACATTAATGATCAGGTGCTTAAAATAAAGGTAAAGGATGCCGCTACACGGCAATAAACGATTTATAAATGCTGGATGCGCCGTTTATTTTGTATAAACAATTTAAAATTCGATTGAGAATTGCACCGAAACTATACACGAGGCCCGATCTAACGGATGTAGGAACAACTGTTAAATTGTTAATAAAAAATAAACGGCGCATGCAGCAAGTATAAATCGTTTATTGACGTATAGCGGCATCCTTTGCCTTCACTTTAAGCACCCGATCATTAATCTAGCGCCTCCAGAAGTCGAGATAATTGCAGTGACCCGGAGTGCATTTTGCCTATATTTCAATTGTTAATAACTTTTGAACCACAAATGCCATATTGTTGCAACTGTTGGATGAGGTAGCTCTAGTCCATAGCTTTAATTTAAGACAAGTCCGGTTAAAAAATACGAACTAGAAGCCGAGAAAAACGCAATTGTTTAAATTAACGATGTAATCCAGGATTTCGGTTTTGGCGGATCGCAAAACTGCGAAAAAGGCCGCAAACGCGAGATGGCGCCACTTGTCTGATTATCGACTTATCGGGAATCGATCAAACTTTAAAAAATTATTATCTCGCCTCCTGGAGGTTGTTTTTTAATAAATGGGATGTCAAATTAAAGGGAATCGAATAAGCTACACGATAAAAAATACTCCGTTTCTGTAACAATGTGCAGTTGGTCGTAATAACAATTTTAATTGTTTAATTGTTTATAACAAATGAGCGTAACATAGTATGACGATCACACCTATTGGACCTTGTAGCTTATACCACAAGCTTTAATTTATGTCCTCTGGTCATTGATGTATCTCGTCAGGAAGTGGCAGTAATCGCATTTGTTTATAATTTCTTTAAACAAATTCAATTTTCTCGGCTTCTGGTGGGCCGATTTTAATCAACGACGTCTCAAATGAAAGGGACACGAAGTAGCTACACGATAAAAAATACCCCGTTGCTGTACCTAGATGCAGCTGGCCGTAATAACAATTTTAATTGTTTAATTGTTTATAACAAATGAACGTAACATGGTATGATGATCACACCTATTGGACATTGTAGCTTATGCCACAAGCTTTCATTTATGTCCTCTGGTCATTGATGTATCTCGTCAGGTAGCGGCAGTAATCGCATTTGCTTACAATTTTTATAAACAAATTCAATTATCTCGGCTTCTGCTGGACCGATTTTAATCATCGACCTCTCAAATTGAAGCTCTTGGTCCAAAGAATAATCTGAGTCACCACGAAATCGGCCCTCGTGTATAGTTTCGGTGCAATTCTCAATCGAATTGTTAAATTGTTTATACAAAATAATCGGCGCATCCAGCATTTATGAATCGTGTATTGCCGTGTAGCGGCCTCCTTTACCTTTATTTTAAGCACCTGATCATTAATGTAGCGCCTCCAGAAGCCGAGATAATTGCAGTGACCCGAAGTGCATTTTTGCCAATATTTCAATTGTTAATAACTTTTAAACCACAAAGGCCATATTGTTGCAACTGCCGGAGGGGAGAGCTATGGTGCATATCTTTAATTTAAGACAAGTCCGGTTAAAAAATACGCACTAGAAGCCGAGAAAAACGCAATTGTTTAAATTAACGATGTAATCCAGGATTTCGGTTTTGGCGGTGAGCAAAACTGCGAAAAAGGCCGCAAACGCGAGATGGCGCCACATGTCTGATTATCGACTTATCGGGAATCGATCAAACTTTAAAAAATTATTATCTCGGCTCCTGGAGGTTATTTTTTAATAAATGGGATGTCAAATTAAAGGGAATCGAATAAGCTACACGATAAAAAATACTCCGTTTCTGTAACAATGTGCAGTTGGTCGTAATAACAATTTTAATTGTTTAATTGTTTATAACAAATGAGCGTAACATGGTATGACGATCACACCTATTGGACATTGTAGCTTATACCACAAGCTTTAATTTATGTTCTCTGGTCATTCATGTATCTCGTCAGGAAGAGGCAGTAATCGCATTTGTTTATAATTTCTTTAAACAAATTCAATTATCTCGCGTTCTACTCTGTCGATTTTAATCAACTACGTTTCAAAAGAAAGGGAATCGAATAAGCTACACGATAAAAAATACTCCGTTGCTGTACCCAGTTGCAGCTGGCCGTAATAACAATTTTAATTGTTTAATTGTTTATAACAAATGAGCCTCACATGATATAATGTTGACACCTTTTGGAGATGGTAGCTACTTCCTCGACCTTTAATTTATGTCCTTTGGACATTGATGTATTTCGCCAGGAGGTGCCAGTAATCGCATTTGTTTATATTTTCTTTAAACAAATTCAATTATCTCGGCTTCTGCTCTGCCGAGAAATCGGCGAAAATGCACTTCGGGTCCCTGCAATTATTTCACTGCAGTGAACACGTATTCTTCTCTTTCCTCCATTACACTATCTTGCAAGCGATAAAACTGGGCAATGCAGCCCACGAGAAGCCTTGCTAACCGAACTAATGTTCTAAAATACCGTGCTAGAGTGGTTGCTCTAGGATTCGGAGCAATTAAGGACAACGGACAGCGAGAGGAGCGTTCGTGGTTCTCGACGGTCAAGCTGGCTCGCACGAGTGGCTCGCCGGCTGATCCAAAGGTAAATACGTTATAATTCCCCTAGGGGGATGGTTGAAAATCTGAATTAGACCGAGGGAGGGATGCGGCTCTTTGCAACTCGAAAGTGGATAAGCTGTACGTAGCACAGAGAAAGTTCTACAACCGAAGACATCGAAGGAGCATGGAGGTAAGCTCGACCCAACTTGAAACTAGAGGCCAGAGGATCTGTGCTAAGATTCGAGCGTACCAAGACGGTGTCTCACAGTTCACTTCGTCTGTAGGGGTACCTCCTTACCAAGAACAACACAGGACTGCCGCGTGGTGAACCAATCTGTGGGTTTTAGAAGCATCGAATAGCAGATGATTGATTTCCAGGACTTTATTCATCGTCGCGATAGTTGTTCCAAAGGTAGAACAGACGGGGGAACTTTTTGCGACATCCGACAAGCGTGAAATTGGGGTAATGGAATGAGTGTCTCTCGTTTAAGTATCAACGAGGCTCGAGGACGATCCTTGGCAGCGATAAAAGACGGAGGAGATGAAAACGAGGCGCAACTCGTCGCGCCCTTGACTCTGACGCCAACCAGCCCCGGCCTGACCCACATTCACAAGCGTTTCTCTTTTTCTATCACCTAAATATAATATTAAATCCGTCGGAGCACCCAGATACGAGTTCCGGTTTTCGTTCCGAGAAAGTCGAGCAAAATAATCGAACGTCGCGCCTCTCCTAGCTTGCATCGCAGGCCGAGCATAAAACTTGCCGATATAAAATTTCCATTCTCCGTGCCTTGAAGTGGTCTCATCAAGCGGTAACCACCGGAGACGCATTAGCTGCCACAGCGGACGAAACGGCGGGGGAAGAAAAGAAGAAAAACGCGAAGGAGGCATGTCCAGTCGTGAACAAGGATCTCCTTGGAGCTCGTTTAACTCGGTCGGATAACCTCGGGCCACCGCGACCCAGTTTCCATCGAGATACAGGATACGAGGGTAGGAAAGGAGGTCCACAGGGAGGAGTGCCAGGTCGGCGCGTTAACTTGGCGAATAAATTATCCAAGGAGGTCGTGCTGGTATTTATCGCAAGCGTCCCGCCGCGTGTCGCGAAATCACGGCCAGCTCGCTCACGCGGCGACCCCGAAGCAATTAATTTCGAAAGGGTGGATCTTTGAACGTCTGCCGGCCTCGAGGTGTGGTTAAAGTTGCCTGGTCTGTTGTTAGTTTGCTCGGTGAATCGTGATATCTCGACGATATAACGCAGCTGAATTTTTCTTCCGGAACATGATAGAGATCGTTCGATCGAGTATTTCATCGGACTCCATATCAATCAGACCACCAGTCGATTGTAAATATCGTCTCTATTGACGGCTGTTTGATACCTGTTAGCGACATTAATTAGTTCGTTGTGTATCGTCGTCCCGACCAGATGCACCCAGAAATTCAAATAGCCACCTTTGTTGGCGTGTCTCAAGTACGGATTCTCTGTCGCAACAAAGCTGGAACTTGGCTCCCCTCTGTTCAATGGCGATCGACCAACGTAACCACATCTTCGAGTGCCCATCAACATACCTGATCCGATCCAGCAGCGCACCGGGGCCACTATAATACCGATTACAGAATAATCTTTTCCAAAGTCTGGCCGAGAACTCGCATTTAGAATTTAATCAGGCAAATTGAAAACGGTCGTCCCTATCGAGAGTTCGCCGCACCGTTGCGCGATTATCAAGAATAATCAAGATGCGGCAAGGGTATCCAACATTGAACCGAAAATCGTTCGCCATCAGTTTGCGATTCGCGTGCCCATGCAGTTCACGTACGCGGCTGCCAGCTACGAAACCGACCGCGCTCTCGAAAAAACTAGAGTTTACGCGTTTGCTTAGAAGCAATTCAATAAGGCAAACATCTATAGAATCGACGCTGGCGATACGTTCCGAGGAGAGTGGCGAGCTTCCTGGAATACCGAGGAGGCGAATTAATCAGAGGGAATAAGGCCAGCTAAATACAGGATCACGACTCTGCTCTCTAATTCCGTGAGAACCAGCGTTTACTGGTTGAACTACAGCTGAAGATTTGCTGGAATACGATTATAGAATATCCGTAAACTTAATGAAACATTCAGTTGAAGCTTCGCTTGAAACAACGAGATAGATGAAACATTTTTCAATCGAATTTTTGTCGATTCGCATATTGTTTCCAACGATTGCTAGCCATTGTTGGATCATAGGTTACTCCTTTTACCGCCGACGTTATCGATTCACAGGGAACAGAAATCATCGGGAAGCAGCAAGCGTTTACCCGCGGATAAGCCAACGTAAAAGCTGCCTATCGTGGTCAATCATCGACGGATTACCGTTTGATTAATCCGTCGAATTCGTTTTTGCGGGATCATCGACGGGACAATGGTGACCCGCTACATCGTTTATCCGCGGGGAATTAGCCAACACGAAACGAAACCGCGCTTGCACTTGCAATTACGCCACGCCGATCCATCGATGGTGCGAGTTTTATGGGTTATTATGACCGTAAGCGATTCATTGTTTGCCATTACTCGCTGGAAACTGGTGTTCGTTCTAAACAGGGTAATTGCAGTACGCCCCGTCCTATTAATCATTTATTTATCTCGGACTATAAATCAGAACAGATCCTTTTATTCTATAAAGCGCAGCGAAAGGTGCACACCGTTTTTCAATCAACGTTCCCCCGTTCGCCTGTTGCAAAAATATCCCGCGACCGGCGTACGCGATAAACACTTGGCAAATTATCATCCAGATTTTAAAAGCGGGAAAAAGGGACGCGGTTTTCATTAAATGAACGAACTGAACGAAATTTGCTGCTCTACGAGGCAAAAAACCCAGACGTCCACTCTATGCACCTTGATTTCGTTTACGTAAATTCAGCTGCAACGTTTTCCCTGCTGCAAGGATAAAAAAAAAATTCTCCCCCGTCCTCCACGACGTCCGCGCTTAAATTGACCGTTGTTTCAATTTCACCCTCAGACGGAGCTGCTCTCTCCCACAATTTTCGCCCTCTGGAAAATCTGTTATTTGGCCCGCGACTGCCTTTTGACAATCAAAGATTCGTCGATGCTCGGGCCACCCTCTTCGTGCCGGCAAACATTAGCCTGCAAAATTTCCGAGTGTCCCTTCGATCGTGCCAAAGCCAGTCGGACAACTTCCCTTAATACCCCAGGGGTGTATCGCTGCAAGCCAGCCATATCACGTGGACGAAGCGAAAGCTCGCGCTAGGTCTAATTCGCGACATCGTGCCCGATAAAGTCAGCCGATCGCAGTGTTTGGCCGGAGCTTAAAACAGCTTTTAAAATCCCGAAAGCCCGGGCGATATCGGCGAATGTAAATACACCTTCGCGGTCCTGGAGCTTCACCGGATAGGAAAAAGGACGACGTTCACGGGGAACGAAGGGGGTTGAGTTAGTTCGACCCACCCTCGGATTCGACTTTATTTGTTCGAGCCGTGTATCCACGGTCGCAAGTGGATAGCCGGCCGCTGGAACGCGAAACAAAAGGGAATGAACCGGAGAATATCCGAAAACAATACATTGTGCCCACGATCGACTGCCAGCCCCGCAGCCTGCATCCCCCGCGGAACGCGCTACATAAATATCTAGCTGTTGGAGCTATTCGGAATGATGCAGTGCGAGAGTCTAACCGTGGCAAGGATGCCTGCTGCTTCTTGCCAAATATCGAGTGTTCGCCGGTCTCCTTTTAAAAATAAAATCGTGGAATATCTGCGAACTGATGGGAACGCCGGGGAACGCGAGAGGAATGGGCAGAAGAGAAGATAGAAAATGGACGTGCTATTGATAGCACAGATCCGGTAGAAAAATCGTAATCGGTGTGTACGATATTTGAAATAGAAGGAAGGGACAACAATTGTGTATAATTAGATACGTGGACGTGTAAACCTCGGATCGGGAATATTAATCTAGATTGTTGGGGAATTCCTGCCGCGGTATCTCGTTGCCTAAAGCAGCAATCCTCGGTACTTGTACCCCTGGGGGCCACAGAGACCCGCAATTCGAAAGCGAACTTAGCTGGTGTAAACGACAGTCGCGCCACTTTCCACCTACTTACCTCCTCTTAAGCTAGCTGGCTACGCCCGTGGCGGACGATCATTGGGAAGCTTAAAATCTCTTAGGTGAAGCTGGTTAAGTGGTTAAGTCGGGTCAATCTTGAACGTTAGATTAAGATGTCATTGGAGAAAGGGTGTAATTGAAAAACTTGCTGTCGAACGTTTAATCCTGTTAAATTATACCTTGGAGTTACATTCCTTTTAAACACGAGATGATCTTCTTCTTCTTCTTCTCCTTCTTCTTAGTCCCCTGGCAGATTAAGTTCGTCCGTAGTAATTGCAACTTCTAGTAGTTTCAAAAGTCCAATATTTCGTAATTGGATGAATTCCAAATCAGTTCTGTACACGTACCAGTAGTTCCTTAGTGCGATTCGGAGGTTCTGATGAACGAGTTAGAAAATTCTCGCAGCGACGCGGCTGGCACAGGACAGCGTCGTCAGCCGAAAACCGTTCACCGGACTGTCCAGGACAGACGTCGTTTAAGTGGACGTAGATCGAGAAAATCGGTCGACGCTGACGGCAATTACTACTTACTGGAATCGTGTTCTATTTGCTGCGTAAAGAAGGCTCTCTTTTAATTTCTAAATATAATCTTAAATCTAAACCTTTAATTAAATAATAATAATAATATTAATAATAACTAACAGCCAACGAATTGTGTGCGACAAATTTTTAGTAGAACAAAGCAGTGCCTCTGAAAATTTAACAAATATTTTCTTTAGCTACTCCACCCTTGTGCTTATTAAATAACGTTTGAGTTTGCAACTCGTGTAGCACGTCCGCCCAAAGTTGATCCCCACGTCTGACACATTTGTTTAGCCTGAGAAGCGTGACGCGCGAATTTTCCTCGTTACACAAGGCGGATCTGTAGGCTGCTGACGTTTTTAGCGATGCTCGAGATCACGTTGACGAGCGAAAACGACGGCCAAGCGAGTTCGCCGAAACTCGCGGCTCTAGGGCTTAAATGCTTTGCGGTTTGACACGTTTGCCTTGTCCTTTTTCAGTCGGGGCCCATTGTGTCTGCGCCGGTGTTCCCCGAATTAGGTGAACTTAATCCGCGCCCCGTAACGAAGTTGAAGTTTTCGTTTGCTGATACACCGCGAGGGTGGAACCATGTTTGCCCAGCAAATGGCCCTTTGTTACGTCCCAAGTGAGGGAATATTAGTATTCTGTCGGGGTCGGGGTTCTTAACTCCTTCTCTCTCGCGCTCGTTCTCGCTCTCTCTCTCTCTATGTTTTCACTGCAATTGCGGTTCACAGTAGAATGAGGAAGAGTGTGTATTTTTGATTATAATTAAAGCAACCAATGTACGCGAAAGTCTCGAGAATGAAATTGTACTTTCCCGTCCATTCATCATAACACCGCGGTGCTTTAAAAAAAAATAGGCGAAAGAACAAACGGAGGAACGGGAGAACAGGTGGCGCGGATACGAAGCAAAACCAAAAAAAAAAAAAAAAAAAGGAACCTTTTACATGCGAATAACAGACAAGCAGCGCAGAAAGCGCCGCAGCTCGCAGTGTGAATAATACATGAAAGAAAGTCAACAACGAGTCGGCTGACAAAGTTAAACAACTGCAGCCGCGCTAATCTACGCCGCGACGCGTGTAGAACTCTGGAAATAAATATATGCAAACGAAGTAAAATTCGATTGGACACCGGCGAATTTCGCCAAGCCCGCAGTTCGCTTGGTATAACAGTTGCTTGAAACAATTCCCCCGGGGAAAATGTGCGAAACAGACGCAACTAACGTGTACTCTAAGTTAATTAAATTTCCTTGAAACCGGCGAGAATAAATGCGCCGTTGAATCTTAGCCGCGCGGTGAATTCGAGTGGCCGGTCTAAGTAGTATGGGTCGCGCGTGGTCAGACGCAGCGCTTTCCGCTATCTTTCGAATACCATTGTATGTAACGGAATTTTTTCCGCTCGTCAACTTTCTTGCGCACGAAATACCGTCACGATGCATTAATATTTCATTGAGAAATTCTCAGGATAGAGTAGCGAATCGTAAGAAGGCTCTCAGCACAATCGAGAACAGCTACGCGTGTGGCTGCGCGCGATCCGTGTGTCCATGCCTCGATGCGAATTTCGAGGCGTGCTCGGGTAATAGATCTTGAATAATTAATTAGAGGCCAGTGAGGCAGAAATCGAGACGTTGTATTAGCGAATTACAGAGGGAACGCATGCGCGCGAATTGGGGCATGAAAGGCAGCCCGGTTCACTCGTATGAGTGCACCGCGTCGTCTGTGTCGAATAAATTAGCCGTGTTGTTTCCACGCCAATGTAGTTTGTACAACAAATCGCCGCCACCGTTCCTCTTTGCCTGTGTATCTCTGTGGGAAGTATCGTGCATACATGTATGCGGAAAAAGATTTGCGTAATTCATTGCAGCGTGCAGTATATTCCTCGCTCCGTTCGCAACAAACAGATAGTGCACTTTATATTTACCTGTGCCAATGAATTAAGTAAACTTGAAACATTGAATAGCATAGACCGCAGTATCGAAATATTCGCCAAGGAAATTTATCAACCCTTAGATGGCGCAACGTTGGGTTCGAGCTCGGCAGCTTCTTGGTTTTATGCATGCTTGTCATCAAATATTAAAAGGTCCCTGCGGAATCCTGTCTGGCAATAGTGGCAGACACCTTGGCAAAGTCTCGAAGTTGCTGACTCTCCTTCTGACGCCATAATTAAGCTCGCAGTCTGATAATACTGTACGTCGAAGGGATACGTCGGTGTGTATTCCACGGGGGTTGGTTCATCCCTCTGATAAGTAAGCTACTTTCGAGAGGCGAACAGAGGGAAAGATGGACTCTGATTACCGTAGCTGTGGGAAACGTTAAACGGAGGTGAATAATAGAGCTGACTGAGAAAGTATTTACGCTGTATGTAGATGGACAGTAGCAATAAAAGTACCTCTGTTGAGCATCGTTCACATTTTGTTCGGAAATGTAAAACCATCCAAAACACGAGTACTGGAGCTGTACATTTGGTACATTTAGCGAATGCATCTGCGTTACCATTGTTCACGTGATACGCGAACGGATCATCGAGGGGCAGAAGGGTGCGCACAAACGCAGCGCGCAAAATTGGGAAATCATTGATCAACATAAAGGGGTGAGTGCCGGGGGTTGGGAATGGTTACGCAACGCGTCACGTCATTTGTCGTTAAAACAATAACACCCCCTACCGATACTGATAAACTCAATTTCGTCTGGTGTCGCGGGGCGGCGGTCGGGCAGATCGAGCAAGCCGGGGAATAACGAATCGCATCGGGCGCCGGTGAATTGTATCTAAAATCCCGACCGCATACGTTAACATAATTAAAAACGCCGCACGTTCGCCGCACGGCGGGACAATTAATACAATTTCACGGCTGCTAAGCGGTCAAATGAAATTTCAACGAGCGCCGGAACGCTTGCAGACTGGACGAGACGCTCGTGGCCCGCAGAGAGGCGGATAAAGCGGGGGAGAAATTTCGTTTCTGCCAGGTGGCAAACGGGCGAGGCGATTTTCCAAAATACGCCTGAAGTCGCGAACGATCGAGGAACCGGACTAGTTCGGTTTCGACGACCCTCGCACCTCTGCTAATCCAACGCCACGAGGATCTGTCGTGGTCGTACGAGCGAGCATTAATGTCACTGGCGGTGCGCTAATTGATGACATCATAATTATTATGCACGATTATGTAGCAGGAGCCAACCGTGCGCGGCAGAGACATCAAGTTGCGGACTTCGGCGATATACTACCGCCGACGACGTCGGTACACGCGTACTGACCGCTTCGAATGGTGGAATCGCCCACGGCCTTCAATTTGTACCCGACGAAATCAAAATTTATCGGTGGATGCGTGCGGAACAATGACGGGGAATATCGTAACTCATTGGGAGACAATAACGGGTATCTCGTTACGACGAAAGGGTGAATCGTTGATATGCACTTCGACGATCTGCCTGAAGCGTCTTGAACTTTTCCGACCGGTTCGGGTCGGAGAAATTGGTTGCGGCGTAGGTTCCAGAGGAATGGTGTCCATTTCGGCGCGGTCCAGCATTAAGGCAAGGTGCATCGAAATTCACGCACGCTTCCTACGCAATGATAGCGACGCGCACAGCCGCAGAATGCAACGCGTGGAACGTGACTGTGACGCATTGGCATACGTGCGATCGCATGTGACCCAGAAGGTCGGTTAATCCGGAATCGCATATGTATGTGCCGCACCTTCCGATCAGAAATGTTCCCCGGAATTTCTCGCCCCAAGTTGGCGGCGAATGTGGAGACAAATAAATATAGAATATCCGTGAGCACGGACGCGCACTAGCTACGAGAGTGTATTTCCAGCCGGGGGGGTGGGGGGGCGAGGGCCTGTAATTACTGTTACCCCAGTCGAGTGGTGATAGCGCGAAGAACAAACCGCTCCGCGGGGCCGCTGCGGGTAACTGAAACTAAATGAATTTTGAAGCGTCGTTCAAAGGCAGCGGTGCACGCCGAGAAAGTGGACGAGACCACGCCGACGAATGTACAAGCGGAGGGAAGAGAGGGCCGGGGAAGGATTGAAACGAGAAGGGTGGAGAGGAAGAAGAGACGGAGAAGAGAGGCAGCAGAAAGTTTACTGACCGTAAGCGGACGTCGTGACTCGGCTGGACGACCTAATTCGCGGACGACACGGAAAATAACGAAACGCCGAGAATTCAATTAACGACGCGCTGCCGCTCCCAGAATTAAGCCGCAAACTTTCCCAACCAGCTGTGAATTAACAATAAGCTGGAAATCACGCGGCTTTCCGCCATTTGTTTTAAACCACCGTTAACGCAGCGCAGTATTGGCGACGGGGGCGGGGGATGAATGATTTTCCGCGCGATATTCGTTCGCAACAGGGGGCTGGATTATGTTCCCATTTACGATTTATCTGTGTCACGCGGTGTGACGTAGGCCTGATTATGAATTAACTTGCCTGACATTTCATTCGTGGCACGGATAGCAGGATGGCGAAAGTAAGAGGAAGTAATCAAAGGTTAGAGTGTCGCGGAACCTCTGCTCCACTCGTTCCAGAGGTTCATCTAAAGTTACAATCGGAAATAATACGGCGAGAAGCGGGGAAAAAGGAGAGCGAAGCACTTGAGTCAATACTACTTCGCGAGACGTCGAATAAAAGGCAAACACGCTATTTACATGCAAATTGCAATCATAAACTGGGCGACCAGGCGTGGCCTAGAGGGAGATAGAATAGCGGCAAATTCGAAGGAAATAGTGCTCGGTGGCTGCCGCGATTTCGTTTCCTTTCCAATTCTGCACTCTGATCCGTTCGCCATCTATTTACTGCTACGCTTATCGCTGTTAGGAGAAAGAAATTAAAGAGGAGTATCACGACGAGGAGAAGGAGTCGCTGCGTTTCAACGAAGACCACCCTTTCGATAAAGCACCCATGCCCCTGAATTAAAGAAAGCCTATCTGTCTAGCGCCGAACGGTGTAAATTAATACCTTCGGCCGGCTGCTTGACGCGAAACAATATTCACAGCACGCCGGAGGGTGGCAGGGGGCTGTTACGCGTCTCGACGCTTTGTCGTTCGCAGAGAAAGCAGGACAGAGGGGTGAAACGGCAAAAACAAAAGGGAAAGAAAAGAAAGAAAGAAAGAAAGAAAGAAAGAAAGAAAACAGAACGGAGGGAAAAAGGGGTGCACCAGCGGAGGGAGTACAAAAAGAGGAAGAGTGGCAAAGGCTGGAAAGTGAAAAGGGATTAAAAAGAAGGGGCGAGCGACGAAGAGAGACGGCGCTGCCAGAGCGAAGGGGAAACGAGGAAGAACGAGAGCAGAGGTGAGTTTCGCCGGTGTGAAATAAAAGCATTGTTCCGAATTATTATCGCGAAACATCGTGAATCCGGTACACGCGTCTCCAGGCGAATGCTCGAAACAGTCGGCAGAATATTACCTTCGTTATTCAACACCCCTGTTATTGTTCCCAGCATTTTTTCCCCGCTGCGCGGACCTGCGCCACGAGACCGGCTTTAAGCACCGAATTACGAGCTTTTCAGCTGCCCGTCGATAAATACCCACGACGAGCACGGAAACATGCTTCGACGCATGACGCATTAGCGTCGCCACGATAACGAGATCGGCACGCGTACGAATGCAACTCGCTCGTTCTTCCGTTGATCCGCGCCCGCCTCGGTTTTTCCCATTCCCATTCGTCAATCTTTGACGCCCGAATTTATGGTCGGCGCACCGGGATTTATCGTCCACGCTGTTGAATTTCCATCGCCGCCTATCGACTATCATAATGTACCTCGCCTCTCGTGCAAGACACAAGATTCTAAATAACAATCAAAGGGACTGTCCACGTGCCCCGTGAAAGGGAGTAGTCTTGCGCGGTGACAGAGGGGCGGCGGCCAAGGCATGCATCATCTCGTGTCATCGGTTGCTCGCATTTCGTGGAAATGAATATTAATCCTCTGGCCCGGTGGCCAGTTATTCGTGGCGAGTGTACGCATCCACGACAGTCGACACTCCCTGCCTGTCCTTTATTGCCACTGATACCAGCATCGCAGCCAGCAGCACAGTCACCAGCACATCTACCAGCCGCCACCCTGCCACCGGTGCAGCCATTCATTCGCTCGGACAAAGTACTGACGCCGCTCTAAATATACGGTCGCATAGTGCCGCGAGGCTTCGACACGAGTATGTAATGGGCCACACGGACGACAATGCCTGTGGCCACGGGCACACCTTCAGTTGCAGCCGTCCTCAGAGAAGCTAGACACACGCTCGGCAAAGTGTGCGGGGCGGGTGGTTGCAACAACGGGGAGCGATAATTTCTTGGAGCTGGCGAAGGACGAGGTACAGGGAAGGCTGTTACCGGGGCTGTTGTCAGTAGGAAAGAGAGCCGGAGAGGGTGAGCATAAGGAATGCTCTATCCTGTGCCCGCCATTAATTCTAACCCGACTTTCCGTGGCCCACGGCTGCTACCTCCGCGTCTTGCCGCTGCCTTTGCGTAATCGTCAAGCTTCAGGGTTCATTAACTGTTGTTTTCGCCCGTCGTTCACCGTGCCTCCTCTCCGAGAGAGAGAATTGTCGGCTCTCGAGACACCTGGGCGCTTTCCTTACATTTGCTTCGCTTCGCGGACGCGGCTAATGGTTGGATTTATGGATGCACGCTTCCACGCGACGACGGTGGGATCGCGTTTTTACTCTGCCCGATGTTTCGGGGAGCGGCTGAATTTTCCATAATTTCAATTCACATTGGCTGGCAGTGTCGTTTTCGATCGTTAATCTTTTATCGACACGCCGCCGGGCGAAAACCCCCCGGCACGGATTTAAATTGTTTCGTTGACGGGCGCGCCGTGAATTTCACTCGCGAAGGAAACGAAACCTGGCTGTCGCGAAAATTCTCCCTCTCGAATATTAATTGTCCGCGTTTCCCGATCGCCGTTCCGTAGATTCAAAGAAAACTTCGCCTCTCGAAACAAATCTCCCCGCCACTTTCCACGAGAGTGAAATAACAGGGCGACGATGAATCGCCCGAGCCGAATAACCCAGGGAGAACCGTAATTCACCTTTCCAACCGGGAAGTTGGCGACCAAGTTTCGACCAACGAATGCGTTGACGAGGTCGGCCGTTGGGGAAATTTTTCGCGCGAAAACCGGCGCAGAGGAGGGGACGCGACAGGCAAGTAACTTTCCCGCGGAGAAAAGGAAAGGCGCGGAGGTTGGCCAGAAGCCGGGAAACAATGGCACAGACCGACCACCGCGTCGCTCGACCCGAAATAAAAATTAGACTTCATCAAACGACTTGTACGATGGCTGAAGCGTCGGATTAAACATTGTTCCTTTGAGCCCGGCCGGTCTCTTTCGCCGGGAAAGTGGCAGAAGCGTATAAAATCTCCAGGGGCCACCATTGTTTCATGGGCCACGGTCTCGGAATTACTCGTTCGCGTGTGACTCGAGCGAAGTCGAGACTTCCAACGGACGCCGAGACTTTTACGCTCGGCTGTGTCGGTTTCGCTATTTCAATGCAATCGCGACTTCGAGGGTAGAGTAAACTTCGAACAAAGCGGAATTTGCTATCAATTTTCTTGGTGGCTGTATCGTTTCCCCGGCTAAATTCTCCGCGAAAGAAATGACTGTAACGTTGTTTGTTTCCGTAGTCGCGGGTAAATATTTGATAGGCAAACGGCGTATACTCTGATCGAAGTCAATCGAGACTCTTTCGACCCTCCGTCGGTCTCTGTATCATTCGCAATCGAACTCGATTTCAACTTGCTAGATATTCTCGGTGTGTCCCCCTATCTCCCCTCGAAAAATCTCTCTGCGCGTTTTTATCGCGTCGAAGGAAATTGGTAATGATGTGAACGTAGTCTTTTAATGTTCGCCGTTCCACCATCGCGAGTAGTTGAAGCTGAAGGTGCAAGTTCGGAGGATCATCGTCTCGCCGAGGTGTTCGCGGTTTTTCTCTGCGTTTCCCATGCTCGAAATACACGCCAGTATACGACTGACAAATCACCCTGTCTTTCTGTCAGTGCGTCGAAATTTATCGCAGCGAAAGACAGCTTTCGAAGAACCGACGCGTGGTATGCGCCACAGACGAAGCTTCAAATGAAGCACAGTCGGTCGTCAGCAATCGCTTCTAGAAATGCGGCGCATTGTTTTACTTTCCAGAAATAGAAACGGTCTTGCCCCCTTTTTAACTTGCCGTACTTTATTCTCCGATCCACGTTCTGTCATTACCCTCGCGGTCTTTGCGCGCATCGTTAAGAAAATTAAACTCGCCCGGCCAATTTCTAAAACCGTCCGCCATTGACCGTCGCGAGGCAATTCTTACGTAAACGGATCTAGCAGGCCACACGATCCGTGGTTTGCAGCTAATCCATTAAGTCTCGTATATATACGTTAGAAAATCCATCCGTGGATCGAACGAACGAACGTGATTTCCTTTTCTCTGGGTTGCTTCGTGCAGGAGCTCGTGTCAATAACGACTCGGCCGATATCGATCGAACGTGAAAAAGCGGGCACGTCTCTGTGGACCATCCATTTCCTGTCGCTGTGTCTCCTGTGTCTCTCTGTGTGTGTGTGTGTGTGTGTGTGTGTGTGTGTGTGTGTGTGTTCCTCCAGCTTCTGCCCCTCTTCTTTTCTGTCTCTTTATGCTGGCGACCTCTCCATCCGCGTGTTCCCTACTTTGCTTCGCTCTTTGTATATTCCACCTTTTCACCAAGTTTGTCTTTTCTTGTTTCGCCTCTTGTGATGGTATCTCGTAGCTTTGCGGCTCAGTTTATTCGCACGGATGGTGCGGTTAATTGGCCTGAATTAAAATTCTTCGTTTTGTTGAAGTAACGTGTGCAGTTTTTCGGGTCGATAGATCGCGTGTTTAATTTGCGGAACGAATTTCGCTCGAAAGTGCGCGCATAGGAAAATTCGACGACACGAGGAATCGTTTGGGATGGAAGTTTGGCGCATTAAAAAATATCCCAGGCCACGAATTGAATCCCTGAGAGCCGCGCAAGTCGATTTCAATCAGTCGGAACGCGATAGCTGAAATCCGGTTACACGGCACCAGGAATACTCCGGGTTGGTGTCAATTTCGATATCGAAAAATTTCCGTCGACGTGGCACGCGTACCAACGTGTATGGTCCAGTCAAATCTGTGGACACATTCTGGTGGGAAAGAGTGGGCCAAGGGCCGCCTTTGCTTTCCGCCGAACAGCTGCCGGTTCGTGGAGCGTTCCACCGTGAAATATAAAATTTCGATTCCTGGAAACTTCGTTTCGGCCAAACGGATCGAGCTTGTTTATTAATAAAGCGGAGGCGTGGGTGCTCCTGACCCGAGCGTATTTCTTCTCGGTAATTCCGTAGGGAAAAGAACATTCTTATTTTTCTAGCGCAAACTATTAAAAAAGCGTTCATCCCAGATGCACCGAGAGTACCCGAGGAACAGACATTTCGATTTACCCCACACTGACCAAAAACCCCCGACCAATGAGGAAAGTCGATTACCTGAAAATCCAATTACACTCAGTGTTTAACTGAAAATTTATAGTTAAACGCGGCAAACATGCGTGCGCCAAGTTCGTTCAATCCGCCGAGGGGACGCGGATTAAAGTGGAGGCCCGACGAACGATTGATCAGCGTTGCGCCAACTGTACGGGGATGTTGGATGATCTTTCAAAGCAGAATTTTCAACAAACAAACAAAAAACGTACATCACGATCTATCTGTCAGGCTATTCTTCCCTCCAGCTTTTTCTGACCTTAACAGACATTCGCGAACTGTCAGAGGAACGTTTTCGAAAGAGACAGCAGCGTGTGACGCGCGGCTGAAACACCACAGGATTGATACAACCTTTTTACAATGCAACCGTTCAACCCCCACGTGATGCATTTCAGCGCGAAATCGAGCAGAAATGAAGCCTCGAAATGCGTTCGAGGCCTTTGTCTTTCGGGCGTGCCGATCGATCGGCCCTTTTTGCGACGCTTCTTTCCCTCTTGTTCCTCGTTCGCCTTTGTTTCTAGACCCCCTCCGCACAGAAAACCAGGAGAAACCGCGAACTCGTAGAACACACAGGATCGTTTAGAGTTCAGAAGATTAGAAGCACGCACGAGAAGAATTCGAAAGAAAATTCGACGGGGGAGGAGATTGTTAGTTCTCCACGGGGCTCTTTCAAAATTGTTACCCATTGTTCTGGATGAATTCTGGTTAGGCAGATCGCGTGATTTTCGGTGGGGGGGGAAAAAAGCGTCATCGATCTTGCGAAACACTCTGAGCTCGTTAAATCAATCATGGCGCATGCATCGACGCGAATCGTGCTCCGAAAATTCAAAGCTCCCGTGATGGCGTTATTAAAAAAGTATTCGATAGAATAGCGGGCGAATCGGTCGCTGTTGTAAATTGACAGTAGTCGGCAGATAGAAATGTATTAATTGGAACTGAGTATTTTTTTTTCCCCCCGGTTTTCTTTTATTTCATTTACATCCTTTTTTTTGTGTTGTCATCTGTCAGGGATGAACGAAATTTCTATGGGGGTAGATAGAATATTCATTGTTTGATTCCCAGTGAACCGCGAAAAAAAAAATCGGAGTCTCGTCCCTTGAATATTAAATCCATAGCAGGGGAAGGAATCACCAGCATTGATTAAAATTTCGTTCCCAATCTACCTATTGTATTTAATATCGTGCCTACGATACCCCTGTTCTTTAAATCTCCCCTGTTTTCATGTACGTATCGTGAATATGTTCGTAGTTCCCAGTGAGAAGTTAGCGAGCAGCTCGTCCAATTATGTATATACATGTCTACTTCTAACAATTTCGCGACGAGAGCCCGTATTGTTCTCACTGTAGAACAAGAAGCTCGGACTGGAAAGGTTTTTGCCTGCCCTTCCCCCTCTTGGTCTCGTTGATTGTGACCACCTTTCATTGTAGATAAGAGGAGCGCCGTGAATATCGAGGTAGTCTTGTTCCTGTTTCCGTCCGGGTAACTTCGCTGGGAGAGACACGTTTATTATCGTGCGTCGTGCACACGTTTCTTGTCGAATCTCGTGACGCTGCATGTACGAACGTCGGTGTGTTACATTGTGACACGCGTGATTTGCCACTGTGTCGTAAGCAGCGATGACTTATTCTCGAATCCAGCCAGGAAATTGTTTAAAATATTGAGAAATTGTTAAGTTTACGTATAAGTAGATAGATAAGATAATTAACTATAAGTAGATAGATAAGATAATTAAAAACAACAAGAGTTCTAGCAATGCTAAAACGATTCAAAATATTTCGCGTCGCGTAATCGTGAAATCGTTAATATAATTGCCTCCTTCCTCCTGCATGCCCCTGGACAGCGAGGAATCCGCAATCCGATAAAATAAATAAAAATAAAAGGCGACAGGCTCGTGTCGGGGGATGGGTACAAACGAGGGAATCGCGGGTGTGGGCGATTGAAATTCAATTTTTAATTCACGCACGGGTAATTCTCTGCGGAGGAGGAAGATCGAAGCTGTTACCGGTTTGCACGTGCACGCTGAATCGTGAACGAGACGCAACGAAGGGACAGGTGAGACAGAACCGATAAAGCTTCCCGGTTCGACTGTCAGCCAGGCGAGCGCTATTAAAAGATAAACGCCGGAAGTCGGGAGTAGGCGACAGGTCCCCGTGAAAAAATCAATTTCGCTCGATTGAATATATTTGCCCCTTTGTTATTTTCTCGGATGCATACCCTCCCCCAACGTTCGTTATTCTACTCCACTCTGCGTGAGTTTTCCAACGTTTTTTTTCATTTTTTTGGGATCGTCGTTCATCGCTCGGACGGTGTGAATTATGTTTTAAACGAGGGATAGAGCTCGCGATTAATCGAATCGGGCGAGATCGCTTTGAAGAACCGATGGGAATTCGCTCTCTCATTTTCTATATTCCACATGTATCCCCCTTATTTTAATGCCATTGTCGGGCAATTTACGCGAACCTTCGAGCCCATAGTTGAACAAAAAGAGCCAGAACCAGAAATGACGCAGAAATCGTATACTTGTACTACTGAGCGCAGTAGTACAAATTAACCAGTCCTCGCCGCAGCACTTCGTTTCAAAGGAAGAAGAGCAGTATCTCGGGCAGAAGAAAAGAAAGAAGCAGCCTTAATTAAAATCAAGAATATACTATAACGACGCGGGCAATTTTCTTCTCGATTCCCGGCCGCAACGATACCACTGCAAATAATTACGGGCTGCCTGCCCGAAAGTCGCAGTCGAGTTTCGCCCGAAATGTAGAGCCCGAAGTAAATGGCCGTGAATGGAGCGGTACGTCATCAGCCCGGGTTTCGTTTCGCTTGAACTCGTCTGTAACACGAGTAAATTAAATGGGCAAAATTCGATTCTAACGCGTCGAACACGGCCACGCCGCATCGCCGCCTTCGTAATGAATATTTAAACGCAAATTCTAATTGAGGGGAAATAGTAATTGAATCTTTAATGCGGAACGCGGGCAATTCGGTTCCACGTGGAAACATTCGGAAACCACGCCGGCGGTGTGTCGGGAAGTTCGAATTCGCACTCGCGGCTATGAACCTGGGCAACGCCGTAGCTGCTGGGAACCCCTCGCAAGCCAAGGTTTCAACATTTATCTCTTTCGTTTTGTTCGCGAGATAAAAAAAAAAAAACATGATGAACACGCCTCATCGTCGAGTATGCGAAAAAGCAGAAAGAGCCTCGCGTTAGGTGCCCCTTATTTCCAACGGGATTTCGTTAAATAGAGGCCGTTTTATGAGAAAGAAGTGGCGGGATGTTTTGAAATTCAAAAGCTCCTTCTCGCGTGCTGCTGAAATAGCACAATTTAGTGCTGGGCAAAACGTTCGAGTTTAGACAGAATATTTTATTCATTTATTTATACAGGAGTGAAGCGCCGTTAGTATTCACAACGGCTATCTGTGCGTGTGGGACAATATAATAAGATTATTTGCGCTGCACGACGGAATTCTTTAACTAGATACTGTATCTAATCAGCTGGAAATGTATCGTAGCTTCCCATTGAATAACACAGTACCATTCGGTAAGAAATTCTTATCGGCACCAATATTCGTCGAGAGACGTTCGTCGTATACAATTGTAAGACGAAGAAATTCTCTCCATTTTTTTCCCCCGCCGGGAACTCTTCTCCACGAATCGATCGAAAACCGGCTCGACTCCCAAAGCTATTTTCCCCCCCACCTTTGCTCGCCGAAAAAATGGGCGAATTACAGGAATCAACCGTTTACCCTTTCTATCTGTTCTTCTTCTTCTTCTCCCAGCCACCATCTTTCATTCCGTCCAGATGCTCGGTCATCGACCACGCAGACCACTCGTTTCGCGGCAATCTTTCGCCGTCTTCCGCGACTTCCTAACTTTTACAACCCCGTAAAAGGAACCCTCGAGATGCACCGAAATCTCCTCGAGATGTAAAGAGAGTATAGCGGTGCTCGATGAGACGAAGCTCGTCGCGAAGCTTCCTCGATAGTCCAGACGTATCCAGTGACGTGAATCCGTCGTTTCGAAAGGATTCTGGCCGACGAGTATAGTATAAGAAGCCGGTCTATCGATTTTGCAGCCCTCTCTCTCTCTCTCTCTCTCTCTCCCCCTTGTCACTGCAGACGAGAATAAGGGCGAGACGCGGGACGGGGTCTCTCGAGATCCGATTACCGATCGACTTCGCGCAGGCTTAGAAAATTGCTGCGGTAGACCGCACCGAGTGTGCATAGACGCAAAGACTTGAGTATTATAATTATCGAAATAAATTCTCCAAACAAACGATCGCACGATCGCAGACATTTTCAACGTTCATTCCGTGAATAATACGATCACCCGTTTCCATGATAATACAGCGAAGTGAGGCAATTTCTTTCTACAGGTGGCCGGAGAAATATTTCCGCAACGGCTTATTCATTTTTTCCGCCGCCCTTTAAGGAGCCCTTTCTATCCCATTGACAATTATTTCTCTCGCCCAATGTATCACAGTAATCGCATCGACCTGCCCTATTGGAAGTCCGTGGAAAATTAATTTCCATCCAGCCGGTGAGCGAACCGCGACATTAGCCCTCCTTGCACCTATTCTTCGCCGTTGAAAAGTCGCCGCGAGGTTATTATCGATACTCGCCAGCGTTTCCTCGATTCCCGGACAATATCTACGCCAGCCAGCCGTGTCCATCTCACTGTTTCTGCGCTGCAGAACCCGGCTTACCGGCTATTTCCTGTTCCGGTCACTGAAACACTTTTGTTTCGCCTCATCTCCGGCTCGCTTTTCCACTCTATAATGTATTCCAGGCAAGCTGACCGTTTTCCAGCTACAATGGGCAAACGGATCGCAAGACGGGCGCATGTGAATTGCAAGCGTTCGTGCGCCCACGGTAGAATGAAAGCTCGGGCTGGCTGGATGGCTACAAAATTCGCACGAGGAGAACTCATTTCGAACGCGAAAATGTAAGGGATTAGCGTGAAAGAAGCCCACTCATCGTGAAATTCCTTCTTATGCATTTTTCCAATTGTATTTTCGCGAATTTTATTATTATCATTGTTATATCGTCCAATGCAATGGGCTCTTACATATTTCACATTTCATTATTATTAATGGCGCGTCGCACGGGACACAGTA
The DNA here is from genome assembly GCA_963667235.1 of Nomada lathburiana. NCBI lineage: Eukaryota > Metazoa > Arthropoda > Insecta > Hymenoptera > Apidae > Nomada > Nomada lathburiana. The sequence continues at coordinate 9,982,744 of OY763909.1, forward strand.
GCGTGCCTACTGCGAAATTTGTAAACAATCAAACGTCTGTCAGGAACACGAGAAATTTTTACCATGACTGAAATCGCCGTGCATTCGAAGAAGGGTCCACTTCAAGAGCTCTTAGCCCAAAGATATTTTTTTTGCATCGCGTAGGGGACGATCGGGTGAAGAATTGAGAGATTGTCAATTTTTCGGCGAAAATTCGGTGATCCTTTAATTTTGTGGAGGAGTGTATATATATGAAAACGTTCCTTGGCCGACCGAATTCTATTGCTCGCGGCGTCGTTGAACGAGAATACCTAACGCGTTCGGAACATCCCCAGAAGGCTGCAGTACGTGCGAATTTTATTCCGTTACTTCTACACCCCTCGCCGCACCCCGAGGAATATCGCGTTTTCTCCAAAGGAGCGCGACCGGTTTTTATTAAAAGCGCCAGACCACCGTGCTGCTCGTGGTCCAATAAAATTATCGCCCTTTTTTGAACGGACAAACGTCTTGCCGTACACCTGCGAGCTAGAAGCCGACGACGAAGCTTCTCGCGCCGCGATGTTAAACATTTTAAGGGGGACATTTCAAAGGATATTAAAACTATTGACAGTTCCAATTCCTCGAGCGTCGTTTGTTATCGGGGCAACGATAGACGCTTGGCGAAAGAAGGGACAGCTTCCGGTTGCTGTACATCACACACCGGAAGACCCCTGTTGTCCTGGGCTACCAAAAAATTTTAATTAAACCCGATGGCCGGCCGAAGTTTACGCCCCGCGGACTTACTTCTCTTTTTCTTGGCGAGACTTGGTCGGCGAAAGCGCGGCTTTTATTTGCGAACGCGTTTCGTGAATGTTTGCGGCCTTAATTAATCCACCGCTGTTGGAATTCGCCGGAACGTTTTCGGGGAATTCGGTGCCGCAACGTATTTCTCTTTCGACAGGGATCGTTCGAGAGAATGATAACGCATCCATTTGGAATTTATTGCGCGACGTAGATACGGTTTGAAGATTACCAATGACGATTGAACAGGAGTAATATCATTACTGTAATTAGCTTTTGCATCTTGGGAAGATCCGTCGGCTTCTCGGCTTGTTCTCGAATAGAGATGCGAAATAGACTCCCTGCTCCGCGGATAAAATCGCGGCCGGAAAATAAATGAGATATTTTATGAACGTAATAGTTTCCATGCCTGTGGTAACGGGCGTAAGGTTTTAATTAAAATTAACGATAATTCATAGGACTGGCTTTAGGATTATCCCTACTAAAGGGAATGAAATTTCGTTCTTCGTATAGATTAATCATGCCGGAATATCGTTTGGAATCTCCAATCGATCACGTTTCATAGACTGGATTGATCAGTTTCTATAATAGCCGATGAATCATTAAGGGACCGATGAAATCGACGGATCAGAGTGAAAACTCGATGCGACATCGAATAGCACTTATGATCCGCATTAAGAGGAAGTTAATGACTCCCAGTTGCCAATAAGGAGTACTTTGGTGAATATCGAACCCGCGGGGAGTTCCTTAGTTACTGAAAAACAACTCAGGAATTATTATAAATAATTTATCGCGATGCGATGACGATTGTTATTATCATCTGAAACTATTGACACCGCAGTGAAGAATGCCTTTGCAAGTTTTCAGGGAAAACGTGAACAAGGACATGGACATTATTTTGCCAACTTCCCTCGACCGGGACTTATTCTTTTCTTTACTCCGCCGACGTCGAGATAAATTACAATTCGCGAGACGATTATTTCCAACGAGCCCCGTCGTGACAGTCGCTATAGCGTGTATTGACGTGATGCTTTTGCTCGTTCGAACAAAAACGCGTGGAAAGAACAATAGGAAAGGGGTGCAGATAGGATGGAAGAAACAGAGAAAGAAAAGAATCCCCCGCCAGGTGGATAGTAATTGCGAAAGTAGGAGGGCGAATCGCGTTCTCTCCTTTTCCTCTATAGGAGGAAGCGAAAGCTTTGTCTTTTCGTTTTATTTCTACCCCTTCTATTGTTCATTTACATCGTTAAAATAGAGCCGTGCATCTTTCAACTCTTTTTATTATTATACATTCGGGATGTCTGAAACCGGGCAGTCGCGTTTCGCTCGCCGAACTTCGAGATTGAACAACTCGGGACAGTCAATCGTCCGATTTCTAAACGATGGATATCGATTTCGAGAATATTTCGACAGATGGTACGGACACTTCCTTCCCCGTGGCAGCGGAAAGTTAGCCCACCGGAAAACTTTCCGATTTATTTCGCACCGCTCGGGGCGAATACAGGAGGCGAACTGAACGTCGGAGAACCGATAACCTGTGTCTCGAACGAGGGTTGACGGAATTAGGAAAAAATATGGAACGCAGTCCCGAAGACGAGGAGGCTCGTATTTTTCTTTTCCTGCCAAATAACGCCGACGGATGAAGTATTAATTCTAAGAGGACGGCCAACTAACATAAGTTGAATAGCCACGGATATCAAGTTCACGACGCGTCCAACATCCGGAAGTAGTATATCCGAAGACGAGCAATCGTAAAAGTGAACAGACTCGCGATGCATGTACTCTATCGATCTACCTTGAAGACGATTCTTTCGATTCTAACTCGGTCGTCGTCGACATACGCCAGATAAGTGAATACTCCATCGAGCAATTTCGCCGAGCGATACTACTCGCTGGCTGAACGTCCTTCAGATAGGGTTTAATTCGAAAATGGTCGCCAGCATTTTTGCCGGAAGACCCAGGCACTGAATCATTGAAGTTTGAACAACTTCGCCTGTCGCCGGTAGGATCGATTGGGGTGAAATTTTCTTTTGGGTCCCGCTGCTTAATCTCGATCGCAGGTGGTTAAACTTAAATTCGGATTAAAGTAGAACGAGCGGCTTCGAGCGTTCGGCGTGTCAATTAAAATGTAGCGAAACCTTGTGGTCCTTTCGTCGAGGTGCGCGACGTCGCGTGAACGAACGCCAGCCTACGTTGATGCGCGATTTATTCGTTTCATTAAGCGAAAGCGGGCTTTCCTTAATGAGATCGTCAAAATTACCAACGACAATGCGGACGCCGTAAACAAGAAGCTAAGTGGCGTCTGATTTGTAACGAGGGAACGGTTTTAATCCTCCGGAGGGGGCGAGATAAAAATTCCGCGCAGAATCATAATAATAAGTGGCTATAATGAATTTCCTAGCGCGCAGCCATCGGTGGTTCTCGTTAGCCGCACACTAGATCCTCCTGTACAGGTGTTCTTCCGACACTCGTTAGCGTACCTAAATAACCTCATTTCGGTGTATTAAATGCCGACGTTTCCAATTAAAAGTATCGCCAAGTCACGTTCACCCTCCACCCTCTGTTAATTAAAACAGCCGCGGATGAACGATGGAAAAATGCATTCTGAAAAGTAGGCCGGGTAATTCGTAATGAAACGGCATAATATAAATAAATTCCGCGTGTCTAGAAAATGATTCGGCCATATTTTCCAGTTGAATTTCAACACCTGCCACTTTTCCCAAGTTTATTAATATAAATTTGCCACAGTTCAAGTAACAATGCAGCGCTGAAAATATACGAACAAACAATTAATATTAACTGTTTCGAAGCAGGTCCAATGGCCTGAATGCTGCGCAACTTTTCCTTCGAAAGGTATTCGGGGCGTTCTTCTGGGTGTAGGCAGTTCGTTCCTCGTGGAGTAATAAAACTTAATAGCCACGGGGTAAGCGCTCGTAAAATTCTTGGGCGTTGATGTTGGCCCTGGTGGCGGTTCCATTATTAAATAGAAAGCAGTAATTTATCTCGTTCCTACAGCCAACCCTTCGATTGCTTTCGCCCGCTGCAGGTAGAACAAATTGTTTACGACAATTGCTTTAAAGCTTTAACTTGGCGCCACAATATTCGTTCCGCTAGGAATAAGGGTGAAATTGTGGGGTCGTGGGGGATGAAGGTGGCCGAACACGAATCACGTCGCCTCTGATTGTTTTCCGGTTGATGGATGACTTCCGGTGTAAAACGTTCATCGAAGCTGTCAAGACGTCGCGAGTTGTTCTTCCTGTGAACGATTCGACGAAGAATTCGCGACACCCAGGCATTGTGGCGCCACGATACAAAAGCCTCGGGGTTTTCTTACAATTTTACTTTTCTGCTTACTATTAGTGACCCGATACGTGAAAAATTCGTGCATTTTAATTAATTTCTGAAAGCGTGCTGCACGCTTTATACAACTTTCTGTGTATGTACACTGGTAAGGGCGGGCTGGTTATCCATTAAAAAAGTGAAGATCAATCGATTATGTCAATATAGAGATGGAAAGAACGATTCGAGTGTATTGTTATGTACTTAAGCTCGTCAAAGGGAAAGGTTAATTAAAAATGGTTTAAAAAAAACGCTGGTAAAGGTAATTAGCTGCAGTTTACTTTTCCTGGTTACCTGGTGATAATTAAGAAAACGTGACGTTCAGCATAATACGGATTCATGGGAACGGTATTGTTGCCTTTTTCTTTTTTTTCTTTTTTACACTCATACGTGTCTTTGGCTCATAATGCCGCCGGTTTCTGTGTAAAGCTAAAGGAATTTAAATTATTTTAGAACTAACGAGGTCCTGCAATTAGCGCTGCGAGATTTACATTCGCCTACTTTGCCAAAGAGAAGAACGATTTACATAGATTACCATACATATTACATCACATATACATATTTTAACTTTTTTCCCTCTGCTCGCCGATTTTAAATTTTAATTACTTTCGAGTTCTTTCATTTTCAACGTGCACAGTTTTCATTGATCTTCACCTGGAAACCGAAACGTGTTATCCTTTTATTCGACGCTTCACTGGAACAGCATGCAATCGAATCGCTGTTGTGCCGCCTATTAATATCGCGCAGGCAATCAGGCGGAAAAAGTGTCGCCCCAAATAATCGACAGCTTTTAGTATAAAGTGAAACATTTTATCCAATGTAAGCAAAGAAATCAATAAATGTATCCGATCGCAATGTTTTATTTCTGCCGACGTATGTACATAATCGAATAGAACAGGCCACGTGGGATTAATGGAATATAACATTTATCGCTTTTAACTTCTAATTAAAATTCCTTCGTGTGCATCGTGTATTTACGTTAGCGCGCGGGCAACGCGGCGCGTAATTTCGATCACGCGAACACACGTGAATAGCTCGAGTTTCATTAAACGCGGAGAATTCGTCCGTCCAAGATTATCCATCCCGTGCCAAAATACGGAACGAAAATCATATCTTCTGAAGGATCCCGAATTTAAAAGTATCACGAACCGGCGTGCGATCGAGCGTGCCCGACGTTTGGATAATTTAACACGAATTTCCAGCAGAAAATGTTCGTTCTATCGCGCGGGAAGGGCCATCGTCCCTCTCGAAAGGCAAGTTTTTTTTCCTCGAGCAGCTGAGAAAAACTAAAGGAAGGGGAAGAAAAAACGGGTTTGATGAATACCCATACGATGACGAACAAGCTCTCGCAGGAAGGAAGAAGCATTAGCATTTGTGAGAGGATCAACCTTTTTCGGGACGACCAACGATGATTCCCGACGATTAATTCGGCCAGACGACAAGCGCTTGTAACTTGGTCAGCTTTTTTCCCCCGTCCAGCCGTTAGTCGAAAAATCACACTTATCCCGCGGGTCTACGTGAAACCGATACGTGCGATTAATCAATTCGATATGAACGACCGCGTTAATTGCGCGCACCGAGTGAAACGCATTGGCTAGGAAATTAATGTGTTCCGTTCGATTGGCGTATTGATCGTACAGTGCTGGTTTTATTGTTACCTCGACGGACGATGCTCCGAGTGATAGGCATTTAAATTAAAAAAAAGAGTAAACAAATAAAAATCGAACGAGGAGGAATTTTATGGAGAACGATTTCAATTATATTTGGACCTGAAGAGGATGGATGTTCGTGTCAAGACACCGTGGAATAATTATTTCCCGCAGAACGGTGTCAGCCTCGCGACTTCTTGGACCAGCAGCCTGTATCCCGATGCCAGTTGCAGCACTCACAGCTGACAGTTACACCTGCACATATGTCTGACTGTCGTGCACTGCAGCTTGAGGCTGCGGCTCGCTTAATGCGCCGTTCTTCATCGTCTCCGTCGCCAAGATTGTATCAATAGATTTCCGGTTGCGAGCGGCTGGACACCGGAACACGTCCAGGTAAACGCAATATCGCCCGGGGACGCCGAGGAAGTTTATTAACTACGGTGTAATTGAGGTATCGACAAATTAGTTGCAGAGAAACTCGCGACATATTTGCTACTTAAGAGACGTTCGCGTTAAACGGTGAAACAACATCGCCGTCTAACGCGACTCGCTATAATATTGCTGGAGAAGCATTGGGACGGAAAATTCAGTTTCTCGAAGCGGACAGCTTGAAGAACACCGCGAGAGGATAGACGTTAGCTGCACCGGTGCAGCGACGAGCGGAGTCCGATCGCGAGGGGCATGCTCAAATTAATAATTCGAACGGCTGCCGCGTTAATGCACATTTCGGTCGCGTCGTAAACAGTGTCGATGTCACGCGCAAACATGGAATAATTTAACGTTCGATAATTCAGTCGACTGCCGCGGCAAGGATCATTCACCCAGGAGCGACACTTTATTTGCAAGCGTATCACAAACGCGAAACGCGATCCGCGATCTCGTGGCGTTTCCTAGTGGAATCGACGATGGGATAGTTTACACGCGCATTGCCGAGCATATCGATGTTATTAATTGCACGGTTACACGAACCGCCCGATATGTCTGATTTCGTCTACTTTGCATCGAAAAGGGACGATCCGTGTACGATCCGAGCGATACAACGTGCACCACGCAGAATCTATATCGATCAGATATTCTACACGCATTCTGGAAGAGTGGTGCGGTAATTGGTCTGGTTCGTCGCTCGGCTAATCCATTCGCCACTTCCGAGGGGAGTTCGTAGTTAATTCTGCAGGATGCAAATTCTACGGGACGAAGATTAAGCCTAGGTAATCGCCCACAGAAGGAACTTTCCTAGGGCTGACGGAGCGACGTCGATCCAATGGAGCGGAACAGAGGAGATGAAAAAGAAGAATCAGCCGGTGAATCGAATTCTACGGACGGCGGTCGGATGTCTGCGTCGTTGGACGGGGTGAATGCGAGTAATTCGATCGAGGGGAAAGTCACATTAACAAAACGCGGAATCGATTCAGGTGGAACTTCGTAGACGATTGTGGGCGGGGGGCTTGCGCATTTTCGCACGATTTCCGCTATTAACCGAGGGGCTCGCAGCCAAGTTTCCTGCCGCCGCGTCGTCGTGCCTCGAACTTTCCTCTGGATTTGCATGAGCATCGGCGACGTGCGGTTTGACGCACGGCAGACACCAATAGAGGCTATGATAATTTACCAGCCAAGGCTGGTGAATCGATTCGCGCGACCGTAGTCTGAGGAATTAGCAGACAACGTGCCGAGTAGATGGAAGAGTATGGGTTATAGCGATGAATTAATTGCTCGATTCACGGGGACAATATATATTTTAGAATTTGAATAATCTAGAATGAAGGAAGGCATAATATTGTGCAGTGTTGCGCACATGTTCTAGCATCTCCGAAACGAGGGGAATTTTATTCAAATCGTAATGATTCGTTTGGAAATGAATAGAGAAATCGTTGGTGATCGTTTGGGATTTTTGTTCGAGTTGGGGATGTCGAATCGGAATGTTTTGGGAACACGGGTTGCTGTACATTTTCGGGGCACGGTGGAGCCGGAGGTTCCTGCACCGTATCCACATAATATCGATTGACCACGGACGTTAACGAGCGAATATTAATATCTTCTGTTACAACACGCGGCATAGTTGGCCGTGGCTTTCGGTCTCGTGCCATAATTGACGTTTGTTCACACTGTTTTCCAGTGCGGTGCACGCCCGCTTCGTATACCGGGTGTAATGAGCGAATCATTTCAAGATACTCGTCCCGTTAACACGATAAAGAATCATCCGCTTCGCAACCGATACAAGTACTAGGAATACATTTTTTTTTCTCTCGTGAACGACATGACGCTTTTCGGGTTAATCCTGGCCGTGCAACTTTTTTTTCCACGTCCTCCGAAAGGAGAGAAACGGGAGGAGAGATAGCGTGGGTGAAGAGAGGGAAGAGGAGTTAGATTAAACGACAAGCCCGGAGAAAGGCAGGCGAGAGTTGAACGGGTCGATCGCAGGTGGAACAAAAAGGAAACGAACGGGCCTCGCAAGAAGTTTAAAGAAATGGTACGTAGACCGGGAAAGTTCTCGAAGAAAAACCAAGACAGCGAGGAAACTTTCTTTCGCTGGGAGAAGGTAGGAGAAGAGCCGAAGCTCGAATCGTGATACGACGAACGCGTAATTAAACAGCGGGTCGCGCAGCAAAGAGGCATGAAACGTGAAAAGGGGTGCAGGAAACAGGGGAAAGACGGTGGTCGCGGGTTAACGTGCGACAACGCGAGCACGTTCCTACATAATTTGTCTAACTACCCTCGCACGGTCTGGTGGTCAGCAGGATTGGCGGCGGTGTAATTCGGTAACAGCTTGTAGTGGTTCCGACTCCTATTGCCCAGTGGTGTACTACCATCTACTCCCCCTTAACAAACCCCCCCAATTTCACCCCCAGCGATGTCTGCTCGTATTACACTGCGGTATAGCTAATAATCGTTAGTGACAGAGACATCATGGTCCGCGAGTCACGGAGATCGGCTAATTAACGACTTCGATAGACCGTGAGCCGAGAATCGGAAGAATTAGGGGGAAATCTCGGTACCAGCGAGTGCCGGAATTTATTGTGACATCGTTAGCGTTAATTGTGCCGGATCGATTCAGTATAATCGAAGTCTGTTGCATAATAGTCTCCCGACGACTGAGGAAACGGCTGTGTTGAAATGAGCCTTGACGGTGTCTAATTCTCGTTAAGGTGGCGTGTTTTCACTGGGCGTGAAGTTGGGGGGCAATTAAGTTGGGTTTTGCAATTGGGGTGAGATTGAACGAAGAAAGGATCGATTTTTGCTGTACTCTTCTCTAGTTCGGTTAGCGCAGGGGGTAAGTAGAATAGGTTCGTGCTTGGTCGGGCAAGGCATCTCACACGTCAAGTGTTCACTGCAAGTGTTTGCTTTGTCTGTTAATTAAAAACGGCGTAATTGGCGCCCTTGACTGCTTAATTAGAAGCATTACGGTCCCTCCTGATCAAGTAGCAAACATCTTAAATACATTTTAAGTGCCTGCTACACGATGCCATTGAATTGAATCGACCATAATTATTGTCCACATATTTTGTGTGTCACGATAGACGAACGATTTCTGCAGCATATGTATATCTAAATTGTAAACTAATTCAATTATTTTAGAATTTGTTTAAAAGGGAATTGGAAAGATTAGAGATTCCAATTTGCAAGCGTACAGTTGGACTTCAACTAGATAGAAGTTCTTCGAGGATTTCTTCCAGCACGAGAACAGTTCAGAAACATATTCCGTGGGAAAAACTCCGACCCCGTTCGCCGTATAAGCGCGAAACAGAGATTGGCCTCTGCGAAACAGACCAAGAACCGCCCAGCTGACATCATCGGCGTTGAAATTCGAAACCTGGTCGGGTAAAACTCTTCGCGTGTGGCGCTTCAAGTTCTTGCACATTGTCGGGAGCCATTATAGATTAAAGGGCCCACTCTGCGGCGTCTAGGTGACTGAATCGCCTGAAAATTAAATCCCTCCACTGAAATTAGCGGAGACTTCACGGATGGCTCGCCTCGGTTGACGTTTAATGATGATGCCTGAAACTGGATGCTCGTGGCGAGCTTCGTGGTTCGTTTGACGCTGCAGGCTGGACGGCGACAGCATAAACTGCAGTGCGTGATGCTGCCCACTGCGAGAAAAACGCTCGTGTCAACCAGCTCGACCGTTCCGCTGTTGGTTAACTAAAAACCTCGAACGATTCGTGGACAGAGCTTCGTCGAAAAACCGCGACTCCGCTCTAATGGAAAAATCGTCGTGAGTATTGAGACGTGGCTACTTCTTGGTGGAGTTTCTTCGATGGAACGGAAAGAAGTGTATTTCTTCGGCGACGACATGCAATGTGCCGTGAAACGGGCACGGCTTCGCCGATACTGCGATACCGGCGATACAACGGCGGCCCATTGTCATGCAGGATGTCACGCTGAAAAATGAGACTCCCATCGGACTGGACCGTTACGGGCTAGAGGAAAAAGCGAAAAACCGTCGCGCCGTTCGACCCGTCTTTTCTTCTTGCCCACTTCGAACGTCTCTATCGTACCGTCGAGGAGGAACGAAGAATTTCGATGCTTCTATCGATTCCATTGTATCAAGTTGGTTACGAGAGTTGTCTCTTTGACTCGAGGGATTTTTTAAACATTTTCGTTAACCCTGCAGAGACGTTCGATTTTGAACAAATTTTCGGACAGGAGAAGCACCTTCGAATTTCTACACCTGTTTCTGGTGTAAAAATTTCTTTGAATAAATTCGATTCCAGGATGCAGAAGTAGAGGATTTGCCCGTAAAAATGAGCCAAGGTAGACTGATGTATGATTTTTTTTGTTAAGAAATTTTTCGATCGAAACTGATCCTTTAATTTTACGAAGGAGCGTATTATTATTATTATTATTATTATTATTATAACACCTTCTTCGTAAATTTGGTGTATTCTACAAATTCTCCGATGCCTGATTCGCGGGTGAAAATATTGGCGTAAAGTCTGCGATCAAAAAGAACAAGGAACAAGATTCAAATGGGAAGGGGCAACGAGTATGGACACGTTCCAAGTTCCTCGCAAATAAACGTTACTTAGCGGCGCTTCGGAAAGGCGAAATTCGACCCGTGGGAGTTTCTCTACCCCGGTTATGTCCAAAGAAAAGGAGTGCTTTTATTCTCGGGACATAAAAAGCCAGGATTGTATTCGTGGGATTTTTAAGCCGCAGGATTATAAATGTATATGAAGAAAATCTGCTGTCCTTTTTTTCGTGCTCAAAACGGAACAGCATTTCCCTCGGAGGGGCAGACCTTTACAGGAGCTTTGCTCGACGTTGTGGCGTATGTTCTTGTCATTTTATATTCCGAAACGATTCTCCGTCCAGTTCGATAATAAAAATTCGAGAAGCAGCCAAGGATATCACGTCGATACATGGGGACGTCGGGGCGGGGTGGAGCAAAGTCGAAAAAGTTTAAATTACCGAATTTAAAGAACGGCGGATACACGGTAATTATTTTAAGTGCCACGGGCCGAGGGTCTAGGAAAGTTTAATTAAAAATTATCCTGCTTGGTACCATCAATATCGATCGTAAATTCTTCTCTTTTTATTATCGCTAAAACTAGTGTACAACCGCATCCCCAGCAGTTTGCATACGAAATGAGAGTGTATGTACTCCCGTCTTTTTTCCGCAATCTCGGACCTGGCAAATGAAAGCGCGAAAGTTGGGCGAAATAATATTTACGGATCCCGCATCATCGGTTTTTCACCACCTCGGATCGAAACAATTTCGTCGAGCGAGACACGTCCAAACATAATACACCCGCAAACGGTTAATTTAGCCAGAGCAAATATCAACAAAGTGCCGGCCGCGTTATTTAACCATCGGCCAGTATCGCGCTATACATCGAAGCTCTGCAAAGTGACCGCTAACTATTCCTGCTTCGCATTACTTTCAAAGCTAATTCCATTTTCTTGTTTTCCCCCCGCGTTATTGTTAGAAAAATTCTTGAATGGTTGGTCGCCCTTTCAGGCAGTTCAGGCACGGAACGTGTCGGGTCGGATCATAAATTTCGTCGAAAAGTTATAAAAGTTAATAACGAGGTGAATGAATAATGCATTTTTCCGGCTGGTGGCGGATATCCGTGTGAGAGTAACGATTGACAGGGCCATTGTCGTTCGCCGCGTCAAAGTGAAAAATGGCCACGTCATCGAGCCTCGGGGACTTGTTACAGAAAAACCAACCCCCGTTTGCCCGCCCTTCTGGTTCTTGGTCTTGAACAATTTAACCACAGACCTCTCCTGAAATGGATAATGTGCGAGCATTATAGAGAAAGAGAGACAGGGTCGTTCGAGCTATACGCTTTAGACGAAGGGTGAGTTGACGGATAGACGATATTATCTTTATGAAGTGGAATTAATGCCACATAAAACTCCCTCACGATGATGGTCGCGTTTCGAATGAGAATAGCACGGGTTTCGCAGTTTCCCGTATTTTCCTTTCCAAATTCTGACCGCCTAATATTAAACAAAATTTAATACAGCTGTCTTGCGAATAATTACGAGTGCGCACTTTGCTACCCCCGGCGTCGCGTCTCCGCAGTGCGGAATTCTAGGGGTGGTTTCCTCCGACCGAGCTATGACCGGCCAAGATAAACAAGATAATTAAAAGATAATTAACGGAGAACAGCGACGTACGTGACTGGACGGCCTCCCCGGAGATAATCTTGATTCCCTTGCGCGACTTTCGGAGCGGAGAGTGGGTTTGGATGAAGTCTGGTGAACAAGACAGAGATATAGAGATAGAGGCGGGTGGACAGGTCGAAAGAGTGCCGCGGATGAGGGGGGTGAGAAACAGATGAAGATTAAAGAAGGGCGGGGAAGAGTGGAGTATGCGATCGGATTAGGTGTAAGAGAAAGTAGAGCAGGGAGGGGTAGATGCCTGAAAGAACCCGATGAGAACGCAGATAGGAGATAATTGAGGAGAGGTTCGAATGAAATTTAGACGAGGAAGGGGTGTGTATTTAGGAAGAGGACAGTCGGGTGGATAATTTCAAATGAAATGTAAAATACGAATGAAAAAACGGGCGAAGAAAAATATCAAACAAAAACCGAGGAAGAAATATTGTATAAAGAAGCACAGGGAAATTGAAGGGAAAGATAGAGGGAGATGTTGAACAAACCGGTGGCGCAGAAAAGGGGAGGAAGAGAAGAGAAAGGGTGAAAAGGGGTTGCGCCTCTGGCGGTGTCTTTCATCCGTGCAGTCTCCCTTTAAACATCAGCAGTGCCGCAATCAAAATAATCTAATACACGCGAGATTGCGCTTCCCTCTCGTGAAATAACGCAACATTGAGCGAGTAAAATCGTCGGATCTCTAAGTTGTGCTCTGCCAGCTATATTCGAGCACCCTTGTGAACATTTTTTCGTAGCGCCACTCGTGATCGTATTCTGTGAATCAAAGGCGGTGCGTTTGTCAAAGGGAGAGGGCCGTCTAAAAATTACGATGATATCTCTATTCGAAAACTCCCCTACGGCCAACGATGCCCCTCAGATTTTTCCTTTTCACGGTAGATCGAGGGTTTCGACACAGTGCTATTCATCGGCAGGGGTTCAGAAATCGGCCGCGATTTTCTAGATCGTCACGTTTCATTGGCCCATAAATCAGAGTTTACAAGTTCACTGGAGAGCCTATGGCTCGATAAATCGTTTCACCCCTCAGTTAGATTCGATGTTGGCAAAGATGACGCTCGAGGGTGGGACAAAAATCGAGAAAGCTTATGAATCTTGACACGCATCAGCTGTCAATATTTTGGGAAATACTCTTCACCGATTTGTAGAAGTCTACCCAATGATCGAGGAATTCATGGTTAAGCTCGAAACAGAGAGGTCGTTTGATTAAATGTTCAGATTTATTGGGACGTTTATTGGTTTTGGAAATATTCTCGCTTACGATGGTCCTTTGAACTCAATATTGGGGACAATAATTTGCACTAATTGGTGAACTCTTTCTTTTGCGATTTTTAAATTGAATTTACGCGCCGAAGGTATTACAAAAAGCACTCTCTGCAGGCGGACCGACCGAAATATTCGCAGTATTTAAATTCATGTTATACGAATGTTTAACTTTGAAACCTTCCATCCGAAAAACACGACGCGCCCACGCAACGTTGCAAGTGAAATATTTTTTTTCCCAAAGGCCACAACAGAGTGCGCAAAAATGGTCGGAATTAATTAATAAATGATTGATATGAATCTCCAACGTAGCGCGAAGCGTATTTGCATTTTGAATTTTTATACCATCACAGTTCTGTCACGTCGAATTTAACGCACATTAAAGGTTCGTCCACCCTATATTCGGTACAGTGCCGAGTAGCATGTTAATAGCATAATAAAGACACGCATCAACTCTCTGCCGTTCTTGTTTCCTTCTTAATTTGTACGTTGCGTGGAAACGGAACATTATTAACTCCAGAAACATCCACGAAATAATGTGGCTTTCTGAAACACGAATATGAAAACGCGGACACAATAGTTTCGAAAAACCGGTTCCAGAATAGCAATTAAACCGCAAGCCCTACTCCTAAATCTCCCTAATCCCTAACAAGGGGTGGTCGAAATACGTTCGTCACGCGGTCAGTGACGGGACTGCAGCCCTCTATTTAAATTTAAACACAGTTTATTAACCTGTTTCGTGGGGGCAACGCCTGACAATGGAAACGTTGCCACTTGCGCCGTAGTTTCGCGTCGAATCGATTCGAAGTTGATCGTTGACAATCAGCAACCCCTGTAGTTCCCAGCAACAACGGTGCACAGATTCATTTGCTTCAGCGGCACGCCTTAACCGAGCCGGAAACAATTTAGAATACCCTGCTCCTATCATAGATGGCAGACGTTTGCGCTTGTTAACGGACAATTTAAAATTACAATGAAAATTCACTTATCGCCAATTAATATACAGCGAAATAAATTATACCTTCAACGATCCAATTCCTTTCGCCGTAGACCGCTTCGATTTATTTTCTCCGGCGAATCCAAGTCCACTTCGTTCCCAGCAACGTGCGAATAAAGGGCGAGGGTGGAAATACGTGGAGGACGGAACCCTTGGTTCGAGCAGTTTTTGCGAGCGTCGATCGAGATTGGGCCGCCAGCGTGTCATACGTGAAACGAACGCAAATGGCAACTTGGCCGGTTGATTTCGTGTGCTGTTAGTGAGTTATGGGCTCGATCGCCGGTTCCCCTTCGAGCTGGCCTGAATACCGGAACGTGAAGTTAGTTGTAAGCGTACGGTTAAGGTTAGTAGTCTGGAAAATAATCGCTGAGAGACGATTCGAAAGATAATACTCTAGAAACGATGTTGCATTGTATTTGCAAATAGTGACTTACAATTTATGTGCATACGAGACAGATTGTAATCATAGTTAAAATTAATATAGCATTACTAAATACAGATATTGATAGAAACAGAGAAAAACAATTTTTGCGACGCTACTATATATACGCAGAGAAATAATTTACTGCTACTAAATCGAAACGGGAGGAATATTTTTCATTAAAATACGAACTGAATGCGTATCATCGCTGGAAATAACGATCGCCTGTTGAAATGTAATTTGGCGTCGAACTGTAGTGACGCATCGATCACGGCTGCCACTTGGTAAGCAATCTGCGATGTTAAATGAACGCCAGGAAGAGGGGCATTAAATATTTCCCGTTAAATATTTTAAAGCGACAAATTGTTAAAGCACCAGGCAGTCGTGCGTTCCCGATAACGCCACTCGCTAGGGTACATTGACGCGATAGAGCATTCACGGGATAACGTTCTGCTGTCGCTTAGACGGTCGATCGAAAGTGAATAGAGTAAAAAGTCGGTAGATAGAACCGTGACAAATTCGGACACTACATTCTCGTGGACGTGCAAAGTGGCTCGTTCGAACGTACCCAGTGTAATCGTGAGTTGCCTTTTCGCACTGACGAACAGGTGCAACGTGATATCGAGACCGAATCGTTTCTATTCGAGACAGTCACGCGCGAGTAGTAAAATAGCTGTATACATAGGTATACAAAGCTATTAACCTTTCAATAAAGATGTGAAATACGAGTCCCGTTTTTCTGTCGCAACATTTCTTTTACACGCGAATAAAATTAATAAGCGTTGGTCGAGCACCAACGACGCTGTGCGATATTAAGCGTGCAAGTAGAAGTGGACCGCCATGGGTCAGACCACCCGAATAATTCAAATGCTAAGGGCCATTCATTTCTAAAGGACTTTATTATTCCGAAGGCAACATATAACGAAGTTATATCACACGATGACAAGTTTAAAATACGTGGAAGGTAATAATTAAAAGCGACAGTCAGCCCCGATATACGTCGGATAGTAGAAAAATTCGTGACACTCGAGATTCGGACAGTTTTGTGAATAATTTGCGATTCGTCCTGGAGAATGTTCGATCGACGTCGTGATTAAAAATTAAAACAGAGGAATGTACAGCGGAGAAGTGTACGCTTTCGTACGAGGAGGGCTGTCTCAGTGTCCGATGCAGGGTGGCCAGCATACATATATTTCACTTATATGACTGGAGTCTCCAAGCCCGGCGCCCCTCGCGTAAATTGTACGTAACTGTCTGACGCAGCGATAACATTGTTATATGCCGTCAAATCGAATCGCCGTCCAGCTACATCCCCTTCTATTCACCCTTCCCGCGTGGACATCATTATCGTGACGTGGGTCTTAAACGTTGGGTTGTAGACAAAGACGAAACGCCATGAAAAGGTGAAGATGTTGATGGTAACAATGCAGACGTTTCTCTGCCATTTCGTGTGGCTGCGGAAAATTATTTTAGGAAATAGTATACTACATAGGGGTACGTGCTATCAATAAATTAAAACTAATTTCTGATAACTTATTCCAGTAAGAACAGTCTGAATAAGATTAATGCTTCTCGCGTAAGAGTTTTAAATCATTCGCGGTAATAGATCGCTACCCCTTTCGCGGTGGTGTTCTTTTGTTTGCAAACATTACGGTCAATCGTGCGACGGCGGGTAACAAACGATTCGTCTGCAACAACTCTTGCAGCATGAAGTCCTCGAATAGACAGACAAAGGGGCGGGGGTGATTCAGCAAGGTAAAGGCTGTTCAAAGGTCGACTACCTTCTCCAAGAGATAAAGGCTGCACAGTTCCCGGGACCAATTTCACTGTGGTTGCTCCTTTTTGCTTGCCCTCTGCAGAAGGGTGAAAGGGTGGAGCACGAACCGGGATGAAATTCCATCCTAGGTCCTGCACCAACCACTGACCGTGGAACTTCAATATTATTCAATCGAATAATCCCTCGTGCTCACCGGATCGACCTGTATCCCTCGATCCACCCTTTCGTAGACGCCCCCGCCGTAAAAGAAGGAAACGAAAACCGATTTTACTGTCGACGTGTAACAAGCCGTGGATATTGCCTTATCGAACCGGCTTCCATACTCCGTAGCCCATTTTCAAGCGCCTCGTTCACGTTCGGAGTAATTAACCAAGCAACCTTGCTGGAATCGTGTCGCCAACCCCTTCGATCGCGGGAAGAAATTACGCTCGCCTAGTTAAATATTAACGGCGAGGGGGTGGACGGGAGATTTAAATTGATGGGGCGTGAAGGTGACGTTCCTGCGCGATGGAATCAATACCGTGGATTATCTTAAACTTTAACAGAAAGAAAGAAAACTTTAAAGATTAATTGAGATTCTCTGATGGAGGAAGAAAGATGTGTTACGATTCGAAAATATTTGTTCGAGGATCAGCATCGTGGAATGTGACGGAGGTAGCTGGCGGATCATTCGGGGCATCGACGACTCTCCAAACGGGCACGTGGAATAATAAATTGTTTATTAGACGGCGAGTAGCAAGGCAAGAAAATTATAACGAGGAATCTAATCCGGACGTAAATGGGGAAACTTTTGATGAAGTTCCTCGAAATAACTGACGCTAAGCCGGCCTCCACGACTTAGCCTGGGCAACTTTCTCCGGGATAATGCGCCGGATAGCGCAGCCGATGGCGTCGTATGCACACCAGGACAACCACGTGTGCAATAACATGCCGCGTGTGTCGCGCAAACACGCGCCGATGAGTGCGCGAAGCGGATTTTCGAGCCTCGAAATTCAACTTCGGCCTGAAGCTTTCAAGTGTTGAGTAATTGCACCGCGGGAAAGTCGACTGCGTTGATTTTCGTTCGCTGCATCGCGCGACAAGCGTATGCACAGCGTGGGAGTAACCAAATGAAACATCTTGATTGAGAAATAAATTTAATCTCGAGAAAGTATTACTCGAAGAAAAAAAAAATTGGCTGCGCATCAGGCTGCATTTAAAATTGGGTCGGCTCGAATTTCGCGCGAATTTATACTTCCCAATAACCTGTCGAACAAGTTGCAAATATTATAATACAGTGCAGCGCAAGTTTTAATGGCGCGCATTCTTCTAGGTACGGCTGGAAGCTAATAGAACATTGAAAGGAGAAATTGGATCCGCTCGATTAGTTGCAGCTACTGTTCCTTCGCGAGAATTCTTTCTCGAGAAATTCTCGAGAGACATTATAATTGCTTGTTTCTCAATTCGTCGGAAATTACAGCCTGTCTCGGGTGACTCAAGCTTGAGCAAATTGTTCTAAATCTCGTTTATAATAATTGGTAAAAGTTGGTCAGAAAGCGTAGAGGTCCAATGGACCGGTTAAACGTGCCATCAACGAGAGGCTCGACTTTATGCTAAGTTAACAAGATTCGTCCGAATACATTTGCAACACCTTACGAATAATAACGCACCGGCTCGATGTGCTGACTTGAGCGGCAATGTATAAATAATAACTTCGCACGTATCCTCGTCGCCGCGGGCAATTTCATCTCCAAGCAATTTCCAATTGAAAACAAGTTCGGTTGAACTGGATTCATGAAAGAAGCGACCCCCGCCGAAGCTCGTTCGAGTTCCCTAAAATGTTCCGGCAAACGCGATGGAATTTTTCCCGCATCGGTACGCGAGTAAGGGGTTCGTGAATGGCCGCGTCACGGCGGTCTCGTAGGTTCTCGGTCCACGAATTGTTCCCGTTTCGGTCGGAAACGAAACTCAGGCATCCAGTTACAAATCTGGGACGCGTGCTCCACGGCAACGAACGTTTCAGTAGATACCGGGGCTGATGTAGCCGTCTGAGGCGAGATGAAGATAGCCCGGACGAACCGCAAAGTGGCTGTATGGCTGGAAACCGGTCGGCTAGATAACTTACGACCTGATATAATATTCTTAGACGGAATTTGCATCGCATCGGAACCGATCGTAATGGATGGAATCGTTTCGAAGTGGAGGCGACGGATGAATAACAATCGCGACACCGAATTACGGATTCCGCGGCCAGTTTCCGAGCTGCACGGATTGAGTTCAGTCGGGAACAGGAAAAACAGATAGTACTTGCGAACATGGTTCGCGTTGCGGACGGATCGTAAGTTCGTTTCGTACGGTTTTGCCAGCTGGAGCCGGCGATAGGGGGAACACGTGACACTAAGACCGCTCGGGGATTCAATAAAAAGTATGATATATTGAAACAGTTTCGCGGGCAAATAAGATTCCGGCGGGGTGCAGTTTGAGAATTTCGTTTACAACGAGAAATCGATAGACGCGAAATAGTTTGCTAAACGTTTGCGAATAAACAGCAATAAACTAAAGACTGGTCCAGTTTCGTTACTTATTGTCGGCAAATTGAAAGATTTATATCAGTTCCTCTTTCTTTATTTCCTCTCCGTTCCCTTCGGTACGCTAACTGCTGCTGGAGGATCGTCATTGCCAATGGAAAATATTAGGGCAGATTAATTGCTGCGACTTTTTCAGTTCCGCTGAATCTCTTGAATGAACTACTGGTCCGCCTATTTGTGACCATAATCTACTGCGCCAATCTTCTCGCGCGTATACCTTATTCTACACTCTACACTTTAACTCGTTATTGCCACAGCTAGACGAATGTATCCAAACAGAATTCCATTCCCCGCCCCTCCTATTATTATCTCACGCAAACATCAACGATCTTTTATCCTCGAGGCTTCAAAGCTTGAATCGGCCACAGCAAACCACCGTGGATCGTTTCGAAGCGGCGATAAACAGGCCGTTTTCGTACGCCGTTTAAAGATCTCGTCGCGCAGAAGGGGCGCCCGTTTGGAATGCAAACGACCGGCTTCCTTCGGGCCGATTGTAAATCCTTCAGATCTAACCAGCGGGTCTTTCGCCGCGTCGTTCGCACGCGGACTCTAAATTGCGCGATTCCGCCGGCGCAGAATTTTCCGCTGGATTTATCCGAGCATTATGTTAAAGCCTCCACCGCGGCGGAAGTTTCGTGAAACTAACGAGTGCCCATTCTTCGACGGGGCTGCCGATTATGTCGCTGTCTCGCGATCGTCCGCTCGATGGAACACCCGTTCTCCTCGCGCGTTATTCACGGCTGATTTGCTCGACGCTGGAGTTCCCTGGAAATTGCACGGGGATGGTTGGGTGAGGGTTAGCGATTTGCAAGTAAAACCGAACGATTTATCGCGTCTGATCGCTGCGGTTATTATCTTAAGACCTCGCGTGAAACTGTCCGTGCATTGCGCCGAGAAAAATTGCACAGTGTCTGACCGAAGCCTTTAACGAGATTTCGGCGCACGAAAACCGTGGAATGGCTGTCAATAAATTAGTGATAATTTCAGTAGTCGCCCAGCCAAGTCATCGATGGAGCATCGAAGGAATCTACGTACATGAACGTGTCACGCAAAAATCCCGGAAGCAATGCAATTCCTGTCTCTCGGCCTGAAAAAGAAAAAAAAAAAGAAATTAAATGCCGTCCGTGAATTTCCATCACGCTGAAACAGCAGACACGTGTTCCGTTTCAAACCCTCTGGGCAAGGATGCAACTGCAGATCGACGGAAACGTCGAAAACCGTCGCTCATTAGAAAAGTATCGATCGATCGGTGAAGTAGACGACCGCGACGTCTCGTCGTTACCGGTGCCGTTCGTTGAAACGCATCGAATATCAACGCGCAGCTCGTTTATTTTCGGAAGAAAGCCGGCCCCGATGTTCGTGTAATCCGCTTCCACCAGCGGGAACACGATCGTCAGGCAGAAGTTTGTCTTTCGTCTGGCACGCTCGTTACACGACCGACAACAACCACCGCGTGTAGAACAGATCGGGGGTGGGGGGATGTGTGGGGGTAGTTCAAATGGGTGGCGGCGGTGGTGCGCGGAAACGCGACGTTTTATCCCGTGTGGTTAGCCCGGACGACCCCAGGCCAACGATAAACCAAAACTCCGAGGTAATCCCCCTGCCGTTGCGAGCAGAGATACGCATCTCGCCCGACGACTAGTCGAATTTCGTCGCTGCAACGAGGCTTTAGGAGTAGAGCGATCGTTCGGGGGTGAAAATGCAGAAGCTTTCTAATATTTTTAATCGGTCACCGTGCGGCGCGCCGCTGCGATATTTTACGCGTGCTGCTAGCGGTGTTATCAGTAGATTTAATAATTGTTGCGAAATAATGATTGATCTGAACACTGGTGTCATTCCCATCGAGATGAGCGTGTAGAGTTCTCGGGTTTCAAAGTATGACAGAACACGAGCGGAAGGAGGAAAAATGAAATGCAGGCAGAAGGTGAAAATAAAGGGAGGAAAATTCAAAGGGAATAACGTCGGTCGCGATGGAAAATACCGTGCATATGTGCAACTCCGAAGAAAGGGCAGAGGGTGCGGTGGGGTTGGGCGAACGCTAGGAACCGGCGAACACGTAGATTATGAGGAGACAAAGGAACAGAGGAAACGAAAATATGCGCGTCACCTATAGAAAATAACAAACGTGTCGGTGGGCCGGGGTTGGTCGATGCCGGGCGTGAACGAGACGCGAAAAAAAAAGGACGAAGAAGAGGAACAGGGCGGGAGGGGGCAGGTGCGCCTATAAATGGAAAATATAAGGGAAAAATAAGGCGGACGGAGGGAAAACGGAGAAAAATCGGTCTGCGTATGAGTTATGGCCTGGGACGAGTAAGGCGGAGAGAAAGATTATATTCGATGCAGGATGACAAAGGGGGAGAAGAAGCTGGACGGAAATCGGAGCGTGTATCTGTTCGCGATGCCAACTTTATAAAGGGTGCTGAATAAATTTCGCAGAACGTAGGAAATAATATGATCCCCGTGAAAATTATTGCACGCGCGCGGTAGACGGAAAGGAAACGCTTCGGAAAAAATGCGTTACAAAGAGGGACTCAAAGGTCTTTCGTGTATTCATTTGATGCCAATACTCGCGACAGATGAAGAGAGATTGCGTTGCGGCATAATATAATAGATGACGACGAACAAGTGGAGGGTAGTTGCGCGTGTCCGGCCTGGCAGAGGTGAGACGAGGGAACGGATTCGAGCATACGTGTCCGGAGTTACAAAGGGGCACGGAGGATAAACGGCTTGACATATTAGCTAGTAGTTCGAGCACAAGCCGAGACTGGCCGTATCAAACCGGTGTTCCGAACGACTCTGACCACCAGCTAACACGGCGTTAACTTCGTGCCGGCTGTTTTGTTCGTGCCCGCTTATTTCCAGGTGGTCTCGACAACGAAATGAAACGGCAGACCGATTATGGCCATTGGGAATCGATAAGCTGGAACTTATGCGAGGATTTCAGCGTTGCGAATTTAAGCCCCCAATTATAAGGGTAATTATAATGGCAACAACGATTACGTTGCTACGGCTACACGCAATTACGAATACATTTAATTGCGACCAAGAAAGCTGGAACACAGCTATGTCCGGCTACTCTAATTGCGTGCTCTTGATACGCGCGATTAGAAGAAGACGACGCGGTGTAGCGATGACGATGATTAGGTCGTTCCGTTAATTAGTTCTCTCGAACTTAACGTTGCCTGCCAGTGCAATAACATACGGAGTTCAATGGCGAGGATAAGAATCGTATTTCATCGGAACAACCGTGATATATAAAGCATTCGTGCAGCTACGCTGCGCCAGTTTACAGGTATCAATTTAACGTGGGCATTGTACGCGGCGGAAGCCAGGCCAAGTAGCGTTTCATTGCAACGTGTGCGATTGAATGATACACGTTCCTTGAAGGATTGTTGCTTCGAGTACCATTTGTTGCTGCACTGCTTCGATCGAAATCGCGTGCTGTACCCTGTACCCTGTACGTTCGTGGAATTTTTCTTCCCCGCCGGAACATATTTCGCATCAACACTTCGGTGGAACAGAAATCGCGTCGACGAAGGGGCAAAGAAGTTTTATTTAAAGTGAGTTCGAATTCGATGCCTATGCTTCGTGTACCTTGTAATTGGAGACGAGACGATCAAAGGTGTGTCGATGCTGCACAGTCAATCGATAAACCAAGGACAGGGAAGCAACGCGCGTGTCGTAATTAAAAATTTGGAATTTAAAGAATCTCTAAAGCGCGCAGCAGCGAGCTAAGCTCATTATCCCAGCTTTTAATGAAGTCCCCGCGTTTCATCGACGAGCCTCGTAACACCGTCGTGAAACTTTAAGCACCTGCGTTGACCCACATGAATGAAGTAACGCTCGAGTCAGGTAACTTAGCAGAGCGGATGGAATTGCAAGTTTCCTTTAGGGACCAACCGGAGGCCCCCAGCTTGTTGCAACGCTCTCGGCAGCATCTTAAACGAAAGCTGAATCGAAGAAAAATCTGCCGAGCTCTTTGTTCTTTATTATCAATGGTGTTTACAGGCGATGAAAATTATTCTGAATTTAATTAGAGCGAATATTCATTGGCAAATTCTTATGGAAATAGAATGTCCCAAGGTTTTCATCGCGGAAAACCGCGGGTCTGGCGACCGCGATCTTATTCTACTTGCGGCTGAATATTCCAAAATATTATACCGACGGCGACCATGTCTGTCTTCGTCCGCATAAGAATTTAAAAGCAGTCACGGTAAAAGCGTAATAAATTATAAGGCGGTTGACTGAAAAAGCCTGCTGATCCTGCGACGTCACCCGTAATTCTTGCCAGTCTTTGAAATTCAAAGCCGGGGAAAAATAAATAATAATTTAAACAGTAGTTACCGTGCTCCACTCAGAACTTCTGCAGTGCTTGCCTCCGCTTTAAGGGTTACTACCCTATTCTATCCCTAGCGCCTCCTTTTCATTATCGCGGGAACCTCAGAATAAACTTCTATGGAACTTTTACCTCTTGAAAAACCACCCCCGGTCTCCTCGAACAGCGATTAAAATCGATTCCCCGGGTCAGATACTTCTGGAACTCTTCTAGAACGATTATCATCCAGTTTACGGCAACACTTAACCCCTCCTAGAACAGATTTTCTCCGCGAGTGGTCCGCGAGAAGGTTGCCCATAAAAAGTTAATAGAGATTCCGACGAAAACTTTCCAGGCCTCGTTGTTCGAGATATTTGCTCGATTATATAAGGTTATTCTCGCGAAACAACGAGACGAGCGAAACTACCGGGCGCATTGCGCAATGAAAGCCACACGGTTGCTTTGAAAGAAAAGCGTAATGTGGCTCGGATAACAGGGCGGAAGTGACGACGGTGTCGCTCGATAAAAGGGGCCGAATTATCGGCAGGGTCGGGCAGCGTTTAGGCCAATGCCGTCGGTGCTTGGATTCCTCGGCCCCTTTCATTTTCCCAACCCTTTGCTCCCTCGCTCGAAGCGAACTTTATTCAACGCCACTCATTCACCATATCATTCACCATGTCAGCGTAGAGGAAAAAGTGTAATATATTTTTACCCTCGGGGAACGCTTCAGTCAGTTCTCTTGAACAATTTTTTTTTTATTACCATTCCTGTGCTCGAATTTGTTTCCCCTTTCTTTTAAGCTTCTTTCATAAACGTCCGAGAAGACGTCCGTCGGCGATACACAGAAGAAAAAGAAATGATTGGAAAGCTCGCATAGCCCGTGCGCCATGAAACCGAGATGGTCCAGCGTGAGTTTCATAAGGCAGTAAGTCTCTGAAGGATCCTCCTGCGGCCAGGCCATCTTAGTGGCGACCGTCTCGATGCCCAACCCCGTCGGCAATGTGATGGTAGGGAGCGTAATCTTCTTAAGAGCGCGTCGATCGACCGGACCGGGTCCACATTTTTCCGGCTGCCTGCCTCCTTGAATTTCCACTTGTCTGCAGTCCTGTCGTTTCGCAGTTGTCGCGCTACCTCGTCCTGACGTCCTCCAAACTCATCTGTCTTATTCCTCCTTCCCTCTCCCGGTTGGCTCGTAAAATCTTGTACGTCATGGCGTCGTCGTTTTAACGAGTTATTCATTGCAGAACGGTAACGGGGAATCGCGCGGAACGTCTCGGGACAGGGGGAAATTGTTATCATTATAGAACCTAATTAATTGATAATCCTGTGCTTCGAACGGAAACAAGTTTTATGCGAACGTTCGCATTAATTATCTGCTTGCGAGTCTCGACCCCTGAAATCCGCAAAGGAATGACGGGACCGTCCCTTCCCGACAATTAAAGTGTACGATTAAAATCGCCTGCGTTGCTCGAATAATACTCGGCTAGTCACGCAAAACTGAGCCGAAGGTTCGCCCTCGTAATTTCCAGTTCAGAGATACTCGAATGCGTGCTCGGAAAAGTTCCGCCACTTACGTTCTCGTGATTCCGAAGTTCGAGTAACGATGAGTACGCGCAAAATAATTCAGTGCTACTTTTCTACCCATTCAACCCCTTTTTCATCACGGCGAATTACCAAGGTAATTGAATACGTCCAGATGGGGGGGTAAAGTCGGGGCAAGCTCGAGCCGCGAAACTTAACGACAAAAATCCCGCTTTCTCTCCCGGATTGGTTGCTGTTTTTTTTCTTCTCTTCTTTAAATAAAACTCTATCGACGTTGTAACTCAATTTAAATCACTACACTCCGCGGCATGAGTCGAACCCGTTCCGATGGCCGCGGCGGTACGGATAAACTTCCCGCACTGCTATCTCTAACGAACTCGTTATTTTTAACGGCCTCCGACCATTTTCTACCTCTCCCCATTTTTTTGTGTTTTATTAGGTCCCAGTTTGTGTCCGCGCGTAACTAGTATTACTCTCTCGTTGCATCAGCGTGTCGTACCAATGATTTGTCCGGAGGCGGCGTCGAATGAGTTCTTCCCTCGCCGGTCAACGCGAAATTGAATCGAGCGTTATCGAGTACGCGACACGGGAACCGAGTCACGGATAATTAAAGTCAACAAAGGGCATACGTCGTCAGAAACTCACCGATAATAGAGTTCTGCAGATAGTGCATTTGTAACGCAAGCAAACGAGGCTGCCAACGTTCTGAGATCTGTCGCGAAAATTTCTCCGTCGCTAAAATCGAGGGCGCGCGAGGCGCAAGCCGGAGAAAAAAAAAATACAATTCCAGCTGCTTAGCTGCAGCATCGGGGCAACGTTGGTACCGCGAAACAAGGTGAGTAACAACAGGAGGTGTGCAGTAGAAACGATGCCAAGGCGGGACCAATTATATCGAGATGTTATCCGATTACAAATTTCTCCACCCTCCCCCTCTGCCTGCTGCAGCCGTTGCGGCAATCTCGTGTTGATACGTATGCCAAGAGGCTGGGGGGGTGGTAGAGAGAAAACGAGGGTGTAGCCAGGCCCGTACTGCTTTGAGCCTCTCCAGAGACGCGGCCCCGGAATTTAATAGGCTTCACTTTGAAACTACGGCGAAATTGATCTCTCCGCGCGTCCCCCGAATTTTCCCTTCAGCCAGAAGCGCCACTCCAGTGGGAGCTGGCCGACTAATTTTGTTTAAAGCTTCTAAGCCGGTAATATCCGACCATCGTTTGCGCTTTATTGCCCGGCGTCGCGCGATCCTCGCCGTTACCACACCCGAAATCGACGAAAACCCCGTCGTTTTCTACCGATTCAAACACTCGTTCGATCTCGCGCCGATCGCCCTCGAGCTTACGGTGATTCGACGGCGGAACGATCTCGATGATAGATGGAACAGGATTTTCTGGGATCGCTCAGACGTTCCATGTCCCCTTCAAACTTAATTTCGAAAGAATTTTGGTTAGCAAGAAGTAATGGGCGGCGAGGAGAAACCGGGGAGGCGATTGCGAAAGCATTGTCGTCGAGCAGACGAGAAGGTCAGCCGCGAAGACGGTTAGCAAAGCGTTGCTCCCTGCCAAGTATTTCATCCGGTCGTAACTTTTTTCCCGGGGAAAAATCCTGTCCACCGCGAGGGCTTAATTCGATTTACCGGGATGCCCGGGAGACGGCGCCGGGTGAGAAAAAGTGCGGTGCACCGTCGAAAATTTAATGGCGACCGAAGAAACGTTAAAACTCGCGACCGGATGGAAAGGGTGGAGATTTTAAGCGATTGCATCCACCGTTGACGTCGTTCTCGCGACGGTCAGCTAGTTTGGCGGCGACGAAAGGAGCTCCACACGAGCTACGAGGCGAATTCGCGGAAGTGCGTTGACGTGAACGGCAGATCTTTTTCTGGATCGTTATCAGCAAAGTTTCGTATTCTTCTTGGCGTAAAGAAAAAAAGACGAATGAAACAATAGAGAAAAGCATAAGGGGTAATTTATTTTTAAAATCGAGAGTGCGATGCAGTTCAGAATATCTCGCGGCACTTCGCTTCTTCTTGGTTGGTGACAAATTTCACCTCGGAATCTCCGCGACCTGCACGACCCGAACTGAATTCCTGCGGTTAACCAGTCCAAACGTTCAACCGCGCGATAAATCGACGAAAAAGGAACGAACGTTGCTGGTATCTTGGAACCCTGTACACAAAACGCGCGACGTTCGACGGAGAATCAATCAGACATCGACGTGAAGTCCCCCTTACATCCAACGTACCCCCTCGCCAACGGAGCTTCGCGGGAGATCGTGCTTCATTAAAATGAAATCCGTGACCGTCCTGATTTCTGTTTCTTCGCGGAGAAACAGCGAGTCAATAAAATTTCCTACTTTCTCCCGGGCAGGAAGGGAATTCAATTACGGAGCAAAGCTTGTGCGCGTAACTAAATTTCGATGCATGGTACGCCTTAAGGGTTCAGCGGCCTCTGTTTCCCTGGGAACCTCTTTTCTTACCGCCCCCGCGCCCCCCCACCCACCCCGGCTATGGGGTATTTCGACGGCGGTTGAAACTGCAGAAACGGTAGCGGGCGTTAACGGTAATCCCCGAGATCGAGCGAAAGATTATCTCGCCGGGGAAGACGGCAACGACTCGGAAAATCGTAAGGAATCGTCGCGTTCTTGTTCGCAGCCCCGAATAATCTCCATTTGTCGCAGCAACTCAGTCATACCGGGCCATGCGCCGTTTCCCAAACGGCACGTCGAGATGCAAACGGGGCGCACCGGGACATGCAAACAATAAAGAGCAGCGGCTGCAGTCGGATCAGACGTGCCAGAGCGCGAAGCACGCCATATCGTGACTCTTTCCACGCCGGATGAAAAGATTAAGTTGCCGGGAGGATGGTATTGCAATCTCTTACGGCGAACGATTGATTCAATTTCGATGCACAGTAAACGGTTAAGAAACGCGGGTGCAATCTTGATATTGCCTTCGAATTGAGTGCACCGGAACGTGTGCTGGAAAATCAGACATAATTCTTGCTCGTACAAGAAGGATGCTGCAAAAAAGTCTCGACATTTGCGAGGCTGCGTTTTAATTAAAAAGTCGCGATTACCCGCAAGTCGCCGCCGACTAACTACCATCGTTCGTCGAATTTCTCGTGCTGGAACGATCAAACTTTTGATTGCCCAGCGGTATAAATTCAAACCGCAGAGTTCATAGACTTATATACGCGTACAGGCTTAAGCTGCATATAGGCTTTCCCCATTACTATTCATCGTAAATCATCTGAACTGGTAGCTGACCGCGTCGGAGACGCGATAAATTATTTAATTTAACATTACGAATGGATAAGGTACACGGCCGGGCAAAAGGGGAAGGGTGGCCAGGAGGTTCAGGTATGCACGGTGAGTTCGAGAGAGACAGACTTAACAAGGTCGGACGTATGGCACCTCCCTTGGCGTGTACCGTATTAAATTTATGCCACTCGTATAGCTTTCCAGGCTGCGTGACAGCGAGAAAGAGAGGCCAGGAGAGGCCGTGTACACGCGCCCGTGTAAATGAGAGATACGAATAGGGGGCGGGGGGTGGGCACCCCTTCAGCTCCTGCTGGAGACGTGTACCTTAATTCGTTCAATTTCGTGGCTCCTGCAAGAGTAATCGTGCCAGATTGGATGGCATTACCGGATCATAAAGCCTCTAAGGCGGGACAATTATGATAAGAAAGTAGGCCAGAGTTGCTGATGGCAGCAACGCACGAAGATACGTTCGAGGCACGAATCGAGGGTTATTCGACCTTTCGCCATTCGATTCGCAGGGAGACCGGCCACTGTTCCAGATGAACGGCTGCGATACAATGTACCGGCAATTAAACCCACAATTTATCCGGCATGGAAGAGATACGGGGAAGAATGATTTCGTCCTTCTCTATGACGGTGATTCCAACAGAGAGCCGGGCAAAGGGACGACGGTTCCGCGAAACGAAGTGTCACGGCGGCGACAGGAATGGCGACAAAGAGCAGACGCGCTTTGCGTATTCAGGGTTCGCGATATAATTTCAGCCACGCTGTTCTGGTTAATTCCGCGTTGCCCCTCGTCGCGACCGAATTAAAATGCACGTGGAAAGGGTAGCGAAAACGGACGTGGTAAAGCGTGCAATTGATAGAACGCGTTTACACGGCTGTGCCCCGGTCGGGAAATTTAATTTCATTAGAAGCCTCCGTTGGATATTTTCTATCCCATAGTCTTGAAAGCTAGGTGTCGTGCGATCATTTATAATCATTTTTGTGAAACCTTACCAGAGATACGATTAATTGTAGCAAGGTCCACGCGTCTAGCCAGATAAAGAATTGCAAGCAATTTCTTTGATTTAAAATCGAGGAGACATTATCGTAAGGTTCATTAGCGTGGCATTCAGCGTCGTTCTGGAACGAAACTGACGGGAGTATTTCATTTTTACCCGTTTGTACCTCTCAACGTGGTCGCTCGCTTTAATTAGCATAAGTCTGCTCGGCTCTAGGCGGGCGCGAAAGGTACGGCTGTATCCTCGGGGAAATTATCGCGATTGCCGTGAAAATGCACACCTCAGACAACTCCTTACCCCTGTTCACCCCTTCGCCAGCCTTGCAATTTAACAAGAAGGCGTTGTCGACGACATCACAGGACGACGAGCTTTCTTCCCTATATAATTCGTCCACCGCAGACAGCGCAGATAATGCTTTCGCTTAGGAATCTGTTCGACAATAAAACGTCGCCGTTCTTGGTTTCGTGTATTTAATTTTTTGCCCAATATCCCCAACGATTTGTCAACGTCACCGGGCACAATGGGATTGTAAATCTCGTCAGATCGTGCATCGTTCGATGGTAAATTGGCTTCTACCCAAATTTCAAACCCCATCGATTCCTTTATTCGCTGGCCTCTCGCGGAATTCATCGAACTTCAACGCCGACGCATAATGATACGTTTCCCAACACCTCGCGACTCGTCCCTGCATTTCTTTATCATATCTCCTCCCTTTCGTCTTTTCTCCCGTGGACGATCTTTTGCTTGGAACTGCCGTTGCCTATAACCGGAAACAATCGCAGCGGTAACGTCGCTCAACCCGGCCGGCGTATTTTTACAATTGCAACGACGTCGCAACAACGTGGACGGCGTTATCTCGGCGAGCACGCTGCTCTGCTCCCATGCGAGCACACGGCGATCACAGCGTCGATAAGCGTGCCATCATCGTCCTTATCTAGCGGCCATAATCCCGGCCGTGTCACTGTTAGGCTGCGGCATAGAGTGCTGCATTGCAGCCGCAGCTGGGCTTGTTGTTTTCGCGGCTCATTGTCCGATTAAAGCTGCCATTAACACTACGGCTCCTCGACGGCGAAGAGGAACGCCTCAAAACGGAGCGCGGACTTTGGGTGCTCTCAAGTTGAGCAATCGCATTATTTTTCCAATGGCCGAATTCGGCAGGAAACTTCGCGAAGATGGGAACGCACGAGGAACGCCAGTTGCATAGAAGTATAGTTAAACCGAGGGGGCAGCGTCGCGACGCCGCGCCGCGCCGTCACAACACCCCCGCCCAGACAAGGGGTGGGATGGTGGAAGCGGGAAACTCGATTGACAGGGGCGAGAAGGAGCGAATCCAATTCGTTTTCTTCGCGTCAGTTAGTTTCCTTAGATAGCGATGCGAAAGATATTTAATAAAAAAAGTTGACATTTCCTTCGGGACCGTTCGCTTTATCTATATCCCTCTTTCTTTCGCTGTTTCTTGCTTTCTCTGAAGCACAAAGAATCCGAAGAGTCTGCATTTCGACGCGTGCAATACACCCTCCGATATATTTCAAGACAATCCACCGTGCATCATCTTCGTGTAAACAACGTTCCATCCCCGTTATTCTTTTCGTTTTATTATCTCTATGGACCGCTCATTTGAGCCCGACGGTCCACCATCTGTTATCCCGTTTCATATTCTCCTCCCGGGCGAAGGAAAATCACGAAAACATGAGTTCTGATCGATCGTGTTTGGCGCCGAGGAAGAAAGTTGCCTACCACTCTTGCGGTTATAGGGTCGGACGCTTCCCCTAATTCTCGTCGCCTTCGTACTTTGGTGGGGGATTGTTCCTTCATATCCGTTCGACAGATGGATAGAATGGTAGAAACTTTTACCTTTCCTCGTTCACGATAATTGCATGACTGATGTTCCACAGGAGATCCGAGAGGACTCGTTTCCAACTCGTGAAACGCGGAACGAAAAATCAATTTGCCGAGCATCGAGCACAGAGATCGCCTATAACCCTCCGGCTTTTTTCCCTCTGCATAGGGGATGGTTCCTACCAAAGCTTTCGAATTCTCTTCAAACGATCCCGAAAGAATTCGTTTCGAATCGGCCACCACCACGTCTCATTTGCAGCGGATTCATCTGCGATTCGTTTTCCACCTGGAAAATATATCCAGCGTTAATATTCTCGAAATCTCTATTACGCCGTTTCCATTTGCGAAGAAGTCCAGCGCGGCCGAGAAGGTGAACGTTCGACGTTCGTGACTCGAACGAAAAATCAGCCCCGCTTCCCCTCGAGCGTTCCCAAAAAAAGGAAACGCGTTTTAACTCTCGTATCGCGCGGAGCTACTCGGGGAATGTCCCGTAGACCGGGTCGATGTTTGTTCGAGGGACACTGTAACTGGAAAGCGTCTCTATATTTCGACGTGTCGGGGCGAACCAGCGAAATGTAGGTCGTTCCGCGGAAGCCACCCCCGAGGATTCCGGAAAAACAATCGCCGGATCTTCCCCCGGGCTTGTCGAGCCGGTGATTCTATTGGCGCCACTTCGCAGCTACCGATTTTTCCCTTCCGATTGAGAAAATTGAAATAGCTCGCTTTCAACCGTGGATCGGCCGCCACTAATCCAGAATCGAGGGTGCTCATGAATATTCTCCCTGTTAACGACCGATGGTCGGCTTTTGAAATAGGAGGCGATATAGATTTTTCGTTTTCAACGAGGACAAAAATGGACACGACGATACAGCATTCCACTGGACGTCGCCTGCGAATGGATGTTGCGTTCCGCAGTTGCTTCTGTTACTACAAATATCGAAACAAAAATATCACATTACCATAATGATAAAAGGATGGACAGCTTGCCGTGATTATTCGTTTTCCCCCTGCACATTGCCTTCCAGCGTAGTGCAAGCACCTGCGACAAGATTACGCGAGGACAGAAACAACAGAGTTGAACGTTAGAAACCGGGCGCTGCGGTACGTACAGCAGCCTCAGATTGCGTCCAGGATAAGGGTGGCCACCCTCCGCTCGGACTTACAGCCGAACACGCAGTTAGCATGCTAAGCAGAATTACGCCGTGTTAGTCCAGTTTATATCTCGTAATATTCCTGCCGCTGCGTTGTCGACGGCCCGTTCGATGGAAAGGGCGCGTCGATGAAAACGTGGCTCGTTCGTTGCGCGGAAAATCCGTTTGGTCCGTGGGCGAAACGCAGAACTCCTTGGCCAGGATTAGATTTGCGGCGTTTCGCTCGTGTTTTCGTGCGCAATTATCGAGAATGCTTCGACGAAAGGCTACAAGATTATGCGTCGGAGTATTTCGAGACTAATTTATCCCCTTAATCTGGGTGGAATCGGGGTACGCCGGTTGGCTGGCGTTGCCAAAGGCCTTCAGGCAACGTCAGCTCCTGCAACCTCTCGACTAGCAGCCGATTCTTGGGCGCGGGTAATTTTCTTGACATCCGGTGCGGCGAAAATCTCGCGTGCTTGTGACACCATCCCTTGCGTAAGCTCCGAGGGCAAGTTCCAAGTACACAGTGTACCAAGATGTTATCCTTTTCTGTCTATTCTAAAATAGAGCGGAACACGTGTTCCGGTGACGGGAATGCGGGACATTTAGAGGAACGCCCGATTCCTCTCGAGATGCGGACAACAATTTCCCAACTTACGCTTCCTGTCTCGGAAAGAGCAATCGAGATTCGGGCGCAATAAGGCGAATGTAAATCGCGGAACGATTACCACGGCGATGAAGCCAATTCCGCGGGACAGCGTTTCCCGGATTTATGGAATTCAATTCGGAAGTTATAAAAGTTTCGCCCTCGCGCCCCCGCGTACCTACCCCTTATCTGGTTTAACTTGCCCCGAGATGGAGGTCGAAAGCATTTTTACGTTCGTCGGCATGGAAACAGATTTCGCCCCGGGGGACTTTTTTTATTTCGTCGAACGAACGGACGATCCACGTGAATTTCCCGGGGACACCAAAAATTAAGACACCGGCCACGGAATCGTCTGAGGGGCAAAGCGATTCTGGCGTACGCGTACGACTGGGACGCATCCCCTGGCGAAACTGCGGAACACGCCGCTTTATGAATATGTAAAGTGCGTTAGAGGCGTTGCCGGCACACGAAACTGTTTGCGCATCGTATCAAATATTGACAGTGCGCCCGGCAAATTTATTCACCGGCTGAAATAATGTATCGCCCGCGCAGATAAAATCGAATGCCCCCACGCGCCGCCTCGGCGCCGTTCTACACACGGTAAATCGATCATCGGGGATCGAGGGAAATTTTCCTCGAGAAAATTTGCCCGCCGATTAAACCCGCCTCTGTCCCCGGCGTCGATTCTTGTCCTCGCGATAACATTTTCACGACGTCTGCTTCCGTCTTTGAAACGGAAATCAAAATGAATACTCGGTAGCTTTTAAATATGTTATTATTATCATTATTGTCTCATTATTACTATTGCCATTGCTACTGCGTCCTTAAGAATAGAAAAAATGTGTATGGGACGTAGTGCAAATTAATTTCTGTCCCCTGAATTCTACCAACGAAATGTTTTTTGCCTTTATCTGTACGTAGTCGTGTAACAGAAAGTCTAAGTAACGGGCGGAAAAAAGCACGGTCCAATAAAACGCGAGATAAAATTGGGCAGAGGACGTGTATGTATTTCCGGGAGAGCCACGCGGTCCATTCCGGGAAATGTTTCGAGGCTGCAAGCACAGACGAGCGTTGCTCGCGGAAACAGGACGGAATAGAGGGGAACAACGGACGATTTTAAGGGGTAAGATAGCAGAAAGGTGAAGCGAGATCAAAGGAGAGAGCTCGGGTAACGGACGAAGCAATCAGAAGGAAATACACCATCGTGAAGAACGATATGGTAGAATGGTCAAAATGGGAACCGAGCGAAACATTATAAGAAACGTCTATTGAAAAACGGACAATTACAGATATGAAAGTCGTATTATCACGGAGCTTGTATTTCATTAAGGATTCTCGTTCAGATGAAACGAACGCCAACCCCGGCCACCCTTTCTCTCTTTTCACTTTCGTGCAGTTCCTTACCGCTGCGTATCCGGCAATCATTCCTACGTTTTCAACGACTCGACTTTACCGGTAAACTGGTACAATTTATTCGACAATGTTTCCCTCTACTTATGAAATACTGCCCAGTTAACGACCGAAAGTACAATTAACCCTATTTGGCCAAATTTTTCGTCAGATGCCCTTTGTTTTTTAATAAAAAGCAGCAAATGGGTGAATCGAAGAGCTTGCACACGAGCAGGTTAATGAAGGGAAAGGAGACTCGAGACGGGGCTGAATTAAATATTTAATCAGCACCGAGTCTCAAATGCTGACTCGATTTCTCGTGGAAAAAGGGATACGGGTAAATGGCAATCCCGTCGCGGGGAACGGGAATCGCATCGTTTGAACACTATTGCTCAAACAGGGAGGCGCGGTAACGCGTGATTTGTTGAATTATGACCGACGCTGCTGTCCACCGCAGCGATCATGCTCACGTGTGTTCCAACCCCCTGTATTAGCATACTAAATCCGATTGACGCGCTCAGCTCGCGTTCGTGAACCCCCGTTTTAATTACCTCCAACGCGACACGTCTCGTGCCGCCAGACAGATAATGCGCCCGGCCAGTCGAGTTCCAAGAGTCCCGATCGATTCTACAGATCTCGACCGACGTGTTGCAATTCGTTATTTTTTGCGCGCCTCGCACAAATCCGATAATCGTAATCTCGTATTCGTTCGAAATGGAGCCGAACCGGTGTTACGACACGCGGGCCAATAATGCAACACGCAATTTAGCTACTTACGTGCACTTTAACGACAGTTGGCCAAGCACCCTGTTGGTTCTCTAATGTTTTCTGGGATTCGGCCATTAAATCGAAACGACCGAGCTAATGCTGTCGTTCTTGCCGCCTACGAGAGACACTCTCGTAACGAGCCGTTCGGTTTCGCCTCCGAAATATTTTCATTCGTTCACGGACGTTGTCTCGCTTCCGTCCTATCGTCGGTAACTTCTGATTAACCGAGCGCGCTTATAACGCGATAACCGTTGGTCATTTGTTATCCAACTATTTGGCGGTGGAGCGTGCAGATTAGCCCGTCGCAGGAGCTCGTCGGTAATCATTTATCGGGCTCGTCAAAAGTTTATAGAGCGTCGCCTCTGAAAAATGAGGCCCTTTAAGGATGCGCGATGCGAACTATCAAGTGTCAGCTGCGGCGATCGATCAGCAGATAATTTTATTGATTACAGCTGGCGCAAGGGGCGGAGGAGGAAGGAGATACCCGGTGATCGTGTTCGTGCACGGAGAGAGCTACGAATGGAGCAGCGGCAATCCGTACGATGGTAGTGTGCTGGCGAGTTACGGGGGTGTCGTCGTCGTTACCATAAATTACAGACTCGGCATTTTAGGTGAGTTATTTTACCCTTCTTTCGCTTGGCTGTCCGACTGTTTAGTAATCCTTTGCCTGTAATAGGAAAATCGTTTAGCCTGTAATAGATTAATCCTGTTCGAACTTGGATAATCCATAGAACGTCGGCAAATGTAATTGCGTTTATAATTAATGCGGTGACTGTAATTATATCAACCGCGACAGTAAGTGCGGCGCGGCATGCTTGCACGGGTGATAATCAATTTGTCAGCAAACGATTATTCAATTTCTATGAGAACGTATACACCCCCTTCGTAGCGACAGGATCAACATCGAGAACACAGCTCCATATTTCCTACCCCTTGAACCTTTTAAAACCCCATCAACCGCCGACCGAGAAATTTCGCCAGACACCGAACCGGACCGAAAACCACCCTCGTCATCGAGGCGAGAGAACCGGATGGAAGAAAATTCTGACAGACAACGTCTTTGGCGTGGTGGAGCGAGCTCGAATTAATCTCGATCCTCTGACAAGCGTCAGCGAGTTAAACTTTGTCACCCAGTTTCTGGAAATTCAGCATCCCCGGTCGGCATACCGCAGAGGCGATCGTTAGCGCTTCGAACGCCTCCCTTAATTACGTGCGTGCAGAAATTCGCAAGGGTGGGGCGCATGAGCTACAAGACCCGTAGAAGAGATGGGCGCAGTCATTAGCATGGCTACTGTGTACGTCGACTGGACGTCCAGGTGAAACTAATTCCCAACCCCGTCGAATATTGCGCACCTCTGACAAATCATAAAGACGTACGCCCTCATTTTGCAACAATCGATGGATCACACCGAGCACATATTTGATATACAATAATTGCCGATAATTAAATATAATACAGGAGTTGGCAAATACAGAGAAATGTAACTACACATTTGCCGCGATTCGATCACCCCAACGAACACGTACTTGATTGAGTTGGCGAGCCCCTAAGGAGAAAATTGAAGAAAAGCAAAGGGCATTTGCCTGCGTGGCCAGGCAGAAGGGATAGGAAGCCGGAGCGGTTGCCAGGCAACCCGGGCAACCAAATCTAATAGGAAACTCATTACAGCCGAGGCTTCCGTTTCACCAAACTAAATTCTTGACTCTGCCTCCGTTTCCGTAACAGCGACGGCTGCTATTCTTGCCCTTGCGCCGCCGATATATGCCCTCCTCGAGCTATGTTATATTCCCGAGACGTCGGCTCGATTCTTCGACGTCCCCGATAGGGCAAGAAAGGGACGGCCGTGTCGTCGACCCGGGACACGTATTACTGGAAATGAACCGACGACGTAGTTCGCGGAGATTAATCGAGATTTTACGCGGAGCCAATTGTCGGGACGAGTTAACTTCCTGCAATTAGAACTCGCGTTTCAACCAAGGGAATATGAAGTGGAAGAACGACAGGGAGCTCCTCCAGGCTCTTCGACCGGGTCTCGTCTGAGTGGGAGGGAATTTTTTTTGTGGGATTACAAGGGGATGAGAATCCACGCTTTGCCAAAGATGAATATTGATTCAAAATGATTTCGAACGGCAGAAATGTTATAGTCGCGATGGAAATAATTAAAAGATGTTTAACCCTCTGGGCAGACGGGGATAAAGTGGAATCCAGTTACATCGTGTCACGAAACGCGTCCAACCTTTTTCTCTATTGCGTTTCCCTGTTGTCCTTTTCGGCCAGCTAAAGTGACGCGGCCCGGAACGTGTCCCACGGAACGCGGAGGATGTAACGAGATTCCTTTCCTTGAATTACATTCCCAGCATTTCGCGCGACGGCGGGATTTCGTACGGCGAAACCGGGGGATCGCGTGGATTGCTTAAATTTCTCTTTAATTATGTATTTAAGGCTTCCAAAGAATTATTCGTTTTCATTAAAACAATTCTCGGCAGAAAATAGTACGCGCAATTAGCGTACTATTGCAGACTGCACCAGCAACCGGAATACCGGAAAAGTGTCGAAATTTTATTCCATCGTTAGGTCGTCGAGCGGAACGACTTGGTTTCGGGGAACACTTTCCTCCCGCAGTGTTCGGCATTCCCCTCTTTTTGGTTCGCGTATCTCCCACGGCCTGTAAAAGTGACGCGTAGCTTTGTGCCGAACGAAAAGTGGCGGCTGTTCGCGGATGCCGTCAGGCGAAGGGGTAGGCGTGCGATATCCAGCCGCGGCTGTGCACGCCCATGTACCGGAAAATTTAAATCAACGAGTAACGTTCAGCAGTTCCATTGTAACGCGAAGAATAGGAGATACGGAAGCCCGGCACGACAGATACGCCGGAGGTTGAATATCAAATGGGATATGACCGGTGGTTTATTTCTATTCCAGTTTCACGCGTTTTCCACCGCCGCCGCGCGATTCGGCCCCTCTGCTTTTTTTTTCTTCTTTTCAACCAGAATGTCCTCTCCTTCCTTCCCTCTTGCTTGACATCCACGAGCCCTGTCGTTTCGTTTTGTTTTTTTTTTGCTTTTTTAATGTTCGCGTGACGCTGCTCGCGTGCTTCGAACGATCCACTTGGACACGATAGCAACCGGAAGCACCACGATCACGATTGTATCATTAGCGTTTTATACGTGCGAGGGCCGGTCCGGTGTGATAGGCCCGCGCCGGAAACGCAATTAAGAGTACTCGATTACAAAGAGGGATTCATCGAATCAGTGCTAGAAATAAATGAGCTTTTCCTTTTAGTTCTTCCTTTTTTCCTTTTCTTTTTTTTTTCTACCTCGATGCGTGTTTCCAATCATGGACAACGGTCAAGTTTCTCGTTTAACGAGACACGCCGCATCGGGCGAAATCGGACGGCGTGGCGCGATGCTTTAAAACGCAATCATACGAATGCGTTCGGTAATACGGCCGGAAACATCATCAATCAAACGTATCCGCCGACACGGCCGGGAAGCCTAGAAAATTGCACAGCGATATATTATCCGGCGAAAATTGCGAAACGCGCATGCATATTCAACGCGCATTGTTTAGAACGTAAGCGTTACTTTAAATCTCGTTTTCATCGATCATATCGAGGTGTGTCGAAAGTCAGCTCGACAGGCTCAACGAATCACGAATTTATTACCATCTTCGGCCGGATAAATCAATGCTTCCGTTTCCTTTTATTTCGGCCGCTTTTTCGTGATCGCAACGAATTTCGTGTCTCTGTTTTGGAGCGGGTCGCGCCGACAAACGAGTTGCAGCAAAAAAAAACCGAGAAAGCACTGTTTAATTACAGCCACGAGCTGCTTGGGTAAATTTTCCCTGAGAGGCACTCGCTGGAATTTTTTTATCGTCCGCGACTTCCAACGGGAATCGCAATGTATTCGCTCCGGTTTTTATTCCGAATTGTGTTTCGGTACATAGTCTCCTGAATAGTGAACGTTCAAATATACTTATTAACTTCGCCGCGAACCTTTATACCCGCCGCGCTTATTCTTCTCGCCCTTTAAAATTCATTCGTTTTACACCCACTTGGACGATTCGGAAAAAGTGGAGCTCGTTGTTTCAACTCCAACAGGAGAAGTATCTTCAGCGCCGCGAACTCGCAAATTTTTACGACGACGAATGAAAAGTCCAACGATCACAGTAGTTCTATAAATCATTTCAATATCGAAAGCAAATATATCACAATTTCAGCAAGTACACGTTCACCTCCGCGGTATCGAGTGTCTTATTTTATTCGATAACCAGAGGCCCCCCTTTCGAGAACTCCAATGTAGAATAGAAGAATTCACTTGAAGGACCGGGGCTTGCGCCGTTAATTGGCATGTTCTCTGGGAAATGAATTTATCGGCGATCGTGCAGCGAGGAAATTGTCTGCGAATTCAGATCCGACCGAAAGAAATTCATTGCACGTAGCTCGCGTCCTATTCTGCCTCGCGCGACTTCCATTTCTCGAAATTAAATGTAAATTCCTGTATTATTCTTGGCAATTTCGCTTAATATCGTGCCGGCTGCCTGTGTTATCGAATTATTTCGCCGACTTAATACACGCCGCGACCGGCGCCTAAACAGCCTCCTATTATCGAGTGTGCTTGGAATTTTTCTTGGAATTTCTTCTAGTGGCGTGCCGCCGCAGAAGTCGAGCACCAAGAAAGTTACTTAACGGTGTATAATATGGAATCCGGTATCGACACTCGAAAATGTTACGTAAAAATGTTGCAAGTATTATCCGTCGCAGTTACGAGTGACGGTTTAATCGATTTGCAACATTGTCGGAGAGTTGACTGCAACCGAAAATTGTTTTACGATGTTTTTACGGGTTCGAATACAGCGCGATATTATTTTCTAACATTTTTATGGCGTTCGGGAAAGTCCGAGGTCCATCGGCAGTTTTATTGCGAAATTTATGAATGCCCCAATTCAATGCGCAACGTTAACTCGATACCGCTGGAACGTATTAAAAAGGGGAGAAATAATTTTCAAGCTTGCGGGAAGTTTCGCAACAAGTCGGGGATACGTTTCAACGCTCCTGCGCCGTTCAACGATCGAAAAATTAATTTTCGCCCGTTAAAATAGATTCCGGAAAGCTGCATACGGCTTCGCATCGTTGTAACGATATCGGTAACACGGTAACGTTCAACGGCAATTTGCAAAAGCCACGGCCCCGTTCACGACCTTTGCTTCAAAGCCCAGGGACGCGAGAAATCGTTTCGCAGCTCTGTCACAAAGCCAGAAACCCCTTTTCCTCAAATTTTCCGCCATGAAACGACTTTACAGCGCCGTGTACATTTGCTGGCGCGTTACCCCCCGTAAGGGAATCTCCGTTCATGCCCCTGAAATGTGGGTCAACGTCATTCTACTGCCTGTTCGCCGGAACCGTTGCCAAACCGATAATTCAACCGGCTCGTCGTCGCTCGTGGAAAAATGCGAAGTCCCGGAACAACGGGAGTCGGTCGAAAGGAATTTCGAAGCGGGAAGTCGTTCCGTTTATCGTCGCGCAAACGAGCAATTGCCAGAGGGTGAGAACGTTAGGGGCGCGAAAAGTCTACTGCATTGCTCGTACTTCTGAGAGAATCCGCAGGGTTGCGAGCATCGGACCCCTTATTTGTTTATTCGTTTACACGTCTGAACGGATGCGAACGAATTTCTCCTGTTTTCACAGCTTTTCGCACGCTGCTCAATCGTTGCACTTGAGGAAGTCAGAGTTCCTTTTTCGAGTTAAAGCTCTTCAACCGTTCGAAAGTTTCATTCGAAACTCATTAAACTCTTTAATGCTTCCCCAAGTATTGCGACAGACGCCGCGAGTTATCCTCGGGGGATTACCGCGCGCCGTTGAATTCGGGAAATATTGTTAAAAAATTCACGAGAACGGGGAAAAAGAAAGTCGTTGTGTCCAGGGTAACAAAAAGTTCCGGGCAAGGGGAAATTAATTCCTATCGAGCTCGTGCGAGAGTGCTCTCTGTTCGCGCGATGCATTCTAAATGGCATACAAAATTCAGCCCGAGCGAATAACGCGTTCGATAATAGTTGCAACGTCATTTCCGGGACACAGGGTGGTACGAAAAAAATCAACCGGGGAAATTCTGGCAACCATCGGGTCCAATTAAACGACAATGAATCTAGAACGACGTGCCCGCCGATCAAATAATCGAACGATTTATTCGCCCCCCGCCCCCACGGGCGTGTTCTATTTTGCATATCGTCGTTACCGCTCGCGGGGATATCGCTATCAATCGATGCGGCCCATTGAAATAGTATTTATGGTGAACGGAAACACGGCAGACCGGAAAAGCCGTGGCTGCCCGGTCAGTGGTGTCTCTCGCGCTAGCGCCAAGTCGCTTCGTTTCCTTCGACCCGAGTGCCACGCTCGTTTCTTACACTCCCTTCTAGATGGAACGGACTTCCTACACGCTCGTTGACACGCGTTTACGTCCAAAGACACGAGCCGTCGTGAATTCAGATCGCCATCTGAAGGCTCGATAATGAAGGCCGTCGGAGATCCTTTTTATCGTCGACTGCATTTGAGGAACACGCTAGATCAATCTTTGGGAGCGTAAAATTTGCTTCGGCTGGTCCTGCGTCTACAGAATGATTCAATACTGTGTGCGCGATTAAGTAGAGTGATTGGGATTAATCTGATTAGGTCGGGGACAGGATAATTAAACCGCGGTTGCACAGCCGAGCTCGCCGCAAACATACAAGCGTGTGGCAACTGAGCATAATCGGGCTTGTTTTGATTACAGGCTTTCTAAACGCCAACACGGATTCGCACTTACGCTCCCCGGCGAATTACGGGCTGATGGATCAGATCGCGGCCCTGCACTGGGTGCAGGAGAACATCGGATACTTCGGCGGGGATCCTAGGAATGTGACGTTGGTCGGCCACGGGACGGGGGCTGCCTGTGTTAACTTCCTGATGACCAGTCACGCTGTGCCTGACGGTAATACTCATTTTTCTTTTCTTAATGTATCTGTAATATTGTGCAATATACCTTTCCCTTTTTCCCTTTAATCGTTGCATTTACATTATTTAATATCGATAGATGGTTAAATAGAAATTACACTGCGGCATTGTTCTAATAGCATTGATAATGGTACCAGCACTGATAACAATAATAATAGTCAGCTGTTTGGTACGGAAAAGTTGTAACGGTAAAAGAACGGTATGTGCGCGAAGGAAGAGGAATTTACATACATCAAGATGATTTATGAAAGAGGAATGTAATGGTAAAAGATGCTGAGAGTTAAGCTCTGCAAGAGAACAGGCATGGAAGGCATTTTTTTTTTCGCTTCTACGTAACGCGTTTGCATTTGAAATTCTCCAATTATAAGCTGCGAGCAAAGTACCTACAGTTGCTTCGAGAAAGTCGACGACCTATTGAACGAATTTCGGGCCATCGAAAACGCGGGTGTTCATTCGCGCGTTAAAAGTGCGACGGGCGAGAAACGGATTGACGACGGGGCGCAATTAAAGGAAAGGACGATGATCAAAAGAGTTTCTCGAGCCGGCCAGTGAAGACGCGTCTTCTTAATCGAGTCACCGGGTAGTTCACCCCATTGGGGGAATGTCGGGGTCAGGCCGGCGTGTACTTTATTTCTGACGTGTGCCAGCCCTTGGAATAATTAACGCCGGGTCACGCTAACCCTTTTAACAGCCGCGACTAGAAATAACCGGCGGAATATTCAAGATTAAAGCGTTAGATGTAAACGAGGGGTGAACGAAGTACTTGGCCTGGTCGAGCCATAAAAACTGTCGTCGCGCTCCCGTCAGACTTTGCGAACTCGGCCCCTTGTTGTTGTTAGTCTTGCCTGGATTCGTCTACAAAGGCCACCCTTTCGAGCATCAGTCACTTTGTCGCGGGAACGTCGCTTTGGTCATCGTTCCAACATTTTTTATCGGCTTCCCCTGTGAAAGAAGACCGCCGCTCGCGAAAAAGAATACGCAACCGTGAAGTATCGCTACCCACCCCGCCCTGAGTTGCCGACCTTGTGCAATTAATACGCAGATTTCCAACGAACACGATCCGCACGGGCGTAAATCTCTTTCAAACTCGACGCAAACTATCGGCCCCGGGGAAATTAACAAACGGTAAGTCTGGCGAAAATCGTTTTCTCGGGTCCTTTGTTGTTGGTGGTCGCGTGAGCGGAAGTTGCTCGGGGGATATTTCAGCGCATGGAAGACAGATCGATCCCT
This sequence comes from Nomada lathburiana, assembly GCA_963667235.1. Lineage (NCBI taxonomy): Eukaryota > Metazoa > Arthropoda > Insecta > Hymenoptera > Apidae > Nomada > Nomada lathburiana. Next base: position 10,026,232 of record OY763909.1, read on the forward strand.
CGTAGGTGGGGAAAAACAACGAAGTAATGTGCCCGAAGGGTTCCAGCTTATCGTTAATCCAACCGAGCGATAATTCACTACAGCTGGAAGCTGTCAATGAGGGTTAGATCAGCTGATTCTACCCCTAATTTATCGCGTTTGGTAAACCACCGTCTGCTCGCCGGTGACTTCGCGCGATAACGAATGAGATTAACTTTAATATGCGTACATGAGCGCAGCTTGACCGACTGCCGCGCGGAAAATTCGACGGCAATTCGATTCGCGCCAACAACACCTGCGGTGCGCTTGAGACTTTCCGGTAATCCTGCATGCTCTGAACGTCAATTACAAATTTATCAACGCAGTAAAATATTCGGTTACGCGAGAGCAATTTATTGAAAACAATAACTGCGGCACGTTTGTTCAGAACAGCGCAAATTAATTGCGGCAAGAGGTATGTAAGGCTAAGCTCGGCGTCTGACCAGTGAGCGACCTACACTACTTGCACTCGTCTCTTCGGCAAGAAACTTATTTAAAATTTTTAAATCTCCAAAGACACAAAGCGCGCCGACATCGTGCATTATTTCAGAGCTTTTCTACGCGCGTTCTAAAAATTATAATTCGCCCCCAAGCCATATCCAGCAATCCAATGCAGTTGAACAATATCACTCCCCTTTAATCGTCGCCAGCCTCTGACTCCGTCAAAGTATCATCCTGCCGCTGGTCCCATCATGAAAATAAAACGAAGAGCACCACCTAGTTTTACCGCGGCCGGTGTGACAAGTCGTGGGTAAAGGTCTCGTATTCGTCGTCGAGCGAAGCAACGCGCGTCGAGCGGTATTACGGGCGGAGGGCGCGTTTAATGAGTCCGCGGCCGGCTAAATGCCACGCAACGCCGCCATTTGTGACGTAAAATGCTCCGCGTAATTTGCGCCGATGGCATCAGCGTCGCCGTCCACCGATGAATGACGGCAATTCTGTTCAGGAGGATCGCTTTAATGGAAAAAGCCGGCCTCGTCGCGCCAACCTGTGCCTGCGCGTGCATTCTTTTTTTCATCTGCAGATTTTTCCGCGTACCCGGCTCCGTTTTGCAAATTGTTATTTGCGCCCGCAGTCTGTTTTTATTCTTGCGTTTTTACGGCGCGGGTACATTTGCAATTTCTCCCGCTATTCAGTTTATCTCGCGAGCGTGGAGAAAAAGCGCGGGGTACTGGGAGGGCTGAAAAGTTGATTCGGTTTAATTAATTAAAAGTGCGCGATAACGCGCGTATCACGTTTGCCCGTGCATTCTGTCTAATTACGTGGCCGAAAGGGGGAGTGCGTGCACCGGACGAACCAAACTGCTTATCGGATCTCGACTTTTATACCGTTTCGCGTGATTTATACGCAGCCGCAACGAACACTCCGGCAATCTTAACACGCTGTTTGTCATACGGCCAGAACGTTCCGAGTGTTATTTTCCAAAATATTCCCGGCGATTCTAGTAAATCAATCGCGACTGCCCTACAGTCGTCCACTCTGTACACTTCACTGACGTTTCGGAAAAATTGCCCTCTCGCACGCCACCTCTAATTTCACCGTCGATTATAAATGAAATAAACTGGTGCTCGCAAAGCGAAACTATTCAGAGACACGAGGTCCTTCTTCTATCCAGAGTACCACAGTGATCGCACTCCACTGAGACTTCCCCGTGCCACAGGGGCACAGAATTTATCAGATGCGTTCCGGACAGGGGCGGGAAAAGTGTGCCAGGTACTCCGTCGTCGCAATGACTAAAACGCCTGGGTGAAACGTTAGCGTTATCCAGGCGATCGATCCGAAATCGGATCGCGACTTCCTTCAACCGGTCGTTTTCTGATGGCATCTAATCCGTCGAGTTTAATCTACGCCCGCCCCGAATGGATAATGTCCGCGGTTAGAAACTCTCTATCGGGTGGCAGACCAAACAGAATCGCTATCAGCTGGGATCCGCCAGGGGAGGCAAACCCTGCGGCATCGTGCCCCTACATAAATACTCAGCCCTGTCCGATGCAACGGACTGGTATGCTTGGCCACGAATATCGAGTAGCGTATTCGTGAATTAGAAGATTAATAAAATAATCGTTTCCCCGATTTAGATTTGTTGGCTGAGAAAATTTGTTCGAGGGATTATCCGTGTTCCCTTTATTGTACATCCTGCGGCGTTAGAAGTTTTATTGCGAACAGAACGGCCGTTCCTCAAACAGAAACCAATAACCTTCGTGGTTTCAATGTATGGTATCTATGGTATCAACGAGGTTGCACGGATGTTGGTCCAATTAATTTTGGTGTTAATTGCTGCGGTGGAAATATCGTCCGCTATTGTTAGATATTGTAGTTTGGTTCTGTGTTGCCTGTTCGGGGGGGAACAGGTCGTAACTAGTGGCGGTAGAAATAGGTTGGTCTCCCTGGAATTCTTGTAATCGTTCTGCACCTGATAGATTTCTGATACTGTTCCCTTCGTTGCTTCCGGATAAAATGGGTAGTTTCCCGTTTACCTTCTTGCCTCGGGCTTTTCAAAGCACGCACGAATGCATAGAAACGGTAGAAAACATTCGGCGCCATCGTAATAAATCGTACCACAGTTATTAATCCCCTCGGTTCTATCCATCCTGCTAATATACCGCCAGCAATGTTGCCTCACTTGCAATCCTCAGGCACAGCGCGAGCATTTCCGGTAGCTCTGGACTGTCTCCGCGTAATTCATTCACGATTAATAAATCACACCACAACATCTTGGCAAACCGAGCGTAAAAATGAATACAGCGAAAGAATAATTCAGAACGAGGCATCAAACATTTAATCTATTCCACGTACCGTGAACGACGAGTCTTTGCCCTCGAACGTTCGAGCTCTATTTAAAAATCGAACACCCCATTGAACAGGATAGCCGTATGCATCGGCACTCGTTCGATCGTCCAATTCGAACGCTCGCATTTTAAACCTCACCGCCGAATACACCTCCTCTCCGAGGCACCTCTCGTCGAAGATAGTCGAGATCTCGTCGAGGAACGAGGATACACAAGGGGGAAAGAATCCGCGAGCTTAAAGGCCGGTCCTCGACGACGATCTTGTAGGGTAAAGGCTCGGATCAAATCGCTCTGCTAACGAGGTCATTTCGCGCGCCTCTGACCGTGAGAGGAATCCCTCGCGTCGTCGGCGACGAAACGATTTCTTTCTTGGTCGAGTGCGGGCTCGAGAGGAGTGCACTCTCTCGTCCGGACAACGAGCGTATTCAATAAAACATGGGGGCTGCGGAATCGATGTTATCGGCCCAGTTTCGCTTCGCGGCCGATTAACCCTTTGCCCGAAGAAATCACCCGAGACATACCTCCCGACCGGTATCGTATCGATATTTTTTTTCTTCAATTTGCCATTGCATTTCGCCCTGGAACCAGCGGGAAATTTAATAAGGACTCTATGAAGTGGAAACGTTCTCTTATTTTTCATCCGCCTTAATGTACAAGGGAATACGTAATAGACTGACCGATCAATCGTTGACCTATACTACTTGCCGCGATATCTTTCATAATATCCCGCGCCGATCGAAGCGAATGTTCGAACATGCAATTCGAAGATTTTCCACGCTGTTCGAAGAACGTTGAAGAAAAGGAAAGATTATAATTCGTCCCCGCGTTAATTGAACGAGCGACGCAGATCCTCATCGTGCCGAGATCTAAAAGGAACACACAAACGGCGAAAAACTTTCGAAACATTCTGCCTGTTATCTCGCTGCAAAAGTAGAACACGCTGGATACGGGACGTTAACGACGGGGACAGGCAGCGTTCTTTGGAAAAAGTTCGCGTCACGATGCCCCCGGCCACTTTCGAACAGGAAATGCCGGGGGGACGGAAGACGCGGATGAAAGGCGGATCGATATCCCTGTTCGGCTGCCCATTACCGCGATGCGGAATGACGTGCAGCCAGCGATGCACGTACACGCTTATGCACGCGTGCAAAACGCAGCCTCCGCGTCGATCAATGCGACACGAACTCTTTAAGGTCGACGCTAATGAGTCCGTGTCGGTGGAACAAGGATGTTCGGCAAACTGTCGGTACAATTCGGGAGAATGTATTTATTTCAGAAATCGTGCGGGAAAGATTTGCAGTCGTCCGTCAACAAAATATACCTGCTCGGGAACGTTGCACACCTTTACCCGCCATAAATCATGAAACACAAATAAGGAGCTTCTTCTGCCTTTATACAGTTAATTCTGATTAGCCATTTTTTTTTTTTTTTTTACAAGCATAATAACTTCACGTTCCCCGCAAACACTAGACTCCACGTCACTGTTTGTTCGCTCTTCGTGCAACCCATTCCTCGACGAATAAATCCCCAGTGTCGTTACCAGGAACGACGATCCATCGATTAATTCAACATCGCCGCGCAATTACTTCGCCCTCTGAACAGGCATAAAAATTCAGAATCTGCAAGTCCGCCTGGTACGTTCTACGCCGTCCTTCAAAATCGATGATTCTTGCACGACCAGGTGGCCGTGAATCACCGGCACGGTTGATGGACAAAGTCGAGAAATTCTGGGAGAGACTGCACTTTCTCTTCAACGCTTGTTGGCGAGGGAGGAAAAGAAAACGTAGAAAACGAGGAGTCACGATGCTTATTCGTTCCCCGTCGCCTTGGTGGCGAGGAAAACGTGGTCGATGAAAAGCGTGATCGGCCAAGGGGGAACGATTTCCCAGGAAACTCCGCAAATTCCTTTTCCTGGGAGAAAAAAACGGTGGGAAGGCGAAACGCGAACGGACGCTTAATGCGTCGCGAGGCCACGAATATTCACGCTGGAGATTGTATTTATAACTGCGTGGAGAGAGGAAAAAGTTGTTCGAGTGGCCGGTTAATTTAAATATCGACCGCATAAACATTCTGAGCTAGAGAAGAGGCGGTAAGCCGCTTGCAACTTATGAATATTACCGGAGAGCGTAAGCTTCTACTTTCCGCCCGGTCCCCACGGCCTTGGCTGTGCTTCTTCATTCTCCTTTTCTTGTTTCGCCGGCAGACTCGGTATTAAAGGTATCGCCCGTACACAGGGACGCTGACAACCGCCAGGTTTGATAAGTTAATAAGCTTTGCCGAAGACGAACGGTCACCGTGACGGGAAAAAATAGCGGAGGCTGACCTGAGTAATTTCTTAAATATCTGCCCTTTAAACAGACGCTTCCTGAATAGATATTTTATCTTAGAGAATAGTACACCTGCGCCACGTACTTGGGCTGGATATGGAACGAGCAAGAATTTAATACTTGCCAAATTATTATGAATAAGAACAACGCGTTATCCAATGGCTGTGAATCATTGTCAACGGGGAAGGAGCATCGCGCGTACATCCTGCATGTGCTTGATGACTTGGATAATGCTGTGTACAGAAATGTACTGACTCGGAGAAACCGTCAGTCACCGCCTGTCTTGCCTGAGTGGCAGCTACTAAGCCAGCAAAGGGACAGACCGCCTGAGGCGACAGAAACCTGAGCATTCACGCTATCCACGCCTAATGTGAGCATCTGTATGAGATTCTCGTGCCGTATCGACAGCTTCCAGTGGTACAAATTTCTCAAGATGACTGGACCCGTCCACGTGAGCATGATGTTCGAGTTAATACACTAATCTCACACGGTTTCGTATTTTTCCGCCGCAATATTGAACGGAAATCTTCCCTCGTATTTAATATACAATATCCGGCGCATATTTCCATACATTTTCAAACTCCTATTCAATCTATTTCCCGGGTAAACGCGAAACGAATTCATCAGGGAGGGTGAATCCTTTGGGCCCTGATATGAAGATTAACGACTCCCAAGTTTCCGATTAAACGCAGCCAGCCGACCAGGGGGAAAAGCTTCGGCTTTTGTCTGCGCCGTGAAACAACGTTATCTCGATTCCCTAACGAAGCCAGCCGAAACCACGATAACCCTTTGCTTGAAAACAAGTGTCCCCGCATCTGGTAACCGTGGAGCTTCTCTCGAAGCACAACGGCGCTTGGATAATGATGTATCCTGGTGAACTGTCGCGATAAGATTGCTCCGCGAACGATACGAAGATTAACGACGGCCGAGATTTAAGTAACTTCCGTTAGGAAATCCTGTTTGATGGCTATCAAGCCGGCCAACGCTACGTTGGCTACGCGATGCGGGATGCCGTGCGTTGTTTCACTTGAACAGCAATTTTACGCGAGCTCGGACGGAATTTGCAAATTCATCGAATGCTCCTTTTTATTTTGACACAGATTTATAGCTCTCTGGAAGCAGAATAGGATACCGGTTGGCAAGCACAACCGCAAAGGAAAGGGTTTTCCCGTAGCCATTTAATATCTGGTTCCCGAAATGTTGGGAATGCTATTTTCATGCCAAACAGCCAATGAATTCGCGAAGATGTAGTCCTCGTTGATACCGAAACGGATATAGAAGAGAGACTTGTATCTCTAATTAAATTTGCTATTAAATTTCATGGAGAGAAACGCTTCTTTCTTATTGTACAAATTTTGTGCGCAATGTTTGGTACGTGGGATTGAAATTATTGATCGGTGCGATGTGGAAGGTAGCTCCAGGGCCACGTATGAAAGATGGATAACCGACGGTCATTACTTTTTAACTGTTCCAGGTCTGCTGTTCCATCGCGGCGTTCTAATGTCTGGCAGCGCGCTTTCTCCGTGGGCGTTGGTGAGAGGAGCCGCAAATTACGCTCTGCAAGTTGCCAAACATCTAAATTGTTCGTGGGTGAGTACTGCCCGGAGTGCATTACATTAAGGTCTCCGGTTCGACGACAACTCCGAAGCAAATAACCCGTCGTCAGACATTCCCCGCGAGGGAAACAATTCCTCTCCCTCCACCATGGGGGTAGCGTGTGCCGCACGAGCAATGTTACATCGCACTGCACCTGGTAAAAGTATGAAAAAAAATTGTACTCCGCAAAAGTGACCCACGGTTTTGCAAAGCATGGGTAGAATAATATTGGTCAGGAATACAAGGATAGGGGCACCGTAAAAAAGTATAAAAAATTGCAGCAAAGCAAGATACAATGGCAGTGCAAAGTCTGGGGTAGACACTTTATCGAACAATACTGGACAGAGTGTCTGGCATTATTTTCACTGGTGTATCGCAGCTGGTTTAATTCTATTCGACGGAAGAGGATATTTTCGTACGGCTTGCGTTGGCGTTCGCGATAAAACGTGAAACTCCCACCGGGAGCGATGTCCGCCGTGCATATTAGCTTAATTGAAACGCATCGTTAATATAATTGCGAGTGCGTAACTAACGGACGTAAAAACAGCCCGGTCCCTATGGTTTCGTTTGATGGCATAATTTATGCCCGCAACATTTTCGACGCTGTACCCTACCCCGAACCATATTTCTAAAATTGCTTAAACAAAAGATGTTGTAAATAAGTACAAAGATTTGAATATTTATTACAGACACCTGGACAAAGTTACAGCAGTGGGACAATTTTTTCTCTGTAGCTTATTCTTTTCCCTTTCGTTTGACACCCAATTTATTAAAAAACCAAACACCAGGAGCCGAGATAACAATTTTTTTTAAATCTTATCCCTAACGATATGTCAAAAATGGAACATGTGGCGCCATCTCGCGTTTGCGGCCTTTTTCGCAGTTTTGCGATCCGCCAAAACCAAAATCCTGGATTACATCGTTAATTTAAACAATTCCGTTTTTCTCGGCTTCTAGTGCGTTGATTTATACCCGGCTTGTCTTAAATTAAAGCTACGGACCATAGCTATCTCACCCAACAGTTGCAACAATATGGCCTTTGTGGTTTAAAAGTTATTAACAATTGAAATATTGGCAAAAATGCACTTCGGGTCACTGCAATTATCTCGGCTTCTGGAGGCGCTACATTAATGACCAGGTGCTTAAAATAAAGGTAAAGGAGGCCGCTACACGGCAATAAACGATTCATAAATGCTGGATGCGCCGATTATTTTGTATAAACAATTTAACAATTCGATTGAGAATTGCACCGAAACTATACACGAGGGCCGATTTCGTGGTGAATGAGATTATTCTTTGGACCAAGAGCTTCAATTTGAGAGGTCGATGATTAAAATCGGTCCAGCAGAAGCCGAGATAATTGAATTTGTTTATAAAAATTGTAAGCAAATGCGATTACTGCCGCTTCCTGACGAGATACATCAATGACCAGAGGACATAAATGAAAGCTTGTGGCATAAGCTACAATGTCCAATAGGTGTGATCATCATACCATGTTACGTTCATTTGTTATAAACAATTAAACAATTAAAACTGTTATTACGGCCAACTGCATATAGGTGCAGCAACGTAGTATTTTTTATCGTATAGCTTATTCGTTTCCCTTTGATTTGACATCCCATTTATTAAAAAACAACCAACAGGAGCCGAGATAACAATTTTTTTAAATTTAATCGGTACCGATGTGTCGAAAACGGTACAAGTGGCGCCATCTCGCGTTTGCGGCCTTTTTCGCAGTTTTGCGATCCGCCAAAACCAAAATCCTGAATTACTTCGTTAATTTAAACAATTGCGATTTTCTCGGCTTCTAGTGCGTCGATTTATACCCGGCTTGTCTTAAATTAAAGCTACGGACCATAGCTATCTCCTCCAGCAGTTGCAACAATATGGCATTTGTGGTTCAAAAGTTATTAACAATTGAAAAATCGGCAAAAATGCACTTCGGGTCACTGCAATTATTTCGGCTTCTGGAGGCGCTACATTAATGATCGGGTGCTTAAAATGAAGGTAAAGGATGCCGCTAAACGGCAATAAACGATTCATAACTGCCGGATTCGTCGTTTACTTTGTATCAACAATTAAACAATTCGTTTGAGAATTGCACCGAAAATATACACGAGGGCCAATTTCGTGGGGAATCAGATTATTCCTTGGACCAAGAGCTTCAATTTGAGAGGTCGATAATTAAAATCGGTCCAGCAGAAGCCGAGATAATTGAATTTGTTTATAAAAATTGTAAACAAACGCGATTACAGCCGCTTCCTGACGATATACATCAATGACCAAACGACATAAGTTAAAGCTTGTGTTATAAGCTACAATGTCCAATAGGTGTGATCATCATACCATGTCACGTTCATTTGTTATAAACAATTAAACAATTAAAATTGTTATTACGGCCAACTGCAAATAGGTACAGCAACGGAGTATTTTTTATCGTGTAGCTTATTCGATTCCCTTTCTTTTGAGATGTCGTTGATTAAAATCGGCACATTAGAACGCGAGATAATTCAATTTGTTTAAAGAAATTATAAACAAATGCGGTTACTGCCACTTCCTGACGAGATGCATCAGTGACCAGAGAACATAAATTAAAGCTTGTGTTATAAGCTACAATGTCCAATACGTGTGATCATGATACCATGTTACGATCAATTGTTATAAACAATTAAACAATTAAAATTGTTATTACGGCCAACTGCATATAGGTACAGCAACGGAGTATTTTTTATCGTATAGGTTATTCGTTTCCCTTTCATTTGACATCCCATTTATTAAAAACCAACCAGCAGGAGCCGAGATAAGAATTTTTTTAAATTTAATCGGTACCGAAGTGTCGAAAACGGTACAAGTGGCGCCATCTCGCGTTTGCGGCCTTTTTCGCAGTTTCGCGATCCGCCAAAACCAAAATCCTGGATTACTTCGTTAATTTAAACAATTGCATTTTTCTCGGCTTCTAGTGCGTATTTTTTAACCGGACTTGTCTTAAATTAAAGCTATGCACCATAGCTCTCCGCTCCAGCAGTTGCAACAATATGGCATTCGTGGTTCAAAAGTTATTAACAATTGAAATATTGGCAAAAATGCACTTCGGGTCACTGCAATTATCTCGCCTTCTGGATGCGCTACATTAATGATCAGGTGCTTAAAATAAAGGTAACGGATGCCGCTACACGGCAATAAACGATTTATAAATGCTGGATGGGCCGTTTATTTCGTATAAACAAGTTAACAATTCGATTGAGAATTGCACCGAAACTATACACGAGGGCCGATTTCGTGGTGAATCAGATTATTCCTTGGACCAAGAGCTTCAATTTGAGAGGTCGTTGATTAAAATCGGTCCAGTAGAAGCCGAGATAATTGAATTTGTTTAAAGAAATTATAAACAAATGCGATTACTGCCACTTCCTGACGAGATACATCAATCACCAGAGAACATAAATTAAAGCTTGTGTTATAAGCTACAATGTCCAATACGTGTGATCATCATACCATGTTACGTTCATTTGTTATAAACAATTAAACAATTAAAATTGTTATTACGGCCAGCTGCATATAGGTAGAGCAACGTAGTATTTTTTATCGGGTAGCTTATTCGTTACCCTTTCTTTTGAGACGTCGTTGATTAAAATCGGCACATTAGAACGCGAGATAATTGAATTTGTTTAAAGAAATTATAAACAAATGCGATTACTGCCGCTTCCTGACGAGATACATGAATGACCAGAGGACATAAATTAAAGCTTGTGTTATAAGCTACAATGTCCAATAGGTGTGATCATCATACCATGTCACGTTCATTTGTTATAAACAATTAAACAATTAAAATTGTTATTACGGCCAGCTGCATATAGGTAGAGCAACGGAGTATTTTTTATCGGGTAGCTTATTCGATTCCCTTTCTTTTGAGACGTCGTTGATTAAAATCGGCACATTAGAACGCGAGATAATTGCAGTGACCCGAAGTGCATTTTTGCCAATATTTCAATTGTTAATAACTTTTGAACCACAAATGCCATATTGTTGCAACTGCCGGAGGGGAGAGCTATGGTGCATAGCTTTAATTTAAGACAAGTCCGGTTAAAAAATACGCACTAGAAGCCGAGAAAATCGCAATTGTTTAAATTAACGAAGTAATTCAGGATTTTGGTTTTGGCGGATCGCAAAACTGCGAAAAAGGCCGCAAACGCGAGATGGCGCCACTTGTACCGTTTTCGACACATCGGTACCGATTAAATTTAAAAAAATTGTTATCTCGGCTCCTGTTGGTTGTTTTTTAATAAATGGGATGTCAAATGAAAGGGAAACGAATAAGCTATACGATAAAAAATACTACGTTGCTGCACCTATATGCAGTTGGCCGTAATAACAGTTTTAATTGTTTAATTGTTTATAACAAATGAACGTAACATGGTATTATGATCACACCTATTGGACATTGTAGCTTATACCACAAGCTTTAATTTATGTCCTCTGATCATTCATGTATCTCGTCAGGAAGTGGCAGTAATCGCATTTGTTTATAATTTCTTTAAACAAATTGAATTATCTCGCGTTCTAATGTGCCGATTTTACTCAACGACATCTCAAAAGAAAGGGAATCGAATAAGCTACACGATAAAAAATACTCCGTTGCTGCACCTATATGCAGGTGGCCGAAATAACAATTTTAATTGTTTAATTGTTTATAACAAATGAACGTAACATGGTATGATGGTCACACCTGTTGGAGATGGTAGCTTATACTTCTAGCTTTAATTTATGTCCTCTGATCATTCATGTATCTCGTCAGGAAGTGGCAGTAATCGCATTTGTTTATAATTTCTTTAAACAAATTGAATTATCTCGCGTTCTAATGTGCCGATTTTACTCAACGACATCTCAAAAGAAAGGGAATCGAATAAGCTATACGATAAAAAATACTCCGTTGCTGCACCTATATGCAGGTGGCCGAAATAACAATTTTAATTGTTTAATTGTTTATAACAAATGAACGTAACATGGTATGATGGTCACACCTGTTGGAGATGGTAGCTTATACTTCTAGCTTTAATTTATGTCCTCTGGTCATTGATGTATCTCGTCAGGAAGAGGCAGTAATCGCATTTGTTTATAATTTCTTTAAACAAATTCAATTATCTCGGCTTCTACTGGACCGATTTTAATCATCGACCTCTCAAATTGAAGCTCTTGGTCCAAGGAATAATCTGATTCAGCACGAAATCGGCCCTCGTGTATAGTTTCGGTGCAATTCTCAATCGTGTTCAAATGTTTATACAAAATAATCGGCGCATCCAGCATTTATGAATCGTTTATTGCCGTGTAGCGGCCTCCTTTACCTTCATTTTAAGCACCCGATCATTAATGTAGCGCCTCCAGAAGCCGAAATAATTGCAGTGACCCGAAGTGCATTTTTGCCGATTTTTCAATTGTTAATAACTTTTGAACCACAAATGCCATATTGTTGCAACTGTTGGATGAGATAGCTATGGTCCGTGGCTTTAATTTAAGACAAGTCCGGTTACAAAATACCCACTAGAAGCCGAGAAAAACGCAATTGTTTAAATTAACGATGTAATCCAGGATTTCGGTTTTGGCGGTGAGCAAAACTGCGAAAAAGGCCGCAAACGCGAGATGGCGCCACATGTCTGATTATCGACATATCGGTAAATATAAAAATTTTTTAAAATTGTTATCTCGGCTCCTAGTGGTTGTTTCTTAATAAATGGGGTGTCAAATTAAAGGGAATCGAATAAGCTACACGATAAAAAATACTCCGTTGCTGTACCTAGAAGCAGTTGGCCGTAATAACAATTTTAATTGTATAATTGTTTATAACACATGAACTTCAGATTGAATAATGTTCGCACCTATTGTAGATGGTAGCTACTTCCTCGAGCTTTAATTTATGTCTTATGGTCATTGATGTATCTCGCCAGGAGGTGCCAGTAATCGCATTTGTTTATATTTTCTTTAAACAAATTCAATTATCTCGGCTTCTGCTTGGCCGATTTGAATCAATGATGACTCAAAAGAAAGGGGACCGAATAAGCTACATGATTAAAAATACCCCATTGCTGTAGCTTCATCCCGTTACGCGTAATAATCGTTCAAACATTATATTTGTTTATAATAAAAGAACCTCATGTCGAATAATGTTTACACCTATTGGTGATGGTAGCTTATACTTCTAGCTTTAATTTATGTTTTCAGATCATTAATATAGCTCACCGGCAAGTCGAAGTAATCGCATTTGTTTGTAATATTCTTAAACAAATTCAATTATCTCGGCTTCCGCTTGGCCCCAGAAACCCACCAGGTTATTTGGCTATACATGTACCTCGGCCGTGTTCTGGCTGCGCCGGATTAATCGGTACAATATTTTAGATGTTATACTTGTTGTTTCTATCCCAAATTCTACTAAGAGGTCATAGTATAATTTGCAAGTGGGCAAATTAAACAGAACACGAGTATAAAGGAAAATATCGAGTGCACGCTATTAATTAAAATAGATGCAATCAGTGCGAGACGTAACGCGCTGTCTGACCATATGGTGAGCAATACTACTTACACGGTATTCTATTTCAATTCTCGACGTACCGTTGACAAAGGAACTATTGTACGCAGGCCACTATGATTCCAATTCCCTGTGATAATTTTTTACGATACTGCGATGAGCTCTAGAGGAAAATACGTGATACAAAAAAGAATGGCAATTTCACCGTATCGTGTAAAGAGGGAAAAGCAAAATCTCGTATGCTAGTCGCAATCACTTTTCTCTCTTCCCGTGAAACATGTTCTAGATAGGGAAGCCTGAACAGGCCCTCGATTTGTAGCCGATTGAAAATAACGATTAAACGTGGAATCGGGGTAAGCACGGTCCGATTGTTTCACTGCTCAACCCCCCTTTCGAGTCACCGATACCCGTTGTTCCCGTCCAGTGGAAAAAAATAGGAAAGAGCGGTCGAAATGGAAAACGATACCGGATTATGTTATGCGAACCGATAGCTGCGATCCGGTCGAAATTGATTGAATTTGTCGTGGACAAAAAATGACGAAATTAATATTGTTCACGGATTTGGTGCCCGCGGCCAGCGGCGATGGTTCGAAATACCGGCGGGCGACGATCGTTGGCGTTTCGTCGGGTGATCATTGCTTTTGTATTCGGGTCGATGCTCCCGTTGTTAATGCGAGAAGTGCATCGAGGGTGCAGCTGAGTATTTCTGTGTGAAATTGGACGTTCGCTGTCGATTCGAAAATAACTTTAAGAGCTTCACCGTGCCCCAGCGTAGATTTATCAAGCTAGCAAGATTGAAATATTGATAAAAAATTTACACCGCGTCGAAGATTTATTTCGGTGGGTGATAAATCTAAATTCAGAAGACTCTCCTTCGATCTTCCACGTCGGCTGGCAGAAATCAAACGAACACGAAAAAGGGGAACGAGCGTGCCGGTCTAATTTTACGGTTTAGCTGCGCGAGAATCCGCGCAAGGGCTGCAGGCGAGAGAAAACCAATCACGGAACGTGAAACGAGGCCGCGGCATGCTTCAACCCCCAAAAATTCCCCGGCGAAATTGTCAAACCTCCCTCCACCGCCGCCCTTCTGCTCCAGTCGCTTGAAAATTGGAAACTCCTCCGCGAAATCGGCATTTCCGGCCAGCACTCAAGCATATCAGGGCGCCGATGAAATTCGTTAAACGAACGAATCGATGCTCTCACGCCATCGAAATCGACGATCCACCAGGGGTTGCAATGTGCATGACCCCCGAATTTCCTCGACGCAGCAGCTTGGTCGACATTCGATTGCGGCTAGCCTACGTCTACCTCCAGCAGGATTTCCAAAGGCGATTACAGAGCCGGTCGCTAAAGCAATTCATTTGCGTGTAGTCGAATTAAAGCGAATCCGTGCGTCGTCGTTGTGTTTGCTAATCGCCAATTCGCCCCTTTCATGAGATTACATCTATAGAAATTGTATCCTACGCGTTCCAAAATCGATCGTAACGTACAGTAATCATTTCATTTAATGTGACGCGTGTGCATTGAATTTTAGCTACATCTTTTTCTAGATTTTTCCAATATAAGACCAGCAGCCCCTAAAGTACGAGTGCCTGCTTCGACCAAAAGTTCACGTCAGTCGTTTTTCCAGGCCGCGAGTGATTCTCAGGCGCTGCTCAGATGTCTGAGGGAGGTACCACTGAACGCGTTGGTCTCGGTGCCAGTGAAAGGGTTGGAATTCGCCCCAGCCTTTGGACCCAGTATAGACGGCGTCGTGATTGACCCAGGTGATCCAGACGATCAAGACTTCACCCTCCAAGTGGACACTATCAATACGCTGAACAATATCTTGGTGCGAAAGGACGTCGTGGCTAAACTTTCGAGGTATTTTTCCTATTACCGTCTTCACCGTGAATTCCGAGTCATTCCGCGTAATCGCGGATGCGTCCACGGTAACAACAGTCGCGTCGCGAGTGGAATTGAAACAAAACAGGGGTCTCGTTACGTGGCTAAACGGAGCATGCTAACTAACCGGGGAAATCTGCAGGAAAAAGTGGCGAGTCCCTCTTATTCGCCACGTAAACTGTGCCCAACAAGTACGTTTCGTCTTTCCGACCTCTCCACCCTATTTCACCCTCGTTCTTCCTCTCTTACTTTGCAACGTCCAGACAGCTATTCCGGCCAATTTCTTTTCCTTCTGTCATTTGTGAAAACAAATATGCCTGTGCACTCGGAACACTATGGAATCATCAATTTTTTACCAGATAGAGCTTCGAGCTTCTTGTTTCTATTGTTTGTTTCGTTGCCTGCGTGGAAATTCATTGTCGATCCCAGTTGAAACAGAACGTGTAAGGGTAGCTTTCGTTCAAACCGTGATAAATAGAGCATCCTTCCGCCCTCGACATGCCCATTTCTCACATTCGTGCGAACTGTTTGAAATACATTACCCTACCCCTTTCGCCCCGTGCACTCTTTGCGCTTATCGTTCATTTTCTGCTTGTCCCTTGTTAACCTTCTGGCGTTCCTGCACACACACACACACACACACACACACACACACACACACCGCGTTTTTAATTACTCGTGTTTATTCTTAGACATTTTCGTTGCCACGGCCGGACGACTAACTTCCCTTTTGCCACAGTGGAAAACGGCTTTCCGCTTGCTGAAGTAATTTAACAATTGCGCCGCGTTTAGCGAGCCAACGTGGTGAACGGGGATTCGAGTATTTACGGAGCGACGAACCACCGCGGAAAAATGTTTTTGCCCCGGAGAAGAGAGCGAGCTTGCACAAAGGCTTGAAACGTGGAAAGCGAAATGTCGCGCGGGACTTAATTCTGTGAGCATCGACGGTCGGGAAGAAAGAGAACAGTTGTTGGTTAGTTTCCGTGAACAATATTCTTCGCCGGAAAATGTCCGCGAACTCGAAAGACGAGTTGAATACTATAACAAATTACCTTCTATGCTTTGCAGTATACTGTAAATACAGATTCCTCATTTTTCACCGCGCAATATAAATTCAAATCCTTTTGATGGCATATAATGCATACGTACACTCTAACGAAAAGTTACGTTCCGTATACGTTCTGTTCCTGTACAAATATTGCCACCGCGAAACTCCTGTAACGTTAATTAAAACTGCGCGGACGCGTTGCATATTTCAGTTTGAAAATTGGCAATGCGTATAGGCTTCCTCGAAACGAGACCGCAATAAAGAATCATAGACAGAGGGAAATCTCGACACCATCGAATTCCTTTCATCATACCAGAACTACCCCCGCGTTTCACCCTTTGTCACGATCGGCCTTTGTTCCCGCTTTGTCGTCGCGTTTCTTTCGAACGTTCGTGGCTTTCGTTCTTTCATCCGTTCCATTCTCGTTCCACCAAGCAGCAGCCCTTCTGCCCTGCCTTTCGCGATAAATAAACGGTCTAGCGGAGGTTTTGCGCGGGCAGACGCGTAACGACGATGTTAAAGGGAATGGAAAAGATCGAGAGGAGTGGCGTCTCTTTACCTCAACGTTTCTGTGAATACTCTTGAATATCACGATTCACCGGGATCCCCGTGAATGCGCCAAGTTAATTTGTCTCGAACAGAATGGCTCTATCTTTCGCTGGTGTACGTTAGGGAAGAGGCGACGGGCACAGGTAAAACCGGGTCGCGTGTGTAATCATGTTCCAGGTTAATGAAGAGTTGTAACAAAGGCATAGCTTATCTGGTTAATCGAGGTCGATTCATGCGACTATTTTAATGAACAGATTATCCTTACGGTAGGGTAAAAGAGACATTTCTAATTACAGCGAACAATTTATTTATTTTACCGATACATAATAGGATGTATGGACACATATATAAACAATAATTTAACGGAAAAATAATTATTTACAGTTTCGATGAAACGCAATTTTGCTAGTTCAAAAGGGCGATGCATCGTTAGGAAGTTTTCCACTGTGTGGCATTTCCATAGTATAGTCAATAATTACTTATTAGCGGGGAATCCTCGAAATCTGAACGGTGTATATTAGCGCATCAGCCGCGGAATATTCGAATCATCTCTCGTGTTTATAATGATGCGTAAATATGAATAAAGACTATCCGTAATGAGGACAAATATTTGCCTCATTACGATCTGTAATACGTAATTCTATTAAAGCTCCATAATTAATGGAGCATCCGGCCAACGCGCTGCCGAAAGTCGGGCCGAAAACTTTGTCAGCATTTCGCTGTTCACTTTTCAGGTACGACCTAATGATCGGTGTTGTACGATCGGAGGCGTACTTCGCTTTGACGGCCGACGATGCCCAGTACGGGATCGAGGCGGACAGGAGGACAAAAATTCTCCGAGAATTCGTTCGCAACACGTACACCTACCATCAAGTGGAAATTCTAGCAACCATAATAAACGAGTACACAGATTGGGAACGTCCTGTGCAGCATCCGGCTAATATCAAGTAAGTGTCGCCGAAATGGGGCCTCATCGTGAAGCGAAGTTGGCCACATCCGACGGAATCTTTTCTTCGAAAACGCGAGTCGTGTCTTTCTCGATTCAAAATGGGAGAGCTACAGAATATAACGGGGATCCACTGTATAATCTTAGCAGATCCGTTCGAATTGTGGCCGATCCTTTCTATTCCGCGTCTTTTCTGAAGTTTCGCTTTTGTTCCACGGCTGAATGAAAGTATCTCCATTTTTTTGTCCTGCAGGGACGAGACTCTGGAAGCTTTGGGGGATGCAAACACGGTGGCACCGGCTACGAGGACGGCGGACCTTCACAGTCAGTCTCATCGGAACTCGTATCTGTACGTGTTCGATTATCAGACGAAGTTCGGCGATTATCCTCAGGTACGTTTAAGAAAAAGTTTTCACTCTGTAGGCAGATAAGGGTAATAATGAAGGGGTCGAAAGTGTCTGACTAGAAACGATCCCTTTAGAAACGGGGGCAAAGTGGTCTGCAATGTAATCAAAGGGGCAGTCATTAACCCACATCTCGCATATTTTATTACTAACGATGATACATTACGCTATTTCTTCGTATATTCACCATGCCTCCCGGTTCATTCAAATTCAAATCCCATTCTTCAGGCCGTGCATCCGTTTTCGTCGTGACGTTTCCTAGTTTAGCGGTGCAAAGGGAAAGATGCTTTCCATTGTCGGGGTGCGAGGCATGAAATTAAAGAAAAATTGCATCCGTGGCATGAATAAAATCGTCGATCGATAAGTCGTGCTCTTAATGACGCATTGACTCGGTTGAACTCTTTTGTTTGCTAAATGTTCGCTTGCGTTAGATTGAAGAGATTTGCGCGGTATTCTTTCAATGGCGGTATTAAATTTTCCGACTAGAGTGCGTTCGTTGTAATGAGCTCAATCTCGGCCGCCGTTCTGTGAAAGGTAGAAAATTTATCTTTCCGGTTAAAGCGCGCAATTTTTTTCTGATAAGATTTTACTCAACGGACGCATGACACCAAGTCGAAATATAGGATATCGGTAAAACGAAGAAAGAAAAGCAACGCTGTGCAACGTCCAAAAATATGATAAGTGGAATTATAAAATTATTTGAATAAAAATGAGAATGGAATATCCTTGATATCTCCATATGAATGTTTAACATCATTATACTCGTCCGACTGTATATTACCACTCCCACAGGCTTTATTACGAAAAGTAACAATCCCTGTACTTCTTTTTTTTTTTAACTTTTAACGAAACGAAGTTGCAACATCATATCACAAATATTTTTTACATTATTCTGAGCTTCGCATATTTTCTGATGGACCACAAATGTGTATTACTCTTTCAACTTTCCCGAATGCTAAGGTAAATTCCCCTCTAATGGAATCCGAGGGAAACTTGATTATAGGGGAAGCTATTTTTTTTTCTGCCTCCCGGGGAAAGGTAATTTTTAGCCCACCGCCATAATATTCGTTTGAAAAATAAAGACAGCCAATAGTCGACGAAAGGTGAAGTTCACGTGGACTCGTAGCAATTTTCTGCGGTGCTGCCTCGGGGTGTATGTTCCCGACGAAACTGTGGCCACAGAGGATATTTGTCGCACGGAAACCCACTGGCACCGTGGTTATTTTCCATTTAATTACCTCGTTTCGCGGATAAAGCGTCGCGCGTTAGAGTAGCGACCCAAGAAATTTTCGACGCCCCCGCAGCTAATTTTTCCGTTACCACATAAACTTAGAGAGCGCACGACACGCAGCGTGCAAGGTAACATAATCGTAATGGAAAAAGTTTCTTGGCGTTTGCTGCGTACCGCGCTCTTCTTTAATATAACGTTCGGGCAAAAATGTAATAAGCGATGGTAACAGGCGGGGGGGATAAGAACGTTGCGATGGTGGAATTTCCAGAATGAAATTGTTTGGATGACACCGCGTAGGTGGTAGATACGGGGGAGACTTGAATTTAGAGAAACGTTTCGTTCCGGGAGGAAGAATTGAATGGCAATGACTATCTGTTAAACACGTAACGGTTGTAAAATTTTATTTATGGAATTAACGTACACTTGACAATATTTTCCGTGCTATTGAAGTAGGAGCGGGCAAAATTTGAACACGTCGATAAAATATTTTATCAGAATTTTTGCCACCGTCAGAGAATCACCCGGGTGTTTGTTGAGCGCAACGGAGAGCACGCGTGTAAATTCAATTGTTTCCCGAAATCCCGATATTCGTGCTTGACGGTCGCGTGTAATTTCTGAAACTCGCAACGTTTCATCTCGGCCCCGGCCGCCCTCTTGGAAAGAGCGGCGGAGCAGTTTCAAACTACGGGGACGAATTTCCCGGGTACGATTATATTATTACCGCGTGCACGTGTACATTACGCGGTATATCTTGAACGCGTCGCTTCGTACAGGAAGCGGATACACGCGGGGGGAAATTGTAAAATTACGGCGGCGCAACGACGCGCGAGATCGGTTGTGTGTCACGTTAGAACCCCGTACTTCCGGTTGGAGTTTCGGTTTGCCGCTGGTACACCGGTTATCCACGCGGCCCGATAACGTTGCCGATAATTTCCTGTACAATTACCAGGAGGAACGGCGAGCGACAGTGGGTAGTCGTAATTTAAATGGAAACTGAAAAAGGAAACGCGGCTCGATACGGCAACGTTAATTGCGGAGAAACAGTGGAAAGCTCGGCTGGAAGTTCGGTGACAGCGCCGGTAATGAAATTAATTCCTAAACGGTGTCGCAGGATTTCGAGGAACGCTGGATTAACTGTGCAGAGGAGTTCTCGTTGGAAAAAGGAAGAGGAGAGGGTGGACCTGACAGGGGCGGGGAAAATTGCTTCTGTCTGTCAGTTGTAAGATATGCAGCTGGGAAAAGTTGATAGATAAGCGTAGAAGCTTTAGTTAGTGCCCTGAGGTGAAATGGTAGACGAGTAGAACTGTCTAGGATTGGGTCAGACATTATTGTAAATTGAAGCTACTGTTAAAGGAAGCACGGTAACGTTATGCGAATGGAGTCTAGTAACGTGTAACGTAAAAATCGTCGCGAAAAATCGAGACCCGATTCAGGTGTGTTGGCATTACATGTACATAACGATGATCGAAACGACAGGTACTATGCTCCCATAGGTTTCGTTCTGGTAATTGCGAAAAGGAAAAAGAAATTTACTCGCCGAGAAAGATTAATATTCAACGAGCCCGCCCCGAAACCCGTTTCGCCGATAGAACTCTGGCAATCCATGGAACGAAGCCGTTCATCGATCAGCCAATCGCGAACTTGTAACTCCTGCGGATTCGTTCGCGGGCAAGCGTACCATTAATTAAAACCAGAGAACTCCCAAGAACACCCATACCCGGCCGTTGCAAGCGAAAAGGAACGATTCTGAATGCGTCTCGTTGCAGGCGGAAAAGAAAAATTTAGATAACGAAGATTCAAGGTTTTTTAAAAAGCTCAACGACGACACGTTTCTTTGCTCTTTCGTGAAAAATTCCTGTTTCTCGCGCGTCGTGTCTGCAAAGGGAAGCTGTGTACGCATCCCCATCAAAGCGCGTCTGTGTACAGACCGGCTGGGAGCGGAATTTAGATGAAACTTCGGTTTGTCGATTGCGCGTGTACACAGACGACTTAAACGGCTCTGGTAATTGAGGGGAAACGCGTTGAAAAATTCTGCGGTCCGCGTGCATGGAATACGTGGGATGACTACGTGGTCGTGTGCTAACGATCGTGCTCGAATCGAAAACGAAGGAACGGAGAATCGAGAGACAAAAGAAGAAGAAGTGGAAGAAGAAGGAGAACAAGAGTAACGAGAAATATTGGTAGACATGAACAAATATATTATGGCCGTTAAAAGTTACCTGGCTGCACGAGTTCGTTAAAGAGTCATGCCGAAGAAATGGCATGCCGAAGATGAAGAAGAAAGTATTAAACAGGATAAGGTTCTGACTTCAAGTTTTTAAAAACTTGAAGATTTTCCGATTCGTGGACGTTTGGTCACCGAAGAAGCGTTTGCCGTTTACCTTGGCGCAAGAATCATTTTGAAAGATTAAAGAGTGTTAAAAGCGAAGCAGAAAATAGAAAGCCGTGGAACAAGGGGCGGAGAAATATTGTCGACGATCGAGTGGATGAATTTAAAGTTCTGAACAACTTCTCGACAATTCTCGATGGAAACGTTTCGCCATAGGGAAATCGTCGACGCTGGAAGTGTATCTTAAAGGATTATTTTTAAAAACCGGCGCATCGCATCGGAGGAACGGGACAAGTTTGTAAAGCGGGAAAACTAAGAATGGAGGGCAAATGATCAACTTTTAATATTGAAACTCAGTGCTTGTATTAATCGATAATTCGCCACGAATAATTAATAAATTCGTCTGGCTGGCGCGGCGAATAATTTGCATTTATAATCCGCGATTTACCGAATTATCGGTCGACTGATCGGTGAAATTTCTGATAGCGGGATGGGGTGCAACTTCGCGTTCCGTTCGACCATTGATTTCAGAATCGCTGGGCAAACAATTCGCTACATATTTCACTTGCAAATATTCGCCAGGAGTAAAAAGAGTTTCGTTAACACGTTTCAAGCTGAAATTCTTTCCAAATGGAGCTTCTGCCGCAAATAATGTTAAAACGGAGGCAAGACGAGAATTGAAATGCAGCAGCGGACCAGGAATATGTTCACGAGACAAACTATGATGAAATAACGATAACAAGGACAATATATTTAATTATCATAACTGGTAGTGGTATAGCATGGGGGTATAACGTAATCAGGAAAAAAACCTTAACAAGCTCTGGAGTCTGGCCGCAGTTTTAATTGGGTTGTGCAGCACGGCCACGCAAAATGAATACCTTTACTAACGAAAATACAACCACTTGCAGATTACACCTAAAGTGAAGTGTATATGCATCGGGTGATTGAAAAGATTGTTCATGCACCAAGATGTCAAGAGCTACCCCCAACGAAACTAGGGAACGAAATTGCCTGACACGAAAGCGAAAGCTTTATCAGGATACTGTGATTCTTCGGAAATTGCTTCTGTCCGAACGATCGTCGTTCGCTAAGTGGAACAAACTTTTTGACGCGCGATAAAAGAACAGAAGAACGACAAAGACCGGGAAAAACGTGCAAGACTGTCGCGTTATGAGAAGCAGGAGATGAAAGGCAGCCGGGAGCGTGTTTAAATTTAAATTTAGATCATCGATTGCACGCCAGAATGTTCGTGCATCGTCGTCTAGTGACATAATCCGATAAGTCGCTGATAACTTTTGCATCTACATAATGTATTAATGTATCGTTGGAATATTTGTTACACGTTTCAACGTTAGGTTGAAAAATTCACCGGAAAATTACAAGGACCTCGAGTCTTGCCTACAAGGGGGACGGTATTCGTATGCGAAATGGGATGGTTGAAAACAGCAGAAGAAAGGAACGGATAGAAAGAATCGAGGGGATCAGTGATATGGAAAATTTACGAAAGGACTAATCCCGTCGGCGGCCGCATGCCGACATTCGCAGAAATTGCAAAGTGAAATTTCGGTGAAAAAATATTGAGGAAACAGGGCATACAAATTCGCGTGGAAAAATTTACGTCATAAAAATTCCAGTGTTCCCCGGTGGAATACAAGGGGAACTCTGATCAGAAGCTCGGGCAGAGTTCTCGAATATATAATACAAACGCTTCCTCTCGTTCCTTTTCTACCCAGTTCGTTGGCCAGTAGTGCCCAGCGTGGCGGAGAGTCGGACGTATCGATTGCACCTAGTCGAGGCAAGGAAAGAAAGAAGCTGGACGAGTGGAGGAGCTTCTGACCAGCGGAAGGATACGAGATTCATGGTAACGGAAGTGAAGAACTTCGTGGAAGAACAAGCACGGAGTGGGAGAGGCTGAAAAATAAAATTCAGGCCGGTATAACTCGTTGAGAGGGGCAAACAATGGGGATTCGTAATTAAAGCCAACGAAGAAATACAGTATGGTGGGCAACGATGAAAATGGCGAGGTAAATAGAAGCTGTCGGTGTAAGCTGGCCTGCAGAGAAAAGGGGTTGTAAAAATTATATAATATCGCGGGACAAGTCGGCAGGACAAAGCAGATTACCGTGGTGCTACGTGAAAAAGAATTGTCGCAACGAGTGTCGAACGATTTTTTTTATACCGTTGACAGATTCATAAGAGAGCGGTACTTCGATGTAATTACTGCTGGAACGGGCGTCCAGCAATTCCCGATATACATCCACCTTCGATATCGAAGCGCATTCAATGACTCCTTTGTACGAGAACGTAGCGCGGAGGATCGCTCCGTCACAAAGTCGAGAATAAGTAGAAGCAGCTGTTCCGGGGAAGTGCAACGAGCTACATGATTTTCAAAAGGCAGCGAAGACGCGCCGAGGAATCGATAAGAGAAATATTAGGGAGGAAGCGAAGGAGCCGCAACAGATACAGAAGGTCTCCATTACCGTGGAATGTTCAAAGAGAATTCCTCCCTTTTGAACCTCCTGGCCTAAAAATGAATCCGCTCGAAGGAACATCATCGAGACGAGGTAGCACGGAACAAGCAAGAACTGATCTGTTCGCAAATTGAATATTTCGCAGCGATGGTCGGAAGAGGAGATCGTTTAATATCTCCCAACGCGTTAAAGACGCTTTATCGAGCCGGGCCGTCGGGGGAAATTGCAAAATTCTCCGTACAAACGCCATATTTCACGTTGCTTCGCGCGCTTTTGCGTCGCTGCTATTTTTAACGTGTCAGTGCATCCCGCCCGAGCACAGTCTCAAAGGAAGGATGATATTTATCCTGCAAACGGCCCGGGCAAAATGAAGTCCCGAAGCTGAGGAATATTTGTCACACAGCCACGACACTCGTGCTTTATGATAACTCCTTTCTTCCCGTGTATTTTTCGACGTGCCATTTCGCGTTTTTCTTGACGGCAAAATTAAGAACATATTAGATCTCGCGTATCCTCACGACCGGCCGTAAAACGCTTGCGGGAACTTTATACATACAGGGGCAAGTATAAATCTAATAAACTTGTGAGACTCTCTGTTAAGTGACGAGAAGGACGAGCAATTGTATGGGACAATTTCCTAACAAATCACGCTCAGCCCTTCAATTGAAAGTAGGGAAGTTTAAGCTTTTGAAGGGGTTCAACTATGGCTTTCAAAAGGATAGCAATTGCTTTCTCCGCATAGAATGCTCAACCAACGTCCCGCGTCGTTAACATACCGTGAATACCTGCGGTTGAATTCGTCTATGTGGAACACACTAATTCGTTCCCGAGATCGGGAGAAAGAACATCGAATGTCCCATTTTTATAGCGATTTTTAAATCTTTTAATCATTGTCAATTAATTATTCCATAGCCCTCCCTTCAGTTTCAAATAAAACTAATTTATCTAACAGACAGCTTCACGAGTACTTCATTCGCAGAAGCAAGGCTGCATCCACGGCGAGGACCTGCCATATTTTTTCGGAGCACCCTTGGTGGGCGGCCTGTCCCATTGGCCAAAGAATTATACAAAGGCTGAGATGGCTCTGTCCGAAAGCGTGATACTCTATCTGACGAACTTCGCGCGTACAGGGTGAGTTGTCGAATAGTAATATTACGTCGGGAGCTTGGACCAGAAATTAACGATCGTTCCCTGTGTCCGTCGACAGGAACCCGAACGAGGGAACGCCTGACGTGGGTCCGTTGAGACCAGAGAGAACGAAGTTCAAGAACATCGATTGGGTCGCTTACGAGGCGGTGCACAAGAAGTATCTGAGCATAGGTGAGACTGAAATTGTGTTTGGCCGAAGTTTCCAGTCGACGACCAATTGCCGCAGGAACTTTATTTTGCCTAATTTCCGACTAAAAATGATTTCTTTCGTTTCGCTTTAATTCGCACTGCTAACAGTCCTCTGCCGAAAATTCGCAAGTAGAAATTCCGAGGAAACGTTCGATTCTTTGCAATCCTAAATTCCCTTAGTATCTTGATCCTCGCTAAAGTTTCCAATTAGCACATTTTACAGAATTTCGCATTAGCTTGAACCCCTCGCCACGGGGACATTAATCGTGGGGGAGGAACCTTACTCGTTAAGGGGTTCGAGCCACTTCACGGAAAATTGTCGAATAAAACGTCCGGGAAAAACAATCCGCCGGTTCTCGGGCTCGCCCCTCGGCGAGATCTCTCGCTACTCGTTTCCAAACGGCGCCGGGAACTATTATTTAATCCGATTAGTCTGTGAAGCGCGTATAATGAACGTCGTCCCGCACCACTGTGACGCACCT
Organism: Nomada lathburiana; assembly: GCA_963667235.1. Taxonomy (NCBI): domain Eukaryota; kingdom Metazoa; phylum Arthropoda; class Insecta; order Hymenoptera; family Apidae; genus Nomada; species Nomada lathburiana. The sequence goes on from OY763909.1 coordinate 10,052,167, forward strand.
CGTACGTGTAACTAAGAAGATTAGCGAAGATTTATTTGCATAATTCACGTTGCCGACGGGGAACTAGGATGACAGTTTGTCGGGAACGGAGTTCACGTTTCGGGCCAATTGTTTCGATAAAAATTTAACTTCCGAACCGCGTCAGGTCGACGACACTAAAATTAGAGATTCCGTGCATCATTCATCAACGGATGGAAAAAGTGAAACGCAGAGAAAGGTAGTCGTTTGGCCGACTAAAAGCAAGGGTTAACGCGGGAAAGTTCGTTCGCGGTAGAGCACTGTGCGGCTCAAACTATACCGCGGCCCGACCGCAAGTAGAAAAGTCGATGCAAAGCCAGCCTAAGGGGTAACTGTCGGCCCCCTTTCCCACTGAAGCCACGACAGCCAGTGCAGGAACTTTGAAGCGCACTGACTAACGAAGCCGCCTTCTGTATGAGATTACCACGCGACAATAATTAATTACCCTGCTGTTAATATGAAAGGGCTCTGCTGCAGAGCGTGGCCTTTCGAGGTTATCGCGGGAGTTGGACGTAGTTGCTCACTCGTTCCCACCAAAAGGCATTGCCTTCTTTCCTTCTTTCTTTCTCTGCGCAACCATTCGTCGCTCGCCTGACTGAGACTTCATCCGTGTTTCCAGAGCTCAAGTCGAAGCTGAAGAACCACTACAGGGCTCACAGACTCTCGTTCTGGCTGAACCTCGTGCCAGACCTCCATAAGCCTGGCTCCGACGACGTTCCTAGGTCGCATCATCTTCTTGACACCGAACAGGTACGTCCCGTCTTTTTTTTTTTGCGTTTTGCGCGCAGAATGATCCCTGAGGATGGCCAAAACTTTGGCAGCATATTTTTAACGGAAATTGCTGCGCTTCTGAGCGTTAAAAAATAAGATTACTTGGCACGAAATCGCGTTAAAACAATCGTACTCGCAAAATTAAAATTATGCTCGTCCACCAGGTGATGTTCTTGATTCAAAGATCGATGCTTGAATGCTCCAACGCAACTGTTAACTAATTTGATTTAATTTCAGGTACCTCCCAGGTTCATTCAGAGGATACCGACAACCACCAGAATGACCACAGCGGAAGTGACCCTCGCTGAGAGAACGCAGGACGTAACCACAGCAATACCAAGCGATCTGGCCGTCGAAGACTCGACCGCGCAACCTGAGGACGGCTTCGCAGCTTATTCTACTGCCCTGAGCGTGACCATAGCGATCGGTTGCAGCCTCCTGATCCTCAACGTACTCATCTTCGCTGGTGTCTACTATCAGCGTGACAAGAGCAACCAGCACAACTGCTCAAAAAAACGACAGGAGAACGGACAAATGCCTAACAATATCTGCGGAGACCTAGACACGAAGACGGCCGACAGACATCACATTCAGCACATTCCACCGCCAGAGTTTGCCGATTTGCAGAACAACAGTTGTCACGTGCCAATGCCGCCGCCGCCGCCGAAAAATACGAAACCGGGAAAACCGGGGCAGAATTTAATAATTAGTCCCAATCAGTTGCAGCAAGAGAGTATGGCAATGACTGGGACTGGTACATTGAAAAAGGGACATAATCATCAGCAGCAGGTAATGGACGAGCTGAGGGTCTGACTCCACGAGCACCTTGCAGGTGCAGAATATTTATGGACGGTTAATTGTCTCGTGATGGTTGGGGAAAGTGCTTCTTGGATTTTTTCTGTGCACCGTTCGCTCGTGTACTCGAAGGCTCGAGGTGGTGAGTGATACTGGATTTCGAGAGGAGGTTCTCTGAAGCTTTGTCGTGAACATCGTGGCAGATATTGGCCAAATTTGTTGAGCAAGAACGGAAAAGCGACTTTCAAACGGTTCTAACTCAATTGTACATTTCTGAGATGGTTCCTTTCAGAAAGGTCGTCGAGATCTACCATCGATGAATAATAGGAAAATAATGTGTTCATTCACACGACAATGCGACGAACGAGAGCAATTGACGGCGAGTATGTTTTTGACGATTCTCGACGATCCTTGAAAATCCTCAAGAACGTTCGACGAAATTAATGTCAACGAAATGACTTCATTGAACGATAAAATCGTTCGAAGATCTATGGTGTTTCCACCAGAGTTTTCTACTTACTGTAAAAGGGAACCGTGCGACCAACTGCCGAAAATCGCGTAGTCTTCGATATATAGTAACGATATGTAAGTAGAATCCTCGATCGTTAAGAAAACACTGAGATTCCCCAAATGGACCTTGTTCTATCCAGTCGTGAATTTTAGCTTGACTGAATAATTCTGTACAGGAAACAAGAAAAAAAAATTTATTCAGGCCGCGACGAGAGGAGAATTCTTTCCTCTGCCGAAGCGTAAAACCGATCGAACAAAATTAATTTACGTCATCGCCAACACTTTCAGCGACACGCGAAACTTCAATCCTCCCCCTTTTTATTTCCCGTGTAAATTACTTGAAGTATCTGTACGCTGTCACTGCCATCGAAAACGAAGTCATGTGGCTAAATTCAATAAGCTGAAAGTAGTGTCGATCGATCTGGATGCTCAATGAAAAAATACCAAAAATAAAAAACCGATTGGAGTTAATACGGTGCAACCGAGATCTCGAATTAAATGGTTCTTTAAGAGGGCTCTTTTTTACTAACGAGATAAAAAAAAACGAGGTCACCTTAAGATAGGAGATTTATCGTTTAAATTAAACTGAATACTGCCACACAGCCAGAAGTTAATACTTTTCGGTAGGGGCGTAAATCACAGGAATTGTCAATGCTTCGACAGTGATCGATTCGATTCAGGAAATCGTCGATCCCGTGTACAGTTGCGGTTCGAATTCAGAAGGGCGAAAGGGGAAGGAAAAAGCGAACTGATTTTAGTCGAAATTTTTTAGGGCGTGAAGAAAAATGAAGAAACTGTGCAACAGAGAATGGAGTTTAGACTGTAAATAATAAATAATTAATCTTAGTGATTCGTCGAGTCGCTGATATCAATGTGGCGAAAGTTTGTGGTGTTTGAAACGACAGAGAAAGGAACGGAGAATCTGATTGTAATTGCACTTGTGTCGAGTAACGAAATGATGTGTCAGCGTAGAAGCACTGGACGTAATTTTAAATTTGTATATAATTGACATTACAATAAACTGTGTAAACAATTACTATCATCCACGAAATCCTGACTGCTTACCCTAGAAAGTTCACCGCCTGATTATTTAGCAAGAAGTTACATTTATTTCGCATATCGTCGAACAATTAAACTTTGTGAAAACCATTTGCTGAAAATTAAATGAAAAAAGCTGCACCCGGTTGCAAGCGTATGCATCAATAGCTTCACTCGTAAAGAGAATATTTGAAGGAATGAAAAAACATACGACGTTTCTCAAATAATTAAAATGCATGCAGGAAAAGAATAATGAGGAATAACTGGTTGAAAAACTCTTTGACTGTTGCATAGCTGAATAAATAAAAAGGGAAGAAAGTTTTTACGTTCTACGTCGATTTTCAGCCGGGGATATGAATATGAATATTTAATCGTACTGCATGGGAATAAATTTCCGCATGTGCCAACAATAAATCACTCGGAAGAGGGTGAGTGTATAAATAAATGCAACATAAATAGCTTCCGAACCCAAATCTTTATTCCTTCGTTCGATTCAAGCTCCACTAATTGAATAATGTAAACGCGACATACAATTATGATAACTTTGCAAAAATCCTGCAAGCTCGTTTCGAATGAAGACGACATGGTACAAAAAGGCGGTCACGGTTTTTCTCATTCATCGTAACGAATAAGTCACATAAACGAACACATTGATCGAGCGTGAACGAATTGGAAAGTCAGCAGAGAGTCCTTATATTTTCGCTTGATTTAATCTAAATCGGAGTTTTTATTCTACAACTTTATAAATCCTCATCAATGGAAAATCCGTTTATTCGATCTTCAATTCGAACGAAAAAGAAACTTTCCTTTTCAATTAACAGCGAGTACCTAAATTTCGCTGTATTTTTAATAACGTGAATTTTTATAAAATCCGAATCTTCCATTCGAAGTCTTCAGATTAATCGAATTTCCCCTCGTTAAATTAAGCCGCGTATCTTCTCATTTCTTTTTTTTTACCGAGGTTTCTTATAACCTCGTTTTTAATTAGAGGCAATATTTGCTAGACTTACCCAATTATTCGCTCTCCACTCATCTCACTAACACGTTCGCCGGCGTAAAAAGTTCTCCGGCAAAATGAAAAGTTGTTCGCAGGGTGATTATATTCACGATCCGATTGAAATTGCATTTAAAAAAAAGAAAGAAGAGTAAAAAAAGAATACGTGCAGAGAAAACCGAAAGAGGAGAAAAAATTTAACAATAGAAGCTACCCCTCGCGTTCTGAGGATACTTTTTCCCGGGTCGTTGGCCATTATTAAAACGAAACGTCAGCAATCCTTTCAAGAATATTTTTTTCACCAAGTTCCAATCGCTGGAGAACCCTTTCGCGTCTCGAACTTCGTAACGTCGAAGGATCTCGGCTCACCATTCGGTGGCACGATTGCTGCCCTTTCTACCGAATGTTAATTATTCTGGATTCGCAGTTATACCCGGTGGACGACAGAATGCGAGCCTGCGAACACGGTATCCGGAATACACCCTGGCTTGCTATTAGTATCGCTGCTCTATTCGTTTACACTAGCGGTCGGGCCAGGTGATTCGATTATACAGACAATGCACTCTCGCAGGAGATCCATCATGATCTAGTGTGACGAATTGCAATCGAATTGTAACATGGATGTGCAACGTCTGGTTTCGAGAAGCGACGTCCTCGACGGACTTCGAAGATAACGCGACTGCATTGTAATAGGATCGTCTGATTGCAACACGATGTTACCTGCGATTAAATCACCGTGCCACCTTAATCGAATAATGGCCCCCCGGTCCCCAAGAGCATATTGTCGATTTACTAGTCGAAAATCTGGTAACTCTACCGCTACTGTGGACTTTGCACACCTGGCATTACGTTATAAATTTCAAAACACTGGGAAATAATTATTGTACGGGGGTTTCCTAGTTTAAATCATTGTCTTTCAGTTAGCGTTTACAGGCTTGATACAGAATATCGTAACGTGCGCGTACTCCTATCTCAATTAACTCAGCGCAAAGAGTGTAAAGAACTCTGAAGCAAAGCATATTGCAGTGTTGTCCATAGAAGAAACATTTGTCTTCGATTCGAAACGACTGACTGAAATAGGCGAAACGATTGCATGAATCATTTTCTTTTTTTTTTTTGTTGTCGTTTATCGCAGCTTCTCTCCGCGCTTTCTTTCGTTGTTGCACGGACAAACGTGTGAATCGAAAAACGACGATACGTGTCCCCTAATATTAATACGATACGATCGGTGTGCCAGTGTACGCGATCTCTATAGCTACGTAGCCTCGAAGCTAAATGAGAAATCGTTATTACAGTTATTACAGTAAATAATGACCCCGATTTGTAATCTTGGTATGTACTTCTTTCGCCTCCACGACGAACCCAATCGTGACAATTATATTATACATAATATGCGTGTATGCTTCTATGGAACGTGTGAGTCGTAAATGCACTTTATAGACTTCCGGTCTAGTCGGGACGTACGTACATGCGCGGGGGAGCGGTTCTCGATGGTCGATTAAAAATTTTCGATTCCGTTGATCGCGAAGAAATAGAGAGCTTCTGTGTGTTTATTTTCAATTATATTTCTGCAAGATCTCGTTCGATCATGTTAAACAAAAGCGTACATTAGTTCCTATTTTATATTAAATGTATCGGAGAAACTTAAAGCCTTGGGAGGTCTAACCCTTCGAGCCTTGGACCTTCGTTTCGTTCGAATGGAACACCTGGGGAACGGGAAAATATTCTACGAACGGTACCAAACTATCGTAAAAAAGTGTGAAATAGAACGTACAAAAAAGGTACCTCTACGAACTTTATTTTTCCTTTCTTCTTCCTACGTCTAAGCAGCGGATTATTTTTCAATACGATCATATTAAAAAGAAGTTCAAAAGCCTCGAGGACTTGAAGGGTTGAACTTTACAATTAATAAATATCGCGCCCTACTGCTACGTTAAGTATGACAATTTAATTGCAAAGAGACGATACAGCGAATACCTCTAGCTAAGAAACATCGGCTACAATAACATTACCACAGCACGCGGCTGCCTTGCAAATTACATTCACAAGAGTCCTCCGAAACGCTACAAATCATTGTCACTACAAGATTATGAAATCTTCGCCAACCCTTTCGCTACGAAGAATAAGAGAAGAAAAACTTGCGTGTCTGCGTAACGAACTGAGAATCCTTTTTTTAATTCAAACAATCTATTCGGAGACCGGTCCCAGGACAAAATGCACTCCTATTAACTGCTACAGGAATCACAAAAACACAGGAGCAATAAAATATATTACCTACACCCAACCTCCAATTGAAAATTACACATAGCGGCCCAATAAAAATTTCCACGGATTTCTTTAAAACTCTGTCGCAGCGAAAGGGTAGAACCGCAACCGAAAGGACATCAATCCCACTACGCCCCGAAAAGTAAGCACCGTGGATCACTGAACGATCATCGATCGTTCCGACTAGATCGGCGTACTTCCATAGTATTCGTTCGTTTCACCATGACGGAGGGGACAATCGCTGCAGCCGCGCGGAGGTTTAGAATACTTGTTATAGCTACACTAGAAGTGCCCCTCTGGCCGTGCAAGAAACGACAAACTCTCTTTTTAGGCGTGAGCGTTGCAAACTGCGGCGACAGATTGGAACACATAGCACAAATGCATATTTCCTTCGTACGGAAAAATCGTGATAGATCTACCCTACGTCGAGCTACGGACGCGTTTCTCGCAGAGGAGATCTGCAGCCGATTGTCTTCTCCGCTCCGGCAAAACCGAATGAAAGAAAAATATATGTATATGTATATACGCTCCGCGTGCGTGAAGATGTCGAATGGTACGAGTCTGTCTTCCAGATCGATCCTCTTTAGGCGCCCTTGAAATCGCACCACCCATAGCTGCATCCTTCAACGAGTATAATTTCTTAAGTAAAAGTCTTTGGTCTTTCGAACAACTGAACTTCCCCGCGACTCGTACCAGAGGACTTCCGGTTGTTCGCACGCTACGATACACGACGGTGCGAATCGACCCTACACGACACGTTACGCACAAGGGGCTGCGCTAGAGAGACAGTTTAGCGTTCAGAAGAAACGGTTGCTAGTGCACGTAGAGCTCGCGTTAAGCACGGCGGATTAATGAGTTACAACGTGTCTATAACTTCTGTTCCGTATTTCTTTCCTTCGTCGTTTTATCGAGCTTCAAGCCTTATCACATCAATGTACATCGACGACACCAAAGGAAAAACTACGCGCGCCAGCGATATTGCGATCACGTTTGCGAGGGTAGTTTCCTTGCGCTCGCGTTATTCCTCTTTAATGATTTTCTATACTCTAATTAGCAGATGTAAAATTGGCCCGCTTCCCTCGTGGCACTTTCAAATATCGTCACAGGAATCGAATTTCGCGTTCGGTACAATTCGCCGATAACATTTCCAAATTATATATCCCCATTCCTTATCGTACACGCGCTACGGCCTTGCCCAAAGCGTTTCCTCGCGTACCTGGCACAGTACGCAGTAAATAGCTCGGTCGAGAATGTTTCGTGTCCCTGGAACTCCGCAACGAAACACGTTGCTGGTGTTTCGTTGGTCGACACTCGCCAAAAATGTGCGACTCACGAGACACGTTCATGAATTGTCGCACGCGTTTTTTCGCAGACCGAATCCTACGTTTCCTTTCATCTGTATTCGCGTTCGCTTGAATATGTTTGTGTGTGTCGTCAGAAAGAAGACGCAGCCTCAATCGTCTATTCAAATATTGACCCGTCCTCGGTCAACTGTAGATCCAAAGAATGCGACTAACATTTACTAAAACAATCAACATCGTCCACTGGTACCTAATTATTCGCCGCATTGTTTTGTTCTTTTTTTTACTTATATCACATCCGTGAATTTTCTAAGAGGTTTTGATTAGTTAATTTTAAGCACTCGTTTATGCGATAAAGAAGACACAACTCGGTACACTCGAATAATAGTAGAAAATGGCGAGCAAGCGTTTGAGCACTTTTTTTCTCTCTTCTCGTTTCAAGTATTGATAAATGAACAATGCCTTATTTCTGTATAATGTTACCCCCGACGAGCGTCTTCTTCCTCAATTTATGAACGGATCGCGTATCGAGTCGCTCGCTTATTTATCAAGAGATAATCGAAAAACGTCTATAAAGATTGTTAATTACGATTACAATATTATAAACCTTGAACAATCCGCCAACTCGACATTGTCGCCAATAATAACATGCGCTTCTACGCGCGAGTTACAATTTTCACAACTGATCATCAAATAGGTCACTCGGTCGTTCGACTCCCCTCGACTACCTGACGGGCTAAGAAAACATTTTACTTTCAGTCGTTTTTCGTTAAGGTCTAGAATATATCTCGTGTGTCTATAGAAGACTCTCGTCTAAGCTTCTCGGTGTCTTGTGCGTGTCGGATAGATTGTTTATTGTACCAAAATCGCAATTAATTAAACGATGATAGGATGAGCGGGGTACGCTGTTTAGATGAATAAATCGGTTCGTGCATCGGCTTCCTGTCTAAGCGATGGAAGTGGTAGAATTGGTACAATTTCGCGGTAAAATGAATTGCAGCGAGATCGTTGGTGCTTGTTTTATCAATGATTCGCGACATCAAAAATCGTGATATGTACATACAACGTCACAGAAAAAGCTGTTGCATATATTGCTTCGATCGCCTAACGACGCTTCAAAAGATATTCAAAGATGTTCTAACGAGCACGAAAGAGCCACCCTATCATCGTGACGTAGCCTCTACATCGATGTAATTCGAACACTGAATGTTTTTCCTCTTATTTCATATTTAATTATTAGTTCCCGTCGAAGAGCGACTGGGGCGGATACAAGAAAATAGCAACGCGCAATATAAACCGCACGAAGCTGTCCACGGAGTAACAGGAATCATAGGAAAACGAATCAAGCTATAGTCAGACGGCTTAAAATGATAGTGATCGGGGGCAGAAGTAGTCGGTAAGAGCGGTGTCAATGAAACGTTTTGTGCCTTCGCCCAGCGCGTTAACTTATGGGCCACGATGTAGACATCAGAAGAAGCCAGCATCTTGTTAATAGTACTTGATGATTTTTGTTTGGTATCAGAATGTCTCAAGGAGTTAGCATTATTAGCTGCACACTGACAAACCACCTCCCTAGCAAATGCAGCCGCTTTCCCCTTCCGACTCCGAGCCATTCTGCATCGGTGATTGATTCTGTAAATCGACAGCTGCTTTCGTGTGTTAAGGCGTTATCACAGTGACCATTTCCTTTTGATTTTAATTTAATAGGATCGCGAGTCGATCGTGTGTACATACATACGGTTGTCGCTAACATTCAGCTATTAATTCATTCAGAAGCAGCTCATCGTGCCGATCGACGAGATCGATCGGCCGTCGTAATCTTACAAATACGTCTATAGATAACGGAACGTTAGGCCTGATAGTTAGATTTGAACGATTCTTTTGCATTTAGGCAGCACAGTGAGCCTTCGTGCAGTCAAAAGACTGTCACAAAGATGTTTGAAGTGTATACGATACGGGTCTTAATATTAATTGTAGATTTAATCCCATTGAAAGTATGAGTCAGTACGTATGTATGTATTTCTCTTTTCGAAAGCTAGAAATAGTTTGTAATTAAAAAGCATATAAAATTTAAACAGTTCAAAAACGGGACGGAGCATTCCCTAATATTAATTATAGTGAAATTTTACAGCCACAAAGCACCTTAATTAAGTTACAGAACGAGTGCTGTCTTTCGTAATGTCATGGTATGATACAAAGCGTTTTATATATAAAACCTAAGTAAAACACCCATAGATAATGATGGGACTTACAGCGATCCCGAAACGAAGGAAATATGTCTAACGAGGAAAAAGTGGCAAGAAAAAAATATGGTAAAAAAAAAATCAATGTAACGAAAATGATAATGCTATTGGTTTTTTTTATATAAATTAAAATATTACAATAATTATTAACAAAAATGTCATAATATCAGGTATAATAGCATTCTGTCTATCCATATCCCAAATTTTAAGTTAATATATACAAATTCGATTTTGTCACTATTTTTTTGTTTTGTTACCTACTCATATGCTCTATCTAAATATTTTGCATGTTTTATTCTTTATGATCGAATTATTCAGTTTTAATATATAAATAATACTTCGATAAGAAATGCAATATGATAGTTTATGCAGTGGTGATCCCAAATTAAGGAAAAACCATTATGCGTGAGCAATGTGTTCTTAAATTATTTATAAAAAAAAAGATAACGTTAGCTGCTAGTTTTGCATTGGTTAAATTTTTGTTTGTAGTGTTTCGTTTGCAATACGCACGCAGGTACCTATCGTACGAATTCCCTTTTATTCTACATCGGTCCAAGTTTAAATCGAATGCATTATTCGTAAACGTGTAAGACTGTTATTGCTTTTATTTGCAATCAGTTCAAACTCGTGAATGATTATAGCTGACTATTGTTTTGACTGCATTTACGCAATACGTAATTCTATGGTTTCATCGTAAGATTATCTCGTATCGCAACTTATATATACATAGCTACAAATATACGTATATATATAAGTGCACCATATATCATGCAGTTGCAGCACTGATCATGCATACGACTAGTATTTTAATTAATATGTTTCATTTTTGCCTTCCAGAATGCAGAACGTAAAAAGTTGAATTGCTTAAAATTACCGTAAGTACACGTGATAAACAAAATATTCCTTATCCAAATTGTTTCATAATTAAAAAAGAGATCGAAGCACCGTCTATGAATAGTGATTATTAATTGACTCATTAAAAAAGCAAGCGACTCAGATGAAGTTCGAAAATTTAAATAAATTGAAGTATGTTGATGCTATGATATACTATGTAGTACACACAAACACGTTATTGTGTAAAAGCAGTCTGCTTAAGCTACCGCGTGATACTTATTTCTCTCTCTTGAAAAAAAAGAAGATTATAGCTACTCAGTACAGTGCTGTTACTTTCCACATTTTACTTTGTGAAAAAAAGACACGGACTGAATGTCACTGTCCTAGCAATCAGAGTTTAATTTATAAATTAACTTAGATCAGTATCTTGTCTACCATTAGGCTGTTCGGTTGGTTTAACATGCACAACTGCTCTCCGATGCTTTCAGTTCGATTGGTGTGTCCTTCAGAACTACTTCTTGCACTACAGGTTTAGCAACACATTAAGGAAAACACAAAAAGATAACGGAACAAAATGAAATTGTTAATGATGTTAAACAATAATAGACAAAATTAATGGATTCAAAATGACCACTAAAAAAATAGTACCTATGCCAAAACTGGGAAAGTACGTAGAAACGTTACGAAATATATATATGTAATTATCATGGAAGTTCGAAATAATTTTAGCTTGCAAAGAAGAAGAAATATAAATAATCGGCAAGGTTTCTGTAAAAAATAAAGAATACGAAAAATTATCGCAGTGGATCGAAATCGAGAACCCCAATCTGCTAAGAAGTACAAAATGTAATATAAATTCAGGATGTGGAATATATGTCCGGTGCTGTGTTTGAAGAAAGAAAAATCCCTGAAATATGATTTTGTCTATATGTACCATGCAAATGTGCGCATTACACATCTTACACAAAGGATACTGTCTTCGGGTGGTTTATTCTCAGTGGAATCCATGCCTGGCAAAGCTGCTGCTACTCTTCTAAACAGCTGATTAATAATAACAAAAATTAGATTAAAACCAGTCTAGCTAGTTCGAACAGAAATTTATCTCATATGTGGTTACCTGCTTCACATTGTATCCAGCTTTAGCACTAGTTTCAATAAACATTACATTTAATTCTTTAGCTTTTCGTTCGCCCTCTTCCATCGAAACTTGTCTTTTATCACCCAAATCTGTCTTATTACCAACTAGCATAATAATTACATCGTGTCCCCTTTCAGTCCGTACATCGTCAATCCACTTTGATGTTTGATGAAATGAGTTTGCATCTGTGTAAATAATTCACTTGAGCTGATTCCATTTATGTAGCATAGCTAAGCAACCAATTGTTAATTGAACATCAACTTACTTGTAATATCGTACACCACTACAGCAACAGTAGAATCTCTGATATAACTAGGTATCAAAGATCTAAACCGTTCTTGACCCGCAGTGTCCCATAGCTGTAATCTTACAGTTCTATCTTCCAGATACATAGTTTTGCTTAAAAAATCTATTCCTATCGTAGCCTGTAATAAGTAATTTATATAAATACATGTTCCTTTACAGCTACATTCTCTATGTTCTCCATTTTTCTTACATCTATAAATATTACTGCTTAGAGGGTACATAAAAAATTCATGAATGAAAAAAAGAGAATAGATTAGTAATATTCAGTTGCAATCAAAGAATAAAGGTACACTTCATTTCTTTAACTCTGTATATTAGAAAAAGTCAATAACTTGACCTCCCCCTACTGCATTCTCCCACTAACATTTGCCCTTGACAATTAATATCAGCCACTTTTTAAAACAGAAATATATTTTTCTGGAAATTTACAGATAAGCAGGTATTACATGGAAGGATTTAAAAAATGAAAGTGAAACCTAACTATATTATCATAAGGTCAATCTGGAAAGTATGCCACTGAAATATGGATGATCTCAGAAGATTAAGGTGTGGGTTGTAAGGCAAAAGAGAAAACTGAGAGTGTACATATTAGATATAAAAAAAAAATGGTTGTAATAATAGACAAATTAATTTGTTCGCTTAAGATCATATAAAAATCATGTGACATAATAAAATCATTAGCTGCATACCTGGTACGTGTTGTCAAAGCTATCATACATAAACCGTGTGATAAGAGAGGTTTTTCCAACTGCAAAAATAATCCTTTTGAATTATTATTTGAATGCATATACATATAATATAATGCACACTGAAGTATTCATATAGATATGAATTTATAATAAAGAAGTATTATCACCCTCTAGAAAAGGTAATAAATCTCCAATATCGTCCACTTTCAATAAATATTAAAATTCCGGTATCTCCATATATTTTTTCGGTCTACTTAAAAAGATACAAATACATTACGTAGCCGTATGACGTTATTGCCCATAAATTATGAATTTTAATAGCTGGTAGATATTCTTACGAAAAATATTACATTTCACCGAGAAATGCATATAGAATTAATAGATATCATAATAAACATTAAATATCGAATTAGAATGGTGACAACAAGAACGACGCCGAATTTGATCGCAACGATAAAGTTGCACAGTGAGCAGAAATATTGATCTATATAACCTAGAACAGTGACTGGAACTGATACGTGAAAGAAAAAATTCTTATATTCAATATCCACGGCATCTTTCGAAAAATGAAACGAACGCCTACATTGCCAATATTGATCCGAAATCAACGGAAGTATGTGCAGGAAATACTTACCGCTCTGTTCACCGAGAAAGACGAGCTTAAATTTACGCAACGGGTTTCCAAAATCACCCGAAGACGACATTTTCTTCGTATATTAGAACTACTGCACAATGAATTTATGTATACTAAGCACACAGGTAGAACTTAATCGATGCAACGAGTCATTAATTCTCACAAGAAATCATTTAACTTGACAGATCGCAAAGCCACTCCTTCCTTGACTCACAAGGCAGCCACGTTTAACTGGGAAGTGACGTCATTGGTTAGTTGCCAGTCTTGCTGGCTTTTAATCATACGCCTGTAGGTGGCGCCAATAAATTTAAAAAACTTAAAAAATTCTTTTCTTACTATGACATGATGAACGGTATTCTAGAGATGATGGTGTCGAAAACTTATTACGTGGTAGGTTCTTACATAAAAAAAAACAGCGATAAATTAAAAGACATTTTATTAGTAACTGCATCAGACAGTTTCATATTAATAAAAGTGTTTATTCGTTGAACAGTCTGTCATTATCGAAGGGTCTCTCGTATTGTATCAATGAACATACAAATTACAGTTCACTGTAGAAAAATACTCCATATTGTTGCGAAACATGTTTTAAACCTTTATGTACAATACATATTATATTTGTCCGCACGCATATGTAATATATACAATATGTATACATATTCGATTCCGTTTTTTTATTTCTTTAAATATGCATTTACTGTTGATGAAGCCTATTATTATTCAAGTTTCTGTAGGGATCCTCGACCACAATAGAATTACAGAGTAGGTCGTATACAGTTCTGTTAAATCTGAAGAAGAATAGAGCAAACCATATTGGTAACAGAAATGCTAAAATCATGTTTTTAACAAATGATCTGCCTAATGCAAGTGCCAAGCCTAAGTCGGTTCCTGGTGAGACAAGTACAACATCTGGATCGTCAGGCCTATCAACAGATGTAACGTTGCGGCATTGAACAACCCTTAATCCCATCATAGATTTGCCAGGTGTTGCCCCGCCGATACGGCCGTTTACACCATGCTGAAGCCAAAACGCCTAAGAAAAATGTTTAGCTATCATTTCCATGTCACTTCCAATATTCATTGCGTATAAACGATAAACATTTACCTCAAAAAAGCACACTATTATACAATGTATTACTTCTAGCACTAATATTCCGTACGTCATTTCTAAAGCCATTTTATAATCGATCCTCAAGTTAGCTCGTACCAAATCTAGATCATCTATATCTCTGAAAGAAATAAAATGATGCTACATTACATATACTTGTAATTGAGAAACAAACCTTGGCTTATTAGTATTACGTACATGAAATCAAAGACATCAATAGCAATGAAAGTAATGGAGAACTTCAATAGAAAGAACATTGTTGAGTCTATAAATTCTGCCGCTAATCTCTTCCATACCGGAGGTATACGATACTCAAAACCTGAAAGAATGGTCTCCTTGAACTTCAATGAATAATATTATCGTGATATTAAATGATACCAATGAAAATGTATGTCTTAAAAGTATTGCATTTATATTGCTACTAGATGGTACTATTTAAAGACCTAAAAACACATTGAGCATTAGAAAAGCAATTGATCCAAATGCAGTACTTTTCATAGTAAAGGCACATATAGCACTAATTGAACCTCTTTTGTAATGTGATGGACACAGGAGATATCGTTATGATCTTCTACCTTCAGCTCCAGGAGGTTGAAACGGTGGTCCCGCATGGTCTTGAGGCCTTCTCTGTCTGACTGTATCGTTCTCTTGACCGTTGGTGCCAACAATTAATCTATGTGCGTTTGCTACGTTTGGTATTTGCTGCGGAAATGGTGGTGCACCTACAATTGTTCTACTTTATAGAATAATTTTGTTACATTAAGAAAATTGCAAAGAGTAGTCGATGAAATTATATTTTATAAGACAACAATAATGTGACCATAATCTTACCAGATGCCGGGTTTATTATTTGTCCGGACATTAAATAATATGGAAACATTGCAGCCATACTCTGCCAAGCGTAGGCTTCATGCAACCATTTCTCTAATTTTTTAAAATATTCTGTACGTTCTTCTGCTGCTTTATCGTCTGCTGTGGGTATGCTGTTATCGGTTGCCATAGTGCTCTTTGGTAATGCTTTCTGTGTACAAAATGCCTCTGTTTTTAAATTTATTCAGCAATGAAATCACATGGAAGAAACGATTCTGCACATCAACTTTGCATCATAATGATGTTAGCTTGCTCTATAGGAAAAATTACTGGAACGCAAAGTTTTGTGTGTATATTAAAAGCCAATGTGCATAAAAATTTATAATGACAGATATCTATTTATCACAATTTTATCACAAAGATATTAAATCTTTATCAATGAATTTCCTCGTTAGGTGGTAACGGATACAGGTAATCGTATAAAAAAATGGTATTGGCTGACATTCGATTCGTCCAATTGAATACATCAACGATATATGTATAACGATAAAATGTCAACGTAAAACGTAAATATGTATTATCACAAATTATTACAATTGTATAACGAAATGACATTGTTTGCAAATGCATGAAACTTAAAATATAATTATATTAATAGGTCAATTTCATTCATACTTAAGAATGCTGCTTTACGGAAGATATTCAGTACATCCACCTAAGGCAGCAAATCATTCGTTCACAAATTTTCACAAAGGAAACGTCTATAAACGTTAAATATATTAATATTCGACGTTTAAAAGACGTAAAACCAATTTCAACACGAATAGAAATACATATCAAGACAGCTAATGAATAAGCATGTCAATGCACAAGAATCATGTGTAAAGAAAGCTACCGAATGTAAACAAAAAATTACTGTTCGCTGGTATGCCTGTGCAGCGGTAAGAAAAAGCCCTAGCACCTCTCCCAGGTGGCAGCGTGCGATAGTTCGCACTGCGGCGCTAGCTTCTCGGGGCATGACGTACTCGAAACATTCGTGCAGTAATCACGGTCGGAGGACGTTTCTGACGACTCGTCACATTCTATATTTCGCGTTTACGGAATAAATAACAGCAAAGCGGTCGGTGTCGTGAAGCAGTGTCTCGTTCTAAAAAGCCGAATGCGATTGTAGCCGTTACGAGTGACAATTGGTCTAGTCTGGAAAAGGGTGTGGGCCACGACGCCAGGAGAAACATTTAGGTAAGATCACATTATCTTCGAACGTGCAATAACATTTCCATTGGTTATACTAGAGAATATAGCGTAGTCGAACAGCGATATATTAAATAAGTGTACTAAAATTTCATAACGACAGAAAATTTCTTTCACGTAAAAAAGTAGTAACACTGCGTACCATCATCGGTCACCGCGTTAATTCGATGGAACCTAGTGTTAGAATTCCACGAATACGAGCGGTTCCGTGCCGCTTAAAAAATCAAATCTCCCTCTCAACCACGCTGTAAACAATTGCTTAAACGCTACGCATGTTTCCTTGCTAATAAATTACGCGCAATCGATCGTCTTTTCGATACCGATAGAATGCAGGTGGAGCTCGATTTCCTTCCAATTCCATAGCATAGGTTAAGTGCTTGCAGTCGAACTTGAAAATAACCTCCGTTCACCTCTCCCGTATACATCGCGTTAAGGACACGCGTTACTCCAAAACGGAGCACTCGACATTCATAAAGGATACATAACCGATCTCTGTGATCCCACGTGTCGTCGGGATACATACTTGCATATATACTTTTATGTTTTACGTGCGATAAAAAAAAAATACCCCCAGTAAACGGGGTTGACGAACGGCGACGATGCAGCCGAACACACGGTGTTGCGTCAACGTTTCAAGGGAGATACTCGGACGAGATTTAGCTGGAGATGTTGCGGATCAGTTAAATCCCTTTGCGAGTTCGAAGCAATCGATCCACTTTTCGTGCTAGCTATCTGTGAGAATCTCTCATGTGACTATTGCTGAAACGCGTGACTTGGCGACCTGTTTCTCGATTCATAAAAGGAAGCAAGGGAAAAAAAGGAGGAACACGGTGTGGGAAGGAAAGGCACAAAGTAGCGTGGAAAACCGTAGGTCTGCTTGGTAGAATGCGTACGAATAAAAGGCAAAGCTTTCCCCCAAATCGTGGTAGAGGTGAATGGCCTCGAGCATACAGAGTCCCATTCACGCGACGTAAGCACCTCTACGTTTTCGGAACCGGTTGCACCGAATTTATGGGAAAATAGCCGAGCACCGTGGGAGCCGGTATGTCTTGCGTGGCTTTTCTCAGCCAGCTTATTGCTCGTTCCCTTAATTTCAGGCGGTCGAACGCGGACAACGTTGCGGTGCACCGTGTCGCATACTAATTTTGCCATGGCTAGCGGAATTAAATGCGCCTCTGCACGCCAAACGTTTCCGGTTCCGTCGACATATAGACGGCACGGATCGATCGATCGATCGATCGATAATCGATGATCTTGCGTGGTCCAATGGGCGCGATTCTTTATAATTCGCGGTTCCGCCGATCGAATTCAAAGGGGAAGTCTGCGATAACGCAAATTGCTCTGCTCGATAAAGCAACATTGCGTACAGATTGTACATTGTACAACGTTCTTTAATCCTCTCAAAGAGGAATGTCGATAGATATGGTGGTTCAATTAAGAATCGGGATTTAGAAAAGATGCGGGATGTAGATTATGGTTATGCGAACTACACACACTTGGAACACTACGTTGCTTGATTACACGTGTATATATCAGCCTTATCGCACTGCTTAGAATCATTTTGGTATAATTGCTATCTGCGTCATAAAGCTGATCCAACTAGTGTATCGTGATTACATTACTGCCAGAATACATATTCCGTCGCAGTGACTCTGTATTGGTATTGTACTTCTGCTGCTAAAGCATTTCACATTTAATTGCACGAGTTTAATTCGCGAGAATTTGTTGCAGAGAGAATATATGCATACATATCCCTATATCCCCCGGCAGAGTGTCCGGGTACCTGCAGTTATTTGCGATGATCGATTATTAATAATAGTCGGGGAAGGAGCGGTGACAGTTTCCGTTCTGTCGACGCAACCGGATTGCGAATTAATATCTCCATTGCTCCGTTCAATTCGCAGACAGACGCTCTTCGGCTCCAATAATGAACAGTGGGTTCGTAATTTATTCGGTCTCGTCTCTCACATTTAATGAAACTTTGCGGATCAACTTAAGAATAAACTTGTTCGCAGTCGATGATATTACGCGATGCAATAGCGACGGCTTCTTTGTAGTAAATAACGGGGATGAAATATCCTTCGTGCCTCTGTTTCTCTATAAAGTTTAAATTTGACAACGGATGCAGAAGTCAGCCTCTCGAACGTGGATCACGGATAATGCCACGACCTGCGTCGCAATAAACGGGCAGAAAACTCTGCTTCTCCGTTGCACATTCCTCGTTGCAACTGCATCTCGTAGAAGCTAAGTCGCGACGTTTACCGTTCCCAGCAACAAAGGAAAGCAACGACAGAGAGGCTCTTTTCTCTCCGGAATTCCAGAGATTCCGTTTTCGGTTGTCAGCTGTCGCAATATCCGCCGATTTCAAACCACCCCACCAGAGATCCGTCGGAGCATTATTTCGTAAATCGTTTCGCAGTGATCGATGCGCGATTCCTGTCGGGAATAATATGCCCGCATTCGCGAATTTCGATGGGGTTAAAGCGAACAAACGTACGTTCAGATTATTTACAATGGATAGAAATGATTATCGTACGTTGACGCATCTTTCGTTTCAAATGCGAATAAAAGTGTACGATCGATGGGCTTGATAATTCGACGAGTCGGGAAGAGAGCAACTTTATCTGTGGAAAATTCTGAGAAACGGAAATGATGGAAAGAGTAATGAAAAACGTCGCAGCTCTTCTCCTCTGTGTTTTCTAGTTGCATTGTTGATTTTCTTGGTACGCGCTGCTTCTAAAATACATGCGTGGGAAAGCAAACACTTTGCTCCCGTTTCATAGGGCGCAAACAGTGATCGAGTTGTCGAAACAGCTTTCGTGTATCGAGTTCACAGTCGGCAAGAAAAGCCATTGTCAATCGAAAGTGAAGCTCCCGCATTGATCAGCCAAGTAATTTCGCAAAGGATGGCACGCTATGAACGCATTCCATTGAAATTCCAAGCGTGTGAATCGCAGCACAAACAAGCCGCGACCACCTTCGTTCTTTCAATGAATAGCATCGCACGAAATCCCATTTAAAAACATAGAGATTCGAATCCTTTCCAGGCTTCGCGGCTAATTTTATTGATGTAATGGATAGAATTAAAATTACTCGTTTTCCAACAGAAGACCGGTGAATTTATTTGCGTGGAATGATCGTCTTTGCTCAAATTGTATTTTTCGGTCATTTAAAAGGAATAATTGTATCGCGTACATGCTGGAAAATATGGCGAGTCGCGTAGCTGTATCGATTTCAAAAAGAACGGGAAAAAAAGTGTGCAAGTTTCACCCGCACATAGACGTTTTTATTTCGCGAAAGTCCAGGGACGTATTTTCTTCTAGTTTACGATCAATAAAACGACGCGAGGAAAATTTGTATTTTAATGTATGCATGAGATGTTTTTTTTTATCCATTGCACCTGCACATGCGATATAAAATAGCAACTTACAACTGCCAGGTATCCTATAAAATTTTGAAAGGCTTTTGTTATATTACGGCGAACATAATAAAGAATGCCCCGGAATACATTTAACTATGCCTGAATATTAATTCATGCTCCCCCGATTAGCGTGATCAGTGAAGTGCATTATGTATTACATAAACGACGATAGATCATGCCCGTACTGTAGATCGCGATTCCGTAAAAAGTCTCGAAGTTCATAGTTCACTAGCATCGCAATCGTGATAAAGAAAGAACGAGACCAGTATGGCGAGGAAGCGATAGAGCAATTCCAACGAATCGACCCAGACAAGTTTCTAAAGCAATATCGCAATTATCACCTCTAAATTGGTTTTCGATTTCTCTCGCTGAAGACGGTCGGTACTCGTTTTTTATTCCAAGCGACCGACATTCCTGAAATACTGATCCATCAACATGAATCACACGCTTCGCGATGCAGATCGGCGTTCTCCTCTTGTCAGCGGGACAGTATCTCGAAATCGACGCATCTCGAAGGATACACGGATCGCCGATTACGCATACAATGGACTCCCGATCCCATTGTGCGATCGCGGTATCCTCGATTCGTCATCGATCACCGATAAAGTCAAGGCCGGTTGATTAAAAAATGTACAACGTACTCCCGGCGGAAACTGTATTTAATCAAATAAACCCCTCGAGAAATGAATAGAAATTTTTTAATGGTACGAGTAGAAAGAGCAACTGCAAAAGGAATATAACTTCGCGGTTCGATGGACCTTGCAGGAAAAAGTAGTGAAAGAAGTGAAACGACTTTTACAGTAGACGATGTCAGCGGCGATAAGTAAGAACACCTATCGATTTAAAATTCTGACAAAGGGAGGCAGAAATTACAGGAAGGGACCGACACTCTGAAAGAGAGAGCCCCGCTTTACGGACTACTTCGTCAATTAACCCTTTTCGATCGATATCTGGAATAGTCTGGCAGTAGTTAATCGCATACTCGATATTACGATAGTCCGTGACAAAGCAGCAAAAGATAGCTTTATTAAGATGAACGATAATGTAACTAGTAGACACGCCACTGCTTGCACGAATAATTAATTCACCTAGAACAACAGCGGTTCAATGTGTACTAGATTAAAGTTCCTTATCGATCGAATAACGATGATTATCTCGATGGGCCGTCAGATTAAATCCATACTGGCATGCATGATCCAGCGGGGGTTGTTTGTTTTCGAGGATTCTTCGTAGGGGATGATGATGCTAGCACAGGAACACGCTTGCGCACATAGTCGCTCGGTGTATCGTAAAGTAGGGCAGATAACGAGGCGGTTCTGTTATCGTGTCATGGCTCGAAGACGCCTAGCTCGAGATAAAGCTCATTCATTGCTTCTGCAATGTTCGACGATGCTCGTGGACCGTGCATTTCGAAGATAGGGACACGACCGATCGCGACCGGTCGCGATTTATAAATTGCTTATTCAGCCTGGATCCCACATTCGAGATTGATCGACTTCCCTCGGGTGATCGCGGCTCTCTGAGATCGACTCGACATTTGTTTGCCCTTAGATATTGGATAGGAGTCGGTCCATTGTTTGAAAGATCGTTTCTTCAATTGATTAATGATTGCATCGTAGATTATTCCCGATTGTATTCCTTGCCTTCACGTTTCATTATTTCCATCACCCAGCGTTCGTTCCCAGAAATGCATCGCAAAATTTCGGCGTGACATGCGCACGCGTAGTTTGTCGCATTTCCTTATTAATTGAATATTCCATATTGAATATTCTTCAATTCCATTGAATTATGTCCCGAATTTTTGTCAATCAGTAATAATTTTTAACGAATTTTAATCCGGCGTACTGCGAGAAGCTTCACAGCGCGAAATATGTACCGGGGATATTACGTTGTTCTTCGTTCGACGTCGTAAACTTTTAATGAAAAAACCGAGGGAGGCGAGCCACGATTCGAGGGAAACGACTAGGGTGACTCCCCATATGGCCATGAATTCCGTAGGAAAGGAATGATCCCACTATCGTCTCGTTTTATGGGCACTCTTCTTCATTACCCACTTCGAATTCAAAGAACGAAGGTTTAGTGGTCAGTTTCGGTAGTCGACATCGCGGCGATCCAATCTTTTTTCTTTTTTTTCGTTTCCGAAATCGCAATGTACAAGCGACAACGATAACATTCTCCTTCATCTTCGAATAATTAAACTTCGCCGGAGATTGTAGGATGATAGGGGGCTGGGAGATTGGAACTTTATCGTTGAAAAAAATATGCTACAGAGGGAAGCCAAGTTTCTTTGGCGGAACGAGGGATCTTATTGCATTTCTTAGTCTAAGTTTCACCTGAAATATAACATCCTCTCTATGCTTCGAGCTTTCTTTGGGGATTGCGAAACTTCATTGCGTTTTATACATACGTATCCACGTAAATCTTTGGTATTTTGGAGAGTCTAAAATTAAAGGAAGGAGACGATGGAGAAGTTCGATTAAACAACAGATAAAACGATAGTTCCTATGCGTTTCGCGTTTTTCTATTCCTTCAAGCGTGAACGAGCCTTGCAGCATAATTCCATCTTAATTAATTGCACCGCCTTTCACGATCCCCTTCTGGTACTGACGAACCTTCCGGTCAGATTGACGATCGCCTTTCGGTCTACTGGCTCCTTGAATAAAGCATACCTGGCACGGAAACAGGTGGTGGGTTAACAGAGAATGATGAACAGCACGCAACCAAGTGTGGTTTGAGGCAGCAGCGTGAAAATTTCATCTGGAATCTGGTAAAAATGCGAAACCCCATAGCTATCGGCCCTTGCTTCTCTCGTACTATGGGGGACAACCTGTTACGACACCTAAACACATGGGAAGTTTATGACTGGGAGCTGTAACAAAAGAACCGTAGCGAAAAATGTTCAAAATCCTTTTTCTATGAACTTTAAAGAAAACTTATGTCGGAGATGGAGGAGCCTTTTTTTTTATCGCCCAGAAGAATAAAAACAAAGTCAGAGAACATTTTCGCAAAGTACCGAGTAGTAAAAAGGGGAAACGTTGCCTTTTTTTTTTCCTTCGATCTCCACTGTACTATCAGTAAAATGTTAACGTGCTGCGTTTTTATCGTAGTTTATTCTACCGTCAGCGTTTTACCAGTTCAAAACAAGACCTGGCCCATTTGCAATGTAAAATAATACATCGTCGTATTTTGTAAATACGTTTATACGGACCGTGTTTCACGGAGGACCGACTCGCGACTTTCGATCGCGGAATTCTCTCGCCCAGAGAGCCTCGAGCTCGCATCAATTAACCCAGTTTCTTTTCACGCGAGGCAAGAGCAATAACTCTTGCTTTCGCATGAAATACCTGCTCCGAATTACAGTTCCTCGTGGTTTTTCACGTCGACATTTTCGGAAAAAGTTGATCGACGTATTCGACGATAGGATCGGAAGTATGTACTTCGCCGCTGCTCCAAAGTATTTTCGCGTAGAATAAACTCGCAGTAGATTAAGCTCGCCGCGTTATAACAGAGTCAGACAAACCATCTCCCCTTGCTGCCGAAAGACATCGTCACCTATCGCAGGTCGTGGCTATAATTTGAACAGAGTTTCGTTTCGTTCTTTAATGTTTCGTAAATACAATGATCGTTTTCGATATCCGTGAGAACCATGCTCGCAGAAAGGGTTAGACTATTTCACGATGGCCCGAAGGGAATTCCTGTGTTACGATCAGTAGTAATCCGGATACACATACACCTCTGATACATTCGTCAGTCATTGAATACCTACTAATTCAAGGCCGGTCAGTTCGCGCAGCCAGGGGTCCTTGATCGGTTTTGCAGTGATCGCTGTATCCGCAAAAGAGAGCTCGTGCACTGGAAGCTTTTTCACGGCGAGCATCGACAATCTTCTATGAAATCGAAATTAACCAAACGGTACAATCCATCAATATCTCCATTACAATTTTATTAAACAACGCAAGGGTTGATTGCACGAGCGAAAGAACATTTTTAGAGGCAAGTTTTCTTTCTCCGTTATATTATTCGGCATTTAGAAGCCATTCACAAGGGTTTCCTTGATGCGTTTCAGCATTGTATCCTCTAAACAACGACCTAATAGTAGTTTCCAACGTTAGGCAATCGATCGCACGATAGCGTGCAACCTTGCACACAGCTAAGTAGCCCATACTGTTTCTGGGTTATCCGGCGACTGAAAACAAATTTCCAACAAAAGAAAGTTTCCACCCTGTCCTCCGAATACTTCGTATGGATGAACTATCGTGGGAACGGGGGTGACTAAATAACAGAAAGCCTAAATGGAGTTTATCCTGCCACGAAACGTGGCATGCATCAAAGTGCATCGGCGCGCTCGGTGCGAAACTGTGAATTGTTAACCTTTAGAAATGGGAAAGGTTCTCTTTGGAATTCGACGCGACAGTTGAAATGTGTCAACGTCGATTAGAGAAGCTATTGCATAGGTGGAAGCAGTGGAAATTTATTTCAAATACAACTATTAATATAATCAACAGGTATCGACTGTTGGAAAATTTTCATTAATCGACTCAGGGAAATGTTGACAAATAATGCGTGGCATTTCTGTATTCCAAAATAATTAACAAACGTACGGAACGAGACGAGTGAAAAGTTGTTTTCCGTTAGTCTCGTCCCGTTATCTCGCGTTATCGGTTTCCAACTATCAGACAGAATAAAACGTATGACAAATTGCCAGGTAGATAAATGAGACGCAGATGTTGGACAATGCTTGGGACGAAATTAATGCTGAATTTTATGAATGGATTAAGCGCCAGTACGTATCAGTACATTAATCTTGCCGGGGATTAATTTTGGCGTGCAAAAACATGGGTTCGATTACGAAATTATCACGCAATATATCACTGGGTGCCAATCGAACCAGTTGATGAATATTATTCAATGAAAGAGCTGCTGTACCATCTGTTGTACGGTCTTATTACTAAGGAATGAATCATTCCGGCGATCGAAAAAAAACCGAATAGTGTCATTCAGAGAGTGTACAGCCAGCAAGTTGAAGTTCAGGCCGTGAGTACAAAGTTACATTTACAACTAATAACCTGCCCCCGTTTACCTTGACCGGTGGCGATTGGAAGCTGAATAAATCGCCGTGTCGCGATTTCGAGGATCCACGAACGCACACAGACGCTGGCTTTCAATTAGTATTCCAGGTGATGCAAATCCTCGGGCAAATATTTCGTTATTTACCCCTTTCCTTTTTCTTTCCGCGCGGATCACGGAACAGCCGCCTGTTTGCACGGTGCGTCGCATGGAAATTGCACAGCTAAATATTGATAGTATGAAAATTGATTAAAGTTCCGCAGAAACAATGAAATTTGCCGTCGCGATGTAGGTTAAAGCAGTTTGGTCGATGTCAAACGCGCTTACTTACGACGCACGTGGCCTCTAGATATTTAATTACTACGGATCAATCAGCTCGCTATCGATCCGATGTATGCTCACGCGCTCTCTCAATTTCAGATTTCTCGTTCGCGGAAACAAATAAATGCGCATCGGAAGAATCAAACACTGCCAGGAGATTAAAATCTCTCTCTGTCTCTCTGATAACATTAAATTAATTTAAACCCGTCCGTCCAGCATCCAACAGAGTTGACTCTAGTTCGTTTCATAATGCTTAGAAAGCAATTTAAACGACCACATCCCACCCTTAACGATCGAGCGTCTCATAAACAATACACATAAGTACACACGCATGTTCCTGATAATATCTAATAAATTCTGCAATTTAACATGCCGGGACGTCCATTACCTCTGCTCCCTCGTTCTGTGCACGTGCACAAAGTGTCGTCGTAATCGTCGCGCAAACTCCGTCCGTCGTGTCGACGCAATGGAAAACGTGTCTTTCACGGGGAAAATTGCAACGCTAATGTGACAATGTTCTCGCTCGTACTTTTCGAAGTGCACGCCACGCGTTTGCGGTCCCTCTATTCGCCCACGCTGCGTTTCGGTAAATTAAATTGCACGTTGCTAATTGTGCCGCGTCCGCCGCGAATTCGCGAACGCAACACGTGTACACAAGAATAATGATTCAACGCAGAGAGGACGAAACGCGTCCTCGATTCTTACTAAATTCCTGCGCGTCCACGGAGATGATCGAAATGGCGAAAATTACTTAAACGACACTGTTGCATCGCGTGCCATTTGAATCGAAGGATCGTGGAATCCTAATGAAAATAGTTGTCGAGTTTTCCCAGAGGATGCAAGGTGGAATTTGTGGCTGTAAGCTAATCGATCGCGTTCACGAACCGGCTGCGGGTGTGAAATTATACCCGTGACGTAATTATTAGGAATTCATACGATTGTGTCGCTCGAAAATAGTACCTGCTCCACTGTATTCCCATCATTTATGCGGATCAAGCGAACGCGATTACGCGATTACATCGGGGGAAATTAGTTATAGTTGACCGCCGCGGTACTATTGCAGTTCCGCGAATTCGCGCGCCGCAATTGAGATCGTAAACCGAGGGGTTTCATTGCGTTTTCGTTGAAAAAGTAAAAGCATAAACTCGCGTGCCCGGTCTCCCGTCAAATTCACGAGCAGCTTTCTAACTTGATGTATATTCGAAAGCGAGGGACTATTTTTAAGCGCGAGTCAAAGTGCATTTTGCGTGGAAATCGCGACTAAGAATAGAAAATCCATTTTGTCGCTCGCGCGAAGATCGTTCCACGGTCTTTCTTCTTTCTTTTCCAGAAACCTCTATCGATTTCACGTCCGTCGAACAAGCGTCTCTATCGTTCGGGGATGTAGAAAGAAATTGCGCCTATTTAAAACTGGCTCGGACATTTCGGATGATTTCCATGAAATGGGGGCACTTTGCTAGACGTAGAAACGAAACGTTCGTGGCAGATAGTATAGACTTTTTCTTCGCTGCTAATCAGGTGAAATTGGCGGTTTATCGGTTTTGCTGGTCTTCGAACGGTGGCAACGAGTTTCGTTACTAATCTCATTTCTCCCGCAAACTCCAGCCACCCGACTATTGCATTTCGCCGCGACCTTTTGGATGAAACTTTCATCTCTCCAGACGACAAGCTACGGGTTCGTAATGCAGAAGCAATTGAGAAGAAAGTAAATGGTACCGGTGGGTTCGAAAACAAATCAATTAATCTTTAAACTTAGGGGTAGTATTCGTCCGAATACACGATCAATAAAATCATTCAGAGGTATCAATGCGTGTAAACGGCGAGCAATGTGAATGAAATTATTCTGCCACGTTTCAGACGCGATCAAGCCGATACGTCAGCCGGAAAGCACAATTATACACGAATGGTGGTACGTTCATCGATGTTGAACAGCTACGATCCATTTTCTGTACTCTGTTGCGTCAGGAACACGTAATGGGCACCACCCTGTCCCGCAATGGCTCTTTATATTGCTCACGTGCTGCAGAATGTGTTCGAATCAATGGTCGTTTAATCCTAGCCAGCCTTAAATCTATCGTGCCATTGTGCCGTAATAATCCTCCGTCGAGCCGGCGGTAAGCAAGGCTGAAACTCGAACGTATCCATTGCGTTGGCCGCAAATTGCTTATCCCCGTGTCGAGTCATTTCTATTTCCGTTTGGTCGTGCGATGTCCTGACCATTGAGACTAACTAAAATTGATCACGTTCCCCCCCAACGGTATTCATATTAATAGGAATCTGCGATACGGTGCACTAAAACCTGAGAATGCCGGGGGAACGCGTGCAGGAAAAGCAACTTTCTGCCTGGCGGAAAAGCGAATTTTTATTCCTGCGAGAGTGTAGCGTCGCGATTCGTAACCGATACGTAAGCTGTCCGCGTGCTCGCATGCTCCAACGAGGACAGATCATTTCATAGATCGCATTAAGAGTTGCACGAGCGTCGATTGAAATTGACATCCATTTGTCGAGGCACGTCTAGTCCGTGCTCGACGTTCGTCGGGGGTTGCTGGATTCATTGTCGAATGGCTTGGTTACACTTGCGCCGCGCTGTCTCTACGCGGGCGGCGAGATTTTACTGGAAGGAAGTCGTGAACCTCGGTGCGACTGAGTGAATAAAAAATGTGATCACAGATTCGCGAAACGTGGAATCAGCAGAAAGCGGAGCACCACAATCGGATTATCCAGCGAGTTCAAACGTAGTCGTTTTAAAAAGCGATTACTGTGGCGCGTTTCTGTGATTAGATTATTTATCACGCCTGCGCGGCAAGTTCCCTCTGGATAAAAGACGAATCGCGAAAGCACCTGCGCGGTCGGAAAGCACCGCGCTCTGTCGACTATGGCGAAGGTGAAGATACGAATCCCTGTCGGCAAGTTTCACGAGCTAATGCACGCGTGAATCATCGACTGCCTGCGATAAGCACGAGAGCCTAATGTCGCTCGGACATTGCGTTAATTCATCGCGGCTTTCTCAGAATTGATGATCGGAATCGTACATCACTCACACGTGATACGAGTCATAAACGCCATTCTGTTTCACTTACGGTATTCCTCCATTAAAGTTTACGATCGCGTCTTTTGCACCATGAAGCGTTTGTTTAACGCTATCAATAGCGTTATCCAAGACGCGTGAAAAAGTCTCGAGGAATTTCCAGCCGCCTACGACGATAAACTGTTACGCCGCGTCACCGAATTGCTTAACGATTTTTCGGGTTTTTTTTAGCGTATGGCGCGCAAAGGAATGTGTATTTCGTGGCTTTGATCGGGGCAGTTCCATCAGGAGAAAGAGAGAAATAAATATATCATTGACATTTCCTTTTGATACAGGCTCCACTCCGGCCGTTTTCTTTGACGGTGAGTCGATCAAAGAGTCGTTCTGCTCGCATACGTGCGTGCCTCGTTCTCAAAGAACGTTGACGAGCGTCCTTTTTGGCGTGCATTACGGTATGCAAAGGCTTTGTCAATTCACAATGCGTGCGAGTTGCGTGTTTGAGTTGCACAGAGAATGCCAGTGCCGTGCGAGATGCTAAAAAACGCGGTCATAGTTTGCTGAACGTATCCAGCGTGGAATTTACGGTGTCCGGAGAACAGTGGGGAATATTGGAGCAAAAATTCGCGGAGGTTTCGAAGTTTCCCCTCAGAATGATAAAATAGTGTGTTGCCAAGGAAATGGTGTTGGCGAGTAGTTCTTGTAAACCGAAGGGAATTATCGGGTCACGGGAGTTAGAGGGGCGAGAAGAAACTTGATTCCAGAAAAAAAAGGGGGGAGCGATTCGCTTGGTGGAAAATTCATGAAAAGCATAAAGTTTCTACGAGCCGAGGAAACTTCTCGCGTAATTTCCTCTCGACCAATATTTCTCGATCGCCTCAGCCGGGGCCATTCAAATTCTGCTTCTCCGAATTTCCTTTACTAACCAGTGAATTTTCCTTTTTCTGCGCAGTGGGGGAGTTCTGAATCTGAGTGTTCGGAGCCTGAGGACTCAAATGAGATAGGGGCCACCGTCAGCCCCGAGACTTGCGCGATGGACACTGTGGACAGTGCCAGTAAGCGGCAAGCTATTCGTGTGTTCAAGAAATCCAGCCTCAATGGAAAGATTGTGGTGTATATTGGCAAAAGAGATTTCGTCGATCACATAACCCACGTCGACCCTATTGGTAAGCTTCATATCTATGACGGCAATAAAGAAACACCGCTGTAGACTTTTTTCCTTCGTCAAGATCGACCCCCGTTAACCCTCGAGCAGTAGGGTTTCCATCCATTCACATCGTTCCTCTGTCGTACCTACCTGATTAACTTCATTAGTCATGTACCTGTTGATCCAGTAAAACGTTCAATCTTCGTTCTCCCCCGAACGTGGAAGTTTGTTTCAAGCGGTGAAACATCGGTTCGCCTGTCGTCCCACCGCTCGAGGGTTAATCCAATTATTTCCGAGCAGCTATTTAACAGCGAAACATCGGTAACAGCCTGTCGACAACCAAGATTGGAAAATTCGATTTACTTAAACGGCTAGTTAATCTCGTACGTCGGGGCCACTTAAGGTCTGCTCATCGATCGCTGTTCAATCGTTGCAGACGGGGTCGTCTTGATTGACCCGGACTACGTGAAGGATCGCAAGGTCTTCGGCCACGTTCTGGCCGCTTTCAAGTACGGCCGAGAAGACCTGGACGTACTGGGGCTCACGTTTCGCAAGGATCTCTATCTGGCTGCGGAACAGATCTATCCGGTGGCGCCTGGGACGCAACAGAAAAAGCTGACGCGGTTGCAGGAGAAGTTGATCAAGAAATTGGGGAACAATGCCTATCCATTCTACTTCGAATTGCCGCCGTACTGTCCCGCGTCGGTGACGTTGCAACCGGCACCTGGAGACACGGGGAAACCGTGCGGTGTTGACTACGAACTCATTGCGTTCGTAGGCCAGACGCAGGATGACAAACCGCTGAAACGGTACGATTTTAAGAATTCCTACGACAGAATGGAACGTCCCAGCGTGGTACAGCGGTTCGCGAGGAGCCCCTGACAACCATAAATCAACGTGTTGCAGGAATTCCGTACGGCTGGCGATACGGAAGATCATGTACGCGCCGTCGAAACAAGGCGAGCAGCCTTCCGTCGAGGTGAGCAAAGAGTTCGTGATGTCGCCGAACAAACTTCACCTGGAGGCGTCTTTGGACAAGGAACTGTACCACCACGGCGAGAACATCGCGGTGAACGTTCACATAGCGAACACCAGCAATCGAACGGTGAAAAAGATCAAGGTGTCTGTGAGGCAGTTCGCGGACATTTGTCTCTTCTCGACGGCGCAGTACAAGTGCACGGTCGCCGAGGCGGAGAGCGAGTGAGTATTATTCAATGCACGCCATTCTTGTCGACGAACACGCGCCAGAACGTGAAACACGGTCGCGTGAACGGGACACAACTAATGGATTCATACGTGCGGTTGTGGACGAAAGTTGTGACAACAGTTGTAGATCCACTGTCCTCGATAGTTGAATTGTTTCACGAACCATCAACTTTTCGCGTGGGTTTATCCCGTAGTTTCTGTTGGCGGGATTTGCACGAGACCGAGAAGTTTCGCGTAGAAATAATTTCAGCGAATCCATTCGTTGTCCAACCCATCAACGGGGCCCCCTCGAAAGGAACGGAATCGTGGTTACCATAGATATATTTTTACGCGTCGAACAGGAGTCTTGTGTCTGGACACGATTGATCCATTGACGTCGATAGTCTTGAGGGAAGACGATGTATCTCGTCAGCTGTACGATATCCTTAAATAGAGGCCAACTGGTCTATAAACCTCGGCGGTGGCTGCCGAGAAATTTACGAGTAACGCATTCTACAGCGTGACCAGACACAAGCTACTCGAGATCTATCGACGCTGGTGCAGGAAGATGTAAATTGCAACGCGATGCAATAAATTTCGGTGCAACTCGAGAATTTATAATGCACCGGTTAATCCGTATCAACGATGCTTCGTACTGGTTTCTGCGCGTCCTTTATCAAAGAAACACGAACAGAACGAAGAAAATTTGGCGAGCTTTCCGAGTCCAATTTTATCCCCTATCAAATACCACAGCAATTTACACGATTCGGAGTCTTGCCTTTCTTCGCAAATGTACCACATAGTAGAACTCGAAACACAATTTCTACTCGTAGAAGCAAAAGACGGGAAACGCACCGGGCGATACTGTCCCGGTTAATATTAACACTTAAGGTGTGTGTACATAATAGAACGCGATAAATGCCGAAAAGAATTGTGACATGACGAAATGGAAAATAAGATGATTGCACTGGCAGTGTAGGGGTAGCGCCAGGATTCACCCTGAGCAGGGTCTTTTCTCTAAGGCCGACGCTTGCTGACAACAAAGATAAGCGAGGTCTTGCTCTAGATGGTCAACTTAAGCACGAGGACACCAATCTCGCATCTAGCACAATGTGAGTGCTCAAACATTCGTCGCGTACCATTTTCTCTGGAGCGAAAGTTTCGCAAATGAATACTGGAAACGGGCCAAATGATCCTGGATGGCTCTCGCGAATAGCTTCCCCGGGATTTGTTCCATAAGTTGGACTGGATGGACCGTGTGCTATCTGAGATATTCTTTTTTTTTTTTTTTTGCTTTTTCCGAGAAAATTGTGTACATGTTTGCTCTTTCTCTTTGCGATTGAGACTCGACTTTAATTCGTCGGGAAATAATTATTCCGTCAGACTGTACGCAACGACACGACATATCAATAGCTGGTATTCATTGAAGTTCGTTTCCAGTGTTCCCGGACGATCGTATTGTTAAAAAGCAACGTACGACAATTGTATGGGAACACTATATTTCAAAGTGGAATGCCAGTATTTTCCTTGATGGCCTTTTTGCTGGGGACTTTTTACGGATATGGAACTCCGTCGGTGGTGGTCTATTTTCCAGTACAAAGGTCTCGTCCCTCTTTTTCTATACCCCTCCCGAAACCCTTCGATTTTCACTTGATTTTTCTGTTACCTCCACGTCTGTGTCTTTCCACGATTGATATGCTAACCGATTGAAACACCCTGACTCATCCCTGCCTAACTATCTCTCTCTCTCACTGTCTCTTTTTGTCTTTCTTTCTCTCGCTCTTTATCTCCCCCCCTGTACATCCATGTAGTCTGTATTGCAGTGTGACGCACAAGCTGAAGTTTCGTGTAATACACACAGAGGCGTACACGTGGGTATAGTTAGGAGGAATCGTGACCGTACGCGTGTTATGTAGCTTATTATCGTTGCCCCGTCTCTGTCGAGATTGAAGTCGACGCGAGTCTCTCGTGACCGAGCTTTCAAATTGCGGAATCTTTCGAGATATCGAGGCACAGCGATAGCGGCTCTATATCGCCCCGATGATGCTACGCGTCACCGGAGAGTCGCGAGCGTCGTTTTTGCGATACCGAAGTACGTCGATGTCGCGCGCATACCCGTACTTTTCGTTCCAAATTCTTTTCCATTTCCGACGCAAGCGGTGTAACAACGAGACACGTCGGCCGGCAGTTCCTTCCAAGCGTATATACGCGAGGAATAATTTTCATTGAACTTGTTCGCGTCGCAAACGCCACGATTACTGGGCGACGCGGTTCCAGTCGATCGGAATGAAAATGTATACACAGAACACCGCGCGATTTAGGCAATCATTAATTCATTCCGCGTGAACACTTCAGGCTACACACCCAACAAGATCATCTAGAATGGAGTTTACTCGTTGACAAGAGCGTCGCAAGCGAAACGTCGCGTATACTCGAAGCATCTCGCAGAAACCAATTTTGCCCAAACGAACATATCGGTGAACGATATTAGTCGGAGACGATCGGTCTGGATCGGCCGGAAGTCCGATTGATCCGGATACATTAGGCCCGCGTCACCTTCACCTTCACTCTTCTGCTACATGTTTATCAGGGAGGGGTGCCCAGTGGGGCCAGGTTTCACGCTGAACAAAGTGTTCACTATGACACCGCTTCTCGCCAACAACAAAGATAAATGGGGGCTAGCCCTCGATGGCCAGATCAAAGACGAGGACACCAATCTGGCGTCCAGCACTCTGTAAGAAAACCGCCGCTTGTCGATGGACAGCATCACGCCTGAATATATACATATATATTTTCACAGGGCTGTTCAAAAGTTTGGGTGCCAAGTCCCATCGATTTTCGTAGTTATTTTATTAAGCAAACCAGAAAAATCATGGCTCTCTCGTTAACTCTATTGTCCAAGTTCTACTTGTAACTCTACGTCTGACCATGCTAGACCCATTCTCCTTCGGCGAACTTCGTCCGTTGCGCCACCTTTTTTACCCAAACTTTTGACCTGTTCTGAGTGTACGTGCCTCTGTTTCTCTCTACTCTCTCTCTCTTTACTCTTTTCCTGTGTTTCCGCGAGCACTGAAATGGCTGATCTCGCGTGCGATCACGACTTCTCTATTTAAGAGGTTGCGTGTGCCCGAAATCACAGTCACCTGTGGATTTCTAGCCTGCTCGGCCCCTTATCAGTCGTTCGCTGAACTGGTCGACCCTTTAACGCCGTTCACGCTCCGAGATTTCTCTGTTTTGCCGAAGCAATAAAACAAAACCGCGTGAAAAAGCGCTCAATTTCATCTTGAGACTGCTGTTGAGATAAGCTTGGTTTCCACTACGAGCATGAAAGGGTTTGGACCTTGCACCCTTTGTCTTTTTAACGCTTTCAGGCACGACGAGAGTTTCGAATTGAGCAGCTAGACTGCATTTTAACTGTCGCCTTTATATTTCTCTTTGAAGCTCGCCTGCAAAGCCCCCGTGTAGCTCTCGTGGATCGAGCTTGCCGGTTCTCAATGTAAACCGTGTCCATTATTTGTAAGCCAACGTCGTCGGCGTTGATGTTAGTAACTAGATCGATGCATAGGAACAAACGGAAGGTATTTCGCTACTGTTGATGTCGAGAAATAGTAGAAATTCTTTTCAATCAATTTATTAAGCAGTTCTTAGAGTTCAATAGTCTCTACTCCAAGCATTTCGAGCACACGCAGATTCTCATAATATTAATCTTCGGGAGTGGCATTCTCGAGGCTGCGAAGTATCGCCCCATGAGGAGAACATCTGAAAAAGCACCCTTTCTCTTTCCATCTTTCAAACACGCCACGCAAGTTCGAGAGAAAAATGTGGCTGCGTTAAATACACGAGATCCTTCAGTTTCTCCGGCGCGTTTGCCTCGTCTCTATCGATACCATCGATTATTTCGAACCCGTTCGAAAATAGCGGCGAGTATAGTTGTCTGCACGCTATCATCGTATATACGCGAGCGTCTTCCGCTTGCCGTGGAGCTATATTCAGTAACGAAACACCGCGTTTTTCTTTCATGTTCCGTGTTGATTCGATCATGTTGCATCTTCATTCTACTCCGCTACGTTTCATAACCCTAACTTTCGTTCCACGGAAACGTTCGCGTGACAAAATCCGCACGAGAGGTTCGCGTCGCTTTGGAAACTCGCTGGCGGATCGGTGTGCCCCCTTCGAGGTAAATTATATATGCGTAATTAAACGAGGAAGCATACAAATAATGGAAAAAATTGCATCGCGAGCACTTTAGTTTGATGGGGGGGGGGGGGGGGGGAAGGTCTGAGAACAGTCTAATGCGCTTCGTGTTCTGTTTTTTCTTGCCGAAGCGGGGGTAGTGATACAAGATAGCGAAATTAGAAATGTTTGTTAACAATTTTCCACCATGGCGAGTGAGAGAGCGTATAAATGATTCAATTAATTGTTTCATACTGCGTACAGATACACTTAGTGGACTCAGTGATTTATAGCCCGATGCTAGTGGCGGGCAAAATGAGCGCGCTGTGCTTTTATAACGAAACAATTACCCCGTATTGTTATATTCGATGAAAGAAACGAAGACGCGACGTGACAGATAATTGCACGTAATTATTGAAAAAAAGAATTGCGGGCAATTGGTGCTAACGAGCAACCATCATTTTACGAAACGACAGGCGAGAAGTCGTGAACAGCAGCGCAGAGTTCTATCGTGCTCTGTCGTGTTTTCGATAATATATTCTCTGTGAAAAATGGCTGGCTGGCGATGTAGCGGATTGGCACGTTTAATACAAGACTATCGAACGAAATTTAGGCATCACGTTTAGCTGCTTCGTAGAATATTAGTTTCGGATACAAATGTATCAGAAGTATAATGCGCACTACAGAATCTACTTTGCTTCGTCGACACTGCTGCAATTTCTGAACACTGCGAAGAATGCTTAAGATCTCAGACAAAATTGGCCGAAAAAAATGCGGAGGAAGCTAGGAAATTTAGAAACGATTCCAATTATTATACGCAACTTTCCAAAATAATCTGATGATCTTAAGGAAATATGAATTCTACATGATCGTTCACCACCCTACTTATCCCGCACTTTTCACGCCGAATCGTAATGGCTCCAGGTGTGTAAGCAACGATGCTTAAACAAAATCGATACCCTATTCCTTCGCTTCTTCTTGTCTGAATGGTCGTTCTGCACTTGTTGCTTGCCTGCTGCATGCCCTCTTTAAATGCTTCCTTTACGATTTCAACGAGCTAGGACTATCTCCTTCCAACTGGTACCTGAACAAGCCACTTCTCCAATCATTTATTCCTCTGTGACGAATGCTTGTCGTTTCCCGGTGAACTTCGCTTGCTGTACTAACAATGCATGCACGGCTTGGTGAATTTCAAAATAAAACGACAGAAGGAAATAGACGATTTTGATATTCTTTCGCAGCGTGGTGGATCCGTCGCAACGCGAGAACCTAGGAATTATCGTCCAGTACAAAGTGAAAGTGAAACTTTGCCTCGGTCCCCTTGGAGGGTAAGTGCCACAGAAAGCTTTGCCACTTTTATCCCCCGACTGTGTCGATGAAATGCCCACGGGGAACCAGGAGACCAAAGTAGTTTTTGTTTCGATTAATCGTTTCCCCAACGCTGCGACGATTGATATAAATTGATGTCGGTCGACTTGTAACGCGGACACGAGTCACCAGGAAATGAATACAGAATTCAATTCACGTCGTTAACAGTGAATTAGTTGCGGAGCTGCCGTTCATCCTGATGCATCCGAAACCGGAAGAAGAGGAACCAGCGCCGCCCACAGCACGACCAAGTCCGACGCAAAAAGCAGACAACAATGAGATACCGCTTGACACGAACCTGATTCAATTGGACACGTACGTAGTCGATATTTAATTTTTTCTGTCACGGTCAAATAAATTTTTTTTGTACCTCGAACCTTCTAAGATCTCGTCCTATCCTTCTTCAGGGAAGCTGACGGCGACGACGACATAATCTTCGAGGACTTCGCCCGTCTCAGGCTCAAAGGTGAGACGGATGCCTGACCACGTGGTTCCAATTCTATCGGCCTGTTCGGGGCGAGCAAGCATCCGATGTTCCAAAACGCGGCGACGCCCACGAAGGCGAACCAGTTGATTCTGTAACGTGGAAATAGTCTCGTGGGAAAGAGTAATCGCCGAAACACGAAAGCTTCTGCAAACGGGAACGAAAAACGAGTTGGTCGCCTCGCACGAACGTTGGTAGAGCAAAGGTATTTCCTTCACGTTCGCTTGCTAGACGAAGGAAATTCGTTCCCGAGCCGCGTGGTCGGTTCGTTGCAGACTTCTACGAACGGCATCGTCAGAATGGTACTAATCACCGCACAGAGAATAGCACTGCAAGGTATTTAAATACTTCGATTCATCGAGACGTTCGAGGGGAATTACGGCAGAACACGAGGGAGGTATATTATCTTTACGCTTTGACGCATTTCATTTGTGACGAGGTAACGATGAGGCATCAAAGACTGAACGCACTGTCGATTGGGGTTTATTTGATAAAACCTTAGCCAATGACGTATTTATTAGTAGGGTCTTCGAAATGCGAGAGAAAATTGCTTTTGTTCCGCGGATACGAAACAGAGTCACCGGCGGGACTATAAAACATACGTTTCTGTAATTTTAATCACATGGCCAGTATATAGAATTCGTCGTATCGGTCGCAGCCAGCTTTTAGATATACGTTTCTATAGGAGTCGGCAGGCATGAAGGCACCTGGGACAACAGAAATTGGTCGCCTTCGTTGCAGCACCAAACACCTGATCTATTTATTTAATTTTCGTACAGCTACGATAGTTTACTTTTCGTCCTCGGATATACAGCTCAGGGAAACTCTATCTCCCTGTACACTCTAACAAGTGGGATTCATCCTAATATTCTTCCGTTTCGGATTATTTTAAGTTTGGGGGAACGAGATGCGTCCGTCTGTGCAACAATGCATTGTTTGTTGCAGCACAGCTTCCTATCGTATGAAGGAATTTATTGCGATATATATCAATTTTATAATCTATGATCCGCGATAACTGTTCGAATCGCCTGCTTCACTTGATATTATTTCGACATTTTTAATACAAACAGATTTTCGGCGATCCCTAACGAATTCTCGCTGTGAACCATTGTTCGAAACGTGTAATGGAGATTTTTAAACGTTTAAAAAACGTTAAACGAAGCGACAGAGTGTACGAAACAATTGTACGCCTGTTAAAAAACGCGAATTAGATAGGAATAATCTATATTGGACAATGTGTTACGTTGATCGTTAGATGTGTCTTTGTATTCGACGTCGTACAAGCGATCCAGGTTCATCTGTTAAACATGTTTTTTTCTAGCAATTGAATATCGAGGGAAATTGAGATTTTCCTTGCAAGACATCGCAACAAATTCAACGAATCCTACTTAAACGTTATATGTATATATAAAAGAATATATATATATATATATATATATATATATATATAGATTTAGATATATATATATGTACACACACACACACACACACACATACACGCATGCGCGCGCGCGCGAATGCAATTATTGCATCGGCATGCTTAAAAAATAATTCAGATATATTAAATTCCAGCAGTTTAGCTTTTACACGTTTGTACTGAGCTCGAGAAAGTATTGGATTTTTGCGACATTCTACTAATCGTACGATTTTCTATTCCTTTTTTATGCGTCACGTTTTTTGCCGAAGGAAATGTTTCAATGCCATCTTGACCATTTGGACATTTTTTTTTTTTTCTTTGCTAACGATTATTCGAGATACGTTTTTGCTAAACTCCGTTTTGCGGGTTTACTTTCACGATGAAACGACAAACCAATCACGGAAGATTTTGTCGGGGATTCCTAATGAAAATAAGAGAATGGAATCATTCCAGGTGTATGTGATCGATCAGAATGCCTTTAAATACAGAGGAACCAATTATCAAGTATTCCCTGAGCAACAGATCAATCGAATCCGCTGCTCAGAAAAATGTCCTCTATACGTTGTATTAGCACGATTCAGAGCATTAAGGCGTCCGCTGTCAATTAATCGTTACTTTAATCGAGATCGATGGAAATTTCACGAGATCACAGCGAGCGCGTTAATTAATGGTAAACCTCGGCGTGTCGACGAGCGTAACTTACAATTAGTGTACAATTATGTGTCTCGAGTGAAAGATCAACGGTTCAAAGCTGAAGAGATTGGGGATTATCTTCTTCGAATGTAAGTTGTTTTTTACGACGGGCCATTTTCCACGAAAAGAAACAATTGGAGGAAAGCAATGGAGCTTTTATTTAATGAAAAAAAAAAAAAAAACTTTGTACTTTGCTTTACCAGCAATAACGAACGGAAAGTCAATTGCCAACCGGTTAAACGTAGCAACCAAAACTCATCGTTCTCTTCGATTTTGAACCGCAAACTTCTTTGGCTGCAGCAACGTTGATCGTGCTGCTGGCCTTTTCAAACGTACGCATGTATATATTCGCAGGAGGCAAGGAGAAATAGTATTTTTTATCAATTTAACATTTACACAGCGTATTTAGGAGAGGTTATCGATTATACCAAAGCCAGCATCTCTCACTTCAGTGTTCCGTGAGCGTACAAGATATCGGTAGAATGATGGAGGAAACAGTGCGCGTGTTCGCGGACCGACGAAAATAATAATTATTCTCTAATTGTTAACCGAACGAGGGAGCCGCATAAATAACTGTATATGTCAAGTTAATATTTAAACTACATAGATAAATGGAAGATGCGCCGATAAATTTGGGGTCACGTCTCTCTATAGTTACGTTCCACCAGAGAAAATCATTACTCCTTTGGGCAAGCATTTCCCCGATTAAACTGAAACTTCGATTCGACCTATTCATTTCATAATTGCAAAAGAAAAAGAATACATACATCCTGACCCCAAACTTATGCAATTCGAGAAAAAGCGGGGAAAGATCAAGAAAAATATGCAGGCTTGTACAATACGCGCGGGAGTATAGTTTATATTCGAACGCGCGAGTGCGCGCCAATATTTTTTGTATAATATAAAAAAGAAATCGAACGATTGACCGAGGTGTAACACTCGAGTAATTTTGATCGAGCATAATGCTGGAGAGAATTAGAAAAGATTATCGCACTGCACAAAGTAATTGCAACAGGTTCGTTGCTTCAGAGTCAATAATGGGTGCTGTTCAAAAGCGTCGTTGTTTTAGCGTGTATCGAGTGTTAGAGCTGCTCGACTTGTTAAATCGTCGTCTTCAGACGATTTACCTTCGTCCACCTAATTACTGGTGGCGCGCGGAAACGCAAAGTAAATTGTACATTGTGTATTGAAGAGTATGTGTAACGATTAGAAGCACGCAGGGCATAATAGTTTAGTTAAGTTAGTAACGATTTAAGGTAAGAGTAAAAAAAACAAAAAATTACAAAAAAGGAGTATCGTCTACGTCCAGCAACTATTAACGTGTATATGTATTCGCAGTATTCGACTTCGTGTGCAACGTGTCGGGATGAAATAGGATGCGAACCTAACGAGATAGGGCACCGGGTAGTACCGACGATTCGTGTAAATTGCGTTTAACTTATCCAAAAGAGCCGAGCGTGTCTCCTGATGATTTTTGTATGAGAATAAATAAGGTATTGCGACTAGGCTCGTAAAAGGAGAGCGTATTAATTGAGAATGTGTATAAAAGGAGAACAAACTAAAAAAAAAAAAGAGAGAGAAACAGAAGAAGAGAGTAAATAGCGAGATACGTAATATATTATAATGTACATGTAAAAATTGTGTATTCTCATATAATAATAGCTGTAATAATTTAATAAATTTTGTATATCGGAACTTCCCACGCTTCTCAAAGTTTCACCATTGGTATCGATAATACGATTTCGATAAAGTATACGCAATAACTATCACAAAGGACTTCTTAATTCTACCTCTCTCATCAATTTTAATTCGATTTATAAAACTTGTGTTGCGCATTTGAATTTTATATCGAGTTTAATGAATCTCCGTCGATACGACTTAATCCATGGAGAATTTTAGGGTCAACGTTACAGGGATTCTATAAATTTCGCGCATTCCACTTTAGTCCTTAATGAAATAATAACAGTCACCATCGTTTCTGGCTCAGGGGGTAGCTCATTAGAATTCGGAATCCCCCGGAATGAAATAAATGGACAGAGGAATAATTTATTATTCGTATGTTGTACTCAAGGAAGCAGCAAAGAGAACGCTAAGGGGTTACAAAACTTCGAGTAGAATGAAAACTTTCTAACTGTTCTATGTAATACAGTATCCTTCGAAGGGAAATTAGGGGAACGATAATGATCGTAATAAGGAGCAACCTTATGAAGGAACAAGATGGCAGGTCGGAGAAAGTGTCTTTTCAGCATAATACCCGATGAAAAGGATATTTCGTTGGACCTGAAAGATAACAGCGTTCAACTCTTTATTAAAATTACAGAAATAAAAATTATCTACCAGCTATTTCTTAAACTGTACTGCATCAGAATCGACATCGGGAACAGATTCTTTCCCTTTTTATCGTACCTTTTATTCGGGACAGCTGGAAACTTTTTATCCCAAAGGAAATAGAAAAAAAAAACTTGGGAACTTGTCGACCGAACTTTCGCCAGTTTCGATTAAATCTAGGCGCAGGACGGGTTCCGTGTTTCATTTCAGATTAAATGCGTCCTTTTCGTTAGTCGAATACGAGCACGGTAATTGCACGTCGCGTCGGCCGGATTAGAATGATCCTTTTCATTCGGCTATACCGACATTCGATTTCGTTTGTTTTAACATTCATACGGGTTTCGGGTGAAGCGCAAACTGTTCGACGCAACAACGCAGGCAGTTTCACGTTCATTTACTTTACGCGTATTTCCAAACAAACACGGCCCACGGTAGATGGATCTGGCTTGTGCAATATAATTTTCCAATTTATAAATTGAACATGGTCGTTCAATACCGGAATATTGAATAGCGGCTCGCAGATTGTACAAATTGTGTGAAAATAATAATGTTTTCAAAGGCTCGATGAGAAAATGGTCAACACCGTCCACCCCCCAATCCTTTTCCATGCCCATTTAAAAAGATCTCTTGATTTGAATTTTCACGTGCAAATAAATATCGAATTATTCGTTTCTCTTTATCACGTGTGCTGCAGCATTTTAATTAACCATGCGCACCGTGCGATCACCTTTCGCGTGACGATACCATTTTTTCTTTGAACTCTTCAGGTACCTCTGACGCGACACCTCGCGCAGGCGATAATGCAAATCAGTGTGCATTCCGATTTGCTACGTGAAAAAGGGAATCGAAACTCGAGGTTCTCCAGTTGCATCCATGCATCACGTACGACACCATCATTTATCAACAACACGGCAGCAGAAATTCTTGACGCGAGTAATGAGTTGTGCAGCGATCCAAACGTGTTTGAATTCTGACGTGAATTTATTTCCCGTTTAACAATGCTGGAACACGGAATCCAGAGTTTACGCTCGTTACTCCCGAACAAGCGTAGTTAAAGGCATCGAGTGTTCGGGAGAATGGTCGCTCCAGTGCACTCTGTGCGAACGCTACGTATGTTTGGTGGTTGGTGGTTGGTGAAAAAAACGACGAAATTTTTATTCGATTCAATTCGGAACATCGATATGAATAATGGAACTGCGAGTGATGCTAAACAGCAGCCTGCACGGGGAATCATTTTTACGCGCGCTACTTCACTCGCGTATTCGACTATACAATAATAATTGTGTCGTGGGGAAAATTGAATGCTGACAGAAAGGGGTATTTAAAATGAATGATCCTTGAAACGGCGCTCTGCACTTGGGACAACTATATCGTGTTTATTAAATAGGGACGGATTGAGAAACAAAAAAAGTAACAAAGAGAAGGGGAAATAATGAAAGTAATTACGCGAACAAACAGTCTCGATCCCGTGGAAGGAACTCGTTACCTCAACCGGAACTCGTTGGGAGAATTAACTTGTCCCAGTTTTGAGAAAAAACCAAACGTAATTTCGTAACGCAATACAGAAGGAAATGGTGGCCGTACACTTTTCAACTTGGCAAATTTTACGATCGCTAGGCCTTTAACGGGGTCGAAACGGAGTTTGCGAATTCGGTTCTGGTGAAAATATCGGTGAAACGCTTCCCATTTTTTACAAATTCCAATTTTTCGCCCTAGAAATGAATATCTTTGAGAGTTTTTTTTCCCCACTTAACGCGAAGGAGCTCCAAGATGAAAATCTCATTGAAATGGCCACGTGCGATCCGAACATTTCCGATGTAATCCGTTTTTATAACGGTTCAACGAGCGTAACGTTCGATTCCGTTCATATTGCACGTGTTCCCGAATAATCTTACGAACTACGAGAATTTCCCAGCCCGTCGAGGAAGATTGAAACTTATCTTTCTTGCCTGCAAGAAGTTTGGACAGTCTAGTCGCTGGGTATGCTGTGCAATTATCCAGATTGTCAATTTTCAGACTTAATATAAGATGTGGCTTTGTCCTAACTTATGTAAATTGTATTTAAATTAAGAAAAATATCGGATCATCTGTATTTGTGCTTTTCGCGAAAATCCATAGAGATATTGAAAAAACATAAAATGTATGAAACGCGTGAGAATTTTGACGAAGAAAACAGAGGCTGACGCAGCACATGCGAGCCCGTGAATTAAATACAATTAAAATTAATACGGCTGAAATGATCATTTATGCAGTTGCATGAAGTATAGCAGAAGGTAAGGTAAAACTCCTTTGCACGAACGAATTATTTAATTAATAATTGCCCGCTGGTAAAGTTCAATATACCGAATGATCAATGCTGGATATTACTTGTTCGCATAACACCAAATGTGCATAATCGCAGCATTAATTTCAAGCACTTTGTCGGAATGAATATGAAGAACAACAAAATAATTAGAATATTATTGAAAAGAAATAGAAATAGAGAAATTCTAGGAGCCAATAAGTTTTGTCGTGCACCACGGTCTTGCTCTCTGTCTCTCTCCCACCCCTTGGTAAGGCGTCGCAACCTCTACCGAGCCGTAGTGCCTTCAGTGTGATCCACGCGGCCAAACCGCGAGGTTGTATATCGGCAAACCTACATTTCAGTCGTGTCTCAAATTAGCACAACACTGCAATCAATCGAACTTACTTCCAATAGCCATTGTGACTGCGAAACAGTATAAATTAACTATTGTTCACCTGTTAAAAAATTTCACCGGCGGCTTGTTGAATTTACATGAAGTTAGGGAGACGAAGTGAACCGATCTCCGACCCTCGTCGATCTCAGAGGAACACGGCGACAACAAAAATTACTACAAAAAGATTCTCGCCAAAGTTAATCACAAATTCCTGCCATCCCGATTCGGAACACTTTTTCAGCTACAAGTGTTTGTATTCGGAACATCCGCTCCCGCCACCTTGACTGGCGTAGGATCTCAGATTCCTGAAGCTTCAAGATTTATCTTAATGTTTCATGCTCCTGTGGTCTCCAAGTTATTTCCCTGGCAAAGGAAGACGAGTAGCCACCATCAATCGAGAAACATCATTATTCGAGACAAGGACGGATCGTGTTTAAAATTATCCACATAGCGGCGAGAACTATTCGCGATTCGAAGGGAGCTACAGTTTCGCACTCTTGCCCATTGGTCTCAATTACTGATAAATTGCAAAGTGATCGCAAGCACTTCAGCAAGAAGAAAGGAGGCGCGCAATGCGAATCTATTAAACGGACCGAAAGACGGAAACCGTCGTGACATCTTGAGATTAATGTAGAGCGGGAACCGATTCGAATGAACTTCTTATTTCGAAACCGTTCAATTAATTTAATTAACAGGTCGCTCGATTCATACGGTCTCGCTCGTGATATCCGCCGATTCATTCACGAAGATCCACGAATTGAAATTGAAATGTGGCGAAATGAATCGTTCGT
This sequence comes from Nomada lathburiana, assembly GCA_963667235.1. Lineage (NCBI taxonomy): Eukaryota > Metazoa > Arthropoda > Insecta > Hymenoptera > Apidae > Nomada > Nomada lathburiana. Next base: position 10,096,970 of record OY763909.1, read on the forward strand.
CGTTGATATACCCGCGAAAGCTACTCGATTTTTAATGAAAGCACTTTGAAATCCTACTCAAAGTTTCATACATCGGCCCAGAACTCGATCGATCGCTCTTCGTGCTACGAGAAACTAAGGACGATCCTCGGTTTTATTACCTGAACTTTTTTTACGATTTGAAATTTAAAAGATCGGTGTGTTTCCGATCATAATATTATAGCAGCGCAAGAACCATTTGACTATCGATTACTTAGGATCGTTTGGTTCCACGAGGGTCCTCGGGACGATCTATCTAGTGCTGTGAATATCGTGATGGACGTTTGAGGCTCGTTGGTGCAGTGGAAGAGAAGAAGAAGAAATGTTAAGTGGGAACCTAGAATTGCGCAGTGACAAGGGGGGACTTGAGAAAGAACGAGAATCTTTGCTGGGCGATTGCAAGCACATTTTCTTGGCGAAAGAATGTAAGCAAACTTTTTATCGAATACTTCTGGTTTGAGGAACTGAGAACTGGGAAACTGGGAAACGTTCATTCGTCCAATATATATTGAAATAATTTTCCTTACTGTCCCCATTTTTAGTTGCTTCGAAATTTCTTTCCACTAGAGTCGTTGAAAGTTTTAAACGGGAACGAAAGTAATTAATCGGCGCACGCTCCGTGATATTTAATATAAATTTTCTATAAAGTATCATTTGATAAAATCTGCCGTTTACATTTCTAGCTTGTATAAATTTTGTTCAGCCTGAATTAAATGGAGGGAAATATGTGTCCGATTCGTTTAGCATTCGTGCTGCTTTCAATTGAAAAAGAACAGTTCTGTAATTTGAAGAGCTCAATTAATTCAAATTGCAATCGAAATTTAACCCTGTCTGCAAGTAGTCACAATATCTTTCTATTCGCCGTCCCATAATGGTCGGGTTCTATCATAACGAAGCGCAGCACCGCGAAAACGAATCTGTTGCCCCTTTACAACCCAATCTGGCCAGGAAGTACAAGCAATTTATACCATCCCGTCGTTCGTTACTTTTTTTGCTCTTGTTATCGATGGAAAGGCATGGTAGTAAATTGTGTGCACCGCCTCGGCAATTTGGGGGAACCTTGTTTTAGGATGCGCTGTCAGCTGCATTCCATTATTTAATTCCCCTATGCAAAAGATTCCCTAATAAAAATTTGGTTAGTACCGCACTTGCCCTCTCTTTATCCTTTCTCCGTTTCTCGTTCTCTCACTCTCTATACCCCCGCACCCTCTCCCTTGCATTAAGGACATAAAGAATAAAATAATGATAAAAGGAGGAACTGAACTTTCAGTAAAGTTCCCCTGCATTTGCGATAGGAACGATAACATAAAAGGTCTATAAAAAAATTGTCTTTGTCGGCGTAAAAATGCCAGTATCTTTTTAACAAGAGCGTTAACTGAATGGAACACTTTTTAAGTTCATCCACTTACCTGCGTCCGATTTGATTACTGGCGCTCACGTCGTAGCGTAAAATTACATTCCCTTTGCCGATGTCAGAACGCCAATAAATGGCATTCGCATGAGATCCTGCGTCATAACCGGCTGGTGTTTAGGGGCCCGTCCTGTCGATAAATCGTTTACTCCTTTCGTATCTTTATTTTATATGCCGATCGCTTCCGAAAAAACGTCGCTGTACAATCGTTGATCGACACTTTTTGACGAAAAATTCAATTTTATCTATTCAGAAAATGGTTCGCCCAGTGGACCACACGGGAGAACAATGCAACTGGCTACATTCGATTACTTTGCACAAGCTTGATAAAATTACCCCGGGTCTCTAACATGTTGCTGCTGTAGTGGAAACAATTCACATTTTCTTTTGATCGCAGAAAATTCACGTTTCTTTCATGATAAAGGAATTAGTCGTAACCCAATTTTCTTCCTCAAAACTGCTTGCGAAAGGAATGTAATTTGTCTTGTTAATGTTCAATGAAGTTCACTACTTAGTCGTTTCTCTTCTATCTTGTCTAGTACACTATAAATAAACCCTATAGACTGTAATTTTGACAAGCTGTGCCGTGTAACACGGTCGACGATTTTATATTCGTGGCGTAGCTCTTTGTGCCGGGAAATCTTCCCTAAAGAGAGTCTTCCTTTCACGGCCCTCCTATAATGGACACGGAAAAGCTCGTAAAATTGTGCATAAAACCGACCGTAAAGTCACAGATTTCGGCGCACAACAGTTTCAACATTATTCGAGGAAGTTCATAAGACCGTCAATTAATTTCAAGCACCTTACATGTACGGTTCACTGTACAACTCTTCGCAAAGTATTCGCACTTTGTAACGCGACAATTAATAACGTATTCGGTAAATCACTGATAGAACTGTTGGTATAAATTATGTACATTAATTACGAGTGTCAAAGCTTTAGCTCACTTGTGAGTTTCATTCCGTTTCGAAGTTGTCTAATTATCAATGGCGAAATTTTTCATACTGTTTGCCAGCTTCATTGCCCGCGCAGTGTTTCATTCATCGTTCTTCCCGTTTCTACGAAGGAATAAAGCCCGGAACTGAAACTTCGATTACCAGTGAAACGTGGTTCGCAAAGGCCTTTATATCGTGATACCAAGATGTTCAAGTGTGTTTCACCTTACAGCTGATTGTTTCAATTGCCTCCCTACGAGCAATCCGACAAGCAATCCCATAAGACTTGAGCGCAATTATAGCCCCCGATACTCTACCAAATTCGAAGCGCAACAGTAAAGGACAGGGGTAAAGAAAGATTGCATAAAATTGTACGAATGCGTTCCGTATTTTTATTCCATCGAATTACATTTCATACGCGGTTCGCGTACGTAATAGAAGATGAATGCTTAACGCACGAGCGCAGGGTGTGTGTAATAAAATGATACGTCGCGACACGAAACGCTGTCATTGGCCTTAGTAACCTGCACTGCCGCATGTCATGTCTCGCTATCGAGTCACATTATTTTCTGTGCAGTTCCCTTAACAAATTACATCCGTATCTCGCTCCCATCGGTCGATGTCCAATCAACTAAATCCAAGCTTTGCCCCCACACTCATCTCTATCACAGAACGGCCGATGCACTCTGTCCGCGATAACGCTAGCGATTGCGAGTCGGCCACTTTGCGTATTCTGTTAATATTCCATTGTCTTCATTCTCGTATTACCATCGCCTTTTTTAATATCTTCGATATTTCCGTCTCAACCAGAAATATAAAGATTACCGTGTTAAGTAACGCACCCGTCCCCATTTCACCCCCGATAGGAGTTCCAACCCGTTGAAACGATTGGCCGAGCATAGTTCAGACTCTTATCTGCGCGTTGTCAAACTGAAAAGGAATAACAGCCCTATATACGGGAGACTGATTGTTGTACGTGCACATCTCCTCAGTCTGTCGCTAGAGACCGACCGGTAAACGTCTTCGCGGTGCCGGAAACGGAAATCTCGTTTACGTCGGCGCTCGTTGTTGCGGTAATTGCAGAGGTAATTAAGCATTACGCGTCGGTGGAGCCCGTAGCGGCGCGCTTAATTAGAAATCAGTGCGATGAGATGCCCGGGAAAGCTTTGCAAGTCGTTACGAAGAGCAAATTTTTAATTGACCGATTAAAGTTGCCGGTTAGATAAACGGGAACAAAAATTTGCGAATATAAGAACGAAGAACAGATTCTCCACGAAGATTCGAAGACTTAAAGTATCCCCATTTTTTCGGTTCCTTCCCTGTAAGCCGGAGCAATTTGTCGCCGTAAAGGACTATAATGCTCTCGACATTTGTCTAAGCCGTGTACGAAAGTGAAAAATGGTGCGAATGTTGAGGGAATGGCGAAAAGAAGGAACACACGATGTACCCTTCCGGCTTTATCGATAAGATGGAAGTCGATGCTCGTCGAGTTGACACCGTTTGATCCTAAGGAACGATTCTGCCGGCTTTGTACGGGATCAAAGGCAACAATCTTCTCGATTATGATCATCTCCCGGAGAGGAAATCATCCGTTAAGCTACATATCTGAGCGTATACAAGGATGCCAGGTTATTGGTTAACCGAACGATCGGAAATTTCTATATTTATATTTCTGTAGAATATTCTGTAGGTCCCCTGCCTCAGAATTTTCCGACCGTTTCCTCATATCCGTGTCACGAAACCTACGTTTCCTCTATTTACATTTCCGCGTATATTTTTGAACGTCCACATTTTCAAATTACTTCCTTCTACCCCTTCGTGCACTTTAAAACCTTGCTTCTGCCCACACGTTTCCATCCGTTGCCCATTTAAATAATTTTTTTATTCGCCGCGTTTCGCGGCACACTGGTCGAAATAATATACCCCGCGATTTTTCAACATTTGCACACCATTTAACTGATTTCGCCGAATGGCAATCGGCCAGTGTCAGCTATTGCGCGAAACGAATCTCTCGCGGACCATTTTGTCAGCTTGCGAATTAACGACAACGCGGCGATGCGCCAAAACGATTTATCGATGCTCGATATTAACGCAGGACAGATGGACTCTGATGCGGAGGTAACGCCAGCAGTGAATCCGTCGATTTCATTACCGAGGCACATCAGTTTTTTGCACGGCAAACCCGACGACTCTGCCTTTTTCACTCCGCGCTTCCATTCGTCTGTGTACTTTAAAGGGAATTGATAACGCGTCGCGCACAAATTTTGGAAACTCTCGTCGCGATTATTCCGGAGAAATATATCGCTGCCGTTTCATACGATAAATTGAAGTCAAGTATTCTTTGCAAATATTATTCTATCGTTTGCGACGTGCACGAAGTTGATTCTAATCGAATATAGCATTTAACCGTGAAACACTGCCGGGTTCGGGTTTAATGTTACCCTACACTGAACCTGATCGCGCGAATTACCTCGCTTCTCAACAGGTTACTAATTTCCGGGGGTGAGATGAACGCGCGACATAATAGGTAGAGACTGCAGAGGGGAGTTTACAGTGCGACGTTTTGAAGTACGAGTAAACACATGAAATAGTTGAACAGATTTAGAGAACACGGTGCAGGAATACTTTGCCATTCCCGATTCTGGTACAAGGAGCTTCGTATTCAAAGCGAAACGACCACAAATTAGTCGAGCTCCGCTGGCGAATAAAGGTCCAGTTCCAAGGGTACTGGAGAAAATGAAAAGCGGACTACTTCTGTCCTCGGTGAGGAAAAAGCCAAAGGAGTTTCATCTGCACGATGAAGATTGCCAGTACAAACTGGACGGTCGCGATAGATGCAAAGTCTTTGACGAATCACCAAAAATATAATGCGACCCTTGTATTCTCCTGATTACAATTTCTGGATGTAGAGCCTATTCGAGTAACGATTCATCCCGACCCTGGAATTATTCCCATCGAAATTAGACCTTCTTGTTAGAGAATTCTCCCTTTGACCAGGAATGAGGAAAAAAAACGATTCTGTTTTCCCGATTGATTCCTGCGAGGCTGTAACTTGTGAATCGGACTTTGGGACAAAGGTGATTTGGCGGTGAACCGACGCGGAAGAGTAGCATAATTTATGCGCGTGTCCTTTCTTCGCGTCAGCTGAAAAGGAGCGTTCTGAACGATGAAGGAAAACGGCCGATAAAATAGAAATAAAATTGGGGGCGGGATCGGAGGTTAGGCGGTATTGCGCGATGAATCTTCCGCAAGGAGACATCGATGCACAGGTTTTCCCGGAGATTTATGGAATAATCGAGGTATTCATTGTTCACGGTGCGCCGTTCAATTCCGGCATGACAGTATTAAGTTTTATTGTGATCTAGGAAACCGAGAGGGAGAGATGAGATAGAGTTCCCTTGGTAAAGAATTTCGAAGGTTCCGAACAGGTTGACCCGACCCTCGATTAGCTTCCCTTCGTTCTATCTTTCCCGCGTCTCCAAGGTTAGCCAGGAAAAAATTGCCATGCTCTGTAACGTTCAGATACAAGAGGAAACTTTGACGAAACGAGGAAACTTTGCTTTCAATTGCTGATTGAGTCAGTGGGAATATTCGCCCTACGGAAATGAACCTTCTCCGCAAACAAAGTAACTTTCACGGCAATGAATGATCTTAGGAACGTTACGATCGTCCCATCGTCCCCCGTTTTCGCGAAGCAAAAATAATGTTCTAAAAGGGAAACAAATGGGAAGAAAATAGTCAGGGACACGCGGTTAAAAAATGTTTGCGTCTGTAATGCAACGAATTGGAGTTGTAGCGCAAAGTTCGAGTATCGTTCGGACTTGAAGCCTGCGTCGGGTCAGTGAGCTTGAGGATATTGAGGGTGAAGTCAGGATTGAGTCGAAGTGGGCCATTAATCATTTGGTAATTTATGGAAGCAAGGGTAGCACGTGGCACGATGACTTTAACCGAGCCCCTCTGATCGACAGATCATCAAGGATTCGGCTAGTTTCACCGGAGTACAAGCTTCTACCGATACTAATTTATTCTCTGTATCCTAGCTCTTCGTCGAGTATCACGCCTTCGTAGTAGGCAGTGTGAGAGTTAGCGAAAAGTTGTTTGATATGTGTGGGTAAAAATTGAACCAAGTCGTACGAAAGATTCTCCATGCCATTTTTAAAGACGCATTCTCCTTCAAAATGCTACAAGCTTGGATTATGGGTGTAACTTAGTAAACTTCGAACACGAGATATTTTAATAGCGCCAGAAGATATTTTGATGATCGTGCTGGCTATTCGCCGTTTTCAACAAACCTTGACGCGGTGAACTACATAAACCAGCTTTCATGATACTCTTGGTGCACGGCATTTTCCGCGAAACGGGAAATAACAAGAGGATTACACTTGTTCCCATTTTTATCAATGATTAGAGAACGAATGGGTAACGTATCGTGTAAGAAATTAAAGCAGTTCATAGAGTTCTCGTTAGCAAAGTACAATTACTGTTCACGACCATTAAACAGAGAATGTCGCAGTGCTACGTATTTCTCCATACACATTCTGGATTATCTTTCATTCATTATACTTGTACAACAGAAATTTTCCTGGTGAAACTTTGAGCCCTTTGGACCTTGCCTACCGTTCTCGTTTGCTATAATATTCGAACGGAGGTGACCCACTATTCGTGAATATATTTCCCTCGAGCGAAGCTTTGTCACGCAGGATCATGTTGTTTGCGCAAATACCGCAATCGATGAAACGTCAATTATCAGTGAGTGTAGATAGAAGCGTAAAATAAAACAAAAAGAAACACATTTCCATGCTACGCGCAGCGATGATTGGTTTAAAAAAATCCATAAACGGAATAGCTTATGGGGACAACCTATCACTGTGTCCTCCGCCGAACGTGATTTATCGTGCGAATTTAGACGGGACGCATATCGACACCGATGTCACTTTAAACCCGCCTTATTTTTGATCGATGCAATTCTATTGCACCCACCTGGATCCTAAGCCCGACGCCCCTTGAATAAAATATAAGCAGCGAAACGCAGAAAATATCCCGCTGCCTATAGTCACGGATTTCACTCCCACGCGTTCCCATCCGTTCGCGTTACTATCGATTGTCGAAGCTCTTGCTTCGTTTTGTAATCCCCGATAAATATTCTATTTGCACGGTCGGAGGCGACTCTGCCGTCTAGCCGAGAGGTGCGATGAGAAAAAAAGGTGATCGATTGCGCATCGTCTTTGATTGCTCGCTATTTTCATTGGTAACAAAGCTAGCTTCGGAGCAAGTCGAACAATTTAATGGTCCTCCTCTTATTTGTCTTGCCCCGCCTATTCTTAATACATTTTACGTTCGAGGCACTGCGGAGGCAATTGTAGAACTCTCGAGTAAACTATTATCAGAGCCGCGTAGATTTCGTTGCCACAGATTTTCATTAATACACGACGAGCGCGAAATTAATTACAACTTCGCCGTTTAATTAATTGAAAAGTAAGTGGTGGAAACTTTCCGGAAACAGTAGTGGAATATCTGAGCTCGTAAATCTCTCTGCAACTTTCAAATCTACCTTTAACAGTATCGCTGTCTATCCTCCGATAAAAGAACAATCGAAGGGTCTTGGAACTAAAAAGAAACGGATGGCCATCTAATTTAAAAACATTTCCATCAAGTCAATGCCGACAACCGCCGTTCCAATTTCGTGTCTGCTCTTCCGCGCCATCCTTCTTCCTTGCCGAATATTCCACCCCTTTTTTTTTTACAGCACGGGCTGTTTCGCGGGGTGGAGGCGAGCTTTCGCGCTCGCCACCAGGGACGGGCTAATAATGCCTCCCGCAATAAATCGATTTCTCCGGGGAGAACTTGAAACTGTCGTCTTTGGTTCTAGATGGGGAGGACGAAGAAACCGGCGCCGAATAAAGACGCCCGCGCGATACCAGGGCACGAAGTGGCACAGCCAGCCACGTAAAGTCGTACCTGAAGAATCCCTGAACCGATCGGGTCCCCGTCGAATGAACGCACCGTGGCCATCGTGGTCGAATCTTTCTTCGGTGTCTCCCGATCTAAACTCCTGATTCGGACGGTATGCCGGGAATGTCTGACCTTTACGAGGCAACGCGGGCCGTGTTACACTCGCCGCCAACGATATCCACGTGGTCGTAACACGCGGGCAATTCGGTGGATAGTTCTAACTGGAGTTCGCGTCGTTTCGTGGCCACCTGGATTACTCGTGAACTATCACAGTTAGGTCGACTATGCGGAACGGCAAACAGAACGAAGGAACGAGGGTGAACAGGATCGCGAGGCGGTGCTCGTTCGTGGACAAAGTGCCCTAGTTCGGCGATGACTCGGTATCTGTGAACGATCCGGCCAGGGACAAGTCGATGACGTAGAAAACGGACGTGAAACGGACAGCTGGACGACTATATCTCTCTCTCTGTCCAAAGTGTTCGTCATGGAGGGTAACTTGACGAGCTCCTGGACGAGCAACCTGACGGCTATGCTGCATCAGCTGCCCTGCAACGACAGCTTCCTCGGCTGTATCGACGAGTGCGGGACAATATCTTCGGGGTTCGATCACATGTGCACGGTTGAACAGGGGAGCTTAGCCACGTCGATGGCCCTACTCTGTAGGCCTTGCGATTATTCCAACTGCGACGTGAACGTGTCGTTGATACTCAGCGGCCTGGAGAACATCGAGGGTGTCTTCTTGTCGAGAATACCGAGGCTTAGGGTTTGCAACGAGACCGCCTTCGAGGATCAGGTGCGGATAGTAAGATTTGAGCAATCGGTTATTAATTCTGCAATCGTAGTGCTACATTAAATGAATATTTAAAAGATGGGGGTCAACATTGAATAATTAAATGGACAATTTGCGTTCAGTTTCCGGTCCCTCTATTGCACTGTTCATTTCTCACATTACAGTACTTTGGAACGAGAAAATTATACGATTCGCGAACTTTCGAAATTCGAACGATCTCATCGGCGAACTTTCCAAGAAGTTCCCTTATCGTATTGTTTCATCCGCAGATCCTGGAATGCACGCCGACGGGGAACGGCACGACGGAGGACCTGACGATCTCTTGCACTCACCGGACGAAATTGAATTCGTCGACGAGGGCCAGCCGCTTTGACTGGAGCTTCCTCTTCGTGGCGGTGTTCATCGTGGCAGGTGGCTTGGGGAATATATTGGTCTGCTTGGCAGTAGGTCTCGACAGAAGGCTGCACAACGTCACCAATTACTTTCTTCTATCTCTAGCCGTGGCTGATCTACTTGTCAGTCTGTTCGTGATGCCCCTAGGCGCCATCCCAGGATTCTTGGGTAGGTTCACGCATGAAACGCATGTAGCAGACTTCATTTCGATAGATGTTAGTTCTCAGATCGTCCTATTTCACTTATAGAATGTTATCATCGACAGTTCGAAGCACGGTTAGAAAAGTAGCCCACTGTTCTTTCCGTCGAATTAAATTGATCCAATGCTTGAAACGACACTTGACAACTTGTGCCGCGTCATCAACGGCTCGAGAAGTCTTTATTGCATTCGATTGCTCCTCGAATCGAAGCTCGACGAGGAGTCTCGCGGTCGAACCGATGCATTCCAACGACTTTTTCGAGACTTCTACGACGAAGTTTGATATATGTGAGGAGTGGCGAATGTAACGCGGTTGAAACAAACGCGGAGTGCACTTTCATCAAGGAGTTTCAGCCAGGAAGTGAATCGCTTCTTTCCTTTCTTACTACGACTCTGTTAGATCTTTCGATTTCTCCCCTGGCCTCTCGTGGTTTATTCTTTGCTCTTCTTCATTCACCGGACCTTGACGAACATAGTTTGAACTTTCGAGAGAACGATGCAAAAATAGGGAAAAAGTTGAGAAAATATCCAGCCAACTTGAACGCGAAAACGCAAGTTGCACAAACTCGTAAAGATTGTCCGTTTCAAGGAGGCGTACAGGCCTCAGCCGCGTTTTAACATTTTCTCTAGGCCGTTCGAAAGTTGTTCGCGTAACGAAAAAAAAGCCTGCCGAGCCAAAGTTCCAGCCACCGGGGGAAATTATAAAAGGGACAAAAGCCGATAATGCCGACGGGTGAACCGACTGGAAGAACTTGCCAAAGAAATTCAATCTGTTCATCAGGTCTCGCTATTTTGAGAACTTATTTTCGACAGCCGGCCTGGAACCGGCTCTTTGGAACTTTCCGTTGAAAAGTTGCCGCGTCCACGAAGGTTCCGCATTAAAGTCTCAAGCTGCTGACAAACGATTCCGGGTGTAACGAACGTCCGAGTGAAATGGAGTAAACGGATGCGATCTCTCTAAATATCAAAGTCTTCCGGCAATCGAGAATCTCCCCCGGCAATTCAAAAAGGCCAGACGATTTTAAAATAAGACCGTTCTCTTCTTGATGAAGAAAATTCGTCCGATGAAGTTGAAGCGTGGATCAAAGCGTGGGTCACCGCTGCCCGATAGAAAATTCATTCCCGCGTCGAGCATGTTCGGCCGTGAAAATTCGTCCGTCGCGGCGGAACCGGAAAACGAACTGGGACAACTAACGTCACGGGATCCCGCACCTCTCTCGGGTTACATTTGCAACGCGATCCACGGCCTGAATCGTGTGCTCCGCGATGATAGAGAATCGCGGAAATGGGAGACGACACGCGAGAGAAAGGAGACGCGACATGTTCCCTCGAACGCGTGCTATGCTTAGAATCAGACGATCAAGGTCCATGCGAAATTATGGAGCCAAGTGCAACATTGTTCGTTCGAGCACGTACATTAGATCCGTGTGATGTGCATAGGTTTCGAAATATGTCGCGATATTTTTGATCGTGCAATATTAATTTAAAAAAAAATAGAATGAGGGGCAAATTTGGAAGCCTAGCGTAAATTTCGAGCATCGAATTGTTTCGTGACATGAAGAAAAATCGGGGCCAATAACTTCGAAGGGAACCGTGCGATATTATGCGTCGTGGAAATTCTCGCTTGCTCTTGAAGATCCTTCGTTGCCACCACGTCGGGATAGTTGCGCTTGCACGCGGCCCGGAAATTTAACTTGGAAGAACGAGGGGCTATCGCGTAACTCACACGCTTCCCAGAGGTATTTGTACTTGTGAGAAACGGCGAGAAAAGTTCTGCAGCCAGTGCTCGATAAACGTTGGAACAATTCCACTTTGTCAGTCACTTATTAAGGAAATTTCGAGCCGAAGAATTTACCGCATTCAGAAATTTCGTACTTCAACGTAACCCGATCGAGTGGCACCTCCCGTCCACGATGTCGAGCATTAATTCCCTGCCGTTAACGTTCGCCATCTGGTGAACGTGCTAATGTCACAGCCCCATAAAGTTTCCGAGGTGGTTGCTACGAAGCTATTTCGCGGAGTTTCGCGGTAAACACTGTAACGACGGTGGCGAGGATAAATGTTGCTTTGAAATTCGGATCACGAAACTTTGGCTCACCTGCAGTGTCAAGTAAATCGTAATTGAACACATACATCAGTCGGCCGTACTGTGCTAACGAATCCAGGCACACGTGGATATCGTTCTTCTTCTTCTTTTTTCTTTTTTATTTCGTTGACAGGGCGCAGAAACGAGATTAAACGTACCGAACGAAACTCGAAACGAACGCGACTTCTTGGCAATTTTAATTCGAGTGGAAACCCTGAAAGGATAAATAGAGCGTATCGTATGAGCCGCGCTTAAATTGAACGCAGGTGTATTCAAAATACGGTACGCAAAGTCCGGAAAATCGGACCGCACAGCTGGGATGCTCGAGCCGGCAAGCTTGAACGCAGATATCGCATCAGAGAAATTCCGCAGAGTTTGTTTTCCGCGATTTTGTTTGAACTCGTCCCCTGTTTGATGAAGTCGGCTTCGATCCTAAGTTTCGAACCCGTTCAACGCCTGAACGTTCCGCCCAAGTTATCGTGAACGTATTCTCGCGTGAAATTTATCGTTTCCGCGGCGAGACGCGGAGAGGTTCGCGGGGTATCTTGGTAAATGGATTTGTCGAAAAAAGGGTTAACCGCTGTGGAAACGACCGCCGCGTCTACTGCAATCGGAATATATACATCTCTGTTATATGCGAAATGGCTGGCATCGCGCCTTTTTTCAATTCGCCGCGGATAAACAGTCCGCTGCGGACTGCGGTTCGCAATTATTCCAATTCGAGACTTCGAAGCGCGGATAGGGAATATTCCATCTAAAGGAATTTTCGACAACCGGCGGCGGTAAACAGACATTTCTCAACGTCGAAAAGTTCTTCGACAGAAATATTTCATCGCCGCGCTTATATTGATCGATTTCCTTTTAAAGTTGCAAAGCTTTAAAAATCGGTCCTCGTAAACAGCTACTGGCGCAGTCTCGTTCTGTTCTTAATCTTCCATGAAATTCGGGACTTCGAAGTTAACAGTCCTCGCGCGGTGCTCTCGTCGAAATAGCGATTACCCGGGGGCATAGAAAACAAGGTTAACAGAACGAATTGACCAAGTCGGAGGAGATCTACGTACAGCACGCGAAAGCAGGGAGGATTTATAAAGCGTGCATAGAGCTGCACGCCGGTAATTCGTAGGAATTCCGGGACAGTGGAACACGTGCAGGCCCGCGCAGATTAAACCTGTCCACGGTTGTGGTTCAATGAAATCCCCGGGACTTGAAACGAGCCGACGGTCGCGTCGTGTCGCGTCGCGTCGCGCTGAATCTTCTCATTCAACGAGAACGTAACTCCTCCGAGCGGCCGAATGAAACGGAAAGAAAGGACATGGGCATTACTAGAGATTCCAAACTGCTTCTTCTATTGTAACATTTTTCTGCCCCGTAAACGTTGCGCGAAATTAATTCCCGTTAAAATAAGTACACGAGAATTTTCTACGCCTTGGCGAAGTTGAACAGTCTCGCACCTGCAAGCCCCCAAATTGGACGATCCCTGTACCCACCTCCATTTCCGCGATCGCGACTCTTCTTCCGCATTATTTCGGCCGCGAAAATGGCTTTCGCCGCAAGCTTCCTATTACCGGAATTGTGCAACTACAACGTCGCCGCATTATGCGGGACCGGAAAAGGCTGTTTTCATTTTTCCTGCTACCCGAGCAGAAGTACTTTAAATTGCGCATTTCATCACACGTACCGAAGTATACTGGTCCTCCGTAACGTAGGTTCCCTCGCGTAGAAACCAGTTGCACGATTTCTTTCCCGATCCTGATTATCGCAGGAATAACGCGAGAAAGGAAACGGAAGGGTTGAATATGCAGCAGCTCCGCAATTATATGATTAATTAGTAGCTGGGTAATTTCATGTACCGCCATTCTGATGACGTCCACTAGGGGTCAACGCGATATTTTATTCTGTTGCAACGTTGTCCCCTTTTGCATTCTGATTTTATTTCAGCTCAAATTACGGCTCGGGAGTTTTGTTAAGAATAGCAGTCTCGTCCCCGCAGTGCGAATTCGGTTCGATGCGGATGGATTTTCGTCGAATTAGCAGACTTTTATTCCGCAGTAAGGGGCGAATGGGGCGAATATTTGCTCGGGCAGCGTGTTACTTAATGGACACTAACGAAAACGTTCACAGAGAAGGGTCGAATCGCTGCTATTTTCCAGAACCACTCCCCGAACGCCAATAATCAAGCAGCGCTCCTGAACGACGAGATCTGACCCACTCGTACCGTATTAGCATGAAATTTCGCGATGGACAGACGTCACTTGGCTGCGCCGGAGATATCCGAGGCTCGAACTACTTGTTGTCATCCGTATCGCATACATACCTGGCGCTCGATCATAATTGAGACTGCCGCGGTCCTTCCTAATTTCAATTTGCTACCACTTGACATCGCGAATGGCGATCGTTGTACGCGTGATAATTCGCGAGCTTGAACTAAAATATATTTCAATGATCTTGCTTATTAAAATCTTGCGCGCCTGCGCCTGCATTAAGGTAAACAGAACTGCGTGGTTCTTGCAAAGATGTTGCGTCGTCGAATTCGTGGATACTTCACGTGGTACGTACAAATATTGTTTCGACTCTCGTTCGACGGAGAGTATCGTTGTATGATTAAATGACCCAGTTCGAAAAAAGTTTCGTCGCTGCGTTTCCTATGTATTGTTTTCGACATGGAACTGTCCCACGGCAACGATATCGGTTTGCCAGTTTCGTTCTGCTGTTCCAGAAGAATATCTCTCTCTCCCGAAGTTTACGTATTCCGTCACGTTTCTTCTTTCGAAGACACCGGATAATCCGAATTCAAGAAACTTATCTCGACCGAAATCTATTCTCCGAGAATTCGAACGTTTACCATAAAATTGTCTAATTAAACGGTCGACGAAGTTTATACCGGGCAGCTCGAGCAGAATAATTGCTCCACGAGAAAGTTGTACGCATCAAACGTAACGTCGAGGGATGCTTTAGTCCCGAGATCAAACGGGAACTTGGACCGCGATATTTGCTTACCGGTATCAGAATTATAATTGTTCGTAAGTTCTACCACGTAAATACGAAACAAATATTCCTGGAAAAGTTCCACAATTCAAAGGAGAACCATAACAAATATTGTACAGTCACTTGCACTGGCATAGCAGGCTTAGCTTTCAAGAAACTAAATAAACAGAGGGAGAGCAACTGCGGAATGCAACGTTGTTTAAGGTGCAACTAAAAGGCAGCAGCATCTGGTATTCATCCGGACGGGTTCGATCCATAGCACAGCGTGCACGCGAAACCATGGAGCAGACATAGGGAACTATCTGAATTCCCTGACGAAAAGGTGGAATCGAAGCGAAACTATCGATTGACTCGACAGACACGTGGTGGTGCACGTACGCGTGCCGCGTATGATTACACGCGAAGACGCGCGCCCCTGTGATGTCTACGTAAATATACGGATAAATAGAAATTCTGTTCGTGTGATTGAATTGCAGCACACCAGGAGAGAGAGGTTCGATTATTGAAATTCCTCTGCTGTGATACCTCGAACGTTGCCAGAAAGCTTTTGCTCTCAGCTAAGTTGACAAGGATAGTTAAAGATGTTTTTAGCAGGTGTTTAAATATTCAGTATGCACCGTCGAACCTGTTGCCCTAATAGCCCGCAGAAAATCGAGCCTCGTGGGTATTTAATATCGGATACACCTGCCACGTGTGATCTCCATTTAGGGGGTGCCACGAGGAGCGCCTAATGCGACAGTAATTACTGTGGCATGGCCAGTGGACTGTTGGTACGCTGATATAATGAGACAGATCGTCAAGTCCAGTACGTATAGTTGAGCGGCGTGGAACAATCAGAAGAATAAAATGAAACGAAGTTCGCGTTAACAATTTTTCATCGCCTGGGGCGTTTTAAAGGTAACCGAGATAATGAAAAGAAATCGAATAAATGGAAAGGTAGGATGGGAGGAGATTCGGTGTCGAACCACTCACGTTTCTTACTTAGCTTTTAAACTTTCTTCGCAATATTGCACTACTCATCGCTTTAGTGGAAAAATTGGAGTGATCAGGAACAAGCGTTCAAAAATCTTCGATGGTTTCGTGGCTGCAATTAGTGGTAGCATAAATTCGAGCGCGGAAAGGTGCTCGTGTTAGTGCGAGCAGAAATTGCTGCGCTGTAAGTGTTTTTTTTTTTTGCTCCTCGTGGAGTAAGCGCAAGGCACTAGCAACTTCGTTAATTGAAGACTTTTTATGGGCTCGTTACTATTCCGACAAACTACCCTTTGAACATTACAAATGGAGTAAAGCACGAGTATTAGTGTCTTTCGTTGTTAATTTTGCCCCGCTCAAAAATACCCTGTAACCCATTATGTAATTGTACGTGTCAGATGCTTAAATAAACTTGCATTTTTAATTTTCACAATTTACAAACGCATTTGAATTTATTTTCTATAAAAAGTAATGCAATCGAAGTGTTATCCGTTTGAGACAAAATGAATTTGCCATTTTCGAACAATTTTTCGCGAAGGCAAAGGGTAGGCACGCGCAGTTTTTATCCATTTACGAATCATCTTTTGTACGATTCGGACGTAGAAAAGACGAGCTTCAATTCTACGAAGACAAACAGAAGAAAGCTGCGGGGTAAGTGAATTCTATTTGCTCGATGAAAGAAACTGGTTCCCTGGTGGGATTCTCGATGTCTGGCGAAGGAAAATAGCGAATTCCTAAATTACGCTGTCGTAAAATATGTCTTAGACAATTAAAAATATTTGCTTCGAATCTCACAATTGGTCGACTGATTTGCTTCTTTGGGTATTCGTATAATAATTTTATGAACATTATCAGCTTTATCATATCCCTGCGTTAAATGCCTGTCTACGGTCCGCGCAATCAATACCGGATAAACCAAGTTTCTACTCAACGAACGACTGGTTCTAATCATCTCTTTGTTAAAAAGATTCGGCGCGAAACAGCATCCCTCCAAGTTCAAAAATTTAGATAACACCAGCCGCAGGCATTCGATCATGCCCCCGTTAGAAAATTCGAACAGCAACGTCCCACTTAATACTTGGAAAAATTTGTTCGGGAGGGTTTCATGGTCATCGACTAATTGCTCGTAACCTTTTCAACTTTAAAATACAAATCTATCCTAGTGATACAACCAAATCACACAAAACTACTGAATAACGTTTCGACTATTTTGTTTCCTTGTTCAAAAATCGAATCTTGACAATGTATCTGCAACCTCGACACAGCTCGAATTCTTTGCGAAATTTCAGATAGACTATTAACACACTCGTTTGTCGTCCTACCACTTTACTCTTCGACTTTCGTAGAATGCTGCAACAATACAGAAGAGCAAAGTAATGGGAACAGCTAATAGGATTTCTAAAGGAAGAACGCCCAGGTAGATTGAAATCGCGTCACGGTGAATTATTGCTCTCTATCTCGCTTTCTCTTGTACACCATCGTCGACAAGGATGTTGGAAAAACGTGACCGTCTTCCAGCAAAATTCGCACCTGAGATAGTTACAAGTTTCTTTGTAGTGGCTCTCGACATTTAGATACAAACGAACGACACCGTCGCAAAGCGTTCCGTTTCGACACGATTTCGATGTACGTAGAATTGTTAGCCAGGTTAAGAGTGCTTTTCGTTCAACGATAATAACCAGCAACGTAGTGTTCCTGATTTCTTGACAATTTTAGTTTCTAGAGAAATAAGAAACTGAAAGTCAGAACCTCCAGAAGTCCATGAGTCGGACGTACTGGACTTCTACGTTTTTGACCAACTTTTACCAATTATTGTAAATGAGAATTATAATCATTTTCATAAATTTAAAAGGACGCTTAACTGCATACTGCAGGTAATTCCTACTTGCGCTATTTATTTATCAGACACAATTTAAATATTCAATTAAAAATTTCACAGTAACTCCAAACTTAGGTTGTCCTACAATAGCAAAGACTTGTTCCTTGGGATATAAGCCTTAACTTAAGACGTCGCTGATTAAAATCGGCACATTAGAACGCGAGATAATTGAATTTGTTTAAAGAAGTTATAAACAAATGCGATTACTGCCGCTTCCTGACGAGATACATCAATGACCAGGGGACATAAATTAAAGCTTGTGGTATAAGCTACAATGTCCAATAGGTGTGATCATCATACCATGTTACGTTCATTTGTTATAAACAATTAAACAATTAAAATTGTTATTACGGCCAACTGCATATAGGTACAGAAACGGAGTATTTTTTATCGGGTAGCTTATTCGATTCCCTTTCTTTTGAGACGTCGTTGATTAAAATCGGCACATTAGAACGCGAGATAATTGAATTTGTTTAAAGAAATTATAAACAAATGTGATTACTGCCGCTTCCTGACGAGATACATCAATGACCAGAGGACATAAATTAAAGCTAGAAGTATGAGCTACCATCTCCAACAGGTGTGACCATCGTACCATGTTACATTCATTTGTTATAAACAATTAAACAATTAAAATTGTTATTACGGCCAGCTGCATATAGGTAGAGCAACGGAGTATTTTTTTTCGGGTAGCTTATTCGATTCCCTTTCTTTTGAGATGTCGTTGATTAAAATCGGCACTTTAGAACGCGAGATAATTGAATTTGTTTAAAGAAATTATAAACAAATGCGATTACTGCCGCTTCCTGACGAGATACATCAATGACCAGAGGACATAAATTAAAGCTAGAAGTATGAGCTACCATCTCCAACAGGTGTGACCATCGTACCATGTTACATTCATTTGTTATAAACAATTAAACAATTAAAATTGTTATTACGGCCAGCTGCATATAGGTAGAGCAACGGAGTATTTTTTTTCGGGTAGCTTATTCGATTCCCTTTCTTTTGAGATGTCGTTGATTAAAATCGGCACTTTAGAACGCGAGATAATTGAATTTGTTTAAAGAAATTATAAACAAATGCGATTACTGCCGCTTCCTGACGAGATACATCAATCACCAGCGGACATAAATTAAAGCTTGTGTTATAAGCTACAATGTCCAATAGGTGTGATCATCATACCATGTTACGTTCATTTGTTATAAACAATTAAACAATTAAAATTGTTATTACGGCCAGCTGCATATAGGTATAGGAACGGAGTATTTTTTAACGGGTAGCTTATTCGATTCCCTTTCTTTTGACATCCCATTTATTAAAAAACAACCTCTAGGAGCCGAGATAACAATTTTTTTTAATTTAATCGGTACCGATGTGTCGAAAACGGTACAAGTGGCGCCATCTCGCGTTTGCGGCCTTTTTCGCAGTTTTCCACACCGCTAAAACCGAATTCCTGGATTACATCGTTAATTTAAACAATTGCGTTTTTCTCGGCTTCTAGTGCGTCGATTTAAACCCGGCTTGTCTTAAATTAAAGCTACGGACCATAGCTCTCTCGTCCAGCAGTTGCAACAATATGGTATTCGTGGTTCAAAAGTTATTAACAATTGAAATATTGGCAAAAATGCACTTCAGGTCACTGCAATTATCTCGGCTTCTGGAGGCGCTACATTAATGATCAGGTGCTTAAAATAAAGGTAATGGATGCCGCTACACGGCAATAAACGATTTATAAATGCTGGATGGGCCGTTTATTTTGTATAAACAATTTAACAATTCGATTGAGAATTGCACCGAAACTATACACGAGGGCCGATTTCGTGCTGAATCAGATTATTCCTTGGACCAAGAGCTTCAATTTGAGAGGTCGATGTTTAAAATCGGTCCAGTAGAAGCCGAGATAATTGAATTTGTTTAAAGAAATTATAAACAAATGCGATTACTGCCTCTTCCTGACGAGATACATCAATGACCAGACGACATAAATTAAAGCTAGAAGTATGAGCTACCATCTCCAACAGGTGTGACCATCGTACCATGTTACGTTCATTTGTTATAAACAATTAAACAATTAAAATTGTTATTACGGACAACCGCATATAGGTACAGCAACGGAGTATTTTTTGTCGTGTAGTTTATTCGATTCCCCTTCTTTTGAGACGTCGTTGATTAAAATCGGCACATTAGAACGCGAGATAATTGAATTTGTTTAAAGAAATTATAAACAAATGCGATTACTGCCGCTTCCTGACGAGATACATGAATGACCAGAGGACATAAATTAAAGCTTGTGTTATAAGCTACAATGTCCAATAGGTGTGATCATCATACCATGTCACGTTCATTTGTTATAAACAATTAAACAATTAAAATTGTTATTACGGCCAGCTGCATATAGGTAGAGCAACGGAGTATTTTTTATCGGGTAGCTTATTCGATTCCCTTTCTTTTGAGACGTCGTTGATTAAAATCGGCACTTTAGAACGCGAGATAATTGAATTTGTTTAAAGA
The DNA here is from genome assembly GCA_963667235.1 of Nomada lathburiana. Classification (NCBI taxonomy): domain Eukaryota; kingdom Metazoa; phylum Arthropoda; class Insecta; order Hymenoptera; family Apidae; genus Nomada; species Nomada lathburiana. The sequence continues at coordinate 10,117,101 of OY763909.1, forward strand.
AATTATAAACAAATGCGATTACTGCCGCTTCCTGACGAGATACATTAATCACCAGTGGACATAAATTAAAGCTTGTGTTATAAGCTACAATGTCCAATAGGTGTGATCATCATACCATGTTACGTTCATTTGTTATAAACAATTAAACAATTAAAATTGTTATTACGGCCAGCTGCATATAGGTATAGGAACGGAGTATTTTTTATCGGGTAGCTTATTCGATTCCCTTTCTTTTGACATCCCATTTATTAAAAAACAACCTCTAGGAGCCGAGATAACAATTTTTTTTAATTTAATAGGTACCGATGTGTCGAAAACGGTACAAGTGGCGCCATCTCGCGTTTGCGGCCTTTTTCGCAGTTTTCCACACCGCTAAAACCGAATTCCTGGATTACATCGTTAATTTAAACAATTGCGTTTTTCTCGGCTTCTAGTGCGTCGATTTAAACCCGGCTTGTCTTAAATTAAAGCTACGGACCATAGCTATCTCCTCCAGCAGTTGCAACAATATGGTATTCGTGGTTCAAAAGTTATTAACAATTGAAATATTGGCAAAAATGCACTTCAGGTCACTGCAATTATCTCGGCTTCTGGAGGCGCTACATTAATGATCAGGTGCTTAAAATAAAGGTAATGGATGCCGCTACACGGCAATAAACGATTTATAAATGCTGGATGGGCCGTTTATATTGTATAAACAATTTAACAATTCGATTGAGAATTGCACCGAAACTATACACGAGGGCCGATTTCGTGCTGAATCAGATTATTCCTTGGACCAAGAGCTTCAATTTGAGAGGTCGATGATTAAAATCGGTCCAGTAGAAGCCGAGATAATTGAATTTGTTTAAAGAAATTATAAACAAATGCGATTACTGCCTCTTCCTGACGAGATACATCAATGACCAGACGACATAAATTAAAGCTAGAAGTATGAGCTACCATCTCCAACAGGTGTGACCATCGTACCATGTTACGTTCATTTGTTATAAACAATTAAACAATTAAAATTGTTATTACGGCCAACCGCATATAGGTACAGCAACGGAGTATTTTTTGTCGTGTAGTTTATTCGATTCCCCTCCTTTTGAGACGTCGTTGATTAAAATCGGCACATTAGAACGCGAGATAATTGAATTTGTTTAAAGAAATTATAAACAAATGCGATTACTGCCGCTTCCTGACGAGATACATGAATGACCAGAGGACATAAATTAAAGCTTGTGTTATAAGCTACAATGTCCAATAGGTGTGATCATCATACCATGTCACGTTCATTTGTTATAAACAATTAAACAATTAAAATTGTTATTACGGCCAGCTGCATATAGGTAGAGCAACGGAATATTTTTTATCGGGTAGCTTATTCGATTCCCTTTCTTTTGAGACGTCGTTGATTAAAATCGGCACATTAGAACGCGAGATAATTGAATTTGTTTAAAGAAATTATAAACAAATGCGATTACTGCCGCTTCCTGACGAGATACATCAATCACCAGTGGACATAAATTAAAGCTTGTGTTATAAGCTACAATGTCCAATAGGTGTGATCATCATACCATGTCACGTTCATTTGTTATAAACAATTAAACAATTAAAATTGTTATTACGGCCAGCTGCATATAGGTAGAGCAACGGAGTATTTTTTATCGGGTAGCTTATTCGATTCCCTTTCTTTTGAGACGTCGTTGATTAAAATCGGCACTTTAGAACGCGAGATAATTGAATTTGTTTAAAGAAATTATAAACAAATGCGATTACTGCCGCTTCCTGACGAGATACATCAATCACCAGTGGACATAAATTAAAGCTTGTGTTATAAGCTACAATGTCCAATAGGTGTGATCATCATACCATGTTACGTTCATTTGTTATAAACAATTAAACAATTAAAATTGTTATTACGGCCAGCTGCATATAGGTATAGGAACGGAGTATTTTTTATCGGGTAGCTTATTCGATTCCCTTTCTTTTGACATCCCATTTATTAAAAAACAACCTCTAGGAGCCGAGATAACAATTTTTTTTAATTTAATCGGTACCGATGTGTCGAAAACGGTACAAGTGGCGCCATCTCGCGTTTGCGGCCTTTTTCGCAGTTTTCCACACCGCTAAAACCGAATTCCTGGATTACATCGTTAATTTAAACAATTGCGTTTTTCTCGGCTTCTAGTGCGTCGATTTAAACCCGGCTTGTCTTAAATTAAAGCTACGGACCATAGCTATCTCCTCCAGCAGTTGCAACAATATGGTATTCGTGGTTCAAAAGTTATTAACAATTGAAATATTGGCAAAAATGCACTTCAGGTCACTGCAATTATCTCGGCTTCTGGTGGCGCTACATTAATGATCAGGTGCTTAAAATAAAGATAAAGGATGCTGCTACACGGCAATAAACGATTTATAAATGCTGGATGCGCCGTTTATTTTGTATAAACAATTTAACAATTCGATTGAGAATTGCACAGAAACTATACACGAGGGCCGATTTCGTGGTGACTCAGATTATTCCATGGACCAAGAGCTTCAATTTGAGACGTCGTTGATTAAAATCGGCACAGTAGAACGCGAGATAATTGAATTTGTTTAAAGAAATTAAAAACAAATGCGATTACAGCCGCTTCCTGACGAGATACATCAATGACCAGTGGACATAAATTAAAGCTTGTGTTATAAGCTACAATGTCCAATAGGTGTGATCATCATACCATGTCACGTTCATTTGTTATAAACAATTAAACAATTAAAATTGTTATTACGGCCAGCTGCAACTAGGTACAGCAACGGAGTATTTTTTATCGTGTAGCTTACTCGATTCGCCTTCTTTTGAGATGTCGTTGATTAAAATCGGCACATTAGAACGCGAGATAATTGAATTTGTTTAATGAAATTATAAACAAATGCGATTACTGCCGCTTCCTGACGAGATACATCAATGACCAGAGGACATAAATTAAAGCCTGTGTTATAAGCTACAATGTCCAATAGGTGTGATCATCATACCATGTCACGTTCATTTGTTATAAACAATTAAACAATTAAAATTGTTATTACGGCCAGCTGCATATAGGTACAGCAACGGAGTATTTTTTATCGTGTAGCTTATTCGATTCCCCTTCTTTTGAGATGTCGTTGATTAAAATCGGCACAGTAGAACGCGAGATAATTGAATTTGTTTAAAGAAATTATAAACAAATGCGATTACTGCCGCTTCCTGACGAGATACATCAATGACCAGAGGACATAAATTAAAGCTTGTGTTATAAGCTACAATGTCCAATAGGTGTGATCATCATACCATGTCACGTTCATTTGTTATAAACAATTAAACAATTAAAATTGTTATTACGGCCAGCTTCAACTAGGTACAGCAACGGAGTATTTTTTATCGTGTAGCTTATTCGTTTTCCTTTCATTTGACATGCCATTTATTAAAAAACAACCAGCAGGAGCCGAGATAACAATTTTTTTTAATTTAATCGGTACCCATGTGTCGATAACGGTACAAGTGGCGCCATCTCGCGTTTGCGGCCTTTTTCGCAGTTTTGCGATCCGCCAAAACCAAAATCCTGGATTACATCGTTAATTTAAACAATTGCGTTTTTCTCGGCTTCTAGTGCGTATTTTTTAACCGGACTTGTCTTAAATTAAAGATATGCACCATAGATCTCCCCTCCAGTAGTTGCAACAATATGGAATTTGTTGTTCAAAAGTTATTAACAATTGAAATATTGGCAAAAATGCACTTCAGGTCACTGCAATTATCTCGGCTTCTGGAGGCGCTACATTAATGATCAGGTGCTTAAAATAAAGGTAATGGATGCCGCTACACGGCAATAAACGATTTATAAATTCTGGATGGGCCGTTTATTTTGTATAAACAATTTAACAATTCGATTGAGAATTGCACCGAAACTATACACGAGGTCCGATTTCGTGGTGAATCAGATTATTCCTTGGACCAAGAGCTTCAATTTGAGACGTCGATGATTAAAATCGGTCCAGTAGAAGCCGAGATAATTGAATTTGTTTAAAGAAATTATAAACAAATGCGATTACTGCCGCTTCCTGACGAGATACATCAATGACCAGAGGACATAAATTAAAGCTTGTGTTATAAGCTACAATGTCCAATAGGTGTGATCATCATACTATGTCACGTTCATTTGTTATAAACAATTAAACAATTAAAATTGTTATTACGGCCAGCTGCAACTAGGTACAGCAACGGAGTATTTTTTATCGTGTAGCTTATTCGTTTTCCTTTCATTTGACATGCCATTTATTAAAAAACAACCAGCAGGAGCCGAGATAACAATTTTTTTTAATTTAATCGGTACCCATGTGTCGATAACGGTACAAGTGGCGCCATCTCGCGTTTGCGGCCTTTTTCGCAGTTTTGCGATCCGCCAAAACCAAAATCCTGGATTACATCGTTAATTTAAACAATTGCGTTTTTCTCGGCTTCTAGTGCGTATTTTTTAACCGGACTTGTCTTAAATTAAAGATATGCACCATAGCCCTCCCCTCCAGTAGTTGCAACAATATGGCATTTGTGGTTCAAAAGTTATTAACAATTGAAATATTGGCAAAAATGCACTTCGGGTCACTGCAATTATCTTGACTATTGATGGTTGTTTCGTAATACATGGGATGTCAAATGAAAGGGAAACGAATAAGCTACACGATAAAAAATACTCCGTTGCTGTACCTAGTTGCAGCTGGCCGTAATAACAATTTTAATTGTTTAATTGTTTATAACAAATGAACGTACCATGGTATGATGATCACACCTACTGTACATTGTAGCTTATAACACAAGCTTTAATTTATGTCCTCTGGTCATTGATGTATCTCGTCAGGAAGCGGCAGTAATCAGATTTGTTTATAATTTCTTTAAACAAATTCAATTATCTCGCGTTCTAATGTGCTGATTTTAATCAACGACATCTCAAAAGAAGGGGAATCGAATGAGCTACACGATAAAAAATACTCCGTTGCTGTACCTAGTTGCAGCTGGCCGTAATAACAATTTTAATTGTTTAATTGTTTATAACAAATGAACGTGACATGGTATGATGATCACACCTATTGGACATTGTAGCTTATAACACAAGCTTTAATTTATGTCCTCTGGTCATTCATGTATCTCGTCAGGAAGCGGCAGTAATCGCATTTGTTTATAATTTCTTTAAACAAATTCAGTTATCTCGCGTTCTAATGTGCCGATTTTAATCAGCGACGTCTCAAAAGAAGGGGAATCGAATGAACTACACGATAAAAAATACTCCGTTGATGTACCTAGTTGCAGCTGGCCGTAATAACAATTTTAATTGTTTAATTGTTTATAACAAATGAACGTACCATGGTATGATGATCACACCTACTGTACATTGTAGCTTATAACACAAGCTTTAATTTATGTCCTCTGGTCATTGATGTATCTCGTCAGGAAGCGGCAGTAATCAGATTTGTTTATAATTTCTTTAAACAAATTCAATTATCTCGCGTTCTAATGTGCTGATTTTAATCAACGACATCTCAAAAGAAGGGGAATCGAATGAGCTACACGATAAAAAATACTCCGTTGATGTACCTAGTTGCAGCTGGCCGTAATAACAATTTTAATTGTTTAATTGTTTATAACAAATGAACCTGACATGGTACGATGGTCACACCAGTTGGAGATGGTAGCTCATACTTCTAGCTTTAATTTATGTCGTCTGGTCATTGATGTATCTCGTCAGGAACCGGCAGTAATCGCATTTGTTTATAATATCTTTAAACAAATTCAATTATCTCGCGTTCTAATGTGCCGATTTTAATCAGCGACGTCTGAAAAGAAGGGGAATCGAATGAACTACACGATAAAAAATACTCCGTTGATGTACCTAGTTGCAGCTGGCCGTAATAACAATTTTAATTGTTTAATTGTTTATAACAAATGAACCTGACATGGTACGATGGTCACACCAGTTGGAGATGGTAGCTCATACTTCTAGCTTTAATTTATGTCGTCTGGTCATTGATGTATCTCGTCAGGAACCGGCAGTAATCGCATTTGTTTATAATATCTTTAAACAAATTCAATTATCTCGCGTTCTAAAGTGCCGATTTTAATCAACGACGTCTCAAAAGAAAGGGAATCGAATAAGCTACCCGATAAAAAATACTCCGTTGCTCTACCTATATGCAGCTGGCCGTAATAACAATTTTAATTGTTTAATTGTTTATAACAAATGAACGTGACATGGTATGATGATCACACCTATTGGACATTGTAGCTTATAACACAAGCTTTAATTTATGTCCACTGGTGATTGATGTATCTCGTCAGGAAGCGGCAGTAATCGCATTTGTTTATAATTTCTTTAAACAAATTCAATTATCTCGCGTTCTAATGTGCCGATTTTAATCAACGACGTCTCAAAAGGAGGGGAATCGAATAAACTACACGACAAAAAATACTCCGTTGCTGTACCTATATGCGGTTGGCCGTAATAACAATTTTAATTGTTTAATTGTTTATAACAAATGAACGTAACATGGTACGATGGTCACACCTGTTGGAGATGGTAGCTCATACTTCTAGCTTTAATTTATGTCGTCTGGTCATTGATGTATCTCGTCAGGAAGAGGCAGTAATCGCATTTGTTTATAATTTCTTTAAACAAATTCAATTATCTCGGCTTCTACTGGACCGATTTTAATCATCGACCTCTCAAATTGAAGCTCTTGGTCCAAGGAATAATCTGATTCAGCACGAAATCGGCCCTCGTGTATAGTTTCGGTGCAATTCTCAATCGAATTGTTAAATTGTTTATACAAAATAAACGGCCCATCCAGCATTTATAAATCGTTTATTGCCGTGTAGCGGCATCCGTTACCTTTATTTTAAGCACCTGATCATTAATGTAGCGCCTCCAGAAGCCGAGATAATTGCAGTGACCTGAAGTGCATTTTTGCCAATATTTCAATTGTTAATCACTTTTGAACCACGAATACCATATTGTTGCAACTGCTGGAGGAGATAGCTATGGTCCGTAGCTTTAATTTAAGACAAGCCGGGTTTAAATCGACGCACTAGAAGCCGAGAAAAACGCAATTGTTTAAATTAACGATGTAATCCAGGAATTCGGTTTTAGCGGTGTGGAAAACTGCGAAAAAGGCCGCAAACGCGAGATGGCGCCACTTGTACCGTTTTCGACACATCGGTACCGATTAAATTAAAAAAAATTGTTATCTCGGCTCCTAGAGGTTGTTTTTTAATAAATGGGATGTCAAAAGAAAGGGAATCGAATAAGCTACCCGATAAAAAATACTCCGTTCCTATACCTATATGCAGCTGGCCGTAATAACAATTTTAATTGTTTAATTGTTTATAACAAATGAACGTAACATGGTATGATGATCACACCTATTGGACATTGTAGCTTATAACACAAGCTTTAATTTATGTCCACTGGTGATTAATGTATCTCGTCAGGAAGCGGCAGTAATCGCATTTGTTTATAATTTCTTTAAACAAATTCAATTATCTCGCGTTCTAAAGTGCCGATTTTAATCAACGACGTCTCAAAAGAAAGGGAATCGAATAAGCTACCCGATAAAAAATACTCCGTTGCTCTACCTATATGCAGCTGGCCGTAATAACAATTTTAATTGTTTAATTGTTTATAACAAATGAACGTGACATGGTATGATGATCACACCTATTGGACATTGTAGCTTATAACACAAGCTTTAATTTATGTCCACTGGTGATTGATGTATCTCGTCAGGAAGCGGCAGTAATCGCATTTGTTTATAATTTCTTTAAACAAATTCAATTATCTCGCGTTCTAATGTGCCGATTTTAATCAACGACGTCTCAAAAGAAAGGGAATCGAATAAGCTACCCGATAAAAAATATTCCGTTGCTCTACCTATATGCAGCTGGCCGTAATAACAATTTTAATTGTTTAATTGTTTATAACAAATGAACGTGACATGGTATGATGATCACACCTATTGGACATTGTAGCTTATAACACAAGCTTTAATTTATGTCCTCTGGTCATTCATGTATCTCGTCAGGAAGCGGCAGTAATCGCATTTGTTTATAATTTCTTTAAACAAATTCAATTATCTCGCGTTCTAACGTGCCGATTTTAATCAACGACGTCTCAAAAGGAGGGGAATCGAATAAACTACACGACAAAAAATACTCCGTTGCTGTACCTATATGCGGTTGGCCGTAATAACAATTTTAATTGTTTAATTGTTTATAACAAATGAACGTAACATGGTACGATGGTCACACCTGTTGGAGATGGTAGCTCATACTTCTAGCTTTAATTTATGTCGTCTGGTCATTGATGTATCTCGTCAGGAAGAGGCAGTAATCGCATTTGTTTATAATTTCTTTAAACAAATTCAATTATCTCGGCTTCTACTGGACCGATTTTAATCATCGACCTCTCAAATTGAAGCTCTTGGTCCAAGGAATAATCTGATTCAGCACGAAATCGGCCCTCGTGTATAGTTTCGGTGCAATTCTCAATCGAATTGTTAAATTGTTTATACAAAATAAACGGCCCATCCAGCATTTATAAATCGTTTATTGCCGTGTAGCGGCATCCATTACCTTTATTTTAAGCACCTGATCATTAATGTAGCGCCTCCAGAAGCCGAGATAATTGCAGTGACCTGAAGTGCATTTTTGCCAATATTTCAATTGTTAATAACTTTTGAACCACGAATACCATATTGTTGCAACTGCTGGAGGAGATAGCTATGGTCCGTAGCTTTAATTTAAGACAAGCCGGGTTTAAATCGACGCACTAGAAGCCGAGAAAAACGCAATTGTTTAAATTAACGATGTAATCCAGGAATTCGGTTTTAGCGGTGTGGAAAACTGCGAAAAAGGCCGCAAACGCGAGATGGCGCCACTTGTACCGTTTTCGACACATCGGTACCGATTAAATTAAAAAAAATTGTTATCTCGGCTCCTAGAGGTTGTTTTTTAATAAATGGGATGTCAAAAGAAAGGGAATCGAATAAGCTACCCGATAAAAAATACTCCGTTCCTATACCTATATGCAGCTGGCCGTAATAACAATTTTAATTGTTTAATTGTTTATAACAAATGAACGTAACATGGTATGATGATCACACCTATTGGACATTGTAGCTTATAACACAAGCTTTAATTTATGTCCACTGGTGATTGATGTATCTCGTCAGGAAGCGGCAGTAATCGCATTTGTTTATAATTTCTTTAAACAAATTCAATTATCTCGCGTTCTAAAGTGCCGATTTTAATCAACGACGTCTCAAAAGAAAGGGAATCGAATAAGCTACCCGATAAAAAATACTCCGTTGCTCTACCTATATGCAGCTGGCCGTAATAACAATTTTAATTGTTTAATTGTTTATAACAAATGAACGTGACATGGTATGATGATCACACCTATTGGACATTGTAGCTTATAACACAAGCTTTAATTTATGTCCACTGGTGATTGATGTATCTCGTCAGGAAGCGGCAGTAATCGCATTTGTTTATAATTTCTTTAAACAAATTCAATTATCTCGCGTTCTAATGTGCCGATTTTAATCAACGACGTCTCAAAAGAAAGGGAATCGAATAAGCTACCCGATAAAAAATACTCCGTTGCTCTACCTATATGCAGCTGGCCGTAATAACAATTTTAATTGTTTAATTGTTTATAACAAATGAACGTGACATGGTATGATGATCACACCTATTGGACATTGTAGCTTATAACACAAGCTTTAATTTATGTCCACTGGTGATTGATGTATCTCGTCAGGAAGCGGCAGTAATCGCATTTGTTTATAATTTCTTTAAACAAATTCAATTATCTCGCGTTCTAATGTGCCGATTTTAATCAACGACGTCTCAAAAGAAAGGGAATCGAATAAGCTACCCGATAAAAAATACTCCGTTGCTCTACCTATATGCAGCTGGCCGTAATAACAATTTTAATTGTTTAATTGTTTATAACAAATGAACGTGACATGGTATGATGATCACACCTATTGGACATTGTAGCTTATAACACAAGCTTTAATTTATGTCCTCTGGTCATTCATGTATCTCGTCAGGAAGCGGCAGTAATCGCATTTGTTTATAATTTCTTTAAACAAATTCAATTATCTCGCGTTCTAATGTGCCGATTTTAATCAACGACGTCTCAAAAGAAGGGGAATCGAATAAACTACACGACAAAAAATACTCCGTTGCTGTACCTATATGCGGTTGTCCGTAATAACAATTTTAATTGTTTAATTGTTTATAACAAATGAACGTAACATGGTACGATGGTCACACCTGTTGGAGATGGTAGCTCATACTTCTAGCTTTAATTTATGTCGTCTGGTCATTGATGTATCTCGTCAGGAAGAGGCAGTAATCGCATTTGTTTATAATTTCTTTAAACAAATTCAATTATCTCGGCTTCTACTGGACCGATTTTAATCATCGACCTCTCAAATTGAAGCTCTTGGTCCAAGGAATAATCTGATTCAGCACGAAATCGGCCCTCGTGTATAGTTTCGGTGCAATTCTCAATCGAATTGTTAAATTGTTTATACAAAATAAACGGCCCATCCAGCATTTATAAATCGTTTATTGCCGTGTAGCGGCATCCGTTACCTTTATTTTAAGCACCTGATCATTAATGTAGCGCCTCCAGAAGCCGAGATAATTGCAGTGACCTGAAGTGCATTTTTGCCAATATTTCAATTGTTAATCACTTTTGAACCACGAATACCATATTGTTGCAACTGCTGGAGGAGATAGCTATGGTCCGTAGCTTTAATTTAAGACAAGCCGGGTTTAAATCGACGCACTAGAAGCCGAGAAAAACGCAATTGTTTAAATTAACGATGTAATCCAGGAATTCGGTTTTAGCGGTGTGGAAAACTGCGAAAAAGGCCGCAAACGCGAGATGGCGCCACTTGTACCGTTTTCGACACATCGGTACCGATTAAATTAAAAAAAATTGTTATCTCGGCTCCTAGAGGTTGTTTTTTAATAAATGGGATGTCAAAAGAAAGGGAATCGAATAAGCTACCCGATAAAAAATACTCCGTTCCTATACCTATATGCAGCTGGCCGTAATAACAATTTTAATTGTTTAATTGTTTATAACAAATGAACGTAACATGGTATGATGATCACACCTATTGGACATTGTAGCTTATAACACAAGCTTTAATTTATGTCCACTGGTGATTGATGTATCTCGTCAGGAAGCGGCAGTAATCGCATTTGTTTATAATTTCTTTAAACAAATTCAATTATCTCGCGTTCTAAAGTGCCGATTTTAATCAACGACGTCTCAAAAGAAAGGGAATCGAATAAGCTACCCGATAAAAAATACTCCGTTGCTCTACCTATATGCAGCTGGCCGTAATAACAATTTTAATTGTTTAATTGTTTATAACAAATGAACGTGACATGGTATGATGATCACACCTATTGGACATTGTAGCTTATAACACAAGCTTTAATTTATGTCCACTGGTCATTGATGTATCTCGTCAGGAAGCGGCTGTAATCGCATTTGTTTTTAATTTCTTTAAACAAATTCAATTATCTCGCGTTCTACTGTGCCGATTTTAATCAACGACGTCTCAAATTGAAGCTCTTGGTCCATGGAATAATCTGATTCACCACGAAATCGGCCCTCGTGTATAGTTTCGGTGCAATTCTCAATCGAATTGTAAAATTGTTTATACAAAATAAACGGCGCATCCAGCATTTATAAATCGTTTATTGCCGTGTAGCAGCATCCTTTATCTTTATTTTAAGCACCTGATCATTAATGTAGCGCCACCAGAAGCCGAGATAATTGCAGTGACCCGAAGTGCATTTTTGCCAATATTTCAATTGTTAATAACTTTTGAACCACAAATGCCATATTGCTGCAACTACTGGAGGGGAGAGCTATGGTGCATATCTTTAATTTAAGACAAGTCCGGTTAAAAAATACGCTCTAGAAGCCGAGAAAAACGCAATTGTTTAAATTAACGATGTAATCCAGGAATTCGGTTTTAGCGGTGTGGAAAACTGCAAAAAAGGCCGCAAACGCGAGATGGCGCCACTTGTACCGTTATCGACACATCGGTACCGATTAAATTAAAAAAAATTGTTATCTCGGCTCCTGCTGGTTGTTTTTTAATAAATGGCATGTCAAATGAAAGGAAAACGAATAAGCTACACGATAAAAAATACACCGTTGCTGTACCTAGTTGCAGCTGGCCGTAATAACAATTTTAATTGTTTAATTGTTTATAACAAATGAACGTGACATGGTATGATGATCACACCTATTGGACATTGTAGCTTATAACACAAGCTTTAATTTATTTCCACTGGTCATTGATGTATCTCGTCAGGAAGCGGTAGTAATCGCATTTGTTTATAATTTCATTAAACAAATTCAATTATCTCGCGTTCTAAAGTGCCGATTTTAATCAACGACGTCTCAAACGAAAGGGAATCGAATAAGCTACCCGATAAAAAATACTCCGTTGCTGTACCTATATGCAGTTGGCCGTAATAACAATTTTAATTGTTTAATTGTTTATAACAAATGAACGTAACATGGTATGATGGTCACACCTGTTGGAGATGGTAGCTTATACTTCTAGCTTTAATTTATGTCCTCTGGTCAGTGATGTATCTCGTTAGGAAGTGTCAGTAATCATATTTGTTTATAATTTCTTTAAACAAATTCAATTATCTCGGCTTCTGCTGGACCGATTTTAATCAACGACATTTTTCTGTTCTTTTAGATTAAATTACAATTGAAATAATGATTAAGACCATTATGTTTTAAATTATATGTGTATGTCTTTGAATTATCTCCATTCCTGGCCATCCATTTACTTGTTCTACTTAGCAAGTTATTCAACGGAGAATCGTCTCATTCCTATGTTTATTTTCATCAGTTACCGTAATCGTAAAAACACCTTGCCGGGAACCGCTATTCTCCTCTCGAAATTCCTACAAGCTACCTTTTCGTCCGTACTAAATGTTATAGGAACCCTCCACATCCTTTCCATTCACGCACAATAGGTCTCCTTTGTAACCGAAACTGCGATACAAATTTTTACGATCACAATATCTGAATCTGCTCTTCCAGAAAATTCTGTCGATGTTATCTAAAAAGGGTGAATTATTCACAGACCAAACAGAGTTTTCTCTTATATAAAATTGTGACTATTCTCGATTTGTAAATAAATTATAAGAATTTTTTTCGTCATGAAAATTTATCTGGACCAATAAATGATATTGAAGTCCACCTGGAAGCGTCAGGTATCATAAAATCCGGGACAAATTCATCGCTCGATAAACTCTATTTATCCGGAAAGAAGCTTTCCAGTTTCTACCTAGCTTACACGCATTCTTGAATCGATGTTAAGTACAGTACCGCTCCTATCGAATATATGTTAAGCTGCATCGTTCATCTATGTGCATTTCAGTCGAATAAATACTTTGCTAGGAGAAACGTTTCACGGCCGCTCGAAATTTAAGCTTCTTTTTCGTCGGCAATTCGGTAATCGGAACTGCTCTAGTATTCGTCTCGAGGCCGCAATTAATCCAGCGGAAAAATATTTACGGACGCGTTATTAATTCAACAGCGTCGCCATGCAGCGTCGCGTCTGCTTGCGAGGAATTTCATTAGATACAAAATTGCGCGAACAAAGGTGTCTTGAAACATTCCTCCCAGACATCACCTGTCGAACAGAATTCGAAACTAATATCACAATCTTGCAGCACATTGCAGTAAACCGCAATACAGTTGTAAAGGGAATATCAAAACATTCAGTCTGCTTTTCGATCACGAACAAAATTGGGTCCCTTAAGGTGTCCTAACTCGGGCCGTCCAGGTGATGCTTGAACTCGTGAAGCAGTTTAAACTTCGGGAAAGATGGTTATACTTACGCGCAAAGAAATGAAAATTACCGCGCAATGATAAGACTGTTTCAAGAACTGCACTTTCATAAAAGGACATATTGCAGAATGTTCACAGGAATAGATTAAAGTGTATGCTTGAAAGACCTGAAATTTCGAACTCGATTGCACGTGTGCAATGGAAGGTATTCTCACATAGAACCGTGTTATTCCGAATGTCCGGCTAGTAATAGGTTCGCGTTAAGGAGCTTAGGAATGAATTGGCCAGACATGGCGGTAGATACCATAGGAATAGGTTGAATGAAATGAATCTTGAGAGCAGTATAGATTTCAATATCGTTTAATTCAGGACAATTGTACAGAACAGTTTATTGGCACTTCTACAATGTTACAAAATAGAGTTAATAAATCGGAATTAATTTACTTTGCAGGCTACTGGCCGTTCGGTATACTCTGGTGCAACATTTACGTCACGTGTGACGTGCTGGCCTGTTCAGCCAGCATAATGCACATGTGCTTCATCTCTCTGGGCAGATATTTAGGCATCCGTAACCCACTGAGGACTAGGCACACGTCGACCAAACGAATGGTCGGCTTCAAAATCGCAGTTGTGTGGCTTTTAGCAATGCTGGTCTCCAGCTCAATCACAGTATTAGGTAAAGTAAATGAAACATTACGTTAGAACAACATTCTCGTACGTTTATTTGATAGCAGAGACTCTATTATTATTTTGTTTCTTTCTGAATTGTTGAGCGCTAAGAATGATCTACTTAAAGAAGTCGAATGATTCTGAAGAAATTCACGTTAAAGAAAAAGAAAGGATCATTGTAGAAGTAGCGCATGGGATAAGCCATTTCGAGAAATCGATTTCCCCTAAGTGTTTCATTGTGTGCCATAATAAATGGGAAAGTTGCACGTCCATTCGACTTCTTGCCATTCTATCCGATAGAGGCTGCTCGATATTCGAAACGGTATATACTGCAACCTGGACGAGCACGGGTCGATAAACGATTACGTTTTTGTACTCAACTGCTTTCGTTTGAAGGAGTCGACGCAAAAATGGATTACATTTCATTCCCACTGTTGCGTCCCCTTTCTCCTACAACTAGCGAAATCAATAGATTTCGTAATTTTAACTTACAATCGTTATAGCTAGCAGCTTCTATAATTAATTACATAAACCTCGAAAAATGAAACTCGTGTATATTATTTTAATTAATTCTTGTGCAGGTATTATAAATCCACTAAATATAATGCCACGGCCAGGCTCGTGCGTTATTAGCAACAGAGCGTTCTTCGTGTTTGGTTCCCTGATCGCATTCTACATTCCCATGATCGTTATGGTGGCTACGTACGTCCTGACGGTGCAGCTGCTTAGGCAAAAGGCGCGTTTCGTAGCGGAGCATCCAGAAAGGGATCACTTTCGAAGATTGGGAGGTAGATACTTTTCTACGAAGGGATCTTCAACTACCTCTACCATGGGACCGACGACGTCGTCGTCGTCTGCGCGGTACGCGTGGCGAACTTCTGGCAGTGGAGGAAACGACGGGTAAGGTAGCAATAGCGAAAGTCATTTTACTATAAGTAGAAAATTATTGGCGATACCATTTGATAATTTAACTTTGATTAGTATTATCGTTCATCGTGCACTTACTCGTGGCAATTAACATAATAGGACCGCAGTCTTCGCAGTTCCTGGCGGCGACCGCAATTTTACTTGGCCATGAAGTTGCGGTGAAAAGTCATTAACGAAATTGAAGTTGAAAATCCTTTTCACTTGCGGTTAACGATCTCCGAAATCGGGTCAGATGGAAGCAAACAGTCTGCGTTCGATGCAAAACATGCTAGTAGATTTGTTTTATTTGCTGCAAGTGATACAAGCCAACGGTTTGTCAGGAGTGAGCGAAATAAAATAATTTCATCGCGATTATTCTAAAATTAATTTCCCACGCGCATTGAACCTTTAGTTGCTCCAAGGAAGGACAATGTCGCACCCAAACCACGTGAAAAATACCTCGGGTATCGTTTATTATGCAGTGCATATCACCCTCATGCCCGGCTTGTTGTCCACAAGGACCGCCATGCTTGTTACAATTTGCCGTTCCAACTTGTTCCTTGAGGACAGCAATGCAGTTTCGCAGTTTAACCGAGTTACACAGGACCTCTGTTTCGCCGCAAATATAACAGGTGCAAGGGCGCGCGACCTGGCAAGTCACAACCGCAGCTGAATTTCACCGTAAACGGTGCGAGCCCGACCGGAAGCACGGCTGGGACGAAACTGATGTCGAAAGTGGATCAGGCCACTCAAACGCCGGAGAACATAGCCCGCGAAACAAGGAACTTCACTCTAAGGGCCCTGAAGCTGCAATTGAACGTCACGCCGAACACCCTTAATCTCAGGTGATCTTCGTACGGTCGATTATACCGTAACCGACTGATAAGCGAGTGACGTAAGAATCTGGGAAAGAGCGAATAGCATTAGTACCGTTGTCAAAAATTATTCTACGTATACATTGCAGCTCACGAAACATAGTTGCGAAATTGACCCACTGGCTCAGAGGTATTACACGTTCGTTGGAATCCCATACAGGATATCATATCTCCACCTGGGAAGAATAGCGTACCCCGCGAGATTAGCCCCCGGGCACAGAAAGCCATTAGCGCATGCAAATTGACGAAAGTTCCGGAATCTAACGAACTACAGCAACGTTCTATCATCGTTGAATGTTCTCAGATTCCTTGCTGGACGAACGAAGAGAAGATCGTTGGCCGCCAATGCCGTCGCCACGGAACAGAAAGCAAGCAAAGTTCTAGGATTGGTTTTTTTCACGTTCGTGCTATGCTGGGCCCCGTTTTTCCTCTTAAACATCTTCTTCGCCGCCTGCCCCGAGTGCCCTGTACCGGTGCACGTGGTGGACACGTGTTTGTGGCTCGGTTACGTATCCTCGACAATCAATCCGGTGATCTACACCATCTTCAATAGGACATTCAGGGCTGCGTTCATCAGATTGTTGAAGTGCAAGTGTTCTCGGTAAGTGAACAGAAATGAACTTCCTTTAGAAGAAATACTGGATTACGTATTGACATGCCTAAGATTTTTACAGTAGTACAGGTCGACGATGCATATCCAGGCATGTTTCTTAGCACGTTACCTCTCAAGTAGTACAGGCCAACGGTATAGTCGGAAATATTTCTTAAGTAATACAGGTCAATGACACGGCCGGGCATTCTCTTGAGCGGTGCTCTAAGTAGCGCAGGTCGGCGATATGTCAGACGCATTTCTTAAGTAGCGCAGGACAATATGTGCGGATAAGTGCACTCGTTTGAAACCGCGAGCAGTTTGCATATTGACGCAAACTTTAATGCACGTTCCTAAAGGAGAGCGTTTTCCAGGTCAGCAAGACCGGCGAGATATCGTTCGGTGACGGAAGGTGGACGTAACGCCATGACTCTGTGCACTCCAACCGCGCTTCCATTGGCGATTAGTCTTCAGGGTACACCGTTGTTAACGCCGACGCCGAATCCGACTGCCACTCCAGCTTCAGGAAGCTCGTACATGACGATGATGCATCGTACACCAAGTTCCCTTTACCGTGACAGTTTCCATCAACACGAGAACGATCAGAATTGTTGAGGAAGAAATGACAGAGGTGGCAGCGTCGACGAATCGCGGAGTGACCAACGGATTTTTTAGTTGAAAAACTGGTGCACCCCCTGTTAAATTATATAGGCCATTTGAAATTGATCTTTTTGCGTGTATAATGTACGGTGGAATTTTGCGATACTATTCGAGAAGGGGAATAAGCATTTGGGTATTGTATTTGCGATGGGGAATTAAAGGCCGGGGACTATAACTTCTACCGCTGATACCTGCCGCGTAATTTTCTCACGTGCATTTTGACGCTCAAATTGTGGTAGAGGAAGTTTGTGGAAAACTGCAGTCCCGACGCGCGATTGAAGCATGCGAATATAACGCACGTCGCATTGTCCCCCTACAATGTTTATTCAAACGATGCGAATGAATTAATGAAACATTTCGCTGAGCCAAAGATTATCGTTAAGTCGAATAGTGTATGTCGTAGCGCAATGATTGTTATAAAAGATTAGAAGTAAAGCTGCATGGAATAAAGAACAATAGCGTCTCGACTCCAGTGTAAAGTATGTGTGATTTTTTTCAATCACAATCCTGCGTTATTTTTTTCTTTTTTAAATACTCATCGAATGAAATATATTGTCTGTGATATCGTTGGAAAGATTCTCGCGTTTCCTTAACCGTCGTGCGAAGTTCGTAGGACTTGTTGCTCGTAGATGAGATATAGAATTGATTTGTAAATGCGTATGAATAAAGGTGATAGAAGCAAAAGACATATTTTAGAACAGCTATTCCATTCCCCCAAATTTTCTCAATTCTCTCTATTCAGATTTGGAAGAAAAGCGAAAAGTCATTCCTATATCAGCTTCATTTGTACTAACTTTTATTTGACAAATAAAAAGTATCCATTACAAATAATTGTAAACTGTATATCTTATATAATACACACATCGTGATACGAGCGAGATTACAACTCTCTCTCTCTCTTTCTCTCTCTTTCACCCATATATGTTCATTTTAATTGTACACGCGCCAGTCTCTCCCTCCCTGTCTCAACCACGTTCAACCCTTCATGGATCACAATTATAAACTTTGGCCAACCATGTCTCTTTCCGCTGTACGCACACACACACACACACACTAAACGCACCAATTACTCTTGCCTCTCAGGCATTTCGTGTGTGTATATGTATTTTTATTTGTATGTATATGTATGTCTCTCTGTTTTGTTGCCTGTCTCTCGTGTCATCCTTATTACGTAAATCGGCTTCGGGGTAATGGAAAAATATTCTGCTTCCCTTCCGGAAATAGAATTCATTGCCGACGTTATCACCAAATAAACGGGGGCAAAAGTACCAATGCGATATTCCACTTGATGGCAACCTCGATTGTTCGAAGCAAAATGCACGGAATGCCGCGTAAAAATATACATATACATATATAGAAGATTTTGGAAAACTTCGAAGAATAGTTGCAATTTAATATGGCGTTGAAGTTAACGATGACAAATTCACCCTGACAACCGGAAGGTAAGTCTGCGTCTCGAGAACATTTCCGCTTCCCCGAATTCCCGAAAAAAGACGGTACAATCGATCGCGAGTCGAACGCAAATGTACGCGTTTCCTTGTTCGAGATCACGCGGACGTAAAACTCCCGTTTTCTTTCTGTTTTTCTTTTCTTCGATTCTTAATTATATTTGGATTGGATTGGAAAAAAAAGGGCGACGAGGTGGTTCGCTTATTAAAGCTAAGAAAAGGGCGGTGACCGCCGGTGGTACGATTGAGATGCGTTAAAAAAGAAATGCCCTTTGCAGCGTTACCAAACTTTCGGAGAAATCATGGTTTCGCTTCTTCTCTTCTATTTCCGTTTCATTGCAAGGCTAGGTGTACTATGGGGAATGGAGGAGAGAGAGGGTAAATATCTGATCGCGGAAAGGAAGGAGGACGAGTTATTTCGTACTTGAGGGCGGCTTTTTGTATTTCATTCATTTCCCTTCTGAGATATATCTGTCTCGAAAATCCGCACGCAGATTCGCTTAGCAACCGCTGAAGAAGAACACCATCAGGGGAAACAAGACGAGTATAAATGGATCGAAGTGTAATACATAGGGTTTGTGTTCATTTACAAGGATTCGTGGTGTTTAATTTTTGCAAGATTTTAGTTCTGTGTTCCCTCCAGGGTGTATCGACCATGATATTTTCAATGTCCATTAAACCTTTAATTTCTATACTGGATACACACGTTCGTAATGAAACTTCCGGCTTCCTTAGTTTCGCCAATGATCAAAAGATGCGAAGTGCGTTCTGTAAGTCTCGTAGAGCAACATATATAAATGTTATACAGTATGCATATTCTTAAAGTTTAACGTTCTCTCTCGCGTGGCTCCAGTTCGTTTGAACGCGTTACCTATTACTTTCTAAAAGACGCAGTACCGTCAGACTTCGTTGCAAGTTTCTTTTGATTCTGTATATCTTATAGTTGATGGTATGCCTCTCTGGTAGGATTCCTTATCGCTCTCTATGATTAGAATTCTTGCACGCTTTACAGTTACATCGTGAAAAAGAATTGCGAACGCCTGTTACGAGCTCGATCTATGAAATTAAGGGCAGGGCCCGATTAATGCAAAATTATTCTACTTAATCGAACGGTAAGCAATGATAATTACGATGGATTAGCAGAGGCGTGAGAGAAGGAAAGGAAAATGATTTCGTTTAGTGGTTTCGCCTACTTTTTTTTTTCCTTGTTTTCTGACGTGTTATATACAAAAATTGTTTCTCTGTATTATAATAGTTCTATCGATATTGATACTCCGTTGTTCTGTCTGATTCATTTCACTCGACGATCTCTCCCTTCTTTCGATCTCGCCGAAGATCGTTTCCCATACCGATCTTTACCTCGTCGATCTTCGATCTTTTGCCGAGAGAAATCTCAATTAAACATGCATTCCTTTCATGAATTTACTTCATGCATTTGGTTAGAAGAAAAAAAAGATACATTCTCAGACCCGTTCTGTAATGCACAACAGTTTCCTGGTCAATTTCAATAGATTTCTGGACAGCTGAACGCCGAAGAATACAAGGTACAGAAAATGTGTGCGTTTCGATACTGATTCATCAATGGATCATTACAGCAATAAAAAAAAAAGGCAAATAAAACGAATGGGAAATAAAAGAAGAAAATGATTATATCAAAGCTCGTCTAGAGCTGCAGAAAAAAGCACGTGATATAAAATGATTGCTGCAAAAACAACTAAAAAAAAAACGAGAAAAAATGCATAAGATCGAGGATGATCTCAGGCGTATAAATGTAATGCTGTTTCTTTGGCCATTCTTACACGAGGAGCAGCCTCCTCGAATGCCAATTGTAGAAGTTTTCTCGGTTCGTGAAAGCGGGCAGGCAAATGTTTCTTGATGGGTCCGTACAGACGAATGGATAATCCATTGAAAACGAGTGTCCCTCCTTATTCTCTGCTTCGATCGGCACCGCACAAGGAGAAATACTCGAGCATTGCAAGTTTGTTATTTTGTTTTCTTTCTCGATGAAAAAGGCTTAAGAGTTTTCTTTTCTCGGTCTCCATTTTTCGCGCGAAGTAGTATCTCTAAAAAAATTATAAACGCATCTTTGGCTCCCCCCACCCCCCCGAATGCTTTCTTCGCACCACGTCCTAATAATGGTCTGCATTCTCGTGCACGCTGTAACAGAAGAAACACAAAAGATACCCTGTTAGATGAGGACAGCGTTATGAACTGAATTAATATTTGTTTCTAAGCAAGCTTCGTTCATCTACACACGTTTCATACATAGTACAATTTATCTTACTCTAATGAATAATCGCTAACTCCTCGCTGTATTTCTCTGTCCCTTACCTATTTCGATACATCCTCGACGCGTATGAGAGAAAGCTAAGTTGATAATAAAAGTATAAGACACATTTGTTTGCGCGAGCTCACCACTCTTATACGTCGAACCGAATTACACTCAATTTCTCGGCGCAATAGTTTTATCATTATTTAAGTGGCACCAAGCAGACAGAAGTAAAAACGCCAATGTTTCACGGGTTACGCAAACGATATAGGCCACAGCGGGATGGTTGTTAGTTCCAAAAAAGCAGGAGATTCTCAGGAGGAAGCCGACGATCGGGAGCGCCTTTGTAGGATGATTAGTGATTCCTTGTTATATCGAAAGTAGAACAACAAAATCACTAGTCTTCCATACAACGGCGCTCGGTTACTATGATCCCCATAGATTCGTTCGCTTTAGTATCAGGCGTGCTCTTCTCCAAACTCCGTCACGGTCCACCTTCGATTTATCGTTCCTCCACCATCGCGACGATAATATTTTTTCCCTTTCACTCTTCGGTTGGTTAGTCGGAGCATTTGGTTAGTTCCTCGTGCAGGATCAGGTGATTCGATGCGACCAGAAGCGAAATAATTAGTCTCTGCTGTCCTCACGCCGTGAATATCGCGGAGAATGTTAATGCGTGGTTGCAGCGTGAGTATACGAAGGCCTGTTATCGTTCTACAATTCTTTCAAGCTATTTCACGTGCTCGTTGCGCAATTTCTAACAACGGGGTTGTCGATCACAATTTATCGATCCATTCAAAGAAATCGCCTTAGATCCCCTTAACGGACACTCTTAATTTGCTCAACGCATACGAACGAAAAGTTGTCGAATATTTCTATTAGAAGCAATATTTTTTCTGGAGAAAAAAAGAAATTGGTTCGTTAAGGGGTGAACAGTGAACAGTCACGTTTCTCCATGCGGAGCAGGCGGAATCGATATCGCAGTAGATACTGACCGCGTGTTTGCGCATTA
This sequence comes from Nomada lathburiana, assembly GCA_963667235.1. Taxonomy (NCBI): domain Eukaryota; kingdom Metazoa; phylum Arthropoda; class Insecta; order Hymenoptera; family Apidae; genus Nomada; species Nomada lathburiana. The sequence goes on from OY763909.1 coordinate 10,139,439, forward strand.
TAAGCTATCTATTGTGGCGAGATAGAGGCGTGTTTGTACAGAAGCTCCTACCCACGTTGCAACGGCTTCGGACGCGTGTATTGGAAGCAAGGGATTCGTTCGGAAGTTACCTGGCAAACGGATTACTCGATATTTCTCGAGTCAACAGACGCAGCATTAATGGAAACACGTTACAAACAATTGTTCGATTACGCCAGGTGGTTACACAGACAATAAAATGCACGCACGTAGCACCGCAGCTTGTTAATTAATTGTTAATGGGTCGCTTGTTAAACAGCATTAAAATTATGTTTGCACTAGTTTTAAGTGTTATACAAATACGTACACGCTGGTTTAGTTAACGAATTAAAGGTGAATCGGGTAGAAGAATTACCTCTGTTGGAGCAGGTACTGAGCCATTTGTATCTGACTGGGTAACCCGGTTATGGTGATAATGCGATCGTTACTGTGAGGCAATGGTTCGTCTATAGTGATTCCAGCACCACTATCCGATCTGATTTTACGAATTCGAGCGCCTCCTTTTCCAATAATTGCGCCCGCGAGCTATTAAGATAGAAAAACATTTTCAAAATTACTTGCCCGAAAATGAATGGAAAAATAAAAAAAAAACTATTTACAGCGTACCGTGCGGTACAAATACTTACATCCTTGGGAATGGTGACTTGAGTGCTGGTCTTGCTTCCACTCATGTTGCCCTGGTTCCCCTGATTGTTTCCACTCATGGGTGGGCCGGTCATTCCAGAGTTAGCACCGCCACCCAAACCGTTTGGCGCGCCTCCTTGCATACCCCATCCATCACCTGCGTGAAACACAACGATCGCACGATGATAGATCTTCTTTAAGCCAAAGCAAACGCCGCTATTTCACGCGTTACCGCTTTCCTCTATTTGCACTAAGCACCCGGCGGAAGATTCATGACCGTGTCGCGTTTAATTTAACTGCAACTCGAAACTCAATGGCAATACCAAATTTTTACGCGAGCCAACAACACCTACATGGAAACACGTTTACGCGACGTTGCACTTTGCAGAATAAATGGTTCCTTCGTCTACCTAATTAACCATCTTCGCTATACAATTTCCATCCGACAACTTTGATCCACCCTCCACAATACTCTCAACTTCTCCCTATTCCAGCATCCCTAAGGAGGTAGCAGTTCGTACTGTTTTCCACAGTAAATCCCCTTACCGTTGTAATTTCCAGCAGCGTAGGGAGGTGGTCCACCCCTGTTGCCCCCGTAGCCGCCACCGCCTCCGCCTCCTCCGCGAGAATTGCCTCCGTAGCCACGATCCGGTGGGCCACCAGACATTCCACCACCTCCGCCGCCTCCACCACGAGGTCCACCCCTCGGTGGTGGCGGAAAGCTACGATTCATGTCACCTGGACCACCGGCACGGTTGTCGCGACGCGGTGGCATGCCTCCGCCTCCGCCACCACCACCGCCGCCGCCTCCACCACCACCACCGCCTCCGCCGCCGCCGCCGCCACCTCCACGGCCTCCAGGTCCACCGAAACCACCTCCTTTACCTTGTCCACCGTCTCCAGTTCCATAGCCGCCATAGTCATCCGCGTAATAATCGTCGAAGTTGTGCGGATCGTAAGGATTGTTCACGCCCTTCAGCGGCGACTGAAATGATTCAAGACAAGTTAGGGACAGTGTACACTTTTAAGCCCGTTTATTTCAATATCAAATTTTTTCGACACCGGTATATATAGTTTGTTACGTGCACTTACAGTTTTAATGGTGGCAATTAGCTCGCGAATGCACTCGATGCACGTGGTTGGTTTGCCGCAGATGCTGATTAGCCGATCCGTGCTGTGGGGGCAGCAGTGCGAGTAGATCTTGATCCTCGCTCCAGTTTTCTGTAAAATTAGAGGAATCCTGTTAGAACAGCTTTTTGTACCTATGCTCGGGCTTTGTAAAGGCAACGCTTCGCGAAAGAAACGAATTCAACCGCAATTTCACACAGAGTTTATTAACGAGAAGCAGCGGACAGAGAAAGTGAAACTTTAATCGGGCCGGATCACGGTGGTCGCGTTTCTGCGCTCGATAACTCGACGCCGTGCAATTCTTAGGCGCCAATGGGTGGATTGCGTGCTCCAAGTTGGTTAACAGCGAACCCCTGCGTCTCAAGATTGTGCCTTCAGAGACAGGAACGGGTTAAAGGCGGTAAACGTAGCCATTCGGTCACCTTTAATCTATCTCTCACTCTCAGCTTTACTTGTGCACGCGTTCTCATTTTTTTATAAACACAAAAAAAAAACGGTTTAACACAATTATCGTGCCAAGTCACCTGGGACCAGGGTGACAGGGGTGGTAAAGGATAAATCACGCGGACGCTTGACGGTAATTAAAATTAACGCCCACACGAATCTAAGTAGCTAGCTTCAAACCGAACGTTCGCCATCAGTTTCGTTCCTTATCTTTCCTTTCTTGCTTGAACTGTTTAAGAATATACTAAGGGTGTCGTTGAAAACGAGTTGGGAACAAAGTCGTGTCGCGTGAGAGCAACGATAGAATTAGCACGATTGTTCGCAGCGATAACAGAGAAAGATCGTAATGAAAGGAAAGATGGTGATTAGGAGGGAATAGGGAGATGTAAAGATAATTACACCCCTGTCGTTTCTGCAAAGCACGATGGTGTTTGTCGTCCTGTAGTTTCTCCACTTTCGAAGCTTTGCGAATCTACTCCGTATGAAGCAGTGATTTTTAAAGAAGAAACGGTGTTAAGAAATTGTACAATTTTCTCCGAATAATTTCCATATACTTTAGCATTAGGAAATTTGTATTTCCCCGAAGAAGAAAATCTGTAGTCGCTGCTGTAATGCTAGCACAAAGGAGCGTGATATTTACATAGAAAAGAGTCAACGAAAGGCAATCCAATTTCCAGATACATACACGAGGATGGATATTGGATATTGTGGAGAAATTGCATCGTTTAATTACGTAGATCAAAGCGAACGTCGTCGACCACTTTCCTTGCTTCCATTCATCCGTTTCCGAGGCAGACATCCGGTCACGTCGAACTGACGGATCGCTTTTGCACGAGTCTGCTGACCACTTTCGACGTTGCACCTTTCGAGATATAAAATGCATTCGACGTACGACTAACACCGACTACCAGTATTCGATACTTCCACGATTGAAAATGTATGAAACGAAATACCAGTGAAACGCGAATGAACCTCCGGCAATTTTTTGCCAGGGACAGGTAAGTTCGATAATTAGTAGAGTTAATCAATTCAACGAAGTTTCATGAGAGCCTCGAAGTTTCGATTCAGAAAGTTTTAAAAGTTAGAAAAGTGTCGTTTCATCGTTTACGGATGCCATGTTTGGTCATTTATGATAATCAGTTTATTCAAATAAGTTGAGTCACCAAACATGGAAAAATAATATCAGAACTGTTTCAGATCTATACGTCCCGATGTTAATACAACTTTCCACTATACTTTCTTTGCAACAATACGAATTAATAATTAGTTGCACGGTCGCGCCGCTTAAGCAATGGTATATAATGAGCCCACTACATGCACTCGAAGTCTAACCCCCCTTCCGTTTCCGACAACAAAAATTGATATTGATTGACACTGAATAATATTTAACGACACTGAAACAGTGCCACCGATATTAAATTCGGTTTGGTGAATCGAATACGATCTTGATAGCCACGTCAAAGATTTATCGATCGATAACGCAAGCCCATTCTTTGCAAATGATCCGGCCACCGTTCATGAATTTTCATCGAAACGTGGTATTCGAGAACCGGTGAACTTCGACACCGAAAGGGAACAACATTTGTCTAGTTCAGTCCGTTTCTAGCTACGACGAGGTTCACTTCGACACAGCATTCTGAACAATCACGACTATTATTTTAATCGCTTTATAGAATTGGAAACTCCGGTAAGTATAAACAAATTATTTGGGCGCTGCAAATTGTACTTTAGAATAGGTCTGTGTTTCTTCGAGGAAATTTTACTATCTCGGATTCCCTTTCGCTTTCACAAACAGTTTACATCTTATTGATTTGAGTAAAGCATAGTTTCCAGGGGCAATGAATTTTCGATCGGTCAGACCGATAGTTGCAATGACGCAGACAACGACGGAACGCAATAGACTAGTTTCAGGGCCATACTATTCGTCACACTTCGACTTACAAATGTTCAACACAACTTACGTCTGTTCCAAATGTCTCGCGGAACGAAATTCTTCCCCCCGAAAAATTGTCTTAAATTTATTGCTATAAACGTACCAAATATTGTATGGATTAAAAATAGCGGGGCAAACGAATGGACGTATACCAGCGACAACGTGAAATCGAAAGATGGCCGAGAAAATAATTTTACCACCACCTCCAAATCTATAAATAATTTATCCATAGACTGTACGGATTTCTTTTTCTTTTTAGCTAAAATTTCGATCGAGAAATGTCGGGAACCTACGCAGCAGCAGAGGTATCGAAGCACAATCACGAGAAGGATCTATGGATCGTGTACAAAGATGGTGTATACGATATCACGAAGTTTCTCAAAGAGCATCCAGGTGGGCAAGAAGTGCTGCTGGAACTGGCTGGAAAAGATGCTACAAAGTGTTTCGACGAAATCGGCCACACTATAGAGGCTATACACCTGCGTGAAAACTATAAAATCGGAACGGTGATCGGCTCTATGACCGAACAAACAGCTGGCACAACAGGTACGTCATTTTTTTCGCGCGTTCTTTTAAAGGGGTAATACTTCTACTTTGCCGCGACATATTTTATGTGACAGGCAGCAGAGGCAATCGGTATTAATTTATAAAAGACTTCATAAATCTAGGAAATGCTATAAAATATGTCCGTCTCAATTATAGACTAAGATCCAAATTTTGTTTCTGTGGCAGGCGCGCAAGACGCGACGATAGACGACGACACCGAGTTCTCGGACCCACCGGTACAGGAACGGTCAGCCTGGTTTTCGTTGTTCATCGCAGCTGTCGTCGGCATGTACGCGTTCATATTTTACACCTTTTGGTTCTCGCTAGGCTAATAAGAGCGTCGCGCGTAATTATCCGCGAGCGAAATGTACGATCACAACGAATAAAGAAATTTCTTTACAAATCGATCATACTCGAAAAATGCGTGAATTTTGTTCCGCACGAAGAAAACGATGAGGCGTTGCCGGCCAATTAATACCAGAGTCATGTATATTCGCGAAAGCCGCCTACAGATAAGCGTGCCGTATCTCAAAAACACACATCTTATCAAATCTAACACAAATAGATACATTTTTGAAAAGTTCCACAAGTGCGATAATACTAAATACAATTCTATCGCCCATCGAGATCTACTGCATATGCGACAAAAATTTTAAACTGCCAGATCCAACAGAATTATACACCTCGATATTTCGCCACGCTAGATTCAATTTATTTCTTGATATTCTGGCACGTCGGCCGCACGTTTAAATTAAAATTCATGCCACGAGAATTCAGTCGACCGAAGATGTGCGCTCGTATACGGGCTGGCGATCAATAAAACACACTGTTTCTTCATGTCGAGCTTGCGGAATCACGTTCGACGTAGCTTTTGCAAATTCATCGATAAGGCACCTCTATCTGTATTGCGAATATGAGGAGAGAGAGAGAGAAAAACACTAACAATGACACGAAATTGGCAGTCATTTCTATCCGATTAAGTTATCCCTAGGCAATGATACGATATGTACACAGTGTAATTATGTAACAGTCCTCCGTCTTAGTCATCGTGAGTAGCAGTTTCCACTTGTACATATTTAGAAGAGCGTGATTACGGAAGCGATACAAATTTCAGAAAGGGAAGTATCAATAAAATATGTGGCAAGTTAATGTAAGTACAGTCGTAACGGCCGTATCCTGTTTTGTTCGCAACTGCAATTGCACAGAAAATTCCTTCGTTTAATTAATTGCAGCAGGACGATTCTATCGACAACTGCGACAACCCCTTCTATAAACAAAGTTGTATTGCAAGTGTTTGTTTCTCTAATAAATTGAACGTTTCGATTGGAACACTATTGTTCTTTTTCTAATACACGTTTCAATGATTTATGATTGGCGGCATCGCTACGAGCGGATTTTTTTTGTCGAGTCACTGTGAGGTCGCATTGACATTAACACAGTGTAGTACATTGTCAGCGCGTATCGTGAAATGTAGTTGCATGCGGCTAATGCAGGTTTGCATGCGATGATGCGATCAATACGCAAGATGAGTTCGAATTCCGGTTGTTTCTCGATGTATTCATTTACATTTTGTTATAAAAGATACTCCCCGCTCAATAATCGAATCAGTCCTCTACTGTGACTCTTACATCATTTGCAACGGAGTAACGATCACACGTGCGACCACGTAAATCGCTCCACTTTCATTTAGAAACTATGCCCTACCCCGCTGAATACGCTGGTTAATGGTCACCCCCATTATCATTTTAACGCGACGAAAAAGCGAAACGAATATTCTACCGTCCCGAGGGGCAGATGCGAATATTTTCAGGCTACAAAGCAACAGAACGTCGACATCGTAACCCGGTTTTAAAGAGATTCACAAACTGCTGGAATCATATCAAAATACCGGCACCAATGAATACCGATTTTATTTCGGAGCGTTTCTGTGCATCTACTCCTGGGCAAAAGTAGAAGTCTTTATGAACGTTCCATTTCGCATATATTCTTCAGTGTAGCGTGTCTCTTGCCCATACAAAAATAGAATTTTTTGCCCCCGTGCATTAAAAAAATCCTCGGCATATTTTCTCCCACGGCTAGCAAAACAACACTCGAGCAAAACAGAACTCTAAATAAAACAGGTGTAAGAAACAACGACCTCCATTAACCCAACGAATGCAAATTCAGCGAAACCAGTTGTTCGTTCTACGTTACTACGGCAACCAGTCTACCTAATAATTTTAACAGGAAACATAGAGCTAGATAGCAGCTGATTGACCAAACCGGTTCTCGTCTAGCGGCGCTCAGTTACTCCAGAACACGCAGATGCTCTTGCACGAGTGGCAGTCGAAGATGATAAAAGAGTAGGTAGTGGGGAAGCAACTAGAGGGGGCAAGGATAAAGCTTCTACGTGCTGACCTGGTTGGTGGCAGTGTATTTGCCCGTGCAGGCTCGCGAACAAACTTGTCGGAGCGGATCTATCGGGTCTTCTTTTCTCGGCGCTCCTCGTTTGCGTTCCTCTGTTAGCCAGTTTCTGCCAGACAACGGGGAACACACGCACGTCACGCCACGCCACGGGTTCTGCAGAGTCGACCAAGGAATTCCAGGATCGAGACCAAGTCGAGACACAAAAAACCAGAGAGACGACGGAACGTTCTTGAGCACCATTTAACGTAAGTGAAAAGGTACAGATGGACTTTAAATGAAGCTCTCCAAAATACGATTCAAATTGGAGAAAATTACATTGCAAGTGAATTAAATTGACCTTGTGTCATTCAAGTGCCTCGTGAGATTCCATTCCGGAAAAATGCATGGCTGACGTGTAGCAGAGAGACGCTGTTAACCAGCGCTGTGGATTTAATAGTGTATTGCGTAGTACTAGAGTATGTGATGGCTTTGTTTATGCTTACGGTTGCTTCGTTTGCAATTGAAGTTTGACTATAGTTAGACCGAGGATCTGTTTTCGAATACTTCAAGCAAGATGGCACTCGCGAATGTAAAGAATGACGCCATCAATCTACGTGCGACTCAGATAAACATTAGTATCTATCAAGCATAATTCCTGGGCAGGAAATCGTTTTGCTCAGGCTTTAATTAGGTCCCGACTGATTGAAATGTCCGATCGACTACTTGACCATTCAAACCCGGTTTCCCTGAGATTCCGTCGCTTTTCCGTGAGAAAATGACGAGGACACTGGAAATGTTTATATCGAACGGGTCTCAATAGAGGCAGATACAGCGCTGTCTGAGCTCGAAGAAGCAAGAATCGTTGTTCAGCGCGAGACGATTGTGTAATCTCAGCGGCCTTCATCTAATCACAGTTGATAGCGTACAAAAATTAACTTCGACCGAGTTAAAACTGGGCTTGCTCAATTCTAATACTTTTCCACAATATTCGAAGACGAACTAAATACAAATTAATTATTCAGTAATTAATGTCGACGTGTTCCAACACCTTGAACTGTAATTGTCTTAACTTTCGACGAAGTAGCATTATAAAACGTATAAAAATGGAATATACCTTTGCATATTTACGATACGCGATACGGTTTCACTAAATGATTGACTCGAGTAGCAAATAAAAAAACGCTCAAATAAAACAAAGACCACTTATTTATAAATGATATTTAAATTGTGAATATTTGAGCACCGATTTAGGAATACATACTTTGGCCCGAAAATGCGAACATTTGGTCATTCATTGACCGTACAATTCTCGCAACTCAAAACTTGCAATACATTTCATATGCAACCCGGGTATCGGTACAGTTATCGAGAGCTCATTATCGCCGCGGCAACGTTCAATCGTTACACAATGAAACATTTGTCACGAATACACGATTCTGAATCAACTCGACAAATAACAGACCGGATAAATATCGGGATGAATACCGATGATAAAATCGCGTATCAGTTATTTACTGAAAGGGAACAACGTTCTGCGGACTATACCGAACAATGGAATCGTGGTCCCATCCATGAAATAGTTTTTCCAAATGAAATTAAAGGTTTTGAATAAAGTATCCACGAGTCGAAACAACTGCATCATTTTTCAATACACTAAACTAAAAAAAAACGCTACGATAATGACAAAACGGATGTCAACCGGATACGAGGATTGAAGTACCACGTAGAATGATGAAGCTGATTCAAGCACTAGACTTGACATAATTCTGTATATTTGAAGGATAACTTGTTGCAGCGTTTATCGAAGAATAATTATGTTCAGCATATCAAACACGGGCGCAATTTGTTTGGAGGAACATCCTGAAAAAGCGTACGAGACTTTATAATTTCGTTTTGCTTTCTCTTTTAAACGAATTCGTTCTGGAATTCGTGCCTCTCCTAGAGGCAAAACATTTTTCACCTGGAACCGCCATTTTTCTCAGCTCCAGGCAATATCCAACGTAGTCACGCTCCAATAAAGAAGCAAATTCAATTTTTATTTTAAAAGCGGACGGAGCTGGTCTATCTAAATTTTATTTTCGAATCCTCGAAAATGTTTGAAAAGTCCGAGGACATTTATGAAATTTGCATTTTTAACACTTCAACTAACATAAATCACTTTTCTTGATAAAACCCTGCTGTTACTTACTAATCAGACCACCAACTATCTTTTTGCATATTGAAACTCGCAATATAGATTGTCTTTAAATATTCACGTGCATTCTTGATATTCTAATTCCAGAACTCGTCGAGTAGCCCAAGACACTGTTGCAAGGATGAGCAAACAATATACGAGGAATGAAGTTGCGGATTCCAAGGGCAAAAACAAGACCCTAATAATCCTGCACGACAAGGTGTACGATGTCACGGATTTCCTGAACGAACACCCAGGTGGTGAGGAGATTCTAATGGATCACGGTGGCCAGGATGGCTCGGATGACTTTGACGATGTTGGACACTCTATGGATGCATTCGAGCTGATGACGAAATACCGGGTCGGTGAATTAGTCGAGTCAGAAAGATCTAACAAAGCTCCTAAAGAGGCCTGGAAGTCGAGTTACTCGAAGAGAGCATCCCAGGACCAGGACGAAGGAATTCCTCCAAGTGTTGTAATGGCGGTCCTCGGTGTACTCGTTGCAATCGTGTACTTCGTGTACTTATAAATGCAATAAACGCGATTCGTATTTGATAATAAGAGAGTGTAAGAAGCCAGGTCGAAGTGTGAATGAGCCTACCTACTGTGATTTTCGTCTACGATTCTTCTTACTTTTCTTCAAATGCTTTCCCAGGTTAACCTGTGCCCAGTGTGTCGAATGTTAAGTGAAATTGTATAGAATAAGTTCATTCAATTCTAGAATACAGTGAACCGTGCTAGAGAAATATTTTCTTCGTGGTGATTTTGAATACGTGGTTTTTATTACTTTATTCGGGGCCCTTTTAAAACTTATTCTATATCTGTAGACCGTTTATCCGTTACCTCTTATGCAAATGTCGTATGGGAATAAATATTCTTTTTGTACACGCCTGTATAATTCATATCTTCCTGCATGCTGCATGCACTTTTTGTTTCGTTCTGTCAAACACGTCGATACTACGCACTTATCATTTTTCTCAGTAGAAAAATAGACACCTCTCCAGGCTTTTCAACGAAGTCGAAGAAAGAAGAACCGCAAATCGATCGATCGTGTTCAAAAGTCTATATGCAAAGAGAGGTCTCGCGTTCGACCCGTCTTCGAACCGCAGATTCTCCTCGTCCAACTTAATCGCTAAATCGAAGTCGTTCCTAAGCGAACTGTCAAGAAGAAGCCCGACGGGCATTTACATTCGAATGGCTCGCATTACAAAAGCCTCGTTACAAGTTTTCAATGAGAGGAAGAAGCTTGGAAAGCGACGCGATCGATCTCAACTGTCTGTCTCGTCTGTTTCCACCATGAAAAGACGTTCCTCTCCGTTTCTCTCGGGATACGTCCATCGAAATTTCGCTAATACCTCGAACGTCGTCGAGGTGAAAACAGATGGGGGTATGCAGAGCACGTGACGCCGGTGTAAATTAAATTCTCCTCGATTCGACCGCGTGAATCGTTTAAAACCAAACCCCCAGCTCTTAATTCAGCGGTGACGGTGGATTAAACTGAGATTAGAAAATGCTGCTTTCCTTCGTTCCTTTTTATCCTTCAATGTTAAGAGAATAATATAATTTCGACTTATTAATTAAGCGTTCAATGACTATGAAACTGAGACGCTAAGAATAATTCGACAGACTAATTGGGAGAAAGTCAAAAGTGTTAACGATGCAGACCGATTGCCGGTGTCAACTGGAGCGAGAGAATTTAACAACGCGAGTAAGGTCGAAATGGGGATAGAACATCGGAGGGCAAACGAGAATTACTCGAAGAAGACTGGTCTTCGCGCGTGTCCCCGTCAAATGGACGATAGCTTCAACAGACGAAAATTCTTGGAAAAGAAAAATATCAGGTCTTTTTTAACGATAAACGGGGTACAAAGAGTTGATCGATAAGATACGATGGAAAAAAGAATGCGAAGAACTAATATATCTGCTATAATTCTTATCTTGGTGCCGTATGTTAATAAAACGTTTATCTATCAAATATATCTCGCCTCTCGATTATCGTCGATATTGTATAATTGCTTTCGTACTCCAATTTACATCAGCGACGCAGTCGAGCATTGCGAGCCAATAAATCCATCCCCATGATTCAGAATGAATCAAACCAATAGAACCCCGCGTCTTTCTTTTCACTTGCAAACGAAGTTCAGCGGGGATAAAACGCCACTTTGTTTGTCGAATCGATGTCAAGCGATACCGAGATAGGCGATACTCCCTTCCAGAATGAAGAATTCCTCGCGAGTTACAAAGGGTTGAAAGGCAATATTCAACATTCCGCTCGTAACGGAGGAGAGCCACTTAGCAGACGAGAACACGAGAATCCATGCGGTTTTCAATCTCGATTCTCAGGCCTCGACTGATCGTTTCACAATTATCCCTATTCTTCTTCGTGGCTCCTTTCCCTTTCCACCCTTCTTCCTGTTTATCGCCGCCGCTGTTACGTTCACGATTCACCGACCGCCGCTAGTTTATTCGAGGAAATTCAATTACTTATCGCAACGAGGCCGACCTTCCCTTTTCGCGTAGAGACACTGCACGTGTCGTAATCTATAAATAAATTCTTTCGCAATATTACTGGACGAGAAGTGTTTCACTGAAGCGAGTCCTAAATTTCTATTTATCGGCTGTTCGCGTCGAACCGGGTCGTTAATAAATAAGGCGGAGGCAGGGGCGAGAGTGGCCGGAAGTGAGGCAGATGGTCGTCGTCCTGCGGGAAGGATGTGCGGTTTTCCACGTGTGTCGCTCGCTGGTCGTAGACCGCACCCACCCGAAGAAAACGAGCTGAAACAGCGTGGAAGTCACGCCCGCGGCAAACCGGGAACACTTTCTACGGAAAGAGGAGTAGGGCGCATCGGTTGCGGATGAGTTAATGATCGCACGAGAATTCCACAATTAGTACGACCCAGCAAACGCACACACGGGTGCATCGCGCTGGTGGGATGTTTATGAGCGCAAGTGCCGCTTTTCGCGCATCAGAAACTGGAGTAATTGGGCGAAAGCGAGCATCTGGCGATTCGACTTGTTAACATGATCCAGTGGGTGGACCTTGCCGGGACTTTTTGGCTCGTTGGCGGTGTCGACTTAGGGATCGGTGGTGCACCGTTTTCTTCACAAAAAGTAGCGCGCATTCAAAAGATGAATTGAACGGGAACGAAACATGGAAAACGAGAAAGGTTGGAGACGGACCGGGACTGTGCACAACTGAATTTTTTAGAGCTCCCGCGAACTAGTTGCAGATCGGCAGAAGAGTGCAAGAAAATGACGGAAAACTTCCGTCCTGCGTACGCAAGACCGTAAATACAAAGACCGTTGTTCGAACTAGATGATTTAATAAGATATATTTATATATATTATTATATCAACCTCGACGAATTATTTGAATAATATTTGGAGACGTATACACCTCGGCGATTATTCTCTACGTGATGGGCGGGTGAACGAGGCCCACGAAACTTCCAAGGCGCCTCGGTGCTCCAAGGAAATTTCCTCCTGGGCAGTTTAATATCGCTAAAAGCTTTTTAATAAACAGTCTTTGAGCACAACGGCGTGGCTGGTTGCTTGCGTAAGAATACGAGCGTGTGCGCGGGCTGCCTTCTCATGAGATTCTCACCCTCCTCGCTATGAACAAGTGAAACAGGCGGAGATAGGAGAATTCAATGGGAAAGTACCGTTGGTGGAACGCGGAGGAAATCGAGGCAAGGGGTGGAATTTGGAGGGAAAAACAGGAAAGGATCGGGGATAATGGAAATGAAATTAAAACGGAAAAGAGGACCGAAGAATAAACGGGAGAAAAGAATGTGAAAAGAATGGAAGTAAGTATTGTGAAAGAAACTGTGTGTCCTACTGGAACAAAAGTTGAGCCAGTAATAAAATAAAAGGGAGTGAAAGGAAAAGGTTCGGCGAAAACAACGACCAAGTTGCGAAGGGAAGAAATTGAAAAGGACGGAAAGGATAATGGAACGAGATGGGCTAACTGTGGCAAAAAGAGAAAAAAAAGGCGACACAGTGGGGCGAAAAACAAGGGCAAGAAAAGCAAGACCGATAGCGAGGATTAGCAAGAAAATGAGATTGAGAAGAGCTTACGTAGCGCAGTCTCAGGAATCGTAGGGCAGAAATTACAGCTGGCGTCAGAGAATTCTAAAAGAATGTGTAGGCCGTAGCAAGAAACGAGCAGAAACGCCGGAGAGAAATACATACCTTGAATGAAACTACAATTGGACGCGGGAAACAGACGCGACAACGAGTAAAATCGAATATAAAATAAAGCAAGCACGGCGAAGTAGCAATCGTCGTTGGACGATTGTGCACGAACAGGGTGGAACAACGTATGATAATGCAGCCCGCGACAAGGGAAAGAGAAAACCGGCGAGAGAAAATCGCTGTTTATTTTACAAAGTAGCTAAGACGCCCGATATTATTGTTCCTGGCAAAGTGGTCCCCCCATCCATGTTTTCACTCCAGCTTTTCCACCCCCGCCGTCTTTTACTCGGGCATACCCTGCCTCTTTTTAGTTACCCGCCCCTAGAGTTCCAGCAGCATTTCTGCGAAAGGCATAAATTACCGTCGAGAATTATGGGGAAATGACACGCGAGATCTCGTTCGCTTATCTCTCGTCTGTGTGCCACCCACCACGGACAGCAAGAAGGAAAAAGGGGTAGGGATCGGGACTTGACTCTCGCGTGAACATTTTTGCGCTCGTCGCCGCGCGACCTTCCCGCGGGGGTGTATTACGTAGTTATCTGAGGGGAAACATCAACCACCCGAGCCGATCTCAAGATTACACTAACGCCACACTGTTATTTCACACTGTTTCGTGCGGCGAACCACGGCTGGAAAAGAGCACAATGTCCATTGGGCGGGTAATTGAAACTTGCTTACGCGAATTGCTTTCGTTTCGGTATAATTTTAGCCCGGCTTTGAGAAAATAGCCACTGGTGTGTAGCTTACAATTTGTAGCTTGAATTGAAAACAGCTACGTGCATCCGATTCGTTTCGGTGACCGCAGTCTAGCGCTACGAGATTAATTTGAATTAACGCGGTGTCAGTTCGAAAGGTGAACGAAAAGTTCAATTGTTTCTTCGCGTAAAAAAATTATGTAAACTTGGAACAAACGCTTCGAAGCCACGTGGACGAATTAAAGCTACAGAAAGGGGACTGACAGTGAAGATCGTTCAAAGGAGAAGGGATCTCGTCGAGATCTACCTACCTTGAAAAATAAAAGAAAAGAATAAAAATTAAAAAAAAAACCTCAAGAAAACACATACCCATCGTCTGGAAAAATCCGGAAAAATTCCCAAATCCAGCTCGAGCCATTTTAAAGCCACCGGGAACACACCAAGACGAATAATCGTAACAATTCAGGCGAGAGATCGATTCGATCGGTTAGAGAACCAACTCGAGACTAGAACGAGGGCACAGAGGACGAAGTCGAGGATCCTCACGCGCGCACGATCGACCGGCAACTGAAAAGGCAGAGGGTTCGAAGGACTGTCATGCGCCCCTGATTCCGTTTCGGCCGCTGTTCAGACTCCACCCACCTTCATTCATCGACGAAGGGAATTACCAGCCGCTGCTTTTCATCATTCTGGGTCTTAACGTGCAGCTTTGCATCGTGGCTTGAACCATACCCCCGGGAAAAGGGAAAGTTGCGCGGCTTGTTCGAGTGCGCCGACCGGCATGCCGTAGAGGGGAGGGGGTGGATAATGTTTCCGAACGGATCCAAGGTTCCGAGGGACTCCCGTACTTTACAACATTTTTTTGGGACCTCGCTAACTTTGCCGAATTTAACAATGATTCTACCCTTCCAGCCGTCATTTTTCCCCAGAGTTCTGTCGCGAATTTTTCATACATCGAAGCTATTACCTTTACTTTATAAAGCTCATAATAGCCTCCTAGGGGGGCCCCGTGGAAGTACGAAATGTAGTTGAAGGAAATATGAGGAAATTGCTCCAGGAAAAGGGGCAGAAAAATGGGAGGGAAAAGGTCAAGGAAAATTTCTAAGACGGCTCGTGGACAAGGGGGGACCACGCTTCCGAGAACGAAAAGCCGACCGGGGGAAATCGGAAGGAGAAGGTGGCAGCTGCACCTGGCGTGGCAGCTGTTAGAAACCGTCCGTTACCTGGTTTGCTCGCACCTGTTTGAATTGCGTGCTGCGTGGACCTTCCAGAACTGCCCATAGCAACACATGGTGCTGAGAGCACCAGGAAAACCTGAAGCCTGTCTATTGGGGAAGCCCACGTTAGGTGCCCACTTTGCAGCCTCTGCCCTGCCCCCAGGAAGCGAAAACCTTCTGGCATTTTCTACTGTATTTTTGTCTCTTTTCCAACAAAGAATTTCCAACTTTATAATTATATTAAAATGATATTCGAACATCTTGTTTGCATGCAGCCCCTTTTTCTACAATCTTCTTTCAATTCCTTAGCACGCCGTAGGAATCGCTTGAATGTCCGGACAATTATTTTTGTGCTCGGTCAAATTCATGCGCAGGGTGTTGGAACACGATTTGGAAAGAAATCCTGAACGGCATAGAGAGAGGTTGCACAAGGCTTCGCGTGCGCATAATTATCTGGCGTACTTTCCTGGAATTAATTTCGAGCTTCGCAAGGGAAGAGCTTTTTTACCCTCCGCTCGACGATCCACGACAACCCCCTGCCGTGTCGCGCGGTTATTTAGGAAGCACGAGAACTTAAAGGGGGGGCTGAAAGGAAACGCGTCGCGACGCGAAATTCCACGGTTTTTTGCGCCCATGCCCTTCGTGGAACTTTAAACTAGCAACTTCTTTCGAGCTCTGGCTGCAAGTGATTATTTTTAGTCGATGTTGTAGAAACGGTGTTCATCGGACTAGAACAAATATCTAGTTTCTAATATTCTAGAATCCACGTGTTTTTCCTTCGTACAATGATCACCTCAGACCTAAATAGTTCCAACACAGATTATATTTTATACTTTGCCACTTCTTTTTACGCTCAATGAGGTTTCAACCTGCAACGATAGATGGCGCAACGCCTATCGATCTAGCAAAGTGCTAGATCCTCCATAGATCTATTCTCTTTCATTCTGCTAAATGTACAGAAATTCATTACTTTTACATTATCGACCGGCATATAACTTGGTCTTGCAATCAAAATGTTGAATAAAAACATCCTCGTCCAAGAATTTAAACAAATTCTGCGACGAAGATCTTTCTTTTCATTCACAAAATCCTCCGCCGCGTGGAAAAATTAATTTCACCAGAAATCGTATTGATCCACCAAAGCAGAGCGGTACACCTTATTAATACTTCCAGCTAGTTACGAGATTGCTGTCATCCATGATACTCTCTTACATAACGATCCAGCAGCTTCGCACAACGAAGTTCGCGGTCACGTTCTTTACGGTAATTGCCGGCGCTCGATCACGTAAAAACTTTTCCATCTCCGATCATATTCTTCCAAATACCACGCGATACCCCGCGTACGAGGACAAAAAGTTTTCGACACGCAGGCTATTTTCTCGTATTTCCCATCGTCTACGCCAATTATCGCAGCCAGCTTTGACACGTCAGGGAATTTTCCTTCGAGACCTTATCCCTTGGGAATTCTTGTACGATACTAGATACGCAAGTGCAACGGAGAAGCTGATCCCATTATATTCGAGAAGAATTTCGAAGACAAAAATATGGGTGTACAAACTCAATGATTAAAAAAAAAAGCAAACTAAACTTAGCGGGATCCAGCAACACCAGTTACATAGCGAAATACGACAGTGAAGAATGGGGAGAAACGAATAACATAAATGGCCCTCCAATCTGTTCACCTGTGAGCTCGATACTATGAGCGATAAGCAATTCCAAGCGCGTCTCGTATCAAGAAATTAGGGAGGTGGAGGCAGAGATAGAGAAGGGTGTAGCGTGAACAAGCCGGTATTATTGCCTCCAACGGGAGACATCCGGCGCCAGAATCCCGGAAGTATTACAATAAACGAGACACGTCTCTCGAGTCGAAATACGGGAAATATTGCACGCGATAAGGACGCTCGGGAGTATCGAAATAGTGCTGCTTATTGTTGACGGAGGGACAGAAGGAAGTAGCGATCGCGCGACAATGCAGTGACACAAAAGGGAAATGCAAAGACAGGGTGGAAAACGAGTCAAACGGATCGAGGATCCGCGAAGCCATTAGACATTGGATTAAGCTAGTAGAAGGCACCACACATTCTACGGGGGTTTTCTTTGCTTGAAAATTTCCTCGATATTCCATTAGCTAACAACGAGACGGATTCGTCGAAATTCCCTTCTTTTGAAGGAAGATCGGAAGCTCGAATATATATTGATTAGAGACTGTCTGGGGAATATACATATAGTAAGATACCGCAAGCAACAGTAATAAAATAAGCCCGAACCGAATCGGCGATAATTCTTCCAATTTGCAGAGAAATATCCTATTTTCGCGTCCATTAGAATGGTGGAGCTGCGCAAGGAAATTCGAGTGCACAGAATAAATGAAATCAGCCTTTCCAAACATTAATTGAACAAAGCTATTCGGTAACGTTGCAATGTCGCGTTCACAATCGTTCCCCCAGCCCGGCTTTTGTACACGTATTCCCGGAATTTAATTTCTGCCCTCCTACCAATTTCATTGGATTTCCTTGAAAAATAATTTTCTATGAAAATTACTTCGGCTCGATGAAATACTTCGCTCGGCAGAATGCTCAAACGGTCATCGTTAAACCGGAGAGAGTGTGTCAAGATCGACGGAAGACAGGAGGAAGAGAAAACGGAAAGACCGACAAAGCAACGGAAGAAGAAAAGTCGAGACTCTCGAGAGACCAGGACAAAAGGTCTGCATCGTTCGGTTTTACCTCTTCTGAACGTGAAAACGTAACGAGCCACTTGGCCACGTTGCATAGTCCGCGGCCTGGATATCCGGCCCCGTTGTTACGTAAAATCTGGCCACCGTTCCAGAGTGGTTTCGCTAATTAAAAGCGGCTCAATTGTCATTTTCGACCGGCTCGTTTATCAACTTCAGACTCTGTTTGCACGAGACCTTCGACCTGTCTCGAGATCCTCTAAGAGCGTTTCCGCTGAATAAAACTATAATACAACGGCGGAGCTGATGGTTTTTCGAAAATTTCGAACGCTTCGTTTCAAGGTAATCCGGGAATTAATCGAGTCAATTGAATAACCAATGAAACGCGATTTCTCTATTTTCCTCGAGCATAAGAGACGGCCCCGCGGCGCAAGAAGGAGGAAAACGACAGGAAACACTGAATAATTTCCTCATTATCCTCGTGGCCGGTGAATTTCAGATTTATTAGCAATTGATTATTCGAATGGAGGCGGAGTGGCGAGCAATCGGTCGTCGAGCTAATGATTTAATGCCACCAATTTCAATCCTAATCCGGGAAACCTACATTCAGGAGGAATTCGCTACTCCTCCAGATGAAATCACGCCTGACTTCATCATCTTGCACGCATCTTACAATTACGCGGCTCGATACCACGAATTACACGAAGAACCGAAATATTATTCTGCGTGTATCGTCTCGAAGGCAAACGGATACCGATCGGTCGGAGCTTAGGTCCAAAAATAACGGAAACGGTTCCAAAGCGTTCCAAGCCCATGATAGAGAGGTTCGCTGTCTGCGGGCATTAATAAAGAGATCGTGCAAATACGTATGCCTCGAGGACGGGACTAAAATTCATCAGAGACTATCTCGTCGGAGGCCTTGGCACGAAGTCGAACGTGACAATCGTAAAACCGATGCCGGCTCGCGTTCATTTCTGACTCACCTCGCGAAGCTCCTTGATCTTTAGCCCTCCCTTGCCGATGATGCATCCAGCCTGGCTCTGATGCACCAGCATGCGCACATCAATTTCGTCGCTGCCGTGTCTGGATCCATTCTGGAATAGTTTTAAAGATTTACCATTACGACCTCGATTCGCCACGAATCTGGTTCGCACTCCGAAAGCGCTATCGCTACTCTAAATGAGTCTAAGTGACCACTATGTCGGCGTGAGCTATGGTTCTGTTTCTGATCGATTGCATATCTACTGGTCGTGGGACGTTTCAACTTGTCCTGAGAGAAAACTGTGCATATAATGATCCGCAATTGCTATTCCGGTGATGCTAGTGTATATATTCATGCCGCTGTCCGTTCTTTGGAACTCGGCTAGGAAACCGGTGTCGCGACGGCGACTACGTCGAACTGCTAGTTAAGTAGGCTACGTGTTTTAACTAGCGTGTAAGTACACAGAGTGTTTTACATGTGAGAATAATGTCCTTCTTACGGAACACTCTGGAATATGGATCGGTACAGTAATTATCACCCCGCCTCATTGTAGTAATTCAAGTAGATTGTGGCGAAGGTGCTAACATTTACCGATCCAAGCCAAATAATATGTTGTAACTACGCTGACTTAACACAGCTACTAAAGTAAGAAAAACATGTGAAAAGTCTCACGATTGAGTCATTTCTTTTCCCGTGTGATCCTCTTCTGGTAGCAACACTCACCTCCTCGAGATTAGGTACGACCTCGTTCAACACCTGGAGAACGGTAGACAGATCCGAGCTGATGGTAAGCACCCTAGAATCAAAAACACTCCAACAATTACTGCGGTTCTCGATCAACGATCGTGTTATTACGTGCTACGCACGTGGCCCTTCGTCATCGAATCGTGTCGACTAAATTCTACCACCGGCCCGTGGAAAATTAATTACGAATACATTCGAGGAGACTCGGACACGAATCGTGACGAATTAATTATCGAGATAAACATCTTGCCCGATCCAACATTTCTATATCATCTAATTGCACCGATACTGTGACTCATGTTCGGCCTGCTATTTGTTTCCATCGACAGAGGTAGACAATTTTTCTTATTTTTCACCGCACAGAATCCCATTAGGCTTATCCATGAGGGAAATTCGCGCGACAGAACTGGCACCGTCTCGTTTGCACACGATCGGCCGCCTCTCGTCCCTCTTCGAGCGGCCAAGCTTGGCTGAGTGAAATGCGGACGGAGGCACGGCGGAAAATATCGCTCCAAGAGCTACGGGAAAACTTCCCGGGGATCGTCCCAAGATAAACATGGGACTTCTGAAACGATGCCGGGCGCAAATCAAACCGGCCCTCCGTCTGTTGATGCTTTCTGCCCCTTTCTTTCATCATAATCTACCCATAGAGTAAATTGCTAGAAATCGTTTCATCGAACTCGTGGATAGTGCTACTGTTTCATTGTTAATTAAACTGACCACGGGATTTCATATGAACGAAATTGATATTGTCTCGAATAAACGTAACGATATTACGAGGAGGAGAACTTTTATCAGAATAGTTGCAATGTTTCTCAAACACCAGCGTCGTGCATCGAGAAAACGAGACGGATTTTTCTTTTCCCACGCAATTTCTCACTACTCCATCGCGCTCGAGGAGGGTCGAATAAAACCGTATCTCGCGATCATAGACCGGATTTTTCCTGCATTTTCACGTCGCTCCACTCGAACGATGGTCGAGAAGTCGAATAACATCGATAGGAAGAGAGAGGGGCCTGTCGAAAGTCGCATAGAATTCGTCCCAAGAACCGTTTGACGCGACTTATTTTCTTCCTGCCGCGATGAAAATGTGATTCCTGCGACACGATTCGATTAACCGGGGCACGGTTATGTACTTTGATATCGAGGGAGTGCTGGAAAGAAACCGGAAGTCGCGTATCGACAGGATCAATCTCCCTCATCTTTGTTTCCATAGAGAAATCGAAACTGGATGGCCAGTAAACTCTCGGACAAATTGAAGCTTTAATAAAGCTGAGAATTCGTCGATTAAATGCTCGGGGAGAAGTTACCCCAATTAGAGCTATCGATTTTGGTTTAAACGAAACTTGAGGGGAGTTAATTACCCTAAAGAAGCAATGGAGACGAAGGACTCGGGTAATTTAAGGAGCACTAGCAAGAAAAGGAAAGATAACACTGCAGTGCAGAATTCCATGAACGTTTGAGAGATTGGAAAAATAGTATCAAGTTACCCAAGAATTTTCTGGCCACTCAATTAGAAAAAAAATTTATAAAAAAAGGAACCTGTTTACTTCACAATTGTTTCTACCATTACGCTCCTTCCATCGCTGTTTTTTTTTTGTTTTGTTTTAATGCATCTTCAATAGAATCATTTTAAAATCGATTCTATTCGTCTCAAGTTTCCACAGACTGAAAGCTGGCAGCTTTCGAGCCAACACGAATGGCGTTACTTCGATAGTCGCGTGGTTATTTGTTAATGTTAACCACCATCGACTGGTAGGGTGGGTTAGAACGAACAATTCCTTTCCACAAGTCAAGCTGACACTTCGCCTACTTTACTCTAGCACAGATAGATTACTCCGCAACGTTCGACGTTCGTTTAGTGACAACCCTCCACGTTGTTTTAGCAGACGTACAAACATCGTAAAAAGTTAATCCAGTGTTAGTGCGGGTAGTCACACGATCAGTGGAGAAGAAAGCGAGACGATACGATACAGAACGAGTCGTGCATGCATATTCCCTGGTTACCTGGGGCCAAGAAAATTCTATAAAATTGTGAACACTTCTCTTTAAGTATCTACATGTTTCAAAAGGGCGCGAGGGTTGAATAGAATTTCGTTAAAGTCTGCTGAACTATTTCCTTTAACGTACATTTCCGTCGACGGCCAAAGCAGAGGTACGCACGACTTGTCTCCGTCGCGTGACTCAAACTGTATCGCACACAGCTGGTATTTTTCTCTCTTTCCGTCGAACTGATCCCACCCTACCAATTATGAAATAGAGCCACGCCGTTCACCCTATCAGTCGAGGGTTAATCACGAGTCTTTCTCGTCTCGCGATCACCAGACAGGAGATCGTCCGATAATACACGGCCCGCGAGCGTACGGTTTTGTTAGTCAGCGACATCTAAAACCATGAAAACGGCCATCACCAACTACTTCTTCTTTCCCTAGACACGATTCTAGAGCAGCGACAGGATCGTCGTGGATGACGAAACGGAGAACCGTGCATAAACGTTCGTTTGTTTCGGTGGATTTCGGTCGAAAGTCATCGCCACGAAATCGAAGCTGATCGACATAGCTCCTCTAGTAAACTAGAAGCTTCTCTAAGGAAAAAAAAGGAAGAAAAAACAGACGCCACATTCTTTCTAATAATTGTAAGAAGCATGGAGCGCAGTGTGCATCGATCGATGAATGGTTTAAAAAAATTAAATTAACTCGCTTGTCTGTTAGAACCTGTTGAGACTATCCGGACAGAGAGAAAAGGAGGCCGATTCGTTTCTTCCAGAATCGTTGGATATCGATTATCCCTTCGACTAAACTGTAATGAACGTGGACAGGCTAGGACAATCGTTAATTGGGTCCGATTGCATCTGCTTTTTTCTTTTCGTGATCCTCTGGATCGGTCGTACGATGCAGAATTATTAGCGAGATTGGTAGAAACGAGCTTTGTTCGAGTCGCATGATTCTACAGCTGCTTTGAAATTTTCAATGCGCCACCCAAATGTCCGGCGCGGCGCTATAAAATTAATTATTCGTGCTTACATTCATTCTAGAGCGAGCAAGGTTCAAACTCGATTAATAATCACACGCGGTTACGTGCCGCGAGCTTGTCAATATGCATTTTACAGCGACGTTAATTTGAATGATGGATTGATACGAAAATTATTATTATTACGATTGCGAGACTCTATTATTAATTTCACGGCAAAATCACAGCGACTTGGAAGAGCAGCTATACGTTTTTTTTCTTCTTCTTCTTTGTAGAAATCACGTCCGCAATCGTTTCAAAATTTTAATAACTTTGAAACTGATGGAAAATTAAAAGAAGTCTCGTGCTGGATGATTAATGCGCTTAAGATGACCATCTAGTTACGAATAGGAATCGCATTAAAGTCTGCCACCGGCACATTTACAGTCGACGATAAAAATAATTTACTGCCGTAGCACGTGACGTCCCAGAACGCGGATAAATTCTCGTTACAATTTAGCGGCGTGGCTATCTCTTCAACGAAAGAGAGCAGTAAGCACAGTGCTCGCGAAATTGCCAACACACATCCCAATTGGCTGCAATTTCTACGCAAAAATTGCACAGCTAATCAACTCTGAGCCATGTAACAATTTTTAGAATACGCCACCGCCATTCCGCAAAATTATCAAACGCGATCTACGTGTCTACCATTCTCGTCACTCTGCTCAAACTTCACGCTCAACCCATTCTGATAATATTGATTAAGTGTATCGACTGTGAATGAAAAATAGTCCGGTGTGTCAGCCACGTTCAACAAGCTTTCGTTGCTTCTTGACAAGGCAAAATATTTCGAGCTTGACTTTTACTAGCATTCCATTTTCTCTTTTTTCTCTTTTTCTTTTCTAAATAATTATCGTTAATTCAATGACTCTTCACTCATTCTCTGTATTATTAAATTCGTAGATTTCCAACAATTATCCCACCCCAAAGAGCACTCAAGGAGCACCCGAGAGCGCGCCAAAAGGGGGGGCCAAAGCAACGAAAGGGTTTAACGGGGCCGAATCACGCGGACACGTCAGGTCGGTAATGACTTTCGACTCGCGGATTGTTGGCTAATCACGCGGGCAGCTCTGTGCCAGGACGATGATGGTGCGTTGATCATTGGGGCGTACCTAAAAAGTAAGCGTGACATATCGACGTTAAGCGTGGACTCGGCAGTACCGCCTCGTTCCACGGATTAGCATCCGTGTTAGCCACAAAATTAAAGAGAGATAGAGAAATAAAAAAACTGATGAGACATAGAGAGAAGTAGAGATAGAGAGAGAGAGCAAGAGCGATAGAGAGAGAAATAGAGAGACACAACGGTGTACACAATCATTTCCTCCCCATGAGACAGAATAGATCGTGAGTGTGATTTTCTGAGCGTGTATGGTGTCGGGCGTGTTTCGTCCGCGCGCGAAAGACCATCTAGATAGAAATGAACAAAATATATATATATAGAGAGAGAGAGATCAGAGAAGTACAGAGGGATAGAAGGGTAAAGAAAAGAGGAGAGAAATATTCAGGCGCGAGGTGAGGAAAGGGTTGGAAAATATGTGCTGGAGAAGTTGGCCAACCGTCCGTGCAATTTTTTGCTCTATTGAAAGAAAAGACGTGTCCTCGCGTCGCCCGTTAATCTGAAAATCCTGTTCGCTTTGGAATCGAAGGCAGAGAACTCGGAATCCTTCTAAAATTAAAAGTATCTGCATGATAACCTTGGAGTATTAGAAACACATTTGTACAACCATTCACCAAGTCTCTCCCAAAAAAAAAGAAGAAAAAAAAATATTTGGACAACACTCATCGACAATATCGTTGTCCTACTCGTAACCCTTGCCAGAATAATCCTAACAAGAACGAAGGACAAGAAAAACAGAAAGGTAATTCTGGACGGACAAAGAAGCAACAAGCACAAGGATAAATTCCTCTCCTCTCAATGGAACTCCGATCTCTGCTCGTCTATTTGCAACAACGAAAGCTCCGAGGGATATCGCGGATGCAAAGGCGAAGAGAGGACGGAGGGAAGGAGAGAGCCACAGGATTCAGGAGGAGAGAAAAGGACGATCCGAAAGGTCCGAATGGCCGAAGGAAGAGCAACGGATGGCATGCAACCGCAGGTGGTGGCAGGTGCAGTCACGAACACCATGCACCCAGGATATCGCTCTTGTTCCTCGTTCGAAAGCTCGCGTACACCCGCTGTTCCTCTCGATGAATCATTCGAGACGATGGTCGAGGACACGTACAAGGCTGAGTGAAGCGCAGGCGAGAGACGAACGAACAACAGACACAGGCGATTCCGATAAAAGACAGAGGCAAAGATACGGGTACTAAAGAGAGGTGTAGAAGAGACAGGTGGACAAAGAGATTACGCAAAATGAAGGAAAGAAACGTAGAGAAGATATAGCGAGTGAAAGAAGACAGACAGACAGACAGACAGATAAAGAGAAAGTATGGTCAACAAAGAGTACGTCGCTGTTCGATTTTAAACAGCACAGCGATCCACGTGCCGCCGCCATTTAGGTATTTTTGTAATTAGAGACAAAGAAAAATAAGACATTAAGTAGTGGTGTTGGTCATTACCGTTCGGGTCCGGGGCAATCGGGTACAATGATTGAGGCTTTGTACTGTCGGGCCGTGGTGGTTGGTGGTTGGTTCATTGGTGGTTGGTTGGTGGTTGTTGTCGATTGTTGGTAGGGTGGTCCATTTGCCGATCGAGTCAGGGTCCGTCGTTCCGGGCAGGGCAACGGCAGGGCAACGGCAGGGCAACACCAAGGGGGCAACGCCGGGGTTGGGGCGGGGCCAGGGCACAAATAATCAACCAAGTTAGACATCACGTCTCGGCTGCATTAATTTTCGCGGCTTAATCTTCTAACCCGTTGTATCCATACACATCCCCCTTATCGTTTCTCGACGCTGCACGAATAATTCGTCAAACCCTATCCCGCCCCCCTGAGTGGAAGCTTTTACCCTGCTCTGTTTCAATTCCGATTAACGGTGCCGCTTGGAGAAATATTTGCGAGATACAACGAGTGGTGCACGTTTGCCTCGACTGTCAACCATCGAAACGATTACAATTGTTCTACTCGTGTATGGAACAGTTAGGCCGATGTTGTGGGAAACGAAATACAATTAGAGAAATGACTTGGAAACGTTTGTCGGTGCGGCGGTCCCGCGGGATATCCGCGCGGCGCAAGAATACGCAAACTGCATTGTTCACGGCGAATCAACCCCATTATTTTCGCGTTGCCGTAAATATTCTGAAAAGGGCTTCACGCTTGCCCCATCCCTTCCCTTTCCTCCGCTGCTTCCCACTTTCCGCAGTTAATTGACGCCGACTGAACTCCGGCGCCGATTCGCGCGCTATTTCAATTGCTAACGAAGTCGCTTAAGCGTGGCTAATTAAAGGAAGTTTTAATAATTAACGTGCAATTTCGCGATACGCTTCGGGTCTTCCTCGTTCGTGCCATGGACGTGCTCGACTTATGAATCGACCGGCCTCCGCGTTTTGTCGCGTTCGCGACAAGTGTTAACCCTTTGACCGGAGACAATTCGTTTCGTGTAATGAATTAAAGATCGGCTGACAAGAACACCGCTTTGATTATTCATTGATACCAATTTTCTCAAAATTGTCCAGCTATCCACATCGTGTCGACGAGCTTTAAACAATTTCTCCAAGACGTGGATTACGCGTACGTGCCAACCCCTCGGAAAGGTCGCTTGCAAATATTTCTCCGTGTCTCTGAATTTTTCCAGGCTTCTGACGTAGTTCGAGCATGAAATTCCCCGTTCGCTTAACGAGGAATATGCGCTGCAGGGAGCTCGTCGCAAAAGGGACACCACACAACCAGCAGCGGACACACACAGAGAACGGACGATAAAACGTTTCCCGACAAAACTCGATTTACCCCCGTGATGGTTTTTTTTTCTGCCTCCCGCTGTTCGGACGTACCCTTTCTGGCCTTCCACCTTTGGGGGTTACGCAGGTGCAACACCTACCTAGACGCGGTAGCGGGTGGGTGCAAGAATCAAAGGCGAACGAATCGTCTCTGGCGCGTTTATTTACGCGCGAAAGGCAAGATCGAGTGGGGACGACTGGTTTGCGACCGGTTAATTTCGCACTTGCTGCGAAAGATAACGCTCACGTTTGTCCGCCTGAGATTTGTGCGGGAAAAGAAACGTGGCTTGAGGAGATTCTCGTGTGTTCCGCTGAGATGCTGGATAACAAGAGTAAAGATGAAACAATGGCACGGGTATAAAGCTTGGGGAAGAATTGAGTTGGTGTACATGAAATTCGTATTTCCTTTCGACGGGTGATAGGATATCGAGAGATTCAATTTATTAACGTCGAAAATTGGAAATAAAATTAAACCGTACGTACACAGAACTCGTGTACACCAAAGCAATAATTTCACCGATCACATTTCGCGCGCCCATTCTATTTGGTCCCAGAGTTCTCGGCGATCGCGCGTTTCATCGTGTGAATTCATTTTAGAAGGACATTACGAGTCGTATGCACGATCTGCATTGGGTCCTTCTTTGGATCGATTCGCTGACTGGTGAGCATGATCGTTAATGGAAACACGAGCTTAAACGAACTTAAGCTCACGTTCTCGGCGGAAGCATTTGGAGTCTGTAATTGGGACATGCTTCCTTGTATTAAAACGCCTTCAATTATGTCACACACTGTGGGACCTACTTTCGTGATGTCGCTCCGATCATTTGGTTCGTGCAGGGTGAGTCTCGTCGGCGTCTCAAGGACGGTGGAAAAAAAAAAATAGAAGTTACCGTGGCGAACAATCGATGTTGCGCAACGAAATCGTTCGGGCAGCTCGCAAGTGTAATGCCTGTTACGTACTCGTTGGAATATTCTTCGATCCGCGGTAAGGCAAGATCAAACGGTTAACGATAAAACCTGAAGCAATCAATGTAGCAAATCGATTCGATTAATTTGAAGACGGGAACGCAACTATTGTTTGACGAGTGCAACAGGCTTTACCCGTCGATGCTCGGGCCGCATCTTAAGTGAATCGTTCAGGGTCAGACGCAGCTTTTACGCCCACACATTTCCACGGATCGCGATTACGCGATGACGATTTCCAATTGCGACGATTAGAAGCGGGGAACTAAATTGTGAATAAGTTACAGGAGACGAAGGAAACTTCCCAGTTCAAGAACCAAATGCATGATGAAGATATTTCGTACGTGTGTGTTGTATATGTATGTATACGCTGCATTCTTGTCGCATGTGGTAAAAAAAAGGAACCATTTCAAAACTATCTAAACAGAGAAAAAAAAAACGATCCGCCAGGCTACTACACACAAGAAAGAAAATGCTACGCTTCGAAGCTACACGACTCTCGTCTGCACACACGTCTCAGAAATACTCATCGGAGTTTTCCTAAAATTCCAGCTAATCGGAGATCTCCATCGATCGACAATAATAAAGTGGTCGCCTCTAGAAATTCACACGAGTTATTAGTTACGAGAACGGAGCAAGAAGCTCGTGAAAATACCGACGATTCCTTGCTGGGAAAAATCAAACTAGTTCTCACGATCTTCTTGTCAAACGTTTTCCGATCGTTCCTCGCCTTCATCTGTTTCCCGTGCTTGTCCTCCGATCATTGGATCAACGACGGGGTGGACAAGATCGGGGGGGAACGGAAACGATCAAACGGAAGAAGCAACAGCTTACCTGACTCCTTAGTTTGGTGATATTCTGGCCACCCTTGCCGATTATCGAACCGGCTACCTGTAACCAACAAAAAAAATCCAACGTTCAAACCGCAAGAAAAAGAAAGATTAATTGCCTCGCGTTAAAGAAAATTCATCGAACTTCGAAGCCAACGGAATTCTTTCGCGGTAGTCAAAATGGATCGATACAATCCGATCGAAGTTCTCGACCTCGACACACAGCCACGAGGGATGAAACCTTTTCGATTCTCTGCTCGAGTCGGCAACGTTCCATCGATCAGCGGCGATAAGTTTCTCGTATTGCGACACGATGCAACGGAAAACACCCGCCGATAATTACGCCCGCTCGGTACACG
The DNA here is from genome assembly GCA_963667235.1 of Nomada lathburiana. Lineage (NCBI taxonomy): Eukaryota > Metazoa > Arthropoda > Insecta > Hymenoptera > Apidae > Nomada > Nomada lathburiana. Next base: position 10,168,231 of record OY763909.1, read on the forward strand.
TGAATGAGATCACTCTCGAAAGGAACGATCCATCGAGCCTACCAGAATCGACCCTGACACCGACAACCGTATTCGCGGAGGCTTCGGTTTCATGCTTCGACCGCAATCAACATTGTGCTGGATCGTTGGTGCGCGACCGATCGCCAATCTCGATCGAATGCAACGAGGATGAAATTGAACGGCCGAGTGAAATTGACAGGGGAAGCCTTGAAAAATTCAGCGTCTAAAGGAGCTGTTCTTTGTGCATTCATCGTCTCATAGGCTCACCCCCTTCCTTTGTTCGAAATGCAATCACGGTTTATCAAGACGCGACAGGTTGCACGGTGAACTCTGATTGGATCTCGCCGATATTAAGATCCGGTGCTTTTATATCCTCCGCGCTTTTCGGTGTATAAATCACAAAGCATGGTATTCTTCAAAATGGAGGGGTCTATTTGCAAATTAATCTAAGGGGATATCTTGGGAATTTCTGTCGGAAATTTCAAGAATTTTCTGAAGAAAGAAGAAGGGGGTAGGAAATCCGCCTTGGTTTCCCGAGCACGACGACAATGACCGGAAGAAGGATGTGTTCCGCGATGGCAAACGTGTTGGCACGAGGCTGCACTGTATATATGTATATACGGTAAGCAACTTTTACTCGAGCAGCAACGCGTAAGCGTCAACGAAAAAATGATCTATCGAGGAGAGGCATAACTGGGAAGAAAATTATGCGAAGCTAATTTACAAATTAATACATATGAAAAATGTACGGCGGATTCTTTATCTCGTCTTACCTTGCTGGGGATCAGAAGACGAAGCTCATCGTCACCCTGTCTGTAACGCTTGTGAGGACTTGTCGGTCCTCCGGAACCTGTCATGGCGCCAGCATCAGCTTCTCTCTTCATTATTTCTGCAACAAAAGTATTAACCACTTGATTAGTACATGGCAAAGAAAGAAAGAATAAAATGAAACAAAAATAAACCTGACCGCACAGCAATACTAGTAGCATAATCTTCAAATATATTCCAAATTGACATTAGCGTTGATTAAGCAATAATCCTTAATCGCTGCGCGCTAGATAATACAGCGCACACCCCTGAAGAGATAATACGAGGTTAGAGCCACGTCACGTGCTCGAATTCACCCCCGGCCAAGGGAAACGGAGTTTCCCCTCGGTTTCCAGCCACGCACGCGTGCCGGAAACAACAGCGACGACGCGTACCGCAATTCGTAATAAACCTATAAACATGTTTCGCATTCGCGTTACCGTCTGTTTGCGGGGGGGAACGCTACGTAATTCATTGTCCGTTAAATCGGCTCGGTTGGTTTAATGACGTGGAGAGCATGGGAAACCGATGGAACGCACTGTTTTCACCCGGACACGCTCGCGATAAAACGACCCGTACCTATCTATGGATTTGTTCCGCGTTCGTCAACGTTAAGCAACTTGTCGTGGCGGGTTCGCGTTCGAGTTTCTGCGTGCTCGAAGTGCGCACAATTGTTTGCTTAATTGTGCCAGGATGCACGGTACAGTGGAGAATAAAGGAAAATTAGAAAGGACGAACAGAGGCGGGCTGGGCGAACGGGGGAAACCTTCTCGACAGGAATTAAAGGAAAGCCATCGACGCGGAAAACTTGTTCGAGAACGAAGCCGATCCACCCTGGGCATTTATATCGCCCAAGCGACGATTAATTCGAGCAGAGTAAACGATATTTCCTTTGCACGTGCCGTGGAATCTTTGCAACGCGCGAGGCACCAGTCGCCGAGATTCATGGCGCAATTAGGGCCTCGAAATTGCTTCCTTCCGACCGTCGCGCCGCGAGCATGACATTACTGGCGATAAACCAGAAAAATCTCGCAATTCTGGCAATCGAGGGATCTCCACGTTTCTGTAACTGGTACGCAAAATTCCTCACCTCGGTACCAAAAATTTTCTTGTTTAAATAATATATGCAACAAAATTTTCCACCGAAGGATTGCCTGTTTCTGCGGTGGAACGTCTCGTCGATAGTTTCGACAGATTTTCACGATTGACGCCGGATGGAGATTGAGGGGACGAAGAAGCGACAGAAAAAGAAACGAACGGTCAGGACGAATCGATACTCCACCGGTCGACACGCGACGTTAATAATTTACCGGGGTGATTCGGAGGCGAAGGGTGACCAGCAACCCTGCAGCGCGATTCGCCGTTTCGATTTCATTGCGGTCACGGGAAAGAGCGACAGGAAAAGCGCAAGAGGAACGAAGCGACGTTCGTTCGCGGCTCGTTAAAGAATCAGGAGACACGAACTCGCGTCACGAAACCGACACTGCCAATGGAATACGCAGTTGCGAGTCGCTAACGATCGCTTCGTTAAAGAAGACTAACGGATGTTCAATTTTTCATGATAGGAAACCCGCGACCCGCGGCGAACGGACGATTTCCGTGAAGTCGACAGTACACTGGTTTAATTCGATTAACGAATTTTCGTTTCACTGCCGAGTTTATTTTCGAAAATACGCCCCATTAGATTATTCCATCGTATTCGAAGAACGATGAATATTAATGTATAGTTGTTTCGCGGGGAATTCGTTCGCTGCGACAATGTTGTTCGGTAGTCTCGACAGCACGGCGTTGATTTTTCGACAAAAAAAAAAAAAGAAAAAAAAAAGAGGGACAGACAAAAATTTCTGAAGCAATTTCCTGCGCTGTCGATCGGCTGGAAACATTTTCATCCACGCGATAACTCGATCAATTCCCTCCGTCTCGCGTGATCCATCGACGAGCTGTTCGATCGAACAATTTCAATCAGTTCGTGAAAATGTGGGGAATGAAACACGAGCATGAAATACTGGTGGTGGTTTTCTTCAAGGATTCCTCTCTACCTCCTGCCGGGAATATTTAATAAATAGATTGCTTTTTAAAGGCCTTCCCGCCGTGAAAGTTGGGACGAGATACGCGGCGTGTCTGGCCACGACCCGTCCGTTTCTCCTTAGAGCGAGATTTATTTTTGCCAAACACTGTCGTGTTTGCAACAAACAAGCGGCGTGCGTGACCAGACCGTGTCGTGACACGAACTCAAAAAGACCTCCTACGTTTCTGGTCGTTCGACCATTACTGGAAGGGTAAAATAGGGGGTGGGTTAGTCGATCGTCGAGCACGACAGGGGGGAAAGAATAATAAAATAATGGGTAGTGGATTCTTCCCGCATGGAACATCAATTTCGTGGTTGATATAAGTTTATGAACACCCGCATTTGCCATATAAAAATATTGGACATGGTCGTTTAAATTACACAGCTTCTACGTGAAATTTGAATGCGTGGAAACAAACGCGACAACGATTAAACTGGTTCAGATACGGATCGAATGGATTACATGCAATCCTATCTGGTACACTTATCAATTATTCACTGAAAACCAGATTTGCCGATCTCGTTTTACCTATGCGCCACACGTTTCAGCGTGAAATACCAGAGAAAGGGGCGCGAGAGTTAGAGAGAAAGGGATAAAAAGGGGCGCCGCAGAGTCTGCAATGAGGGTAGCGTGAGGCGCCGAAGAGTCCATTCCCGGTAGCAGTGCATCGAGTAACCAGTCCACAACCAGTCCACACGCCATTCCAAGGGTCGCTGGTCTGATATACAGAGACACGGTTAGAGGGTATGGTATCGTAGTCGGTTCGAAGGGGAGACCGCAATTAGACGACGAAGCAGCTTGAACTTGCTGAACTTGACGCGGGAATTTAAACCCGACGAACTTTATACGTGGCCACATTTCTAAACGGAGCACAGTGTATGGGCAATGAAGACAAACTTCGATAAATCCTCGAAAGTCTAATTCTGGTTGAACAAACACCGGCCACTTGAATCGAAAACGAACCAGTGCGATGAATTTCGAAGCGATGCCATTTTTCGAGTGCCAACGATGCTGCTAACCTATCATAAGTATTTCAAATGTTAGAGCGGTTCCATGGAACTGCCCGACCGAGAATTTCAGGAACACGTGGATGAAGGGCCGTCTCTTGCCGCGATAATTATACTCTTCGTGGTAACGCGGTCCAAGTAATTATTTCGACGTCGCACAGACGACGGATATCCGGGATAATTGCAGCCAGCGCGACAATGATACCGCCCCTGAAATTGCTCGGTGCCGGCGAAATATGATGTTCGCATGTCGAGTCTTTCTGTGTCCCTCGTGAAACCTGTACGTCACGAGACCACCCCCTGTCAGATGTCAACAGCCCGATAACCGGATGCTTTTTTTTTTTAGCCTTTTTGAACGTTACCACGGGGCTGGAAAGCGTTCACGGGAAAAGCAAGCCTGGGAACGTTGCCGTATACACAAATGGTGGTTTCCACTTTTGGAAAAGAAATGTTCGGAACTGTAACGCCAGGTGCGAACGCATGCAGCTTGCACTTGATTAGGTTGAATCGCAGATCCCGATGATCTTTATCGGCCGCGCGTGTTCATAGGATGGTTTTTCGAAAACGGGAAAAGATGATTATGTAGCACGTACTGTCGAAATGAAAACGGGGTCAATCGCGACAGATTTAATGAAGCGAAATCGAAACAGAACGAGCCCCTTCGCGATTCCATACCAGCTAATTGGGTCAGCGAACAACAAGCATCGCATTAATGCCAATTAAACGAATAAACCTAATTCGCACTGTTGCGTCGACCTGTTACGTTGTCCGTGTGACGCAAGATAGGCGATCACTTTTCTTTGTTTGCAATTGAATGTAATCTACCATAGACAGGGGGTGTTTTTTATATTTAAATATAGACAGGCGTACGATGATAATGTTCGAGTCGGTTCGGGCAGGTGACCCGAGATATCGCCGGCTTCGGCTGACAATGAAACTGAACGGAGTTGGCTTAGAAATTCGACGCTTGACGTCACGCTTTCCATCGGCTTCTTTAAATAAAGTGATGAATGATATCGCTGATTGGACGAGCGTGCTTCCACCCGAAGGACCGTTCAAGAAAATCCGCTTTCGCTAATGAAAACGCGGCACGTGATTATGAAGAAGCGACGCACCGAACATTTTACCTTGCTAATCGAAACGGATCCGCACACCTAATGTATAATTGCATAACGATGTTACGCGCGCAGCGAAAGGAAAATATGAAACGGAGTGAGGAATATTTCGTACGTGTGTCAAGTATCATAAAATGAGAAAACATTTACTTCGAGATAATAGAGCTACGTCAAATTTCATTCGCTTCGGGACTATCTCGTGTAGCCGCGAACAGTACCGTTTCTCTTCTGCTCGCTTATCAAATAACTTGTCGGAAACAAGAAACTTCTGTCGATATTGATTTAGTCGAATACCGAGAAGAGGGAAAGAATTTCAATCACAGAACGAAGGAAGGAATCCCTTCACCTAGAACCTCTATTCTCTATCGAAGTTGCAAAAAATTGTGACAATTCGATCGTCTGGGACTTTGTACGAATCCAGCAAGGAATGATAAATGGTTGAAAACATTTGAACGAGCACGCGAATTAGGATGACTAGCGTGAAAGAAACGGACAAGCGGATAGCGGAAACGTGCTAACAGCTCAAATCGCCCGAATCAACGGGATTCCTTCGCGCAGGGATACCTTTCGAAGATAATGCTTTAAAGAGGATCGAAAAGCAGGAGTAGACTCACACTTTCCAAGCAAATACAGACCGTTATGTCAACAAGACCGTGTTAACGCAGCTCGTTCGTTAAGTATTTGACAACGTTTATGCAGCGAGGTAATAAAAGGTGAACCGGTTGTCGGTGCATCGGCGACAACGCAACGAGAGGCTACTGCAACAGGAACGTGCTGGTGCACGCGAACCAATGAAACCACTGCTGGCATCCGATCGATTCCCTCTCTTCTGGTAAATGCAAACGATAGAAAGAAGGTCGATGATCCGACTTGGAAAAATAAAAATAATGATATGCCCGAAACCCCAGACGCCTCTTCCACTATTTCGCGAAACACTGTTTAATCTATCCTAAGAAGAAAAAAAAGAAGAAGTTTACACGGACTCTGACGAAACGAAAGTATTTGTCCGACTGCATTTAACAGTTAAACCCAAGCAGAAACGTTCATTAATATCAATGCAAAGCAGCCTATTCAACGCGTTAACGAAGTCTGGTTCAGTGAACGACTACAAGACAAGACTCGTGCAACTATGCCTTGTGCGGCCCCCGTTAATTTCTACGACGAAGGGGGAAGACACGTTTCAGCGAACTTTCGTCCATTGGTCGTAGTCACGTATAAAGACGTCCGTTGAATTGCTCCTATTCCGTGTACTCCGAAATTAGCTTGCTGCATTCGCGAAACAGCATTTCGTTTACCCGAATCGGGTGCCACTCGATAAGTCGGCAATTAAATAATTTTCAAGAAAAGCCCAGGAAAATTCCCCCCTACAATTATTCTGCCGTCCTAACAACTTGATCCTAGACAAAGGTATGCGTACGATGAAACAGTGATCGCTGCACGAACATCTGACACAAGCACTCAACATTCTCGCTCAGATTATTCGTGTAAATAGGATTGTTCAGCGAGCCAGCAATTTACAGTCGAGCGAGCAAGTAATACGCTGATTCTTTCTGCGCTCCTTCGGATACTCTTGGCTTACGTTTTAGCTGGGGTGGCCGGGTCAGGATTATTTCGTACTCTTGCTCGTCTTACGGCGAAGGCGGGATCAATTATTTCTGAATGGAATATCGTTGGCGAGCAACGCCATTCAGGCACACCTTCGTCTCCGTTTCGTTCGGCCAAGAGGAGAGACGAGCCGCTAAATAGGATCCGCGAACTTTGCGAGACGTTTGCCAGCTGAATCTTGTTTCGCTACTTGAGAATTTTCATCGAAGTTTATAAGAAACTGGACATGCATCTCGGTCACAGGTATGAGGGACATATTAACGACACGATTGCTAATTAATTCACTCTCTGCACTCGGAGCGCACATTGATCGAGAGTGCGGTGCCGCCTGCGAAGTTAAAGCAGGTGACAATATCGCGATTCTAATCGTATGAGGACAAGGACGGTACAGGCAAACAGGTGTATATATGTATGTATATCTGGCTGATGACGAAACTTGGAAAAAAGGAACGATCGATGCCGTAAGCACACCTTCGACTGATTCAACATCCAACGGTTGAACGAGCAAAGGCGGCATTCTTGGGTAAATGAAAAATCGCAAACTATTACGCACGAAAGAATCGGTACACCTGCGGAATAAATTATATAATACCATCTACGAGATGCGAAGCATCTGTATAATGTCTCTAACACGGACGGACTTTGAAAATCCACATGACGTCAAACGAGCACTCATCCATTATAACGGCGCGGGCAAGCCGCCGATTGAATCTATAAAATAATCCCTGTCATCAACAGCAACGACGTAGACAATCGCGGGCGTGAACAATGGAGACGGTCCCTAAAACTATCAATAAAATTCGCCCAAGCGTCGAGAAGGAACAGGAATGGCGAAGAGAATATACACCGCGGCCACAAATTCCTTTGAGAAATCTCGAACGCTATGTAGAAAATGTTGATCGATATTCCCCCGTACTCTGCGCCTGACGATTCAATTATTTCCATAAGACGCGTGTCTCTAATTACGACCTTTCATACGCCAGGCCCCATTCGTTCCCCACGCCCCATGGTCCAGCTTCAAAATTAGATTCTGCGAGACGAACGAGCCGGAAGAGCCGGCCAACGAGAGCTGGCACGAGAAATTTATTTAGCAGACGCGTGCGTGAAAATTCCGTGGGCCGCGTGGACGGATTCATTCATTCTCGCTCGCTGAACCGAGATTCGCGGAACAATTGAGGAAAGAATTGGCGATAGGGCCGATACGGGGAATAGAGAGCGATCCTTCCACAGGGGATATATCTCGTTTCCCCCCGGTGTGCAATTCGAAACAGAATAATTAACGGGAACGAGAAATTTCCCTCTGGGAATTTTGACAAACGTTCGACGTCCTCCGCAGCGGCTATGAAATTTGTTTGAAAAGCTACGAAACAGAATGATGAAGCGGATTTTTCGCCGAGGATGAATTATTCCACCTTGATGATGGAGATTCTGAGATTTCACTTTGGTGTCTCTAAATTCCCGATGACGCGTCAACGCATGATGCATTGCGGTGGATGCGCGGTGCGTCATGGGTGTAGCAATTTCTGCAGACCGAGGCATTCCCTTCGCCTCATTCTACGAGCATGCTCAAAAGAGGATAGAAAACTTCTCGGTGCGACTTCGTTTGAACGAGCCGGCCTCAATGCCGAGGGATAAATCCAAGAAAATTAATACACGAATAGAAAACGGAATACATGTGTATGGCATCAGCCGTGTCTATTTACACGCGCGAAAGAGTTAAACGATTCCAAGGACTTCGAGTTTTCTCTCGCCACGTAACAGCGTCTCACATTTTTTCAAATACAAGAAAAATGACTAAAGTACAGCGATAAAGAAGTCTACCTGTCGCCAAGACGTTTTGAACGAGACGCGACGACTATCTACGAAGCTCTTTCATCGGAAGCCTTTCAGTGGCGAAGCCAACGGCGAAAAAAAAAAAAAAGAGTAATACTTTCGAGGGCAGTCTCGTTTAGGAGGTTGCGGATCGTAGAAAAACCGTGGAGATGTCTCGAGTCGATGCACCTGAAATTACGCTAACGGTACGATCGACTTGCATAAACAACGCCGCGAAACTGCCGAGTACGCTATCACTCGCGTTCCTTGACCCTGCGACGAGAACCCTCGAGCGTGTAGCACGCCGCGAAGGGTCTTTTATCCGTACGCTAACCCTTCCCCTACCTACAGCATTCCACGCTTAGCCTTAGACTCCAGAAAGAGAATCGGAAGAGGAGACGGAGCTGCGCTACGGACATGCCCTTGCTGCCAAGGTGTAGCGTCCTGGTACACCAGTCTGACCACTCTTCTGCTCCCTTTACCCTCCGTATTCTTGCCTCCCTTCTTCACCTTCCTCCGCGATCCTTCGCTTTGCTCTCTCGAACGAGCATATCCTCACCGCGCTCTCTAAGCGAGCTTCAAAGTCACTGGCGAAACATTTCGCGATAATATCCACGGCTCGAATGGAAAGAACTATCGCGTTGCAACAATACTCCGACTGGGCAGAGCCCGCGGTCGATTTGAATTTCATTCAACACAGCCTCGGTCACGTTTGTTTCGCGTTTGCGTAGTGCATACGAGAAACAGCTTCGTCGCAATAGGAGCGTTCGCGAGAAAGGAGTTTCCACGTCGAATCTGTCCGCCAGCAGACACCGAGCAGCTAACCCTTCGCGGTCGATCGTCCGACTCGAATATAGAAGGCTGGCAGTCATTGCTTCGAAAGATACCGAAGACGAAACTGTACCGTGAATACATATTACAAATGAAAGAAGAATCGACCCGGCAGATAACGCGCAGGATGTAGCGTGCAATCGCGTCTAAACTTAGGCCCGAGATAAAGCAGCCGCAATGAACCGCATTTCTTCGGTTCCTCCCACAGCTAAACCGCAGCAACGTAATGTCGTTAAGAAATATTCAGAACGGGCGTGCAAGAAAAAAAAAAAAGGAAAAAATTTGCACGAACTGCCGTACGATTGAAAGAACGTTTCGAGAACGAAAACGATCGTGCTGCGAATGAATAAAGGAAGAAGGAATGCAACTGAACTTCGTTCTTTGTCAGGTTAATCGCCTACGGTCGCTTATGGGCACGTAAATCGTGCCGGGGGACGACTTCTCGAGAGTCGAAAGAGAACGGGGCCGTTCGTCGCCGATTGTCGTCACTGAATTCCTTCAACCGCGTGTCTCGCATGCGGAATGAAGCGCGGTTGCATTCTTGTCGCGTCAATGCAAAAGTGTTACTCACCGATAACGATGTCCGCCGCAGTTGCCTCCGGAATGGATCGGCAGTAAACCCTGCACAGACAAAAAAAAGACAAGCGTCGATATTTAATCCAGGTCCAATCGCAGGAACGGCAGGCGCACTACACGAATGAACCTTCTGCCTCCTCTCTTCGGAGCGCACCAGTATGCGCAATGCTTTATCGCATACCGATGTAATACTACTGTTCTTTCATCGGTGAAAGTCGCGATTCCTTGGCGCGTTGGTAAGACTCCCTTTGCGGGAATCGTACCCTCGTCGTCACTGACGCTACTACACCCGCGATTTCGTTTCAGGCGCACTGATTTCTGCTATCTGGGGACAGACCTTTGCCGATCGTTGTACGCTACTCTCGTTAAGCAATTATACGTAACTCGAGGGATAAAGGGTTGGCGGTTCCCATCGATACCTCCGGGACGAGGTGAAGCAGAAGCTCGCCCTCAACTGACACCGGTGCCGCACTGTTCACACTGTTCTCCACCAACAAACACCGGAGCACGTGCACGACTTTAATTAACCGGCTGATCCAAGACGGCGAACGAGCAAGGTCGCCCGCGTGTTCTTCTCTGCTCGTATCCTCGTCAACGCCGGCCAATTAATCCTCTCCCCGAGACGCTGCAGAGCAAACTGCGTGCGCCCCAATTTCAAGATCCAACCCCGTGAAATACCGCGAAGCAGAGAGAGAGAGAGAGAGAGAGAGAGAGAGAGAGAGAGAGAGAGAGAGAAGAAGAAGACCGAGCTAGGTCATGGCCTTGGTAGGCCGTACCTTGAATATCCTTCGATCTTGCCGCGATCAAGGATCCAAGAGGCGTGTGGCAGAAAAGACGACGATGCGTTTGAAGAGTAGCTACGGGCAAGAACCGACACTAGACGGAAGACAGAACACGAGTAACTTTGTGAAGTGGTGAGACGCCCGCTTCTTCCAACGAGTAGTCCACTCCTCCTCCGCCACCCTACATCCAACCTCCTTCTACCTCTTCCTTCATCGCGAAGAGGCACAAACATGTCTGGTGGGGGGTCAGATCAACGAGGAGGGAGGCTGGAGAGTGAGAGAGAGAGATACGGAGGGATAGAGGAGGAGAGAGGACGAGTGGAGAACGCGCGCAAAAGGGAGGGAAGACGAAAACGCACATGTGTGCACGTAAGTGCACTCCGCAGCGAGGCTACGACGTGAACGAATAATCCGGATGCATCCAAGGGGCGGCAGGGGGGTAACGAGGGGGCGAAGTCAATGAACGACTTCACCGCAATCGCCACGCGGCGAGAGAATTTCACGGTTGCGGGCTTCTCCCGGTCTCTTGCCGTTCTCTGTGGACTATTCCTTCCCTCGCTATATTTCGGTAAGTCTGGGTTGCGCAATCAGATAAATCCAGCCCCCAATTACGACTTTGCGCGACCCCTTGAGAGAAGGATCCAGATTTTTTTTGTCGCTGCCGAAAGACACGTGGACGGCAAGTGTTGCGACTTAATTCCGGAGCGGATTAACGATGAAATACAGGCGGGTATCATTAGAGGATGAACCAGATCGAAATTTCGGAATTAAATTGAAATCTCATTCAACTTTATCGTACACAGTCGAATCGGACGTTGCAACACCGGGCTCCAAAAATACGCTCACTCGCCCACTCGGTCACGAAAACGCTAATGCCGGCTGTTCGCAGGCATACGCATTCAGAAATGATCTAAATCCGTGGTTTAGGATCGTTGAATAATTCAGTCGGTCCGCGGTATCGATCTGCCGCCAGCGGCCAACTTTTAATTGCACCCGCTTAAGCGATGCACTTTTTTCCAATTTAACCGCAAACTACTGCCCGGTCGATTATTTTGGCGATACGCTATTTCAGAAATTCGATTAGCCACACTGATAGCTACGATTCCAACCAGTATCCAAAGAATATTTTCACGGATAAATTAAACAAACCCTGATCGTCTGTGAATGTTGGTTCTTTAATTGCTCGTCTGCTCTAGCAATAGGAATATTTTTCTGATCGGAACGCGCGCCGCTGCAGACTGTATCGTTTCGTTTAGATAGCTAAACTTTAGATGGAAAAAACAAATTGCTACCAAACCAGACCAACGACAATCTTTTCCCGAGCGGTCTCGCGATGGTGGTAAATCGTCAAAGAGCACGCGAGAATATCCGATAGCACCACGGAAAAGTATCTCGTTTGCGGTGCTGTGGCAACCACTGCACGATGCAAGGAGAAAAATACAAGACGCGCGAACCATATTCTAACAAGCTGTCGACAGATCGTCGCGAAATTCGCGTCCAGCCAATGCTCGGCCAGGCCAGCTCGACATGAAACGTGACTCATAACTTCTTATCGAGCGCGCACTGTCTCCCCTGTGAGTGCATCTACAGCCATCAATTGCTCGACAAGTTTATTTTAAGAACGGACGAAAAGTTGCGCAATATCAAATCCGAATAATGTATGACAATTGGCGGCGTCGCAGATATTCGATTTTCCGACGTTGGAAATTGTCCGCGGCCCATTCGAAGCTGCTTGATTAAATTGAAATTGAAAGAAACGCGAGCGGCACAAATACCGTAATCGTCAAACATCCGCTTTCCCTCGATCGATCAAACAACTTGCCCCGATGATGGAGAGCCGTGCAAGCAGATCGATAAGCGGAGCACAAATTCTTTCCTGCGATATGCCAATACATAAACGCAGAGGCGTGTAACGTTGTCTGATAGAAGAAATGAAAACTGCTTGCTCGAAACTGCGAACAAAGGGATCGAGCGTCCAATCTATCGACCACGTCGATGAATTGCCGTGGAATAAACGAACTCTCCGTCGCACCACACACGTTGCAACCCCTGGCAAGTTTTGTTCGCAAGCGAAACCATCCCCATATCCGATCGACGGGGGAATGAAAAACGTGGAGACAGTGGACTATCCGGAACGTACCTCTTGCGTACGCCGTTCCACCGCGATTTCCCGTTTTCCCAATGGAGTTCCACCGTTCCTGGAGCGGTTCCTGGCCCGATGGCCGCGTGCACCGTGGCTCGTGCACGTCCACACGATCACAGAGTGTTACACGCGTAACGGTTCGCACGATGCGTGACATGCGTGTGCCGCGCGTATGACGTGGCGTGTATGCGGAAGTATATTGATCAGCTGATGGTCGGGTGGATACTGGGCTGCCTCGCAGAATTCACCATATTGCTGCGTCAGCGCGCCTGCGCCAAGCCCTCGCCTTCATCCCTTGGTTCACCCTTTCCGTGCGCGCCCAACTACCCCTTCGTGTCTAACCCTCGCAACCCTGCGGCGGCACGCCGCGTTTCTGACGATTTCGTTCAATGAAAAATCTGGGAGGATCAAGAGGGATTTTTTTATGCGAACTATAGGAGTGCAGATTCGTCATCCGAAGACTTCCGTAGGTTTCTATCGAGGCTAAAGATCGAGCTTGAAAGAGAAATCAAAGGCGCCGGTAGTTGTGCAATCCGGAGTGGTTATTTGTATTTGATGACTACTTTAGAATTTGCTGATGAATACTTCGGAATTCAATGGGATCGAGGTTGCATTTAAATACTCTGGAACTTGACAGAGAAAGGTGCAAGTATTGTGTGCGGCGTGTCATATTCACGACGCTTTCTAAATCTGCGAAAGCTTGAGGAACGGCTGCGTTTTAATGCCGCTCCAAACTGCTTAGAAAATTGCGCTCGTCTAAGAAGTAACGAAACTTTCGCCAACTCTAAAATTGTAGTAAGTTGCAATAAACTGGTAAAGAAAAACGAGGATCGTTTTTCATTTAGGTCTCTGTTTGAAAGTACAACAAAATCGGCTCGACGAGTTGCGAACTCTGGGATCCAAAGGAATTTACTTTCCTTGAATGGAACGAAAATTAATTAATCAAGCCGAGTGTAGAAAGATTAACTTATACAAGAGCAGTAAACTAACTGCGTTTATTATTCGCCAAAGATGTTCAACTCGCAAAAATATTTATTAACCGGGAAGGCAACATTGTTTAGAGAAATCTTCAAATACTAGCATATGAAAGTTAAGAGTGCAACACCATGGGGAAGAAAGCGTGTCTACGTTCAATGATCCTCGAAAGCAAAAAACAAGTCGCTTCTTCCGCGATTGCAACTCATTTCGCCAGAAAATATTCGACGAACGGACTTGTGACACAAATTCATGATCAAAGAGCCTCGTTAACAACAAACATACGTGGTACCAGTACCGTGGTACCTCACTGAATATTCGGCACTGGAGGACCGGAACTGTGTTAACCATCCGCTGTTTTCCTTTTACATTCAAATTACTCTGACCAAGCTTCGTTACCAGAATCGTTTCGTCGTCTACGTACATGCCCCGTGAATAACACTAGTCGATTGTGTCCAAAAAAAAAAACCCCCCGAAGTTGAATAACAGGGAACAGACAATTCGTCGCGATTGAAGAGAAGTCACGACGTTTCTTTGGTTGCTAAAAAGGCTCTGTGTGTTGAAAACTCGAAACAGATGAGAATTCGAATTTCTCAGAAATTTCTAATAATTTCTATGGTGTTTTGAAAACAAATATACGCGTGTCGCGACTAGCGTTCCTGATTTTCCGATATTGTTCGTATCTCGAGAAATTAAACGTCAGAACCCGCAGAAGTTCAGTAAGTCTGACTCATGGACTTGTGCAGGTCTGACCAATTTCTAGCTGAACCTCCGACCCTAGGGTTATAGCTGCTGGACTTCTATTGGGGGAAAATGATGGCAAAGTAGAGGCGCAACGAAACGGAGACAACGAAACAAACTCGTAAAACAGCCAGCTAAAATGGAGCCGGCCTCGGCTGTTATTTCATGGTTGAAACTCGTGCTAGGATTCACAGTCACGCGTCGTGATTCGCCTCTTGATTCACGGGGAAAGAAACGGAAAGCATTGTTTCACTCTCGCACCGAAACTGGTTCGCCCCGATTCCGTGTTACAACGAATTGGATCGCGCTGCGTCACGCACCTTACTCAAATCTGTGAAAACCATGTATTTCCTTCGCCAATTACCTGCCACCGATTTCATTGGAGACTTCTTTAATCTCTCTCGGAAAATCATTTTGACCGTGCGAGGATGAAAGAAAGGTTCATTGATATACGAAGAAACTAATGAAAGTTACACGCCGGAGACAAAATGATCGAGGAATGTTTGTCTTCGTCCCTATTCGTCTAAGGAGGTGCGTCTCGACTTTCCATTGGCAAATTTTCGCAACACACATTTCCGCGCTTTTCCTTTCTCGGGTTTCCACGTGAGGGCCGCTTGTTTCGAAACGCCCGTTTGCCGATCACGTAAAGATAACGTGCCCGTTAGCCGAGCCTCGCAACCTGCATTCGAATGAACAGAAAAATAAGAGCCACGTCGAGAGATAACGGCCGTCTCCTCTGTACGTTGTTCATCTTCCTCGTGCAATAACGCATTCTCACGGAGGCCCGGCGAATGAATGGAATGGTTAGAAAGTTCATTTGCAACTTTTGCATCGTTTAAGGAGTACAAAAGGTGGCGTGGCTCTTCCCCGCAGGAAACGCTTCTCTTTAAACCGTATCTTTCCCCGATCGTGATCGATGTTAACTCAAGATTATTTTTTTAATCGAGATACTTCTCGATGCAGCTGTTTTAGAAAATTATTTTTTTCTTTACTCAATATTATTCGCAACCCGATTATAATTTGCTAAAAAAAAAAAAAAAGTTGCAAACGTGTAGCACCAGCGACAAACAATGGAGATTATAATCGTCCTTTTTCGAGAGATTACTACGAACGAGGAAGAGTGCGAAACCGGTATGCAATTAACAATTAGAGATACCTGTCTCTGGCATTGTTGCAAGCAACGTTCACTTGCAATTTTCGAGCAACTCACGGGACAATTACTCTAATCCCTGTTTTCAATTACGCGCAAGTTCTCGTCGGCCGATCTGCCCTTCAATAATAATAAAAAAAAAGAGAGAATAAAAATTAATTTTCGAGACTCACCTGTTTGAGCCACTGCCTATGCTTCCTGCTCGCGTCGTGTGTGCTACAATACCAGGCTCCTGCAACAAAAACGGCATTGGAACATTAGTTTTTATGCCGACAGAGATCACATAACCAAATTAAAGAAAGAAGATATTACGAGATATCTTGCAGGTTCAAACTGTAAAAGAAACTCGGCTTATTCTTAAATACTCAATGCAGCGTTTGGAGAAAAAACACTGATCGAACTTCACTGAGAAAACCATACGAATTTTCTGAACTAGCAAAAATGCTGAACGCAGTTTTTCGCTGGGCTCGCGAAACTTCTTGGCGCCAAAACAATAACTCGGAGACTACGACGGTGCACGATAATAAGATAACTTAATTTTCTTTAGGCAAACACATAGATCAGCCCGTGTCCCGAGGGGTTATCCGCTGTGTAAAATACGCGCTCGACTGGTGAAAAGTGTGCTAAAGCACCGAGAGAATACGGTGTAATCCACTTTACCAGAAGAGTCCGATCTAGCTGCGAGCACACTCTTTCCGCGACGAGACATCTCGCGTACCTGCTCAAAACGTCGATGAATAGTTAATCAGACCCGACGACTTTCAGCAGACTCAACATTTCCATAACATTCCCCTACCTCTGTTTTCCCCCTTTTCCGCTGGAATCTGCGGAAACCCCCAGAGATAATGGACCAGGACAGATTTGATCGATTCACGGATCGAAGCACAAATGATCTCCGCGCGAAGAAACTTCAAGCATGTCCAAGTCCGTTTATTATAATTCTTGTTTTCGTAACTTTAGGGTGGGTACTCGGATACAATAGAAATTTATTACACTTGCGTGGGAATTCATTTGGCGATGGTTGGCTACATAAACTCTGAACAGATAAATCTGTTATCCAATGTACGAGCTGCGAAATTGGATAACCCGTAGGATTTCGACGGCGGAGAACAAACCGGAACCATAGCTTTCCGCCAGCTCGGCGCAGAGGTACGGGGACCAGGGGGGGTGGTGTCAATGAGAACAGGGCGACAGAGAACCCTCAGACAAAGCTGTGCAAGTCTCAAAGAGATCCAGCAAAGAATGTTCTATAGAAAATCGAGTGTTCTAATCGAAAATGGTACCGATCGGCCAAGTGGGTAACCACCGTCAACAAGAAACGGCAGGGAGACCAATGAGACTTGAAATGTGCAAGAATCTACTCGAACACGTTGTGCGACCAAACTTGAGTCGTGCAAGAGGCAAGCGTGATAGAGAACCTGTCAGAAAGAATCCAAATCCAAAGTTGTCGACGGGGCACAAGGTAACAAAGAGAACGCACCGGCGACACGATCGACGAAGCCCAGTGTGCCTCTGTTTTCTCGTGGACGACGCTGTCTGCTCGATGTCTCGACGATGGTTTGTGAGTTTCAGCGGCCTCGAGCTGGTCTCTTATCCCTGGTATCGCCCAATCAAAAAACCGGCAGCACATCGTACGCCGATTGGTCGGCAACGGCCACCGTGAACACTGTAATTGGTCAATCGGTCCTAGTCACCCATGGTTACCGTATACCTCAACAATATCTACGGTCGATATCACCACCTTGACTACCCTGCCGCGCTCTACCTTCGCTCCCTTACGCTACTACTGCCATTCTCTCATCCCCTTCTTCTTTCGCGCACACGGCGCGATTAGCGCCCACAACCTCGGGCCTGAATTCTCCAGGGCAATCGCTTCTTCTCTACCGTTGGGGACCATCGTGTCCCCTGCTACCAGCGGTTGAACATTTCCTCACGAACGAAACCCTATTTCGTGGACTTCGGGGCACAGGTAGCCCGAAGATCCTCGCGTCACACCTCTACAGTGATTGGATTCGGGCTTATCTGATCGGAATTTTTCTACGAAAAAGCTTGCACCTCTATAAGCAAGACTGCCGCCGGCAGAATCACCGGGAGCACGAATAGCATCCCTTTATACCTGACTGTTGAGCAGGTGCATTGAAATTCAACTGAGTTCGCGTGATAAATTATCACCTGATAGCAGCCAGTCGGATCCATGGCCATGAACCATCGTTGGGATGTTCTATACTCGAACATCGGCCACGTTCGAGCACCAGAAAGATCTCACCGACAAGATTTCTGTGATCCGCGGGTTGAACCTCGCTGAAGGTCCCGGAGGAGTCATTGTTTTACTAGGGAGAGAGAAGTACTGTGCACACTGAGAGTCATCAAGATCCACTTAGGACTGATTTGAAATCAGACCCATTCTACTATTTTATTGCACGATGCTCGATGACCATAGGAAGGTCGATTAATTAATTAATGATCAATTACTTAAATAGTTCCCGCTCATCTCTGATGTTAATGCGAATTCTTATTCATTTCGTATCGATCTGAGACAATCTCCAGACAGAGCAAACATTGAAATCTCCGCGGTAAATTCTATTTGCAAAGTGGACGTTCGCCACGGCGATTGAATTCCCAATTATGGGAGAATGAAATATCAATTACTCAATAATTGCGGTGGAAAGATATTCGATATCGGTCTGACACGGTCTTTAATCAATTAAAATTTCGTATCGCAAAGCGAATTGTTCGACGTAAACAAATTTTTACATTTACGGCCAAGCATGAATAATTGTTTCTCACACCCCGGGGCAGGATACTTATCGTTATACACACATATACGCGTGTTATAAACAACTAATACCTCGGCAACTCTGCGTAAATTCGCGTTGCGGCCTTCAAGAAGATCCGAGATAAATTACAAGATTAATTGCACCGCGCTGAAGTTGACCGTAAAAGCGATGTCTCGGCTTTCAGCGGGGCATTTTTCCGCCGAGGAAACGATCCTGAGAAGAAATCGCGGAAGTGAACCGCGAAGGGATAACAATGCGACGGAGCGACGGCCAAGCCAGAGGCTGATGACCGGAAAAGGGTGAACGAACGGAAATCACGAGTAACTGCTGAGAGAAAGGGTGAATAGTGGGACAGGGGCAGAGAAAGAGAAAGGCGCGAGAAGCAAGCAGAAGACGAAAAACATAGATCGACCACAATGCGGAGAAGAATTTATCGTTTGTTCGGCCACTTTCGTTCCGCGGGCGTAAAACGTTCTGGGGAACGTGAATGATGCACTTTACTGCCACGGAATGAGCAAGCTGCTAACTAGCCGTCTGACGAGAAAACGAAGAAGAAGGGGAACGGATAAGCGTGACCCGTGGCGAACATATTCCAATCGAAGTTGCCTGCAAATTTGGACACCAAGAACACTGGAGTGCGATATAAGATACCATCAATCTAGCAGCTTAACAAGTGTCGCGTTTCATCGAGAACGCTATCACGATCGTCTGAACGCGAGGCAGAAAGAAACCGCGGAAAAGAAAATTGCTGTCGGCCGATGCAACAATGACAAGGCACAAAGGCAACAGAAACAGGGAAGAGAGATTGGTAGTAGGATAGTAGTTTTCGCAAGGAGCGTGAAGTTACAAGCAGCAGGAAGACGTGCAGGTCCATTGTCCTGCGCAGGGTCTATCGCCGTCCACTCGAGCCGGTTCTCCAGAGGCGAAAAAAATGTTTGCTATACGTAAGGACGAATCGTCGGCGAAGGAATAGCAATCGCGGTTACCCGGCTCTACTCTCGTGGCGAGTCCAAGGAAAACCATCCAGAGAATCTCTCTCACGGCCTGAAGGCATCCTTCGACCGCAAAGTCGACTGGTGAACTGAAGAGAGAGAGAGAGAGAGAGATCGTACCACCGTACCCGTTCACGTAGCTCTGGTTCTTTATTACCGGGAACTGATTTTCTTAGCGTGCCTTTCGATGCAAACAGATATACTATAGTTATGACATACAAATTAATGGAAATCGAAAGGGAACGAGGCTCTGATTATAAAACCGTGCAGTATCAATTTGTAGTCGCGATCAGGTGAAAATAATGCAGGCAACGGTAGTACGAAATAACGTGAGCATTTTAACGATGAAAGGTGCGAACGCTGTTTACCGCCGAAGCTGGAATAATTATTATCAATTGCATCGTCCATTTTCTTCTCCAACATTAATCCTCCTCCGCCGAGGAAAAGAAAAAAGATAACGAGAGAAAACTAATGCGAAGCAAACGCGGCCGAACGTGCGAAAGAATATTTCCACCTGTCTTGAGTTCGCCTAACTCAATTGCTTCGGCAAATAGTAATGATCATTAAACGAATTCTCATCGACCGGGACCATCGTGTTTCCCTCTTTTTCATCGAACTATCGACGATTCCTATCGCCAGGCGTAGAACAATCGAGAGCCTCCATACATACGCACACGTATTCACCCTCCGCCGAACCCCGATGAAATAACACGGCCGTAGTTGTTGGATCGAGGGTGGAGAATAGAGAACGGTTATGGTAGTGGAGTCTATTCGTGGTATCAATATTTTACGGGAGCACGTTCCTCCATCGATCGCAGCTTCTCTGCATAATTAATCGCGCTTCATCCATCCGCTAGTGCCACCCACCCCCCCGTTCACAATCCATTCCCTGTCGCCCCTCGTTCTTTCTACTTCTTTTCTTTTCCCATGCCACGCGCCACGGCGAATCTTTACGAATCGAATCCGCGACGGCGAGTTAAATAGATTTGGATCGAACCCACCAAATAATCCACCCCGCTCACCCCAAAGGAAAGACCCGCCCTTGCGAAGCAGCGTGACGTAGAGGTGACTTTAACGAAACAGGGAATGCAGATCGCCTTCGCTTCTATTGGACTTAATTCGCCTAGAGTCGTTACGAATGCATAAGTTAAAGTTCAGGCCGTGGGAAACTCTTTTGCATTTAAAAAAGGCGAGCTGGTATTATAAAGTGGTCGCGGTAGTTTGTAATATAGTCCCTTGATGGTCGATGGAACGACAGTTCTTTTCGAGGTTTCGATGGAAGCTTTGACATTGGTGTTGCGACGTCGTTTTTTCACTAGAAGTTGAATAATTGGCGATACCGATGATATGCATGTACAAATTGATCGGGCCTTCCCAAGTTTGCCCGATGCAAGGAGCTCACGAAGAGACTAGCTTAAAAGGGAGCAATATCAGCCGGAATTAGGGAGGAAGTCGTAAGTCGATCGGGGAACGTGACACAGGAAGAAAGTGCTGATCGAAAGGATGTAGGAAAACGTTTCGTCAGCCGAAGTTCAATATTTAAACGCGGATAACCCGAAGGGGATGCACAGACTCTAAAGGTCTTCGTGGAGGGAGTAATACTACGAGCGAAAAGCAATGAATAAATTGGATTCCAAACTTCGATCATTCCAGGATTCGACTGCGCCTCGATCGATCCAACTACGGCAATTCTATTTTGTATCAACGGTGTAGATTTCCTTTGTAAATAGTCTGTACGCACTCCAGCCCGGTTGCCATCTACGGGTTTTGTCGGAAGAAAGCCTTTGGCTCGCCATTGTTCGCGCACTAGGATATTCGAAGTTCAAAACACGGGAAAAGCCACATACAATATCCGAAGCTAACTTGCACACACCCGTTGTTCTTTTACCTCGTTGTTATTCCATTTGCGAACCCATCATTAGCTAACGCGGAAGCGAAGCCCTTTCATATTTTTTCCACCCCCCCACCGTTCACGAAAACGGCACGTGTGGCTTTTCATAAAATGTATAGGGAAGGAAACAATCGAGCCTCGCCCGATTGAAAAGAAAGGGGCAGAGAAAAAACACAGTGAATATTAAATTAGAAGAAATAAAGAGGGATCTGTCGGTCATCCCCATGACGTTAGATTACCACCTTTCGGGTTTAATGCAGGTGTCGCGGTGTACCGAGTGCTAGCGCACTGGCTCTTGAGAAGTACGTGAACTCTTGCAGGGTATGCAACATGCTGCAAGCTAATTACACGGCGGGAAAAAAGGAGAGAGAGCCAGCAGGTCCGGGCACGAAGACTGGGGGTTCTACGCAGAGGGTACCGGTCAGGGAGGGAGACGGAAAAATGCTGAAACAAGGTGAAGAAAAAAGGGAAAGAGAGAAATGGACGAACAAGAATGGCAAACTACTGTGGGACGACGCATCTGTCCAAGCATATTTGATGTCCACCCTCTCTCCTTCGATTTCGCTACCTCCTCCGCCTCCTCTTTCACTACCTTCTATGCAACAACCCCTCAGAATGTCGTCCTCTCTCGATTCCTCCCTTCTCTCTGTATTCACGATATACCCACGGACTTGAGTTCGCGTCACGCTGTCGCGAAATTTTCCCCCGAGACTAAGGCCAGTTGTAGAAATATATCGGGGGCAATTTTCAATCGAATAGGGTGCACGATAAAAAGTAGGGGTGGATAATGTTAGGAGAGAATATCGTGTAACTGATACGTGGGAGAAATAATTTCCGTCCAATTTTCTTTCGTCTGGAAATTATAGCGAGTGCAGCGGAAAATTGAGCCTCGGATGGTTCAGACCCGAGGACAATTTCTTGTCTTCTGTTTCTTCTTGACAATTCAAATACTGCGCTACTGATCGACCAGTATTTGGGGATACCCAAGAGCGAAAGAAAAATCGGTCATATTCTATATGCCAACTACCACGAACAATAGACTAGAATTCCACGAGCAATGTGTCACCATCGAAATTACGCTAAATGCGACAGAAACGTTTCGATCACTTCGATTAATGATGAAGTAGACGGAAACCACCGTTCCCTTGTCACAAGGGCTAACGCGATAAGCTTTTGGCTAGAATGGGAGGAGAGATAACGCAGCGGAAAATCGATAATCGAATGACAATTAAACATATGACGCTTGATTATACGAAACGGGGACAGCTTCTTTATGGATACGTAAACGGGGATAACGTATTGTTAAACCTTTTACCGTAACAGTCGAGGGAAATAAAATTTCTGTTAATGCTAATTAAAATAGAATTGATCTGTCGAGTAAAAACTACCTCGTTTCAAAATACATCCATCGGTACATTAATAAGCAGCAGCCTCTACGAATATCTAGTAAATCAAACGCATGTCAGTTCGCTATTACTCAACAGATCGCCTAGATCTCCGGCCAAACGATTCATTCGCTTGTTGCCTACCATTACGAAATATCTAATGGCGAACATTCTTTCCGCGGCACGCATATTTTTGCATTTTCATACTCCGTTCACGGTGAAGCAAGGATTACCCAACGCGATATCATTTCAGACATTAACAAATGGATTTTATAAATCTTACATTCGATAATTTCACCAAGATAAAATCACGAACGGTTATCTCGCGCAACGTGAGCAAACAAAATCCTCGATATCCAAATCCCCCAAAGCCTGTAACACTTGGACACGCGATTAGGGGTGGAATTAAGGCTACCTGCAAGGTGAACCCGGTAGAATGTATCGGAATACTGAATGAGAGCACTGGAAATAGTATTGGGCTGTACAATCATCTTGAAAAATTTCTCTTGCATAGCTGACAAATCATTGCAAGGTGTGTGATGTTTTTACAACGGAACGAAAAATAATTTCAAAAAGAAAAACCTGTCCGGCAAACCGAAGGCACATCGACAGACTGAAAAGAATGAAGAGGCTCGATGAAAAAGGCGTCATATGTTGAAAAGTATAGAATAAAGGGAACATAAGGGGGCACAGCAGCCAAGGAACGAGCGGGAAGCACACACAGCAGGCGGAATACGTCGATCGTGGCGACTTATTCGATTCGTTTCGTTTGCGAACCGATCGTTTAATGTAACATTGAGAAACCCGTTGGAAACAAGCAGACAGACGAAAGGGCGGTTCTTTTGCGAGGACAGCAACGAACCACATGCTATTCTCAATAATTCAACGAACCTTCCATCTTTCACAGCGAGTCGTCGCTATCTTGTCCTCTATCCAAGAAGAGATGTGCTCGAGGAGGGCCAATGTCCTGAGGGAAAACACGAACGAGCAACCGGAGATATGATGCACGCTGGTGATCGGAAACACCGGAAGCCTTGAATTACGTGACCAACGGAATAAGAGCCATCGGATGGCAAGGAATTTCGATGGAGCGAAAAAAACCGTACGAAATTTGCAGAGAAATGTGATACCCGGTACAGTGTTGTGAAAATAAATTTATCGTGCGTATATTAATTAGTAATTGGAGTTGCTCGACAAGTAGTTGGAGAATGGAAGGTTAAATTTACTGGATTATGGAGCTTCACCTTGGAAAACAGATACATCTGTGCTGGCTGGTTACATCTCAGGGTCAGGTGCTCAACGATATATGTATAAAGATATGTAGTGATAAATGAATGATCGCTATGGGCGAAAAGGATTGCTCGAACTGGATGAACCGGGCTACGATGTCGGCGATAGAAAAAGGGGCCTTGAGTCAGGCTTATCTGGCGATTCGTGGACCACTTTTACGTTCTGCACGCGCGTCCGCGTCCTTAGCTTGAACGATACTACATACGTATCGCCTATAATGAGCGATATCTTCTGAAAATTTCTAACAAAAGTGGCGAAGAAAATGGAGGTTTATGCATGAGAAAGTTCAGAGGGTTGCTCTATCACGATCAGGTCGATAGCACGAGGCTTTGGGGTCGGTGGAATTATTGCAAAGTCAGGATACTTCTAGCTGGATGTGTCGCGGGGCGTTCAAGAGAGAACGACGATCGAAAAGTAGCACGAAAGAGCTTAAAAAGACGGACACTAGCGACAACGCCGACCTAAATTCTTCTATCGTATAAACGAGACCACGAAATGATAGTATGAAGTCTAATAAACAGCGTATTAATTGTTCTCCGATTGCGTACGATACGAAATAATAATTGGCCCGTTTCGAAAGGATGTTGAAAACCCTGGAACGGCTGCAGAAAATGCGTGCTGCAATTAACGCAGTTGGCGTGCACGATTCAAGAACTCGTTAAGAGGTTGTTTACGAATGTCCTTGCCGGTTAATCAGCCTCGATACGTCTACGTTCGACAACGTAAGGTGGGATGGGTCTTGCGAAACGAAGGAGGAAAAGCGGGTGCAATACTGCGCCACCAAGTAGGCAAAAGGGCAGAAGAAATGAAAAGAAACGGCTACGATGAACACGCGTGCGAATCCGTGGCCTCATTCCCGTCGATCGGCTGTGGCATTTAAATGGGAATCCCATGGTACATAAGCCAAGTATCGAGGATCCTTCCAAGAGTCCCGCGTGTACGCAATATGTCGAATTCCATTGAGAATAATCATGAGAAAATCCACCCTCTTCCTTAATATAATAAAACAAAAAAAAGATACAGAGGAATTTTGAGACAACGGAATGCCAGGATATTAAATAACACTGATACAGTTGATTTTTGTTTAATTGCAACGGGTATATCGTTGGAGAGATAACATTTACTGCGTTAGGCCCTTGATTCAGAGGAAGCTCCTATATTCCCGCGACACATAGAGAGAAATTTAAACAAGCGTCGGGGAATTTTCATTTGGAAAGTCGCGGCATAAAGGACTCGAGCCGGCCAGTTATTTACCCGCTCGAGACAACTAAAAAACCCAGAGCAAACTAGCCCTCTGTGGGCTTGTATACTTAGCTAGTAAATTAGCTAAAAGGTTGCTCCAATTAGGAAGTTCTGTTAGCTTAATCTCGCTAGAGATCCACGGATCGATGCAACGAATAACTGACGACAAAGAAAGCTCATTATTGATCGTTCTTTTCTGAATAGAACGTTGAATGCGGGAAATGGAGTGAATAATGGCCGGTCCAGCGAGTATGAAAATGAGTATCATCGCGCCTACGATGAATTTAAGTGGTCAGTGTGCCAAGATCGTGCATAACGATCCCGAATTTGCATTTCAAAGAGAATTCGTCACCGGATAGGAGAGGTCGATGCCAGCTGATCCTGGATCAAATATTTTCATTCAGAGTTTCAGAGAGAGGGAGAGTGAATCTCGATAATATCTCGACGATGGAATTATTACTGCAACGCGTCTTACGTACACGTACATTGTTAATGCACACCATTGTGCGTTTGCTTTTAAACACGCCCGATGTGTACGCGTGTACGCGCACCTGTGACCTGAAATTGTACATGTATAACTATTCCACATTGTTGAAATGCACGAGACGCGAGTACATGTATCGGATTGCATTGTAACGATATACAATATCGTGATTAAGGACCTGGCACCATGTTCGACGTGACAATTTAGCTTGCATTCTGCCTGCAATTCCAATCGGGCATAGCTATGAACTTAGAGTAAGAAATATGCGACATTTCGAACGCAAATAGAAGACAGAACGGGGATAGATTTTTCAGGAAAAAAAAAGAATGAAAATGAATTCTCCCCCTTAGCTTCTCTCTCATTTCGAAAGCTGCAGCTGCAGCTGTAAGTGTCCCTATTTTGCCATCGTTTTTGTACCTCAATTGGCCTTGAACCTGCCATTGCACGACCCTGTCAAGCGATGGATTCTCTCGCATTCGCGGCTACGAAACTTTCGCTTTCACTTTCAACCGCGTGCTCCTGGCCACGTGTCCTTAATGCACGCACGAAAGAAACCACGCACGATTTCTGCATCGATGAGAATTGTGGATTACACTGTTCGAATGATACTAGCCGAGAAATTAATTGAAAGCTTCCGCGCGGTCCTGCATTGCAAAACGCCAAGCTCTTTATACGGGGATTATCTAAGAAAACGAATCTATTCGAGAAGTAGATCGCGAGACGCGTGCTCGCTATTCAAGGCTGTTCCTTTTCATCCCATTCATCGATTCGATAAACATGGCCAGACAGTCATTACTGTCGGAAACCTTTAATTGGAGCACGTTGACGAGAAACGGTAAAAGCCGCGTGTACTTCAGCTCGCTTGCTGTTTCTTGCGACTTTTCCCGCAAAAACCTCGTGCTTGTCCACTAATTAGTGTTAATTACTCGCGACGGACGACAGCAGTTCGGCGGATCGGCTAAATCGCTCGTCGCCGAAGTGTTTTGTAGATTTGTCCTCGGATGCTGAGTGAATTACACACGAGTCGTATGATAATTAAAAAGAATTAATGGTGACCGGTCGACTGAAAGTAACAAGCAGAAACTATGTGTGCACTGGGTTCGTCTATAAGAGATCTAACAGAAGAATTGCGTCACGCGATAGTATCGATCGACACTTACTCATCCCTCAGAAATCCCTTTACCACTCAAAGTATTACAAGTATTGCCACCTAAATACTGGTTCATTGATTTATATCTAAAACCTGCTCGATCTCTGTTACACCAGGAATCTAAAATACTTGCTAGTGATTCGATAATTGCGCGGAAGTTTAAAGAAGGAACGGTGTTTTCTGGTGTTTTCCACCAGGAAAATAATCATAGCTCAGATAAATCAAACGACCGCGAGAGAACGTATTCACCGATGAAGCTTCACACTTGTGGGGTGGAAAACTAATTAACAGCCGTGCAATTTGCCGGCAGTGGAGTGCGACACCCCGTAATTTAATTCATAAAGTTAAATTATTAAAAAAAAAACATATATTATTATTAAGATTTATCGGAGACGACAAAAATAATCGAATTTCTATGTTCTGTGGACCACCTGACTATACCTCTCACAATTCTGCAACCATACGAAATACCTTGCATCTCGGAGGATTATCTTAAAACGCCCGTGCAAAAACGAGGCACGTACAAGGGAACTCGTCAAAGCGAACCGCCCATCGCGAGTAACCGTGACTCAACTTGTAGCTGAGAAATACGGTCTCAAAAATGGTATACGTCCCTCCGCGAAGAACGACGGTTCCCATGGGCAAAGAATCCGGAGAATTCATCGAGACCGCAGCACGGGCCTCGCGCAATTTGCAACATAGAACATATTAACGAGCTTTTCAGTCGCGTACTCGCTGGATGCGATTCCACGGCATTCTCGAGCGTCAGGCCTAGATCACCGAGTAGCGACACACCAGCAATCGCTGCATTCCATCGTTGTAAAAGTACGAGTCGACGGCTCCCAAGGACTACGAGTCGCGAGAGGAAGAGGTGGCCAGAATCGAAAAGGGAAACTCTGCGGCAGAGGGACACAAGAGTTATGCGCTGTCGCAATTTTCTTGAGCAACTCCGCCGAGATCTAGCGACTGAATATTCACGGGCACCGCGGAAAGAAATGAAGCAAACAGGAGGTTTGAACGGAGGAAAAACGGTGGGATTGCAAGCTGAGTAGATTAGCTAACGGAGTCAAAGGGTTTCGCTCGTGGCGAACCGCGTCGCGGAGATTCTATCGATACATTTTCATGAATGAAAATTCAGGGCTATCGATGCGATACCATTTCTTTATTGTATTATCTGGAATCTTTTCTGTTTGCGGCAATAAATCGATCTAAATCTAGAAATAAAAGCTGTGACTTCTTTTTCTCTGCACATCTTCGATGCAAAGAATCTTGAACGATAAATTTGTCTTTATTAAAAGAGAAAATGTTTCCAAGTTTTATTGGATTCTTCGCAATTTCCTTCGACCATTTAGCCAGTTACGAGCCCAACAAAATTCCTGCTATGTTGGCCCAACACCATCTAAATTTCATTTTACTGCGTCGTAAGACCAAGCTCGAGCAACGTAACTCCGTACGAGCATCGGCTTACATAATACGTGCCATTTTAACCACCGTATGATATTAAAAAAACACACACACGTGCGCGCGTGTACTTGTACAATCATAGTGCTCGGTGCTTTTCCCCCTCTCTCATTTCATTACTTTTAGCCAACAAGTTACAAACAAACTGTTCGTCGACGAATCTGTGAAATATTTATAATTCGATTCAGTTCAATGCAATTCGACGCAACCGGCTGAAAAATTGTAGCTAAAAATACCAGTCATGGCAACCAAAACATTGCTACATAGTCTCTATTTTATTGCTATCCATTTCAAACACAAGAATCGAAGGTGCGGATATAATAGTGTGAAGAAGAAATAATAGTAACGAGTAATCGCTTCCACACCTTATCAGGAGAGAACACCTAGCTAAGTGTTTTCCCATTAAAGCACGAATGTATGCCATTTGCGCGCGAGTTTCACTTCACCTGGTTGAGTATTTTCCACGAACCACGTGGCTAACTGGTACGCCACGAAAGTCAGCAAATCGATGACACATTTTTGCGAACTCGAATAAATTGTACGAGTGTCAGTGCGGGAAGAATATTTTATTTCGACGGGACCGCGATTACGTGCTAATCGAAAATCAATGTTCCTTTGCGAAATGCCAGTATAGGTACCAAGTGGGGGCATTCAAATAACACACCAAAAAAAAAATAGAGGCAGGAAAGGATATTTTAGTCTCGTTTTGTAACGACGCCAAAAATACAGCGGTATCGAAGTGACATTAATCAAACCGAGGGAACCACATAAATTGCACGCACGCGGGCGCTCGGCTACCGGCAAATTGAAACATTTCATTTGAGCGCAGCCAGGAAAAACAGCAAACAAATAAATAAATTGTTCGATGGTGCCTGTGTACGGGGGGAGGGACAAGAGAAATAGAAGAATTTATTTTATCTCACCCCGGGGCACTGTTACGTGGATCAAAATAAATCTTAAATCTGAAAATTCTCTTACGAGTATCCGTGCGCGAACGAATCTTATAAATTTATGGCCCTTGTCAACGCATAAAACGCATTTCTCTCATGGAAGTTCTATTTCGAACGCTGAATAATTTAATTTAATTCAATTAACCCTATCTTTTGTACCATGAACGACACGAATCGCGAAGCAAGGGGCCAGCGTCGCGGCGTAAACGAGGACGAAATCTGAAAAGCATCGAGGCCATAGTAACCCGGATTTTATGCAAATTGACGATTAGCCGGAACAATTAATTCGCGGAGTCGCGGGGTCGCGCGGTTGAAGCGTGTTCGTATGATTATTTCGATTACGTTCCGATTCATGCGTGCCGCATTTATCTACCGCGCCTGCCCAAATGCCGGGCTAAATAAATTAATCGACAGTGAGATGCAGATTTTTTTTCTCCGGGTGAATTCTCGACAATTTACCCCGCAACTGTACATACATTTTATCGGCGACAAATTTCAAAAGCATCATTGCAACATCAACTCGGATAAGAATTCTGGCTGCTCGTTGGAAGAACAAAATATAATCGCAACCCCATTATGAGAGGAGCCGCCACCCTATTCACAGTGCGTACGTGAACGAAATTAGCCGCCGATGAAACCGCATCCCTGGCGACGAGCAGGTATTAAAAACAGAAGAAAAAAGGTAAAAGACTGCGGGCCACCGAAAATAATCAAATGGGGGTGAGCGGAGGCGTTTCACAAGCATCCTTTGCCCCTTTTCCATTGCTTTTCGCGCGGGTGGGCACACGGTGGTGCGTATAGCGAGCACGCGTGTTCGCGTGACAATGGGCGTGCGTGTGAACACACGCGGCCACCCCCTGGCTCCTCGGTTCTCTCTCTCTCGATAACGCATGTGCCAGCATTAGTGTTTGCAGTCACAAGTTGGAAAGTTTTGTGATGGCAACCCCGAACGGCTAGTTGCCCAGGTAACGCTTTGTTGTGCCATTGTGTCGAGCCACCGGCAGAAATCCACCCCCCACTGGCCACTCTCAAAGAGGATGTTCCTACCTGAACACGACCTAACTCTGCTTGACCTAGCCCAAACTACCTGCTCTTCCATTGCCAACCCCCTAGTGGCCGATGATTGGGTTCCATTTCCCCTGGGACTGTCTCGCCGTTTCCCGAGGAACGTTCGATTCCCTAATTATGAACAATATGCTTCACTATTATACCGAGTGAACCTGGAGAAGAAGGTATATGTATGTATACATACACCGTTACGATTCGTGACTAGGAGAAAGTGGTCGGGAGAAACGGAAGACGAGACATAACAGAGAGAGGAGAAAGTGAAGACGATGGAGTAATAAGATGGAGGGGTCGAAAGGAAAAGTGAATCAACAAAGCGTGATGGGGTGCAGTTATCGACAAAGGGATTAGTGCAGATTTTGGAGATAGATCATTAAGATTGAATGGTTGGAGAAAAGGCTTGATACTGCTTATGGTTCAAGAGATAAACATCTGAATAATTAATAATGTGTGGTGGAGCTTTGGCACAATGGCTTGAAGATTGCTGATAATTTAATAATATAATTGAATAATAGAGTGTCGAATTAATTGCGCTGATCGACAAATAGTGTCAGAACTGCTTAGCACTGCGAGGAAATAATAGACCCTGAAGACGAAGTTCACGGCGAAACGATGGGAAGATACACTGGCGAAGGACAGGGAAATCATTAGTACATGTAGGATAGTTCGATAACAAGCTAACAGCATTCAGAGAATTCGCTAACTCAATTCCTTAATAATTATCCCGTGGTGGGTGTTAATGGAAAAAGTTCACTGGAGGAGAGTTAAATACGAAGGCAATGAAAACTGATGAGAATATGTTTGTGTGTGTATGTGCTTTTTTGTATCTGTTTTATATAAAACTGTTATTAAATAATTTGAAACTAATATACATAGCTAGAAAGAATGTAATTATCTTACGCTAGTCGATGGAGCGATTGGCAAAATTAGAATCGCCCTTATGCAATGATAATCGATTACGATGAATCAGATAATCGCAATTTAAACTGGTAAAGAAAAGCTGTGCCTTTGCAGTTAGCAAGTAATGAATAGTAATTCTATAAGTAACGAAACTCAATAACTGTATTCTAGAGCCACGTAAAAAATAGTATATACAAAGTGAAATTATATTAAAAGCGCGTTAATTGGCCGGCCTTGTGTTCTCTTATCAATCTCAATTTAGCATGGCGCCATCTGCTTATCAAGTAAAGCAATGTATTATCGGTCAGAAATTTCTTAAATGAAGCTCCGCCGCGCAGGTGATTTAACATGAATCCAATAAATTGCTATCGAATAGATTTCCAATCGAATTGAAACGCTTATTGTATCATTGCAACTTATGAAGACACGCAAATTTGTCAACACGCATAGAAAAACTTGTCGAATATTTCGGAGTACGTTTCATTCCGAACAGGTGAAGGCCGATTTCAATTGCATGTACAGTCAATTTTATATTGTTTTAAAAACAATAAATCAATCAGTGGTCGAATTTTTTAAATATCGTTATCGCATATATAAAACATCATCCAGACGGTATTTAATCAAGGTTCGTATGTTACCTAAAGATAACCCAGAATACATACTCGGTAAAACAGCGTAAAAAAAAACATTATGCAAGTAAACACGTGATACGCAAAAAACTATGGTGTCACTGGTTACGGAATATTTTTTTGCGCACCGCTATGCTAGGCATTGAATACCATGTTAGATAACAAGGAATCATTGAAACGATACTATAATAAAAAAGATTCTGCCGCGTTCGAATTAACCGACAAGTAATACCCGCGAGTTGTTCAATAATATTCACCTGAATAGAAATAGGTGTGATCGGTCGCATATATGGATAACGTATACGTATAGGTCTATGCGTACGGCGCAAAGCAGCCGAGTACGTAGAGCGTAAACTTTGAGTTGTTATCGAGCAGAGATAAGAGCCGCAGAAATATTGACGAGTTTCTCTGTTCCGTCGAATCGCTCGTTATTTATACATATGTATTATACTCACACGCCCAGGAAAATGGATCGCAAAAAAAAATCCAGTACGCAAACACCGCGTGCTCCCGCGTCGACGCTGGCGTGAGTACATACACACAAATTTCTACGGACATATTACGGCTGGCCGCATGGCCGAAATTATTGACTTAAATTGTTGGCTTGGAGCGTCCAAAAATGCATGGCGTAGTAACATCACCGTTGGAAAACGCTATTCCATTATCATGCTCGGTGTATAACCTCAATCATTTCCCTAATGTAGAAGCTACCTAAGAGTATGAACGTGCTAAATTTCGAGTTTGAAGAAGATGCGAAAGATCGTTCTACGACTTGACCACGCGTGCGGAAGAGGGCTGACGCGCGAGGGTCAGAAACTAACCCCCAAAAAAATATATACATCGTCACTATGAGACAATGCGCACTCGCCGGCATAAATATGCAAAATATATGAAAAATACGAGAACAGAGAACGTAAAAGTAATGGATAATAATATTTTCGACTTACTTGATACGTAGAGAAACTCCAGAACTCAATAAACCGGATGAATTCTCACTCACAAACACGAAACTTAGCAGCAGTCACAGTACAATGGCGAACAGCGGGTGTGTAGCGGGGATTGAGCTAACGCTTCTGCCATCTGTCGAGCACTCGGCGAAGTTATTAGGAAGAGGAGCGGATCCCATTGGTGTTGCCCTACCCAATAAGAAATCAGTGTCAGTTTACGCGGGAAAATATTGGCGCGAAGGCAGCCATATTAGTTACTTATTGAAATTACTGTTTGAAAGCTGAGGCATTGAAAAATGAACTGGAATACTAATATTATTAACCAGTTATCGCCTGGTAATAAAAAGTTCCTTTCCATGTTTTATTATATATATTTTTCTATCTTTTATTGACGAAGTTTTTAAGAATGAAAATAAAATGATATTTATAAGCAGCATTAAACTATGATGGAATCCGAGAGCAAAGGAATTTAGACGAACTACATAAAATGGATAGAGAGGTGGAAGATATTAAATCAAAATTGCATAACTGTCATATAAAATGTGAACGAACGGAGATGTTAATACATGATGTAAATCAACTGAAACACAAAGGAGCATTTGTACTAAAAAGTGTAAAACAAAGATATAGCACCTTAGATGAAGACTTGAAAGAAATTCATTGCAACTATGTAAAATGTATGGAAAAAGTAACACCTGACAAAGTAATCGATCATAAAGTAAATTCTTTGACGCACCAGAGAGACAATTTGAAAAAGGAATTACAAGGATTAAAAGATCTTGCAGATGAAAATGGCAAAAAATTAATGGAAATAAAGAAGGTGGTCATGGTTCAAGAGGTGCGTTTTCACGCATCTATGTATGTTGTTCCAACATGGTCAATCGTGTTCTATACATTTTTCTTGTTTACAGAAAAGAAATATGGCACTAGCTAAGAAATTGAAAAGAATGGTAGGAAATGTACATATGGCACCAAACTTAAAGGACAGAATAAATATAATCCTGAATGATCCTAGAATTATCAATGTAAAGAATACTACACAACCTACAGACTAATAAAATATAATACAATGTTCATATTTATACAGATTATAATAATTCGGAACTATAAAATAAAATTTATTCTATATATATATATATATATTATTAATTTTTTCTGGCTATTCAGAATTATAATATATTATTCATGATCTAGTATCAAAAAGCATTCTTCTAATCCTTCCAGTCTCTTTTCTAATGTATCTATTGCATTCGAAGATTTACCTAGAAATTCAATTATATTATCATTTATCACAGTTACCCGCGATCTTTCCTCTGCAATCATTTTCATTAAATTTGCGTTCTTTTCTTCCATCTCGTTCACGTGTTTTTCTAACAGATCGCTCTCTTCTTTAATCGTGTGTGCGTCCAGTGCACGTAAATGTAAAGATACGTTTCCTGGTGGTCTCCTACGGTATGCAAATATTAACAATTAGCTCCAAATAATAAATTATTGTCTATATATACACAAGTGCTCTAAACTTACCAAGTATCTCCGGTTATAGAAGAATCCGCATCCGATAATTTCGCAACTCTTTCCATTCCTTCTTGCAGACTTCCATCGTTGAATATATCGTTTAAATCGGCATTCATATTTTCGAACAGTTCTTCAAACATTGCTTTGTGCAGCTTTCGTGCAATTTTTGGCTTCGATTTTAAAGTAGTAAGGATATCGAGGAAGTCATTTTCGCTGGAAAAATATTTGAAAAAAGAATCAAATAAGTTTTCGATTTCCCAGAAAGTGTATAGATGTTATAAAGTTTTCACCGACTTAATTAAACTTTCCTATGAATAATAATTATCCTCCACTTAGAACCAGTTAACGCAATTGCAACTACATATTTATATGTCGATACGTGGAATGAAGCTAACGACGAACCTTTCGCATTGTATTTTACCATTAATTTCATTATCGTGAAATCGGAGTACAATAAATAAAAGTGTATATACACAATGTTTCGCGTGCAGCCATTACAGTGAGAAATATTTCTCTTGTATAAACACCTGGCCAGATAAATGTGTAGTTTCGTGAATGATTGGGGTACGCATATGATGCATTCTACTATCGCTGGGATCAAACTTTTCTTTGTTTACCGTGCACAAAGAATAGCGTGATTGTATGGAGAAGAACCAGTACGTAGAGAAACCAAATCGCTATTTGGAGTATTACAAGCGTACAATATATGTAATATGATTTAATCGCGTTACACAAGTTCCTGATATATTTTACTTCTTAGTTGTAAAAGGGGCGGCGGATAGGTGGTTGTTCTTTATTAATATATAATATAACTTTATTCATTCATACAATAATTTTAGAAAGAACCATATAGCTATTTAATATTGATCATAAATATACTGTACATTCTGTTTCCCGTAAAAATCGCCTAAGACCGTAAATACGAAGGCCACACCTTCGAATCTTCTTCCGTTGATTCACGCGTATACTCAGTCAGGCCGGGACGGGTGCAATTTGATATCAATGCTACATATTTGCATTAGTCCTGACCTAATTGCGTACACGGGGCGCACATTTCTCCGACGATGATCCATAACTAAAACGCAATCAATCTCTCTGGATCGAAGAGTCTCGACGTAAAGTTAATTTGCACTGCTATGAGGTCACTGAGAAAAAATGCTATCGTACGTGTACGCGTTCGATTAAAAAAGTCCTCATAATCGTTACAAAAAAAAACGCGCAAGAAACAAAAATAAAGTATGATAACGCAAGCTTCGTTGTACAACACATGTTCGTGGTTGAATTATTCTAATGTGAAAATAACGGACGACCAAAGGCACGCATACGATCCCCACGACACGCACCGCACGAATGATGGAGATGGAGCCGAACGATGGGTGACCACACCAGAGGCCCTTTGTTTCCTCGAACACTTCGTGGAATTCTTTGAAGGCCAACTGGTGTGTTGGGTTTCAAAGACCGGCGGATTCTGGGAACCGATGGGGGCCGAAAAAGCGAAGGGAACCAATTTCAAAAATCGACCTGGCGTACTCATGGAACCATCAAACAATTGCTCGGCCACGTGAACATCGACAAATTAATGCGACACCCAGAGGTCAATGACATGGAGTAACTCCGTCGCTCGTTTGGGTCATTGGCGATCCCTCCTTCTCCTCTTCTTCCGCCTCTTTCTTCTCTTTTTGCTGCCATCAACGAAACATCGGGCTCTCTAAATCGTATTACGACAACGTTCCATTCGGCCCCCACTGCACGCTCGCGCTCCCTTTAGCTTTCTTAATTAAAACGGCATTCTCGGCCGCCGCTCGTACTTGACACACATACGTTGGCAGTACTGTTATCGTGCGAACGTACGCTAACATAACCTAAAATTCAGCAGCAGCCTGGCGAAACTCTGTTTCGAACAATAAAGCACATCCTATTCATTTTGAGAGTATGTTCGGGGAATGTTTTATGCCAGATCTTGACCTCCGTTTCCTATTTCAGCTCCCTGAATTAGTTATTACGAATTTATACGCAGCAGATTTGTTTTCACTGCGAATGCATTTGTTGAAACGTAGCTTCAATTGTAGAAAAAATTACGATAATAAACATAAGCTAAGAAATAAAACTCAAATTTTAATTGGTGGCGCATGCGTTTAGAATGTAAAGGACCGCGAGTATTCGCATATATGACAGCTCGCTTAACCTATAAACATTGTAGCCTAACACAAAGTACTCTTGCGTAAAAATTATCTCTCCTTTAAGGTAATAAATAAAAACTATTTTAGAAACAATATTCCTTCTTATAAGGAACAATATTACTCACCTCACTGACTCGGCGATCCGTTTAAGATTATTTGAAATGGCGAGTCGGAATAGAAGAACATTGTTTGGATACCTATGCTCTTGATCATTCTCCATACTCGACTGAAGTATAATTACTAGTTCACCAAATTTTAGGTTCCAAACTGTTCAACGAAAGCTGTCCATAACGGTGCTTATATTCTATAAGGAGTACGACTTCCAGTTTCGCGTCTCAAAACTGTTGAAAATAATTCGAATCGTTTGAAAGTATGTCGGCAACTTTTGAAGTAGTGTGAAACGCTTCCAATAGATGGCGATTTATGCTTAGTTATTTTCAATTGAGTATTGGCCACCCTTCCTGGATGTTGCATGCCCTGATATTTAAATTGCAAAAAAATATTTTCCCGCACAGAAACTATAAAAATATTGATAAAGGAAAATTTGTCGTCCAAAATTTTATGCAAAACATAATTGTTAAAATATATTGCATCTAATAATATTCCAATATGTATCCTTCCTAAATAATATTAACTAAATGTCAGCAGTTGCCCAATTAAAGAGAAAACTATTTCACGCGAACAGACTGTGCGGTAGAAAAGGTAGTAAAAAGAGAATTGAAGATATATAATTCCCAACAGAAACAGCTGCTGTGACAAGGATTGCAAGAACTTACTTAAGTCTAATTAACAATACTCTGAAATTACACACGAATGTTACACGTACATCGTAATCACCTGTATCATTATTAATTAGATGTAGCGTCACGTCAACTTTAATTAGCATGTATTACTCAGAGTGAAATTCACAAAATATGTGAGACTTGAGGAAATTGCCAATACTATATTAAAAGGCACGCACTTATACGTGTAGCTATCTGAAATGATGAAACGGTGACAAATCATTTTTCTTAATTTGATGAAAATTGCCATACAATAATCACGGCACACAAACCAATCCAATCCAGGATATCCGTTCCAGACACGCATTATTTGGAGCTCGTTGATCTAAGGACCTATTCTTCAGCATCCAAGGCGAACATGTCGCGTCCGGGTGGCGGTATACAAAGTAGTTGATCAGAAATTGGATCATCCGACTCTGTAGCTCGGGGCTGATGGTGTAGAGCTCCATTGCAGCACAGCTGCACCCCTACCCCCGACGACCGGCGCTGCAACAAGAACTCCACTCTGCCTGTAGCTTCAAAGGTCATCGTTGACGCTAGCAGAAGAGGCGTTCGCTATTACCGTAGATTCTCAAAGTAGCTCGCGTCGACTTGAACTGATGTGATGCGCCTCCGTTCCATTATGCAACCGATCTGAACTATATTTTCTTTGCCCGTACTCGTGAGCTAGTGCAGAGAGAAGGCTTAGAGCGCTACTGCGAGCAACCATTCACTCGCTAACTCCGGAGACGATTCTATTAAATCAAGAAACGACACATCTTCTATGAGTGTAGCGCGATGGCGAAGGATACCGGATCGAACATTCACGATACCTTTTCAAATTCCATCATCAGTGGAGATCTCTAACAATAGACGACTTTGCTAACGTCTCTTTGTTCTTCTGGTCCTTTTACCAGCCTCGTCCTGGCCGATTACATCGCCCGCGTTGGCCGTAGCCCGAAGGCACCTAGGCAAAAGGAGAAATGTTTAAATTTTACACGTTACCGTGAACGCGAGGCGATTATCGTCACGATGGTGCGCTCGCTATCCCGGATGAAAGTACCAGCACGTATTTAGGAATTCCAATGCACGAGAATCCTCCGTCAGTTGCGTCAGGCAGCATAGAATTGCGAGAAGATAGTTTGAACGGCGAACGTGTGCTCGTCCACTTCGTCATCCTCCCTGTTATCATCGTTATACCGTCCACGCGGTTGCGTCAGGGCGTATAAGAACCGCCGAGACCGCAAAAACTTTTTTTCCCTTTGTCGACCTCCGATGCGGCTGTTTCGAAATGCAACGATCATCTTCATAGCGAGATCGTAACAAAGAAAGCAAGGCTGATGCCGATTGGAGAGAGGTATTATGCGTGCAGTCCCCCTTGTTCGAGATCATTATTGAATAACGACGTGTGAGCCGCTTCCGCCATTCATTCGTGTCTTGTCTCATTCTCCTAGATATTCGTACCAGGGAGAAAGTTTATAGGAATTGTCGTTTGATTATTCTGATTACAGGAATACCATAGCCAGATGGGGCCCGCGGAATTGTTCTTCTTTACACGTCTCTGTAATAAGCTGTGTACATAACTGCAATTAGCCAACCTATCAAACCTGTACGAGAGTGTTTCTTAATCCATTAAATCTCAACATCTTCTCGATGAACGTGCAGCGATATTCTTCTTGCGCAGTGCATATCGAAATCCCGAATACAGCCTCGAGAAATTTTTAAACGAGCCAAAGGTTCCGATATTCACACTGGTCAAGACAAAAGTGCATTAAAGTACATATCCATGCCTTTTTAAACAGATACGAGAGAAACAATGAAAAGGGTTTTGATAAAAATCATACATACCTTCCTCAAGGATCATGAAATTACCTTATTCGGCCTCTGCCGCGGGGATCAGATGTCTGGGTTCGGAACGATGGATCGTTTATTGCTACGTCTGGGATTCCGTTTTCTCATGTACGATCCTTTTTTGGCGACAGCGCCCACCAATGAATCGGCTCGACAAGCTTCCAGACTATGGTAGAACTGCTCTCGATGAAACGTTTCGCCGATGAACCTCACCTCTGGCATAACACGAGCAGCAAGATAGATGAATGCACGGATAGCGCGCCAAAGGGCTGGGTCTTCTCAAAGCGTATCGGTGTGTTCGGTGACTCGATCCGTTTAGAAAGCATACTAGTCTATTCTTTCCAAGCCGGTGTACATTGTCTCGAACGGTCGTGGTATCCTATTATCGAGACTCTGGCTCACGATTGCCCCGTTTTTTGCGCTGGCCGCACCCCAGCATCAGCTAATTCGAATAGCTCACAAAGAACCGATCCTATCGATCATCGAATCACGCCGGTTTCAGAATTCTGTCTTAACAGTTTGCTCGATTCTCGGCGCGTCTCGTCCGATCGCTTCAGAGATCCGATGTTGCATGGCTTGAATCTATTACCGGCGATCTTTAGATAAGCGTATTTAACCCCCATCCAAGTGTCAGCTGTACGAGACACTTGACTGAACTGCATTTGAAGAATTTGGTGGCCGATTAAACGAGACACGGTTATAGTCGTGTATGTGTCTCCATTGTCGCAATTTTCCTTGAGAAAGTTCAAATTTCCTTTCGAGCATCGAATCAGCTTCTTGCGCGAAACGAACAGAGCGAAGTGAGCATTTGTAGACGGATGAGAAATGCATGGGAAAGAGCAACGTGATTTATGGTTTTCCTTAGAACTGATTTTGCTTCTGCTCCGACGCCAATCGTCCTGTCGAACCATGAACGCGAGATGTCTTGCGAGGGACTCGAAACTATAAATCGATTTTAGAAATTAAAGGGTTTACATAACTGCGAGGAGCACACCAAGATAACTCGATGGGGGAGTAAGATGGATTACCTCATCGATTCAGGAACTTTCTTTCACAAACGCTTATTATGAATCTCATAAAAAGAAAGCATGACCGATTACACAAGACATTTCACTCACCCTTTAAGCGATACACGTGTAGTACAACAGACGATGT
The DNA here is from genome assembly GCA_963667235.1 of Nomada lathburiana. Lineage (NCBI taxonomy): Eukaryota > Metazoa > Arthropoda > Insecta > Hymenoptera > Apidae > Nomada > Nomada lathburiana. The sequence continues at coordinate 10,208,469 of OY763909.1, forward strand.
CAAACCGATTTTCTCACAGGGGATAAGATCCGGAGGATCGAACAAACTACCGACTATGCAAATTCATGTAATTTTCTCCCCTTTTGTGCCATGTTAGTAAACGCGAAGAAATGAACACATTCTCACGGGAAGTAATCGTAGTCATTATTACATCTTCACCTATAACGCAACATCAATTAGCGTTTCTACAGTGTAGCAATAAAGGCCGAGCGGAGAAAGCATTCCGATTCGGAAGCTACAGAGCTTTGCGCAAAATCGATAAGACATATTGCCCATTGACGTTCGTGAGAAACGTTTGAACATGAAATCATCCTGTATACTATAGACTATAGACGGTAGAACGGATCGCAAAGGGTTAATCACGTTGGCGCAGATCTCCCATGGAGAGACAAAAATTCTTTTCCCAGCGAAGATTAAAGAGACTCATTCTGTGCCCGTCATCGAATGAACTCGCTAACAGTGAACAATCTAAATAAGAAACTAAGCTATTCTCTCTGACGTTTGCTTCGAGGCAAAATCGGAACGACGTAGACGAGAGAGGTAAAAGATGGTTATTGGGAAGCGATCACGTCGAGGCGTCTGCCTCGGAGCGTGAGTACGGTGACCCGAGGGGGATCGTTAAGCGGCAAGTTACGTGCCAATCGGTAACACTAGAGACGATTTGGAGCGGCCTCTCGTGCACGTACATCTTCGCACACCTCCATACATTACGTACTATCCGCATGGTTGATGCGCAACGCACCTGGTTGCGCAATGATCGCTCGCTGTTGCAGAGTGTGCGTTGCTCTCTATAAGCCATCCCATCTATCGTCGATGATGATGACGACTTGTCGCGACCCCGTGCCTGCTGCACGATGTCGAACGTGAAATCGCCGATATAATTACGAAGAAGAACGCACGCATCTTAAATTCTGCCTGAAACGTCTCGCAATCTTCGATATCAGAGACGCCGCTTATCCCCGTCGAGCGCAACACTCCGTCCTTTTTTGTTCCACGATTGCCCTGTATTAACCGAAGCGGTACCACTTGTAATCTCTTTTTCTGACAGCTACAGCTGTCGTCCCTTCGCCTGTCTATACATACCAAGCTCTATTCACTTTCATGTCGACCCGATTAGCCGACCTTCAGGTCCGACGAGAGATGCCCGCCGATCTGTATCACCAGACTTGTGCAATCACCCCTCATCGTACATCTCTCACCGTGGCTCATCTTCAACCACCATTCTCTCGCTTGCCTTCTACACCTTGGAACTTCTATGATTCTCTCTTTGTTGCTCCTTCGTTACCCGAGTTCACGAACTTGGCTGAGGGACGCGGCACCGGGTGTTCACCAGAGTCGATGCCGTTTCTAAGAGTCTTCCTCCGTTGCTAGGTGGGAGGAAGAGGATCCTCAAGCCTCGGATCGGTATATAAACCCGGTTGCTTAGACCTGAATCTGCACAGACCAATTATTGCCATCGTTTGGCGATAGAACGTACCACTGTGCGATCGGTATCATCGGGGAGGTTCGCTTTTCACACGGAGCAAACGGTTCGTCAGCGAGATGAGATCGGTACGAGTCGTAGGCCGAACATTTTTAATCCTCGCGCTGCATGTCGCTCATCGTCGAGTTCTACACTTCCGGTTCTGAATATCGATCGTTGGATGGGTGGCGAACCAGTGATATCGGATGAGCGCCGATATAATCTCACGCTTTCTTTTTATTCACCGCTGCTTTGAACTGAAAAAAATGATAACAACGAATAGCTCTTAGATTTTTGTTTTCTTATATAATAGAGTCGGTGAATTTTACCGGAGTGTGTTTAACAAAAATTTATAAGTGTCTACAGAAAAATAGTATTCAACTTCAATGTTTCACTAGCTAGAGATAATTTAATATACTTAAAAAAAGTATATTGCTAGTACTTTCAATACTCAAAGTACTTACAATTATTTTAACAGCTCGCTATTGCGTTGCTGGTCGTCGTTGGTACGTGCTATGCGGCACGGCTGGACAACACTTACCTTCCCCCGGGCAATGCAGGTAGTGCAGGAGGTGCAGGCTTGATTCAAACTCCAAATCGTGGTCCTGGCGGGCATGGAGGTCCTGGAGGTCCAGGAGGCCCTGGAGGACATGGTGGTACAGGCGGTCCAGGTGGTTCTGGTAGACCCGGTGGTCCCGGAGGTCTAGGAGGACCGGGTGGACCAGGCGCATATGGCGGTGGTAGCGGCGGAGGCAACGCTTACGGTGGCGGCGGTGGAAATGCCTTCGGAGGACGTAAGTATCTCAATTTTTCATTACTCCTTAAGTTTGTATGATAGAAATTAAGAGCGGCACAGATAGTTTACCTATCGAGCGTTTGAACTTTATCGAACGCTCGATATTCAATTGAAAACTATAATTTGCAGCACAGGTGCCGCAACTAAATTGTATCCCATAGTGCTGTAATAACACAGATAGAACTCGAGGCTCCATGATAGGTTTCAATTCGGTACGTGACGATATTAAGGTTTATCGCAACCATCATTTGTTCTCTATAGATGACTTTTCGATTTCGATCATCACCGCCTCCTTTTATTATTTCGTCCTAATGAGATTCGCCAGTGAAAGGCAATAGTAGATATTTCGTATCTTTTACGAGAAGAGGTCGCAATATCTGTTATGGAAATCGTACAATATTTGAACGGTATACGTAGGAGTAGAACTTTGTATACTCGCGGCTTACACAGTCGAGGGATGTTGAGGAATTAATAGGAACAAATTAGCCAATCACTGAGGGGCTTCGTAGGCTGTTTAACATACTGGCCTCGGTATAAAATCATTCGAACCACTGTGGATCAGAATCCTGACATGTTGCATCAGAAGGGGAAAAAGATCGAGGGAGAGAAATCGCGCGACGAGAGACAGTTGGTCGCCCGAGTTGCATCAAAATATGTAAAGTATGCCGCGAAAGCGGGGACGAAAGAAAAGTGAAAACCGCGGTACAACACGAAACGCCTAATCACCTCCCTTGAGGCGCTCCTCTAATGAAGACACACAGACTCAGTAACGATGCTTGGATTCACGTACGATTTGAAGATGGTGAGAATTCGCGACGGTTGCGAAAATAAGAACATCACAGCGTTTCATATGTGTCTCCTTTTGTACGGCGTCGCGACCAAGCAAGTAATTAGCTTCCATTCAGTTGCGGATTAATCTCGAGTACGTTCACGGATTTCACCTGGTGTGTTGCAACCCACGGATTGCACAGATACGTCGATCGATAAAAAGTCGATTATGCGCAACGAAAGATGTGCGTTCTGTTCGAATGGCTTGAAATTCAGGCTGACTAATCGTATCTATTAGAAAGAACATGCCTTCCACCTTGCATTTTTCACTCCTTCGTCCTGTCGATCATCAACTTTCCCAGTGTTGCTTAAAAGCCAGTCACGTACAAAAAGATGTCGCTCGTAACTCGAGTGTTTCGCTCTTACGTGATTGCTTAATTTGTGTAACATTGCGAGAATTTATTAAAATTTGTCTCAGCTGGTGGCGGCGGCGGTGGACCAAGGGGAGGTCCAGGAGGGCCAGGAGGACCAAGGGGAGGACCAGGAGGACCAGGAGGAGGCCAGGAGATTCCTATCGTCTCGTTCAACAACCAGAATGGCGGCGATGGCAACTACCAATTCAGCTACGAAACAGGAAATGGTATCAGTGCGCAAGAAACGGGTCACTTGCAAGGTGAGATCAGGGCCATTCTTATTTCCCAACGATACCTCATGTTCCTGTTCTTCGCGGTTCGTCGCTACCATTTCTCGCTGTTATGAATATTCCTATCCATCATCGCGCACGGCCTCGCACCGTTCCGTCTCACAATGGTACCGTACCGGTGAATGCAGCAACGTTGCAACTCCTAAAATGTGACTTCCACCCATCTCCTCCTCGATGTTTCTTGCAAAATAGACTGTTTCAAAATTCGCCGTATCCCTGCATCTTTAGAAACTCCAGATTTCTTCACGTTAGTCATATTTTTAGGAGATCGAACAAAACGAGCACAGGCAACCGTGTGTCCTAATTTCAACCGCCGATTCAATTCGCGATGTGTGATTGCCGAACAATGATCTCTTACTAACAAGCTGGAAAGCCGCGAAAACGCTCGATACATGATGCAATTCAGCCTGGCGTCTGTTGCGTCAAGTATTCATGTGTTTCCTTGCATTTCTAGGTAACACGGAAGCAGTGAGCGGATCATACTCGTACACCGGACCTGACGGTGTACAGTACAGTATCACCTACACAGCAGACGAAGAAGGTTTCCATCCTCAAGGCGCGCATCTTCCGACTCCACCTCCGATTCCGCCGGAAATTCAACGAGGTGTCGAGTTAGCCCTTGCTGCTGAAGCCAGAGGCGAAAATCAGGATACTTCCGGTGGCGGTGGCGGTGGTAACGGTGGTGGATACTCTTCAGGGGGTGGTGGCGGCGGTAACGGAGGTGGATATTCTTCAGGGGGTGGCGGCGGCGGTAACGGAGGTGGATATTCTTCAGGGGGTGGTTACGGTGAGTTTCATCGATGATATCTAGCTGGAAGGAAATTTGCATGGACGATGAATCTATTGACATTAGGAAATTTTCAGAAATAGGATTTCTTGGAAATCGTTTAATAGGAAATAAATTTGTTTTATTTATCTTTAGGTGGTGGCGGCGGCGGCAGTGGCAGCGGTGGTGGCGGCGGCGGCGGTGGTGGTAGTGGACGAGGAGGAGGCGGTGGTGGAGGCTCTTATCAGGGTCCAAATTCGTATCAAACAAGCTCGGGAGGATACCATTACTAGACGACACCGTACAAGTCATTGCGTCTTACGCGACCAATCTTGTTCCATTACAGTAATATCATTTAAAGGCGGACGTATGTACATAAGAATATATCGTTTATGTAAAATTTTTATTTATATAAAATATGAATACTTTATTTGCGATGCTGTTTTTCTGTCACCTTCCTGTCAAAAGTGTCTCGTAGCATTCTTTTCGAATAGTCTCGACGAAATATGTGACAAAATATCCTTAATTATTTTCTTTATTAATACATATATCGTTAATATTGTTCTTGAAAAATAAAATATTGATTGATTCTCGGTGGTATTTTAAATATACATCTTCAAATAAATAACTCGATTATAGAACGCTAAAAACGCTATATAATATAAAACAATTATATATTAGGAATTAATTTGATAAGAATGACTTAGAAGCGTTTTCGTAAACAATATTCCACATGGAAAGTCATTGTTATATCACGCAATACTTATACATCTGCCGTTTGAGTAGTAGAGTCTACAGTACGTGGTTCGGGATTCGTTGATTCAGTTCCTCTAGCGAATTGAATGAATAGTTGTTCCAGCGTCGCTGACAGTACAGCGTAATCTTCGATGCAGCTGTACCGTCCCTTTAAATTGTTCATTGTACTGTGCATCTTTTCCCATGTGATACCGGTGTCGCTCACATGATACGCTATAGATCCCTGGAAAATAAAGAACGAAATAACATCAGTAAGAACCGAAATAATTTATCTGCAAATAGTTCGCGCAAACTCAAAGTAATTACCAAATTCTCGTCTCTGATATCACACAACAGAGAGGTTTCAATAATCTCTTTTATGCTGTTCACATCATCGTCCGAACGATTAGGACTCAATTTAATGTGAATATCGTAACCAGCACCAAATCGTTGCTTCAATTCCTGGCTTGCACCAACGCAAACCAATTGACCTTTTACCATAATGACTAGTCTGTTGCACAAAGCTTCGCATTCTTCCATACTATTGCAAGATATTTATTTTGTGCAAATAAGGTTGTAAAATAATTTAGAACGGCACGTATTATTGTATCAGCAAGAAAATACCTGTGAGAAGTAAGTATAATGGCTTGCCCCATTGATTGGCAAGATTGTAATATATTCCACAGCGATCTCCTGGCCGCAGGATCAACGCCAGTAGTCGGCTCATCCAACAGGACGAGGGTTGGATTTCCAATAAGAGCCATTGCAATGTTCAAGCGTCGTTTATTTCCACCGCTATAAGTACCGCTTGGTTGATGCTTACAAGCATTTAAATCTAATGCAATAAATAATTTTGTGAATACCGCACGACGTTTTGCGCAAGAAAATTAAAGAAGTGTAGCTCACTGAGTCGGTTGATCCACTTATTGACTTCTAAGTCAACCTTTGATCTCGGTATACCGCGAAGCGAAGCAAACAGTCGCAAATGGTCAAATGAATTCAAGGTATTGAGCAATGCATTTGTTTGTGGACAGTAACCCATTTGAGCAAGGTACTGTAAAAAAAATTAATAAATACAAATAAGAGTAAAAAAACAGAGATATGCAAGAAGAATTGTACATTACATTTTTTCGATCGGCATGAATTTCTGACTTTCCTAAGTACATCGTACCACTATTGGGTATTTCTTCACCAGTCAACATTCTAAACGTCGTGCTCTTCCCTGCCCCATTAACGCCAAGCAATCCAAAGCATTCTCGTTGTTTTACACGAAAACTGATTTCTTGCACTGCCATTAATTTTCCATAATACTTGCTCAATTCGTAAACTAAAAACAGGCTATCGTTGTTACTCTCTGGACTTTCGAAGTAATCGTTCTCGATGGCAGCCTTGGTTGCTCCACTGGTTTTTTTCTCAGAAATACCTAAGCATAGTATATTTGCATTTAATTATTGATTTCAATTCGCCTGAAAAAAATAAAAGTTCGTTCGGATACTGTACCACGATTCTGCAACTTTCTAATTTCTAAAGCCACTGTATGCTTCTCCTTTTTCACTTGATCGTCCTTTATGTCGCAAGGATTCTTCAATTTTCTATTTAACATTCTAGCATATAACTTATGAGGTAAACGTTCCTCTAAAATAATAAGTATAGCAAAATATATTAATGGTGTAATAGATAAATATACAACACATTCTCCCAAACTCATGTCGTTGTTATAATTAGAAAAGTAAGAAAGCTGATTCTTGCATACTCCATCGGCGCAATCCAAACCTGCGGAAAATATTTTCATAATGTTATACTATAACGATGTAGGAATCTAGTGTGGGATTGGGGCGCCTTCATCAAAGAACTATAAGAAGAGCATAAGAACAGCAACGAATTTGAAGGGGCCATGGCGTAGTTGGATTAATCAGTGCCTACAAATGTGTTCGAGTTTCTTCGGTTCGTACACTATTAAGATCAGACTACGGCGATATATATTAATACTATAAGGTGATTACTACGTTCATACCGCAACAAATATCTTTGAATGCCAGACAAACTACATCGTGCAGCCGATTTGGTAATCGACGACACCTGGCATTGTGAATAGCTACGTCGAAGAAAGATAATTGACCATGGAACAAGCTGACATGAGGTACCAATCGAAACAGTCTCTTCTGAATCGAGTGTAAAACTTTTAAGCTGTCGAAACTATGGATCACCTCGTGTAAAAGGTACTGCACTAAGACTGAAATTCAAAGAAAAATTATTACAATAAATTTTTCATTGATCACACTTCCTTAGTAGCCGAATAAAGCTTACCTAGTCCTACAGGCACAAGGCTCAACATAGTAACCACAGTACTTCTCGATTTATTTACGAAGCTGAAGATATAAGTTATAAACAAAGAATTGATACCAAAAAGTACTAATAATAGTATCATCGTCACTGAAAAAAACACGAACATATTAAGTATTAGCCTTAGCGAATGCCATAGATAATTTTTGTGAACAACTTACTTATTTCGATCCCATAATATAATCGTATATCCAAGATAATATCCATTAGATAAAATCCGAATACTATAATAACTATAGATAATGTGAGAACAATAAAATCGAATGTGAACATAGTAAGCCAGTACGCGAAAGAAGTAACGCCAGTCATTCTTTGGAGTTGCTTTACTTTGGTTTCCATTTCTTGGAAAGGGTGGACAACGAACAGAGCCACGGTGGGAAAGAAGAAACAGCAAAAGACCAATACTCTCGATAGCGATTCCGTTTGCGGCATATCCATTACTGTTGCAGACAGATCATTCGGTAACTTCTGACTGGAAACTTGAATGGAATATTCGTCACCAGCAACGCTTTTAATCAGAGCATTTGACAATAAATTCAGCGCTAGTGGTACGCTATGTATTGCGTTTCCAGAATAAAATGCATTAGCATGCAAAACGTTGTTAGAAATGTTGAATTCTGCAGAAGCTATATAATTATTTCTATATTCCGCAATATTTTCCAACGAACGATCTAATAGAGCTTGCGTGACACTCGTGTTCTGCTCTACTTCTATGCCAGATCCACCGAAATATTCTACAGAATTTTTATACTCTGCGCCAATAGTCCAGTTCTGAGATGAATACAGAGCCTTCGGATGTCTATACATGTCGAGTTTCAACGGGAAAATATTTGTCGAATCGCTAGGCGAGTCGTAACTTAAAGCCATTAGCACCACCGATAAAATTGGTAACAATAAAATCAGCAACGTGTTGCTCAAGTTTTTCAATGTATAAACTAGCTTCTTGTGGTATAATGCTAGAACTGCCTGTATACATAAAGCCCATCCTTCTATTTTCTGCGACGGTGGACAGAATAATTCGTTCAGGTGTCTCCCGCTGTCCTCCTTTTTAATTACTTTCAGGAATACTTCTTCCAAGGTAATCAGTGATACACTGATTCCCGTAACGCCCAGGTCCTTTTTATGGCTTTCAATGTTATCGAGGGATTGCGGCAGTGTATCAGTATTTGGTACACTCAAAACAATTTTGTTGCTATCTGTACTTAATTGTTGTGTTCTTGAGTCAAATTTATTTATCACTTTCTCTGCGTTGCACCATGACTTCGTTGATAAAGTAACTTCTATGTGTCCATAGCCGTACTGTTTCTTCAAGAACATCGACGTGCCATAACATTTCAATCGTCCGCCGTGTACAATTGCAATTCGATCTCCAAGTATGTCTGCCTCTTCCATATTATGTGTGCTAATCAGAATTGTTTTCTTGCCTCTGATCGTCAGTATAATATCCCATATATCTCTTCTAGTTTCAGGGTCCATTCCCGAAGTTGGCTCGTCTAAAATAATTGTACTAGCATCACCGATAAGAGCCATTCCAAGACACAATCTTCTCTGTTGCCCACCAGACAATGTACTTGGAAGAACATTTCGCTTTTCACTCAATTTTAACTTCTCGAGGAGAACGTTAATGTTTTGGCAGATCTCTTTTCTCGTTTTATTAGTGCCTTTTAACTGAAATAGCAGACGCAATTTAGAAGGTTTAAATTATTACTATTTACGTATATTATTATCTAGGTTCGTTCGTATACTTACTAGGCCAAAGAATTCCAATTGTTCAAATACACTCAAATCTGGGAAAACCATGTTCTCTTGAGGACATAATCCCAAATCGTTTCGAATGATTTGCAAATACTTTTGGATGTTCTTACCGTTTATAAAAACTTTGCCGTCGGTTGCACCTATTACACCTGTTGAAAATATTTCATGAGGGGAGCTTGAATACGCAAATAAATTTAATTACGGGGTATAAAATTTCTACCTGTTAAAATAGACATAAGGGTGGTTTTCCCAGCACCATTATGCCCCAATAAAGCTGTTATTTGCCCTTTATATAAATCCATTGATATTCCCTTAAGGGCATGCACTTTCTATTGCAAAAATCATTGATATAATGATGATAATAATAATAATGCATGAATTTAATTAAATAAGTTATCGCAAAAATCCTTACCGATTTTCGAAGGCATGCACCTTCATACGTCTTTTTAAGATCACGGATTTGAATTCCAGGTGTAAGCACACCCTTTGCAATTGGTTCAAAATTATCATTGTCCATTCTATCGTAATCGAAAACCTCTATATCTTCATCAAGACAAACTTTGTTTCTCTTCAAATACTACAAACAATAGTTTTATTGTTATCTGTGCCCAACAACATAATCAGTTATCTCGAGTAACACATTAAGAAATTTACCTTCAGAAAATAAAACGGCTCCTTACGAACCCCATATTTTCCTGGGAATATAGCATTAATGTACACAGCGAGGAAGAAGTGTAATAGTATGCCCAATATTGAAAAGATCAATATAAATCCAACGCAACCGCTAATATTATATTGTGCATCTCCAGCAACGAACATATTCGACCATCGAATACCAGTTACTAAAAATTTAACATTCCTTTATGCTTCGGAAATTATAGAACACTGGTATACGTTTGATGAAAATACTTACATTGAGTTTCATATGCATTTACTTCTTCAAGGAATCGGTACAGCAACATATTTGGAAAGATTATTCCCAAATATGGAATTACCGAAAATACTTCTTCTCTTATTAAATTCCCGTGAAGTGAAAATGAAGCGGTATAAACAATCGAGAGTATTGTTGTTACAAAACGCGCTGAAAAAATATTGAATTGTAAATAAGAACTCTAAACCTTTTTTACTTTGCATTCGTATTTAAAGAACTCACGTTTTGAGAAATAGGCAGCCACATGCATACCGAATGATATTAAATGAGCAACATGTACCGTAAGTATTAGCCAAAATATAAAAATGTTACTATAATACAAATACGGATCCACATTTCCAGAAAACGTATTTTTAAATAATACTATTATTGGTACTACATAGAAAATGCTGAATAGAGTGCCAATTACTAGCCAACTCAGCAAATTCTGATACTGTTTTACTCCGTTCATTGCCATTAATACATTCACACCAATGTATTTTTCTTTTGTGGCATAATTTGTTTCTACGCAAAGCGGAATTAAGAAAGCAATCACTGCAAACATACATATTACCAGTCTTAATATCGTATCAGACTCGTCTATTTTAACATACGGAGGATAGGGCATTCTTTGTATTGACACCTGAAATAAATATAACAAATTATACATATAGGGTATTGATAATTTTTCCAAATCTTTATATCTGCATGCAATACCTGTATATCCATGTTAGGATGCGATACTGTTCGATTTATAAACGATTCGTCTGTGCACATTTGCAATTGAACAAATGGTATAGCATTAAAGTATATGGTGTGTGTATTATATGCAGGTTGATCGAACATGTTTTGGTACAACATGTTTGGAATTTTGAAAGCATGCCTAATTTTGTACTTTATATCAGTTGTGTTATATTGCTCAAACACGAGAGCTAAAACTTCTGTGTTCGGAGATTTTGCTTGTAAAATTGTATAAGCTTCAGTCATCTTATCTTCGGAGGTATACCCAATAACATTTTCGTGCGGCAGTTTTAAACACATTCGAACATCTTCCGAAATACTATCTGTATATGGATTCCTTGGTACATAATATAAAAGTGTGAACTCCCTATTCACTTCTGTTAACTTTTCTTTGCTTTCTATGGAATAGTATGTACTTTCATTTATAATACGTGGCGGCTGTACGCTAAAATCTCTTACAGCTTGTATCAATACAAATAAAGCAATTGGTATTAAACATTGTAAAAATATTGTCGTTTTCCAATGCCTTTTTCTGACAATTAAATTTTTATATAAAAGCAAGCCAAATGTTTTGATTCCTGCTGCCATTTTGACTATTTTACAATACCTTAAATGAAAACAATCAATAGCACAATGTATGTGACCTGCATGTATAAACCATTAAGTTGCACAATGCCATCGAAAGTCATAAAAGTACTATGAATAAATGATTGAAATTGATGTATGAATCAGCATATACACGAGTAGTATGGTCCGACATGAAACCTTGACTATCGAATCATTAGATATAGCTTTCTCAATAGCTGTTATATATATATACACATATCTATGTGTGTATATTTTTAATCATCTTCTGCTTTAATTTTTCACGATTCTCGTAGTTTAATTTTACCTGAAAAAACAATGAAGGACAATTATATTATTTTACAAATGTGGTACATTTTAATTAATTAAAGTTCAATAAGTAATTTCTAATCATACTAGGTGCGCATTTCTAAGTTTTATCAATACTATGATAAGATAATCGATAAGACAAGAAGCATTTTTTTTTATAATGATTTCAACTGCTATAATTGTATTGTATTAAATATTGTTTTAATATAATATAAATTTAATATAAATTTAAAGAGGAATATGCATTAAGGTGCATGAAAAGAAAGTTGATTATACATATAAAAAAAAATACCTGGTATCGTATGTCAAGTTCGCAGTAATGATCTTAAAAAAGTATTGCTATTCCATTGCGCATTATTAAATATTACACAGATTTATGAAAAATATATTAATGAGGGAAAATACTATACCCGGAACTTAAACACTTTACTGTTAAATATGGAGAAAAATTATTGTTTTTGTAATCCGATTACAAATGTCAAACTACACCACGCCGACATGACACTGGCATACATTGACGGTTTAGCTGCGTTTATAATGGACGACAATTTCAGTTCAAGATAATCCTTTCAGATAATCTCATCTTTTAAGATTTCAAACATCGAACGAAAGCAGGTGACGTCGGCGTATATTTAAAGCAGCACAGAACAAGTTCAATGCAGCCTTAAAGATGGGACATGCTTTCGTTCGATTATGAATTATACTTATGACGTATATATGCGATAGTATGATGCACAAAGAACTGTGACTCTAACATTGGGGATCCAAAACAGACGAATTTGGCTGTTTGCCAATAAATTATTGAGCGAAAAACATTTGAAGGATTCAGTGAAAGACGTAAGTACATTCGAATTTCTATGCGCAGTGTTCAAATTCTATGTTCAAATTTTGGAAAGTATTTCATTCTGAAATACAAGACAGGACACACTATGTTACGATAAGAGTAACGGGGCAGCAGGCTTACTCGACATTAACGTTAATTCACATTTGAACGGTATTGAATAACAGTAAAATAATACATGCATGTACAAAGAAGTCTGTTTAAAAATTTGCATTTTAACATAAAATATTTCGAAAGGTTAGACAACGTGTACACTTGTAACGAATATTTCGTACCGTACGTTAAGCACTCGAGAAGGAGCATTCTTCTAAAATACCCTTCACTATTTCTATGCATTCGAATAATTTGATTATTAAAACAAATATTAATATTTACCGCTGCCATATTTTTTATTACCAGTGTGCGCATAATTCTTCATATAATTTACGAATTTGTTTAAATAGACAATGCCATGGATTGCTGTTATTCCAATAGAGATGGAAGTCCCACATTTGACAAAGAGCTTCCAAACATCTCTAGCCCAGAGATGTTCAATAGCGATAACGAAAATGACAACAAAGTTGATGAACCAAAACCAAACAAAGCATCCCTAGTAGTTAGTCCCGAAAAACCTTCTCAAGCCGAGTTGGTTACAAAATCGGATAACAAATTGCTAGCTAAAATTAATAAATTATTAAGCGGTGTACCACCGCCGCCTAAACTCACAATTAACAGAACAGATTGCTCTGAATTATTGTTACGTATTTATGAGAATCAAGATTTATTTTGGACACCACATGTATTGCCGGATAAACAGGTGCAACGAAGTATGAGTGGGGAAACCCTTGAACAGCAGAAAGAAAACATTAGTACAAATAATTGCCCACGTGCCAAAAGCGCGCCTAGAAATTTAAGTACTGCCTTTGATGCATGTGATCCACAATATGAAAGTAATATTAGTAATAATCTAGATACAATAGACTTAAAGAGTAATGCTTGCAGTGATAATTTTAGAATAGAAAAAGTAGTTCCTAGTAACGAGAGTTGTATAGTCAATGCTAGTGCAAGTGGCATAAAATTTTCCGGCCCTGAGCAGGTACGAAAAGCTGCGACTACAAATAAAGTAAAACAAGTATCTTTTGCTCCGATACACAGAGAATCATTACATTATTACACCATTGATGAAAAGACAGTTCCCACTTTAGTATGGCCCGAAGCCTATCTTCACACATTTCATGGGATACAGTGAGTATAGATTGGTGTATCCCTTTTTAATGTGCAATGTCTATTGCAAGATATTTAACAGTTCCTTTTTTATCATTCTAGTTACAACAGAAATAGTGCAGTTGAGGAATTTGAGAGCCTAACTTCAAAGTTGTGTGAAAGATATATAGGGGCAGAAACTCAATCTACCTGTACCGTATGGTTTTCTAAACCGCCACCAGGAAGTGCCAAAAAGCGAAGTCTTTTGGCTAGACGTAATAGCGGACAAAGTCCGGGAAAAAGACTAAGCCATTTGACAAGAAGACGAAAAGTATTTTCTAGCGCCAATTTGCAAGGATTAGCTCTCAATAATAAAAAGCTACTAGTATTAAATATTAAGTACGTATCGAACTGGAAATTCATGGTTTCGGAAAAATTATGCTATGTACTTTCAAATATAAAATTTCGATCTTTTCCATTTTGTACATCAGGAAGCCAACGGTGAAAAAAGGTAAAAGTCCAAGGGGGAAAAGCCCAAGAGGCAAAAGCCCACGTGGCAAAAGTCCGAGGGGTACACCCAGAAGTTCTACAAAGAAAAAAGTGTCACGACGACTCGTTTTAGATGGACCTAGTCCATTGAAAGAAAAAATCGAGACATCGAAACGTGCGCTTTTTCAAAGCCCTCCTCCTGATCGAGCTGGTCCGAGCAGGTTGTTTGCAAGTGGATCTAATCCTCAGAGTATTAAACGTGCGTTATTTACGCAAAACATAAAGGAGGATGATTCTGAAAGCGCTCAAAAAGTAGCTGTAGAAGACTCGAGGAAAAGGAAAAATGAAGAAGAATTGGAAGGACCACGATGCAAGTGGGCAAAGAGTTTGTCTTTCGATTGCTCCCACGAATTGCATAGCAGTACGATATCCTCGTGGGATAGACATTCGTCTAGTAATATAATTGAAAAGAACAAAACATCATTGACTGAAGGAAGATGCGAGCTTAGTGATGCTCACAGAAAGGTAATTGGCCTTTGGTACTTGAAATTACCATCTAACAGTAATCCTTTATTGTGTAGTATAATACAAATATTTATGTTTAGAAATTACTATGGGCCGTAGCGGAGGCTTTAAGAAGTAAGGGAATAGGTATGACCCATCCGCAGTTCAAACCCTACGCCACAAATCTGGCTCGAACCATTAAGAAATTTATGCCTGATCTCGAAAATAAAAATATTCCTCGGAAAGCAGGGAGTACAAGTGATCGTATGTTGAAATTAGCAAAACATCACGTTCTGTTTGTAATTGAAGCAAGACCAACAGATTGACAAATACTCATTGACATAGAAAAAAATTGACTTCACTTTGCGAAAAGTTTGTTATTTATCACAGAAATATGAATGATCATTTGTATATCGGGTTGGCATACGTGTAAACAATGAATTTTATTTAATTGAATGTAGTGAGATATTATATTAAAATGTATTATAACAAATCGCGTGAAATATAAACGCGTGACGAATGACTGTTAAAACTAATTGTGGAATATTTGAGCGATTTTTTACTGCAGAAACATAAGATGAGAGGTTGTTTTTAATATGCCTATTTTTATTAGCGGTAAAATAGTATATATATATATATATTCACAACTTATAAATAATTAATAAAAGGTGCTTCTCTGAAACAAAACATAATTTGCAATTAATAATTTTAGACACAACGCATGTGCACATTGTATCTCAATCCTAGCATATGGTTGTATCTAAAACATTAAAGGGCGAGTAAAAAAATAAAGACTAATCGCGTTGCGTTCGCGATGCTTGTTTATTTTTACGCTTTTCATTCCGCATTTTGATGACCCACCCTGGCGATTACTTCATCTAATATTTGCGTCAGTTCTTTATTTTCTTTAGCTTTCTGTTCGACCAATTCGGACAAAGAATTACTCTTAAGCTCTGCTTTCCTTACCAACGCATGGAGCTTAACTGTTTCGTCTTCGTGCTGTTTTCGTATGGCCTCCAGTTCGAAGTTTGCCCTAAAATATTTTACTAATGTAGCACGTGTTTCTTTAGGATTATCGTACTCGTGTTCTTGAATACTTACTTTTCGAGCTGAGTCATAGCATGATTCTTTAAGTGATCGTACCGCGTTTCTAAGCCTTTTATAGTTTCCATATTTTCCTGGATACTTTCCTTCAATACTGATTCATTGCTCTTGTACGCAGATACCACACCCTTTAGCCTCTCGTATTTCTGATGAACATCGTTGAAAGCGGCCTCCGTGTTTGTTAAGTGAACGTTTGTGGTTTGTAGTTCCTCTTGGACCTTTGCGATCTCTTGCTCAAAATTTGTACGATCCCTTTCCCTTTCAGTGAGCAGTCGGCTAATCGATTTCTCGTATTCATCAACTACGACCCTATGGAACATGTTTCAATTAGTTTACTTGCATTTCAAATTCAATATTACATGGATAACAAATAACTTACGTCATCTGAGATTTACTTTTTACCTCCTGCGCCATTTGTGCTTGCACTTTGTTAATTTTTTCCTGGTAAGTAACCTTTTGCTTTTCCAGTTCTGCTTGGTATTCTTTCTTCTGCTTCTCTAATTGTTCTTCTAATTGTAATACAGTTACCCTTACTAATTCTAATTCTTTGCACATATCAATATCGGCAATAAGAGGAGTATCTGGTTTCGGCTCGTCCGGAGGTTGTTCCTGCGCAATGCAAACGTACAAAAATCATATCCATTTAACTCGTTGTCAAATGTATCAAATATTTATAGAACCACATCGTACTTTGTTTACCAGTTTTTCTTGAGGTTCGTCTGTTTTTTGCGTCATATTGCTAGTAATAGGGCTATAAAAAAGTAGCCTATCTATAGCTGCTATGGCAGGATTACGTTTAGGAGTACCAATATTCGCGGGTATGCTTTCACTTTTGCCGTTTTGTTCCTCGTTCATAGGCGGAGTGTTTCCTTGAGGTAACATACTGGTATCACCTACCAACGGATCGAACTTCACATACAAAGACTCGGTCCTCAAACGATTGATGGTTTTCGTGTTTCCGTGATTTATTAAGAAGTCGAAGCTAGAAGGATCCTGGAAGACTAAAGTACAAAATCGTCATTAATAGATCATTTTCTACATTTCAAAATTTACTATTAACAAACGCTCACTTTCGGATGTCGCGCTGACGAAGGGGTCGTTTTCTTCTGTGTTCTCCAGTGTAGACTTGAAGATATCATCGGCAATGTGTTCAGCTGCGGATTTAAAATCCTCGAAATTCGGCTGCCCGATATTGAAAGTAGCTAGCGTGGTACTCTGTCGTTGCGGTTGAAACTCCGTGTACTGTTCCCCTTCTGATACAGCCTCCAAACTCAAAGAAACATCTTGCAAAGTAAGGGTCGTATCTAGCTTTTCTTCAAGGGACAGCTCCTCGATCGCTTCAATCTCCTTGGATCCCAGTTCTGCACCCAAACTTAATCCATCTGCTTTTTCTAAATCGTCTGAATTCTCCTTGTCCTGAGATCGATTTAATATCCGTAACTCAGTATTCTCTATCTTCTCTTCCTTCCTAGAAGGAGTAACATTTACCTCTAGGCTCTCGTCCTTTGATGGAGTATGTTCGACGGTGCTGAGAACGATATCACTGCTCTCAACCTCCTTGTGAATACTCGTGCTTGAATCCTGCTGCACTTCAGGTGCCTTTGGTCTGGCAACCGGAGTGTCGTTTAAATTGTACGCCTGTTCGCCACTTTGTTCATCGCGTGCAACGTTATCGTAAGTACTCGATCGAACCTCCTCTGTTTGAATATTATTCTGCGGTTGTGTTTCTTCAGGGGAACTTTTCAGTACAATTTGCGGAGAAGAAGTTATTATTACATTAGAATTCTTCAACGGATACGGAGAATCTACCAATTGGCTCTTTGGCGTATCCTGATCCCCTGTTGCATCGCTTTCGCTTAACTTCGTCGAATCTGTGCTATTTAATAACGAAGAAAACGTCGGTATGCTAGGTAACGAGAGCTCTTCGGCATGTTCCGATAAATCAAAATCCAAAGTAGCTGTAGAATTTAGAGCGGATGGTACAAAGCTCAAAGACAGAGCATGAGCTTCCCTAGAATTGTTTTCTGGCGGGCTATATTCCTCTTTCTTAGAAGAAACATTCGCGGGCGATACGGGCACCGTAGTATTTAAGTTAGGCTCTTCTGTGCTGCAAGACTTTGGCACATCTACCACGTCGTTCTCGTTGCCACTATTTGTCTGATGGGTGCTATTATTTAAGTCATTGCACTTCCTAGGGGAAATCGATCTCTCCAGTGACTCCTGTACCTTAGCAAAGCTATTTCTTCTGTCAGTCGGTACAGTCGCTACGGGTAAGGGTTCTCTGATACAAATCGTGCGTATAATTGGCCGCTCTTCGATGTCCGGCGTGCGAACAACAGGTAAGCGCGCAATTTCAGGGGTACTGATACAAGTTTCAGGAATTTCGACTCCGCTCTCGGAGCCTATCAACGAGACCACGTTCACATCTGTATTTATATCAGGAGTAGTTTCGTCAATAGCAGACGCAAAGGTTTGATCGTGACTGAGATCCTGGGAGTTTTGAAGAGTGTCGTATGAACAATCTTCGTCGTTGTCCAAATTTATCTCCGCGCAACCAAGAATCAGATCTTCCACTCCAGATATGTTCGGGTTTACGTAGGAGGCGTTCGAATCCTGGCTTGGGCTAGGTGGTACAGTGTCCGCAGAAATCCCACTGCTGCTTTTCGTGCTGAGGGAGCTGCTGAGACTCTGGAAACTGCTGGCCGACGACAGACTTTCTGGAGCTGTGCAGGTGGTGATCGATCCAACGTCTGCAAACTCGCGGGCGAATCGAACCTTCACCTCATGCTCCGCGATTTTCGACGCAGTACTGTCGTTGCCGCTCTGTAAAATAAAAAAGGAACACCGTTAAATTTATCCTCCCATTTCGATTTATCATTCGACCTGGAAAACTAGAGATACAGCTCTAGGCGAAACGTGATCCGATAACCAACTGCTTTTACAAAAAAGTAGATAAAGAAATCTCGATAATCACACCGCGACCCTGAACTCATTCAATCCCAAACTCTTCATCGCGGCCTCGCGTTAATTATCGCGAAACTTTCCGTTAAAGGCTTACGCCCCAACGAGCTTAAATAAACTACATCTGCTCCTGTCAATTCACAGATATAAGAGCTGCGAGTTGAATCGAGCTTTACACGGGGACTCGGGCCACGAGTTAGACGCAAAATACCAGCGGCGTGGGCGATGACGACGTCCTTGCCGGGATCACGGCGGCACGATTTAACAACTTATTAATATACTCCATTTCTCGCGAGACGAAAGAACAAAGATGCGTGTCCAGCGAGCAATCGACGTTCACTAAAAGCGTGCCTCGCGTCAGCTGATGGTAGCAACGTTCGCGGATTTCTTTGAGAAATTGCGCAACTTATTCGTTGGTGAGACTAATTATAAAATATACCGTGAGGCTGGGCAGCACAAGGAGAGGGAGATGAGATTTTGTTTTGTCGGATCTAGCATCAGTCTCGTTCGTGAAACGATGCCAGGAACAGTTATGAATGGATGGTGGTCCGCGACAAAAAAGTACCTCGATCCGTATCGTCGACGTACCGTTTTACGACCTGATCGCGTTTCACGGTGTCACAGCAGAAGCTGAAGAACTGATTCATTCGGTAGAAGAAATCGAAATCTAAATCGAGATCTAGAAGCGTGGACCTTCTGTGCGAAAGTTGGTACGGTGCAAGAGATATTATGCGAGGAAGTGTTAGAAGACGGTCGCGAACGTGAGCGACGTATCGGTCGCAAGAAGAATTAGGAGAGGTGTATCGCGCGGTTTACCTTGCGGATGAGATTCCCCATGACTTCCCAAAGGACCTCCACTTTCGGCTGCCACTGCCAGCCGATATGAAGCCATATTTACCCGCAGGTTCACGGAACCCCACGTAGTGAACTTTCTTACTTTCTCCCCGCCTATTTATCCTCACCCCTGACACGTTTATTTTCGACGACACGGACCGTCTTTCGTTTGCCATTCACCCCTTTCCCGCATCGTGTACTGTTTTCGAAGTTCCCTTCCGTTTCCGAGCCGGAAGACAGCTCTCTATGCGATACTTGATGATCCTTTCTCTTTTTTCTATTTATTCAATTCAATTATCGCTGGAAAAAGTTTCCCCCATTTTATTACGCTCATAATTTTATATCCACCTGACTAGTCCAAACCTTATCTCGGGAAATTCATTACAAGCTCTCATCTATTCAATTTCCATGAAGGAAAGCGAAACAAACTGGCCGATTTAACGAGAAGGCGAGCCAATTAGAAATGTATCGATGCGTTTTGCACCGATTAAACTGTGATCGTTCCACGTCGAGCACAATTGCACGAGCCGTCTGATTTTTGCGCATAATTAAGAAGCCGATGCCGTGGCTTCTCCGATTAAACACGTGAGATGGATCGCGTCAGTGCTTGGGTAAAGCTTTGCACGGGAAACAAACGCATTTAGAAAGTAGAACATGCAAACCGCAACATGCCTCGCAAATCCAACACGCCAGCTGTTGTGTACCAATTACTTGTGTTAAACACGTGTTCCTTCACAGAATAAGACATTAATATCATGAATATTAATGTCCCCCTTTTTTTGTACCTGCTCGAGTTGCCTCTGTTACGTTCGTGCAATTATTTACACTATTAACAGATTATGCTTCTTCTGACTCTTACTTAATTGTGTGCAACCACAGTGGGTGTAGGGGCAGCGATCTATAAATTGTAAGGAATATAATTCGTCGAATTTTGCTCACAATGGGTTATCCACATTCACAGTTCGATTTAATACGAAAGGAAAGGAAACAATTCATTCCCATTGGGAATGGATACTTGACACGATGATCGTGATCAGCAACGCATAACATTTTGCAAAACCCAGACACGCAATGTGGCCAATATTATACATTTCTACGCGAATGAAGGACCTTCGCCAATTAAAAACTTGGCGCAGAACAATGAAACACAATGCTAGAACCAACTGCGCAACAATTCAGTTTGGTGCAAAAGAAAATGTGTGCACCTGACAATGCTGATTACGCTTCTCGTTTCGGATGGAGAAACGTTCGAAGCATCCTACAAAGTTTTCCTATTCGGAGCACGGCCTTCGTGTTCACGCAAATGCGCCACAAGTTACTTCGATCACGGGCTCGCGGCAAATCGATTGAAAACGTATAGAAACGTTCAGAGGCGATGGTTGTATGACATTTGCAAGTAACCATGAAACGTGTTCATTCTGATAAGACGACAATGAATAACGTTTTCGAAGCTGTGTCACGGTTTTTTTTATCGACAACAAACATACCGCGTCAAATTTTGACGCAAACGACAACATACAGGGTGATTAAAAAGAAGCGAGACCCATAGCTACAGATATACACCCGATTTACTTTCACATAGTGTAAAAAGAGGCTCAAGTATGCATACTTGGAAACGGTCAATTCTTCTTAACGAGACAGAGAGTAAAAAGTAATTCCGTCTAATGCGAAACGAGACGGGATCTCCGCCACCAATTATCCAATTCTTCGAACGCTTGAAACAATGAGAACATTTCTATGAACCATAATAGTACATGTATCGTCGATTATTTTATACCGTGGCGCTTTTACTCGTTAAACCCCCACGGTACAAAGTGAACGCGTTCGGTCGAGCACACCGTAGGCGAAGCGTTCAAGCGAGCGAAGCGATGCTATCAGTAGCAATTCCATTCGAAACCCGAGGAGCTCCCGTTCTCCTTATTCGGCGTGTTCTTGACATCGAGACCACACAACACACTGTCGCTATGAGTCATTCCCATCTGGTCGCGATCTAACGGAGAACGTAAGAGACGTATCTTCCTCCCAAAGGGGTGTGTCTCTATCTTTTCTCATCCTTTTATCCGTAGGGACGATTCCTTCGAGCCTCGCATACGTTATCGACGTCAATTAAAACGGGCCACGCAAGACACCTCTCTGTCCAATGAACTTTGCCCGATGGCATTCGATTGGGAACGACGATAAAGGTCAGGCAGCACTGAAACTAGGTCTCAGGATTGCCAAGGAACCTCCTCCTCCTCTTGCTATCATTCGTATCTCTACGAAGAGATTTTGCCGGAAGAACACTTTACCGGAGACGATGATCAACGAAGAATATATCCGTGGTCGAAATTCTAATATTAGCGCAACGCATTCTCCAGTCGATACTCAAGACATCCTCCACCACTACCACCACTGATTACACGGCACGCGACACCATATGTGTACGTGCGGGCGAGTATGTGTAAGTGTGAACGTAAAGTATATCACACAATGTAACTAGGCGATGTTGGTAAAACCTGAGCGTCTCACCTCTCGAGAAAATACGGCTCTTTCGATTGAACGCAACTTCCGCAGCTAGATACCGTCCAGCGTAGAACGAGTTGCTTCTGGGTCGGAAAGGAAAATCAACGACGGTAGAGTCATCGCCACCGTCCGTGCTACGATGATACGCGTACTAACACTTACTGCTAGTAACCCGTTGTCGTAGTCGTAACGTTGAACAGCGCACACGCCGTACAGGCATTATGCTACAAAGATCACCAACTATGGAAGTGGAGGGACACGATTCATGGCACTGGAGGTGCAACGGCGTAGCGCTATCTAGAGTGACACGTGGATACTCGTTAATCGAGTGTTCGATTGCTGAAAGGGTAAAAAGAAGATCGATCGGTCAGTCGAATTGGTAATGGGTTATTGCACCCGTAGAATATAGTGCAAAGCGATTGCAATATGTATTTTAATGGAATTATAGAATAAATAACTGAGTAAAGTTACCAATCAATTTTGTGGAATTATTGTGAAAAGTGGATACATGTTTACCATGAAATTTTCCTGTGTTCTCCTTACGCTTTTATTTCGAGGCATTTCATAAACTTGCAATTCCTGTTCGAAAGCTGTTTGTTATGCAGCATACATAACAATAGCTATGATATATCTAATCTTATATTTATTAATCGACACTTTCACTTGCGTGGAGATAGTTGTACGTCAAGCCTCAGCGCGGTCTAATCGCTCTGCGTGGAATTGCATTAAAGAAGATCGAGAAACTGTCGAATGTTTTAATGAAACAGCATCGATGAAATACCTGGACAAGATGTACAATGTGTTAGTTCGATATTTCCGTAAAGAAAACGAGTGTACGGCCTTCTTTTTTTTTTGGAACGATGTGAAGGACCGGTTCCATTGTTTCGCAACGTGGAAAACAAACCTGTTTCTGGTTCACCTATCAAAAAAAATCGTACAAATATTACAAGAAACTTCATTTTAAGGCCCAGTCTATCGATCATTATAACTGTAGTTTTCTTAATTTCTTTCTTTTCGTAATTTGTTATTCAACCCACGATACCGAAATTGCGTTATCACCGAATGTATATACCTACGATGTACGGTTAGATATCCGAAACGTATTATCATCGCAACTTTTTCACGCATAAAAATAATTTTGCAAATTCGTTGCCAATGTTCTTATTGAACGTCGAAGAAAGATACTCCCGCGCGAGGGAAGAAATTTATTTTCGTTTCAAGGTGCTCCTGGAGATTCAGGGTTTATTTATAGGGGTGCTCCGGCACAACTGTTTGCAATAAAAACACGCAGAAAAGACCGGCAGGGTAAAAAGGGAAATGATAAACCGATAACTATGCTGAATATGCCGTTTTAAAGTTCATTATCTTGTTCGCCTTGTGAACGTATTATCGTTCGTGAGAAAAGGACATACACCTGGGTCTCCTTACACGGCGAATGCGTACCGTGTAAAAAGCGTAAAGTAGAAAACATGCGTTAGACTGTACAAAAAAGCAATATAAAATATGCAGATGCATTCGATGAAAATATTTTATCTGCTTCTGATCTATGGTAGGTATGTAACTGACGTAAATAAACATAATGTATTTAGAAAAGAAAGTCTGTGTAAGTGTAAATAAAACGGGTGAACCGAAATGATGTAAAAAGAGTAAATAAAATACCTTGCGTCGAGGACTTTGCATAGGTGGCGAATTATGAAGGGATGCGGTGATTTCTCGAAGCACTATCCGGGTACCTTCACGAACTGTCCCACCAACGCTTCTTGGACTTGATGACATCTTGAAGATATTCTTTGATGTTAGAAAATTGTCGATGGACCTGTTAAATGCACTCGTCGTTGCACTGTTGATGAACACGGGCACGAAGAGAACTTGTACAGAATCGTGTAATGTTTCACATATAAATGGAAGAACTCAAAATTGTTAAAGTTAGCATTCGCACTGCATATTCCTCGACAATGCGAACAAATGACACAATTATCTTGGAGCATGTATTCACAATTATTGTAGAACGTTGTAGCAGCTGGCTTGTCACTTATATGTGATTCAATATTGGAACAATTAAGTAACTTTTTTTCGTCGAAATCCCACGCACACGTACTTTTATACCGCCACCGTTGTTTAGCATGCAGCCGCTTTCTTAACGGCCGTCCAAGCATTTGACAACTTGAATGTAAGCGGAACAGCCAATCCCAACGCAGTATTGCGTTCGTTGAACAGCCGCCGTGGCGCTGCGATATAATTTTTACTGCCGATAATATCGGCCCAAGCATTTGAGTCTATTTAATCACAGACGAGATATGGAATAGACTTATCTCCACATGGAATTTTGCGTCTCACGTTCACTGCCATACCGACCTGGAAACTTTAGACTGATTTAAGCGTCCTCTATTCATGAATAGCGGTCAGCTCAAGAACTATTATTTACTGAAGAACTATTGTTGGTAAAGAGAGTAAGTGGTAAAATTGGTGATTGCATAATAAATAATACCGTTTGGCCCTCATCACGAGGATGTTGCTGTGGATGGAGACCCTCGCGGCCCTAGCCAGCGCTCCTATCACTCTCCATTTACAAAAATAATTATTTACAAATTAAACGCTACTTCCTTCGAATGCTTATTTGTAGTAGGCTTGATATGGAACCGCTATGCAAAATAACAAGTGAAGGAAGTATCAACAAATAAATAATGCTATTTACATAATTCTACTTATTTCTACAAGAAATTTGAGAAATTCTAACCTGTTGGCGAGATCGCTGGGCACTATGGTGCAGCGTCACTCTGCTACTGCGCATTCCCGCCTGCCAGCGTCGCAACAATCGATCTTCGATTATTCTTTCGATACTCGAAGCAAACGATAGGCACGTTATCAAATAAAAGGGACGCTGTGGAACAGAATAATAATTGTAATAATTTTGCTAGGAAATACAGAATATATTGCAAGTAAATGTAATTTAGAGCTGAAATATGTATATGCATTCATAAAAGTTGATATGTATACATATTCGAATCGATGAAATAATGCACGGAGGCAGACTCCACTTACTACGCAATATTCTCTCAATTTTTGTTAATATATAAATTAATATTAGCAAAAAAGTTCAGAAAAAGGCAGAAGGCGGAGGAATGAATACAATTTTAATCATTTCTTGCCTTCAGGAATACATTAAACTTTGCCACATACGTTAATTCGACTTACACTTTGAACACGCCTAATCACTACGAGATCTACGAAGTGAAACGGGACATTTTCTATTGTGGTTTCACGAAGCTCACGAACGTAGCTTTAAAGCTAATTATCATTATGAATGAATTTTATGGCTTCTCTATTTTATTTAAAATATTAATTTTTAAATAAATAGTCCACGTGATGGACAGAAAATTGCGGGCTTAATATTCAGGGTTTACAAATATTTATTGTCAAGTTTTTTCCATACAAAGGTGTATAAACGGCCGCGTCACTACATGCAAGGCAGTGTAAATGGATCACGAAATTTTAATTCTATTTTTAATAATTAGTAGTCTTACATCATCATTCATGCATTCATTCCCTTCGTCGCATCCTCTTTTTTTTTTTTTTTAATTATTAGTACTTCACAATGTACATATACATAAAACTACATACATATACCCGGCTCGATAACGCATTGTTATAATACCTTGCGTTAAAATAAAGCGAATTATATAAAAGAATACTATTCACAATGCTCTCCTTAGCTCAGACCTAATAAAAACAGTTATTTTAAGGACACTTGTTGCAGGCACTTATGTTGTCTAGATTCTTGAAAATAGTAATCATAATAATTCTCCCTAACATATCAATATAATAATCTATCATCGAGTTCATCCACTGCATGAATACAATCACAGAAGATAGCCATAGGCTTTCATGTAAATTTACATTCCTCTATGTAAGGCACTTCTTTTAAACGTCCATAATAAAACAAGTAATATTAAATAAATTCAATGTCACTCAGACACTGCAAAAAATGGTTAACACCTTGTACTGTAAGTCTTAATGTTACTATATAAATATCACCGCTCAAAGGCAATGGATTTAATGGGAAGCGTCGTGTTACTTACGGCAGTGTACAGGGTACACTATCATTAAGCGTGCGTTCATGCGGTCGCGTATACAGTAGCACATGTGCGACATTGCATAGGCAAAACTGTTTTCAGCATTTAAATGATATTTCCTAATAGACAAATATACACTATATGTTTAGTTAAAATAATTCACCATCAGTTAGTAAACAGTACACTTCACCAGGAACTACGAAGTGTTTTTATAAATACATATTAGATTACGTGTACGGGTGTAACTGTGGTGGCGGACGTGACGGTGTAGTGGAATTTTTTTGACTACTAGACGGGGGAGTTAAAAGGGTACTTTCATTTGGGCTCTGTCTGCCAGATTCCGGATTAGAATCAGTTTCGTTTGTGTCGATAGGCGGAATTTCATCCGCTAATCGTTGCTGTGCTTTTTCTAACATATTTAAATCTACTACATGAGTTTGTATACGATGTGATTCATCCATCACTATATTGGGGACTGTAGCTTTAAGTCCAGATCCAGAATTCGATTCCACAGGTGTTATTGTGGACCTTAAAAGGCACTGAGAATCTTCTTCTGCAGCAATCATTGCAAAGGGTGTAAGCCATTTTACGCAGGGTGAAAGTTGCTCCCATGGAATGCGTGACACCCTCAATGCGCATTCTCTTCCTTGTGTATGATAAACAGCTGCTGCTGCCATGTGACTATAAGGGAATTTTAAACTCCCTTCGTCCAATGTTGCTAAATCTAATAACTGAGCTGCCTGTGAATATTGCAGACCTCCATACTGTGGGTAAATGAATGTAGTAGGCCGTGTCCAATCTCCTGATTCAATTTGCATATAAATATTAAGCCATCCAGGAGCAGTAACTGGAGATAAGTTCCAGCCAAGACCTTTCAATATCACCAATTCTTTTCCTAAGATTTCGTCTTCTGTACAAGCCCCATCGGTTACATATGCAAACTCTGCAATTTTGGGTGGATATATTTCTTCAACCTAAAATACAATATACAATTTTGTTAAATGAAGTATTCATTAGAATTAGCAATAATTCTAATGCAATAGAGCATTATCAGCAATCAGCAATAGAACAAAAAATATGAAAAAGTGTACAAACCTTGGCAGCAATAAAAAGACACGTGATACCTATTAATTGTAATTGATTTTTGGGCACATTTTGATGAATGGACAAATATCTATCTATGTAGTCCATTGCAAGATAATAAGTCTCCCTATGTAGCTTGTACACTTCACAAACTTCAATCAACCAGTCTAGCAAAATTGCCCTCATTCTTGGCTGTAGTGTTGGATGCCTTTGAAACATTTGTGGATTCCTTTGAGCAACTGTTTTCTGATCTCCCAAACACATAAGAGACCAAACTTGAGACCCATCAGCCCATGGAAATGATGGCAGAGGGCTCGGTCTATTTGTTGTATTGCTAGAGGATGATGGTGTTAAAAAACATGTTGCAGTCCTTAATTCGGACCAGGTGGCTGGTTCTTGTTGCTCTTTCAATGGAGACACTTGATGTGGGATACATGAATTTTCTAATGAATGTACAGACTGACAGGACTCTGTGTATGATGTATTCGATACTGCTGGTATTTTACTAGGCGGATATACATTTTCCGAGTCCTCTGAAAGTTCTGTTGCTCGTCTTTTACGTTTTACAGATTGTGTTCCTACTTTGCCACCTTGTAAATAAGTCTGTGGCTTTTTTCCATGTAAACTAGATTGGAAAATAAAATGATTTTGTTCTTAGTGATAGTATTCCAACAATGTTAGATGAATCGTAGATTTATATAAAAGGGAGCTGTGTCCTTAACCCGGAGGAAAAAATATTTTTGGAAGTTAGTAGAGAAGTACGTGTTACTGCGTCTAACATTTTTTTCTAGCCATGTACGTTCCATATAAGGGATAAAAATGCTAGAAAATACTAATAAGGTATCAAGGAGACCGTAGAATAAACATCCATGCATATATTACTCGTATAATACGGCTGGGCCCTTGAAAAGTGGGTGCTACTTGAAGAAGGTTATACATGCATATTTCTGAATTTTTTTTTAAAATGGAACGTTCAAAGAATTATTTCAATCAGGCGAATCCATTCCGAAGGTGTTCCGAATAATTTTATACGGCTAATCGAAAGAATAGAATGGAATTTCAATAGCAAATGGAAAGTCGTTAGCTTACCTTGTCTGTGGCATTTTGCTGCAGAATTGTTGACGTGTTCAAAATATGTTTCACACGCGAGGAGTTTTTTTTAATATGAACACAAATTGGCCAATGCTTTAATCAAGCGTTTCCCCGAGTTTTATAGTATTCACTTGACAATTTAACCAGGAAAATGCCGAAAAGTAAAAGAGCGCGCCAAGCTTACACGCACCCGTTCGCCATAATGCACGTATACTTGGCTGCGTTTGATTCAATATTTTATGTCATAACTTTACACACGTTAATCGTTTCGAAGCGTGAAAATTCCTTAAAGTCTTTTCTAATACAGTTTCAAGCCTCGAAATATCACAGAACTGTAAATTCTTCAGAAAAATACGAGACGTGGAACTCGAAGCGCGGGAGACCAGCGCGCGAAATGATGACCAACCCCTGCTTGCAATATGCCACTGTCACGCCCTCTATATGTATAACATAACCTCAAAGGGGCAACAAAATTTAGAATTTTCACTGATTAGCTTCTTTGAAGTTCTATCGTTTGTTTCCACCGTATAAACACTATTATTTTCACGTGCATGCACGAAATTTCAGGGCTATGCAAGCCTGCTGCTACGTTGGCGTCCTTTGACAGATGCCTCGTTCTTGCGAAGCATTTACAGTGCAAAATTTGACAAAATTTTATAAATATTGTTGTCTATTGCTCACGAGAGATGTGCTTTAGGTTAGCAATGTAATACATTTGTATTTTAACACGAAATAACGCTTGTAGACAATGCATAAATCCAGGGAGTCACAGCACCAACGCGTTCTGCGCATCTATGTTTCCCGCTCGATTTTACCACGACTTTTTTGTGGAACACAGAAAAATATTATTATAAATAAATGCACCACATGCAACTGAACTTATTTTAGTTTGTAATCGCGTAAAAACAGGTACATAAACATTAAATAATACTCTTAAATCGTGAACAGAACGCTGCTTATTACTTTCGCGGGAACACCAACCAGTAGACACCGGTCGTTTACTCGGGGCGCTGCTGTGCAACAGTATATGCGATTCCTATTGGCCGCTACGAGAAGCACAGCTGGCGCTCAGCTGATCTGCTGCACACACACTAACTAGAGTAATGCATTCATGCACTTAACGCCCTGATCACGCGGGAAATGTGCGCGCGTAAATTGTTGCTTCCGTATATTTTATTGTGAATCATAAAAATAGAAAAGGGCAATTACATTTCATCAAATACTATAAATCCTAAAAAAGGATATACCAAAAAATAGTTGTAAAGCGTATGTTAATAAGATCACAATAATGTTATTAATGTGCGGCGGATGAAGGACGTAAAACTTTTCATACTGGGACGTGTGCGTTTTCTTTCTTCTTTATCCCTGAATGCGAAAGGAAACGAAATTTTAAATGAATACCAATCTTAATATTGCACATTTCTCTTCTTCGTTTAATTGCATTATTACTTTTTTAACCAGAATATTAAGTTACAAATACTCATAGAGTAACAGAGATAGCCTCTATAAAGGCGCGAACGGTCGTCAGCATTTCGCAGTTATTTCATTAGATTTCACAGGATTTCTATAGAATTCTATAGATCAATTTCAAATTTACTTATGCTAACAATTAATCATCGAAATATGCAATTGTTCTTCCAATCATTATAATAGCGCCGTAGTGTATTTCGTTTGTTTTATTCATTTAGTTCGGCCCTTTTTTATCAACTGAACATTGCGGTTTCCGCACCCACCCACATATGGCGCTTTCGTCGCGCTTACAACTTTGTGGAACATTCTGCTATCTATTTCAAACCTTTCCAATGCTGTTCTTCTAATTTTATAGAATTTATTTATTTTGTAACGCATGTAACCATCATTTAAATCTATCTTCAAATACTAACAGCTATAATGAAATTTTCCTTTCAATAATTATTATATAAAAAAGTTTATCGAATTCATCGAAACCACATTTCTTGCCGTGACTGTATAGGCAGTATTACTCAAGTAAGATTGTATTAATGGAAAAATTATTTTAAGTTTCGTGTTCTGTTCTATTATTTAACCTATCGTTTATAGCATCATACATTTTATAGTAAAAAGTGCAAGCCTATAAGAGTGTGGGCTCCATGTTCATGGAATCCGATACTGTGTTTGGTAGAAAACGTTCTCAATCAGTTGGCAATCCTCGACGATAGTGTCGCCGTAACATGGGGTTCTTGACCGAGGTAGACAGCCCTGGTTTTCTGGAAATCGTCAGTGGTCCGGGGCCATTAAACGCGTTATATATGTATTGCAATTTGATCCCGTAGCGCTCAACCGGAGAGTAATTTACGCGAATTCCTGGGCATCCGGGTCTCTGCAGGTGGGCCTCCAGGGTTTCTTCTCACGTCTGATGCCTTTGGTGTCGCAGCAATTGCTACACCGTTTGGTTGCACGCATAACATTCGAGATCTGTCACACCGAACATTTGAGAAAGATTATCCTTGCTAACATTGTTCCGCCGATTTTTAGCTACGTACGTAGACACATTTTTCCTACTTTGTTCACTCGTTTCTATTGTTCTATACTTGATCTGTCATTGATCACAACGTCAGGAATAATAATGTTTCGCTTATACGTTGTCAGATATTATCCTTTTTTTTATTATTCCGCATGTATATATCCTCAAGAAATTATTTTTTTTATGCAATTATTCCATTTGTAGGTCATAAAACAAAATCTTGTGTTCCTGAGAATATGGGTATCACAGGTGGATTGGTAGATACTAGAGATCAGCAACTATTGAAGGAAGCAGTAGAAGCAGTTGTTAACAGCTTTGCGAAACATACTCAAGGCTATGGAAGAGGTAAAAAAATTCTTATTTTATATTACAGGTTTTGGGATAGAATAAATGTACACGTTAAATAATTTTTGCTTTAGTAAACGTGGTGGGAGCATTGCAAGAGTTTTGGCAAATGAAAAAAAGTAGGGGCACAGAGCTGCGAAATGGAGCATTAATTATTTATGAGTCTGTACCTGGTACAAGTCCACCTTATGTATGTTACGTTACTCTTCCTGGAGGATCTTGCTTTGGCAGCTTTCAGACTTGTCCTACCAAAGCAGAAGCCCGTAGATCGGCTGCGAAAATTGCTTTGATGAACTCTGTGTTTAATGAACACCCTTCGAGGAAAATAACAGATGATTTCATAGAAAAAGCTGTTGCAGAAGCAAGGGCTAGTTTTGCAAAGCCTTCCACTACGCCTAACAGTGTAGGAAATCAGTCGCAGGTATGTTCTATCTTTAGCGATTGAAATCTTATTGTTATTACTGGGATGTGCAAATATTGGATTGATTTTTTTATTATTAAGGGAAGCGGAGATGAAAAAGAAGACCCTAATACAGGTATAGGAGCATTTCGTTTCATGTTGGAATGCAATCGCGGAAGAACGATGTTAGAATTTCAAGAGTTAATGATTGTCTTTCAACTACTCCATTGGAATGGATCTTTAAAAGCTATGAGAGAAAGACAATGCAGCAGACAGGAAGTAGTTGCTCATTACAGTCACCGAGCTTTGGACGATGATATGCGTACCCAAATGGCGTTAGATTGGGCAGCGAGAGAACATGAAAGCGGCGGTGGCGTTGTTCCCGTGGAGCTGGCTTTGGCTGAAAGAGAACTCGAAGCGGCACGTTTAGCAGGGAGAGAGCTTAGATTTCCTAAAGAGAAAAAAGATATACTGATGCTTGCACATGCCCAGGTGTGCCCTCAGTGATTTTGATTACGAAAAGATCGTGCAATCTGCAAAAAGAGGAGATACGAAACTGGTTTTAAAAAAGCTGGTGTTATAGGGAATCTATATGTTTTTTATTGACATACAATGTCGCTATACCGTCAAATGCTTTATCGTTGTCTAGCATCAAGACGTATAATCAATTCCGTCCTTTTTAAAAGTATTTTTTAGTGATAATAGAATATTAATGGAATTATAAAATTAATCTATTTTTAAGAATATTTTAAGTGCGACTGCCATTATGAGATACGACAAAAGAGACGTACAAGATATTAAATTTTAAATCAAAATTTTTCACTAGTTGTGTATACACATGCGCTTTGATATAAAGTCACGTCTTCCATTACGATTTTACATCTTTCCTATAATCATACCATTACATTTTTTAGTATATAGCGAAAATGCTTGGTGATATACTGCTTGCCTATAATATCAGAGAGATACAAATGATTTCACTTTCTTGGATGTACGAGGTAGAACTAAATACGTTTTTGCCTCGGACTGAGAACGTGTTAATTCATATTTATCTTTTATGAAAATATCGTTCTACTTTTTATATTTATATCATATTTACAAAATATGGGCACATTTGCAGTACATAAATATCGTTATATACAAGATATCAATTGTTTTAAAAATATTTTATTACTATTTTTAAGTATTGATAAATACATGTTTTAATAAAGTATTATCATTTTAAATACATGGTTTTCCATCAATCCTTTTTTTATATCATACTGAAGATTGCGTAGTAAGCTTAATGGAAGCTGCTTCTGACATTCTTATGCTTTCTATTTCTTCTTCTTGCATTGCACGTGCTTGTACCTTGTCTATAATTCCAAATTCTTTTGCTTCAGCAGGACTCATAAAATTATCCCTTTCCATACGACGTTCTACAAAGTCGTAATATGTTGCATATATTTTTTTAAAACATCTTTCAGATATACATACCCACTTTCTCCAAGTCCACACCCGTGTGTTTAACGTATAAATGATTAATTTGCTTTTTAAGTTTCAATATCTCTAAGGCCTGTATTTGTATATCTGTAGCTTGACCAGATACTCCCCCGGATGGTTGATGTGTCATAATTCTTGCATTAGGCAAAGAATGACGCATACCTTTACTTCCTGCAGCCAATAATAAACTGGCCATCGAACATGCTTGTCCAACACACCATGTTGCAACAGGGGGTAATACATATTGCATGGTATCGTATATACCAAGTCCTGCAGTTACACTTCCACCAGGGGAATTAATATACATATGAATTGGATTTTTACTACTTTCCGATTGAAGAAACAGTAGTTGAGCAATTACTACTGAAGACACGTTATCTGTGATCTATAAAATAACATAATTGTCTTCTATTATTTTAAGATTACTTTTTTGTTGTATAGAAAGATTAGAATTCATTTCCTTTTTTAATCAAATAATAAAAAATGGTAAAAATTCTAATAGCATAAAGGGAGATGTATTATAAATATACCGGGCCCATTACGCACACAATCCTCTCTTTCAGAAGACGTGAGTAAATGTCATATGCACGTTCACCTCTTCCAGTTTGTTCTATAACAATGGGTATATAATTTAGGTACCGATTGTGTATCCTTTGATAAGAGACCTACAAGTTTAATAATTATAATACTTTCAATAATATTTTACAGAAGTTAGGAAAAGTAAGAACATATTATTACACAATTCCAATATTCTTTTTTAGACTGTAATATACTTACAGAAGTTTGCAGTAAATTGTTTAGTTTTCTTAACAACATTTTGATAATTTCAAGTCTACTATTTTTATTAAACCCAGATATGTGCAACTGAAAACAATATTTTGCATAAGGGACTAACGAATGATTCTCGGGTGCGCTTTATTTAAGAAAATAAGAAACAAAACATAACCTAAATAAAAATTTATTCCTATATACCGATTAATTGGTATCAATAGAAATCACTTCATTAACACAGCCGCAATGGTTATATCATAGTGAAACTAAGTTGTTCCGAGTAATTTATTTATCGTATTATTATACTTGACTCCTCTAGGTTATATTTTATTTCTTTTAGATTTTGCGGTTTTTTATATGACAAAATTTATAATATATTCCATTTTTCCATCGTTAATTTTCAACTCCGGCAAAAGTTAGTAAATTACTAATAATTTTCTACGAAGTTGCTCTCCAAACTAACTTGTTTTTTAAGTGTGACGCGTGAGTTTTATGTGTTCCTTTTGACGTTATATGTATATATAGAATATTTTTCATTGCTTTCTAATCGCATTCTGCATCCTGATCCATGAATAATGGAACACCCTATATGAACTGTTTATTTATTTGTATTGTGATAACTTTAATGAAGATGATTATTTCTATTTATAAATATACACATCCTTATAATATAGCATTTTTATAATATCATCATCATCATTACAACCTTTAAAATATTATTTTTTATAAAAAATTTGACAATTCGGTTGAGAATAGTGCCGAAGCTATATACCAAGCCTTTTCCAAAAGTGAATCAGATTGTTCCTTGAACCGAGAGCTTCAATTTGAGAGGTCGTTGATTAAAATCGGCCAGGCAGAAGCCGAGGTAATTGAATTTGTTTAAAGAAATTATAAACAAATGCGATTACTGCCACTTCCTGACGAGATACATCAACGACCAGAGGACATAAATTAAAGCCAGAGGCATAGGGTACCATCTCCAATAGGTGTGAACAACATTCCATGCGCAGATCATTTGTTATAAACAACTAAACAATTAAAATTGTTATTACGGCCAACTGCATATAGTTACAGCGACGGGGTATTTTTTATCGTGTAGCTTATTCGTTTCCCTTTCATTTGACATCACATTTATTAAAAAACAACGTCCAGGAGCCGAGATAATAATATTTTTAAATTTCGTCGGTAACGATATGTCGAAAACGGTACAAGTGGCGCCATCTCGCGTTTGCGGCCTTTCTCGCAGTTTTCCGCACCGCCAAAACCGAATTCCTGGATTACATCGTAAATTTAAACAATTGCGTTTTTCTCGGCTCCTAGTGCGTCGATTTAAACCCGGCTTGTCTTAAATTAAAGCTACGGACCATAGCTCTCCCCTCCAGCAGTTGCAACAATATAGCATTTGTGGTTCAAAAGTTATTAACAATTGAAATATTGGCAAAAATGCACTTCGGGTCACTGCAATTATCTCGGCTCCTGGAGGCGCTACATTAATGATCAGGTGCTTAAAATAAAGGTAAAGGATGCCGCTACACGGCAATAAACGATTTATAAATGCTGGATGCGCCGTTTATTTTGTATAAACAATTTAACAATTCGATTTAGAATTGCACCGAAACTATACACGAGGGCCGATTTCGTGGTGGATCAGATTATTCCTTGGACCCAGAGCTTCAATTTGAGAGGTCGATGATTCAAATCGGTCCAGCAGAAACCGAGATAATTGAATTTGTTTATAAAAATTGTAAACAAATGCGATTACTGCCGCTTCCTGACGAGATCCATCAATGACCAGAGGACATAAATTAAAGCTGGTAGTATAAGCTACAATCTCCAACAGCTGTGATCATCATTCCATTTACGTTCATTTGTTATAAACAAGTAAACAATTAAAATTGTTATTACGGCCAGCTGCAACTAGGTACAGCAACGGAGTATTTTTTATCGAGTAGCTTATTCGATTCCCTTTCATTTGAGACGTCGCTGATTAAAATCGGCACAGTAGAACGCGAGATAATTGAATTTGTTTAAAGAAATTATAAACAAATGCGATTACTGCCACTTCCTGACGAGATACATCAATGACCAGATGACATAAATTAAAGCTTGTGGTATAAGCTACAATGTCCAATAGGTGTAATCATCATACCATGTTACGTTCATTTGTTATAAACAATTAAACAATTAAAATTGTTATTACGGCCAACTGCATATAGGTACAGCAACGGAGTATTTTTTATCGTATAGCTTATTCGTTTCCCTTTCATTTGAGACGTCGTTGATTGAAATCGTCACAGTAGAACGCGAGATAATTGAATTTGTTTATAAAAATTGTAAACAAATGCGATTACTGCCGCTTCCTGACGAGATCCATCAATGACCAGAGGACATAAATTAAAGATGGTAGTATAAGCTACAATGTCCAATAGGTGTGATCATCATAACATGTTACGTTCATTTGTTATAAACCATTAAACAATTAAAATTGTTATTACGGCCAGCTGCAACTAGGTACAGCAACGGAGTATTTTTTATCGAGTAGCTTATTCGATTCCCTTTCATTTGAGACGTCGCTGATTAAAATCGGCACAGTAGAACGCGAGATAATTGAATTTGTTTAAAGAAATTATAAACAAATGCGATTACTGCCACTTCCTGACGAGATACATCGATGACCAGAGGACATAAATTAAAGCCTGTGGCATAAGCTACAATGTCCAATAGGTGTGATCATCATAACATGTTACGTTCATTTGTTATAAACCATTAAACAATTAAAATTGTTATTACGGCCAGCTGCAACTAGGTACAGCAACGGAGTATTTTTTATCGTGTAGCTTATTCGATTCCCTTTCATTTGAGATGTCGTTGATTAAAATCGGCACAGTAGAACGCGAGATAATTGAATTTGTTTAAAGAAATTATAAACAAATGCGATTACTGCCGCTTCCTGACGAGATCCATCAATGACCAGAGGACATAAATTAAAGATGGTAGTATAAGCTACAATGTCCAATAGGTGTGATCATCATAACATGTTACGTTCATTTGTTATAAACCATTAAACAATTAAAATTGTTATTACGGCCAGCTGCAACTAGGTACAGCAACGGAGTATTTTTTATCGAGTAGCTTATTCGATTCCCTTTCATTTGAGACGTCGCTGATTAAAATCGGCACAGTAGAACGCGAGATAATTGAATTTGTTTAAAGAAATTATAAACAAATGCGATTACTGCCACTTCCTGACGAGATACATCGATGACCAGAGGACATAAATTAAAGCCTGTGGCATAAGCTACAATGTCCAATAGGTGTGATCATCATAACATGTTACGTTCATTTGTTATAAACCATTAAACAATTAAAATTGTTATTACGGCCAGCTGCAACTAGGTACAGCAACGGAGTATTTTTTATCGAGTAGCTTATTCGATTCCCTTTCATTTGAGACGTCGCTGATTAAAATCGGCACAGTAGAACGCGAGATAATTGAATTTGTTTAAAGAAATTATAAACAAATGCGATTACTGCCACTTCCTGACGAGATACATCGATGACCAGAGGACATAAATTAAAGCCTGTGGCATAAGCTACAATGTCCAATAGGTGTGATCATCATAACATGTTACGTTCATTTGTTATAAACCATTAAACAATTAAAATTGTTATTACGGCCAGCTGCAACTAGGTACAGCAACGGAGTATTTTTTATCGAGTAGCTTATTCGATTCCCTTTCATTTGAGACGTCGCTGATTAAAATCGGCACAGTAGAACGCGAGATAATTGAATTTGTTTAAAGAAATTGTAAACAAATGCGATTACTGCCGCTTCCTGACGAGATCCATCAATGACCAGAGGACATAAATTAAAGATGGTAGTATAAGCTACAATGTCCAATAGGTGTGATCATCATAACATGTTACGTTCATTTGTTATAAACCATTAAACAATTAAAATTGTTATTACGGCCAGCTGCAACTAGGTACAGCAACGGAGTATTTTTTATCGAGTAGCTTATTCGATTCCCTTTCATTTGAGACGTCGCTGATTAAAATCGGCACAGTAGAACGCGAGATAATTGAATTTGTTTAAAGAAATTATAAACAAATGCGATTACTGCCACTTCCTGACGAGATACATCGATGACCAGAGGACATAAATTAAAGCCTGTGGCATAAGCTACAATGTCCAATAGGTGTGATCATCATAACATGTTATGTTCATTTGTTATAAACAATTAAACAATTAAAATTGTTATTACGGCCAACTGCATATAGGTACAGCAACGGAGTATTTTTTATCGTGTAGCTTATTCGTTTCCCTTTCATTTGACATCCCATTTATTAAAAAACAACTAGCAGGAGCCGAGATAACAATTTTTGTAAATTTAATCGGTACCGATGTGTCGAAAACGGTACAAGTGGCGCCATCTCGCGTTTGCGGCCTTTTTCGCAGTTCTGCGATCCGCCAAAACCGAAATCCTGGAATACATCGTTAATTTAAACAATTGCGTTTTTCTCGGCTTCTAGTGCGTATTTTTTAACCGAACTTGTCTTAAATTAAAGATATGCACCATAGCTCTCCCCTCCAGCAGTTGCAACAATATGGCATGTGTGGTTCAAAAGTTATTAACAATTGAAATATTGGCAAAAATGCACTTCGGGTCACTGCAATTATCTCGGCTCCTGTAGGCGCTACATTAATGATCAGGTGCTTAAAATAAAGGTAAAGGATGCCGCTACACGGCAATAAACGATTTATAAATGCTGGATGCGCCGCTTATTTTGTATAAACACTTTAACAATTCGATTGAGAATTGCACCGAAACTATACACGAGGGCCGATTTCGTGGTGAATCAGATTATTCCTTGGACCAAGAGCTTCAATTTGAGAGGTCGATGATTAAAATCGGTCCTGCAGAAGCAGAGATAATTGAATTTGTTTATAAAAATTGTAAACAAATGCGATTACTGCCGCTTCCTGACGAGATACATCAATGACCAGAAGACATAAATTAAAGCTTGTGGTATAAGCTACAATGTCCAATAGGTGTGATCATCATAACATGTTACGTTCATTTGTTATAAACAAGTAAACAATTAAAATTGTTATTACGGCCAGCTGCAACTAGGTACAGCAACGGAGTATTTTTTATCGTGTAGCTTATTCGATTCCCTTTCATTTGAGACGTCGTTGATTAAAATCGGCACAGTACAACGCGAGATAATTGAATTTATTTAAAGAAATTATAAACAAATGCGATTACTGCCACTTCCTGACGAGATACATTGATGAGCAGAGGACATAAATTAAAGCTGGTAGTAGAAGCTACAATTTCCAACAGCTGTGATCATCATTCCATGTTACGTTCAATTGTTATAAACAATTAAACAATTAAAATTGTTATTATGGCCACTGCATATAGGTACAGCAACGGAGTATTTTTTATCGTGTAGCTTATTCGTTTCCCTTTCATTTGACATCCCATTTATTACGAAACAACCATCAATAGTCAAGATAATTGCAGTGACCCGAAGTGCATTTTTGCCAATACTTCAATTGTTAATAACTTTTGAACCACAAATGCCATATTGTTGCAACTGCTGGAGGGGAGAGCTATGGTGCATAGCTTTAATTTAAGGCAAGCTGGGTTTAAATCGACGCACTAGAAGCCGAGAAAAACGCAATTGTTTAAATTAACGATGTAATCCAGGAATTCGGTTTTGGCGGTGTGGAAAACTGCGAAAAAGGCCGCAAACGCGAGATGGCGCCACATGTCCCGTTATCGACTAATCGTTACCGACAAAATTTAAAAATATTATTATCTCGGCTCCTGGACGTTGTTTTTTAATAAATGGGATGTCAAATGAAAGGGAAACGAATAAGCTACACGCTAAAAAATACTCCGTTGCTGTACCTATATGCAGTTGGCCGTAATAACAATTTTAATTGTTTAATTGTTTATAACAAATGAACGTAACATGTTATGATGATCACACCTATTGGACATTGTAGCTTATGCCACAGGCTTTAATTTATGTCCTCTGGTCATCGATGTATCTCGTCAGGAAGTGGCAGTAATCGCATTTGTTTATAATTTCTTTAAACAAATTCAATTATCTCGCGTTCTACTGTGCCGATTTTAATCAACGACATCTCAAATGAAAGGGAAACGAATAAGCTACACGATAAAAAATACTCCGTTGCTGTACCTAGTTGCAGCTGGCCGTAATAACAATTTTAATTGTTTACTTGTTTATAACAAATGAACGTAACATGTTATGATGATCACACCTATTGGACATTGTAGCTTATGCCACAGGCTTTAATTTATGTCCTCTGGTCATCGATGTATCTCGTCAGGAAGTGGCAGTAATCGCATTTGTTTACAATTTTTATAAACAAATTCAATTATCTCGGCTTCAGCTGGACCGATTTTAATCATCGACCTCTCAAATCGAAGCTCTTGGTCCAAGGAATAATCTGATTCACCACGAAATCGGCCCTCGTGTATAGTTTCGGTGCAATTCTCAATCGAATTGTTAAATTGTTTATACAAAATAAGCGGCGCATCCAGCATTTGTAAATCATTTATTGCCGTGTAGCGGCATCCTTTACCTTTATTTTAAGCACCTGATCATTAATGTAGCGCCTCCAGAAGCCGAGATAATTGCATTGACCCGAAGTGCATTTTTGCCAATATTTCAATTGTTAATAACTTTTGAACCACAAATGCCATATTGTTGTAACTGCTGGGGGAGATAGCTATGGTCCGTAGCTTTAATTTAAGGCAAGCTGGGTTTAAATCGACGCACTAGAAGCCGAGAAAAACACAATTGTTTAAATCAACGATGTTATCCAGGAATTCGGTTTTGGCGGTGTGGAAAACTGCGAAAAAGGCCGCAAACGCGAGATGGCGCCACATGTCTGATTATCGACTATCTGGCTTGGCTATTCATACATCTCGTGTTTGGGGCCGGTGCAGGCATAGTTGTTTAGTGTTGTGTAGTCCCTTTAAATTTAATGTGAGTGGAACAGATAAAAGTTTTAAGACGTATTGATAAGCTGCAGTTAGTTTAAAAGTATTTACTATTATTTTTGGTTTCATTTGGGATTAAGAATTTCCGGTTAGTACATTCAATTTTTCTTTACTTTCATTGAGGTTAACCTTTTAACCTCAGGTTTTTCTTTTTCGACAATATAATTTCCATAAATGTATAGTTAGAAATTTATGTATAACTGTGCAGAAATTTTTATTTTTATAGGAATAATGAACTCAGTGCCATTGCTGTTCAAAACAGTCTGTCATTCAGTAGGCTCTATTGCTCCAAAATTATTTGCGGTAGAACCGTTTGCAAGAATTATAAATCGAAGTATACAGCACATGTGTGGTAAACAATATTCGTATAGTCTAACAAATATGTATACAAAGCAAAGTTGCTCAGCTTTGTTACAACCATCATCAACAATGTATAATGCGATATGTGGTTTGAAAATGAAAACTATTTTACATCGAAGATGCAGAAGTTGCATTGTGTTATGGAGGAATGATAGAAAATACATAATGTGTAAAGCAAAACCAAGACACAATCAAGTAGAAAGGAAGAAACAGGAATATAAAACGTGGATACTAACACATGCTTCTCAGAGTAAAGTCAGAGAATGGTAGAACGTTATATAACCGGATGTAATTTAAGTTATATATTCAAATAAAATTTCTTTAAATGAAATATATGTCTTCCATTTTTGCGTATATCATGTCTTTATAAAGGAAATGTTGATGCATATATTGTTGTGCGTTTTATTAAGGTGTAGAACAGCAGTTTTTCTCATAATTTTATTAGGATAATTTGTTTCATGTATGTAGTACTTTTAATAATGTAATTTAACATCTATACACGGAAGATGCTGGAAAAAAAATTTCCATTTATTTTCAAGCCTTTTTAGTTCAAGTTATTATTTTCGTTATGGTACATATGAAATAATTGTTTAAATAAGATGGCATAGCTTACTGTAAGGGGGACAGGTCACAGCACAGATATTGCGCAACGATGTATACGGTTTATACTTATTAAAATAGCATGTGTATCCTCTAGGCATTGTGGGAACAAAGGGAAGCACAATGGAATAATAAGACTATTGAAATATTATTTGATTAGCTTACATATGTATTAACATAATTATTTGGCGAATATTTCTTTTTAACGTACCGAACAATTATCGCAAGTATTAGGCGGTGCATGTATGAATGCTACAGGAGCCTTGTCTATTAAGCATGGGGGTGGAACACCACGTTTCTCATTCATTTGTGCGAAATTACTAAAATATGGCACCGATTTATATATTGGCACTAGAATTTTAACAAATTGCTTTTCTCACTTTATTTTATTACATATCGCAACTTTGAATCAAGAAAAATTTGAGGAACGAATATTAATTTTTCGTATGTTTCGGATTTCATTTTTATTTTTTATACTTCGTTTAACTAGAAACAACTTTATTGCAATGCTATAATTACATCTGCTTTTCTGTTTAATTACATTTACGTATTCTATGGAAATGTTTTTTTAACTTAAATTTAAGAATCAAAAATCATCAGTGGAGGTATTTCGGCAAGGGAAAAGTAAAAACTACCATGTTCGAGCTGTTTACGTTGATTTCGTCCCATTTATCATTTATCTTAGCGGCCGAAATATCTCTCCACAAATCTATTTGTACAGAAGAGACTCCACCCGACCAAGTCTATAAATAAGAATAATAATGATGTACAAGTTTCGTCTTAATAAAATATATAAAAGGCCATTTAATTTTTATTTCTTAGTTCCTATCTTTTTACAATTCCTATTTTAGTTATTAAAAGGTCGATACCTTTTGACAATGCAGAGCCCACTTATAAATCATTTTGTTCTCCATCTTCAAGCATACTTTTTGCAATCGGTTCAACAGCCTCATGGCTGCACGCTTTTGAGATTTGATCATGCAGTAATATGCCTTTAGTAATATGTATCTAGAGTAATTCGAATTTATAAATATTCCTTTC
Source organism: Nomada lathburiana (assembly GCA_963667235.1). Lineage (NCBI taxonomy): Eukaryota > Metazoa > Arthropoda > Insecta > Hymenoptera > Apidae > Nomada > Nomada lathburiana. Next base: position 10,251,531 of record OY763909.1, read on the forward strand.
TAGTACCGCAATTCAATCACCCAAAAATGACTCTGGTTCAATTATACCTGGGTGTTACGATTGGAACAATCTTATGGACTTTCTTAGCATCTTCGAACATAGCTTTTATTTGTACCATAATTGTAGCTGCTTCCGTATTTCTGTTATTTATTTGATGAACTATCGCGAAAAGAATAGCACGGATTATCGTGAAAATTTGTACGAAACTATTTTAAAGTTTGATTTAAACTATTTAAAGTATAAGTACCATAAAGGATTAGCAATCCTTCGAGTTTTCTTAAATACGTCATTGTTGCTGCTACTATGTGTTCATCCATGACAGGAATACTTTCTACATTTCTACCGCTCCATACTTTTGCAGCTTCCCACTGTTCAGTTCTAATGCACCTTCCAGATTAATTTAGTTAACTATTCAATTGATTTTTGCATGGTAACAATAAGTACGGCTAAATATATATTTATTTCTGTATCTACAAAAATCGAAGCATCAGCTTAAATCGGCGTACCATAGCCACATCGAAGTAAAGTATCGTCTTTCTGCTTCTGGATCATGCAGACTGATCATCTGCTCACCTTCACGGAGAAAATATTTTTCGCATGCTTGAAAAGTGAGAATCGTCAGTCCGGTATCCAAATGAACATCAGCGCAAAGTGCATAGTACCAGGTACGTGCAGATTTATCCAAATTGTGACCGGACACAAATTCTACAATTGTGTACAAAAAATTTGCGGATAATTATCTCAATGATTATATCGGCCATAATATATGCAATCGTTTACTACCTAGTTCTCTTAATTGCGTGACCACTTCCGGGTGTCGACAAGAGATCATTAATAGGTGAGCCAATCTAGGCAATATCAGCAGCTTCAGGAACGTTGATCCGATCGTACCGGCTAATCTACTGCAAATGAATCCGATCGCGATAGCGTCCGAAATCTGCCCCCTAACCCAACGAGAAAAAAATATCCCTGCGTAAAGTTCGGCGATCACGTTTAATTCTTGAAGCTCGGACGCTCCTGGTTTTTCGTTGCAAATATTCAGACCCTTTTGCTCCAAGCGCGAAATTACGCTCCTGTTGATAACGTTTAATTTTCTACAATTCTGCATAACTAATTTCTATTCGAAAGGTCTCACCTATCCGTATACATGTGCGCTGTAATCAGCATGTTAGTGTAAAAGGTGCAGAGTAAGAGGAAATCTTTGCGGGCATCTAAAGCCGCGTTCAAACCCCAAATCGCGGCAAGTCTCGCGTGCTTTTTCATTCCTTTAATCTATAGAAAAACGATTAACATTCTAGCTTAACGTGTGTTCAATGAAATTTAATTACCCGATAGAGCTCGAACATCTGTGCCAAACACTCGGCTAGCTGTTCAATGTAATTCACGCTGTCCTTTTCATCGTTGTTGTTAAACGTGTACTCTGTAAAGCAAGTGAGCTTGAACTTTAATTTGATTAGCTGCACCATCGAATTCAAATCGATCATCATGTCCAACTTCGGGAATGCGTATCCTAATTTCCTTATTGCTATTTCAAGGGACTGGGTAGCCTCGGCAATGGAGCCGGATTCCAAGAAGCACTGCCCCTGTAGGGTATGTATCTTCGCGGAGAGATAGGGCAGAATCAGCAATTCGTCTTCGCCCGTTTGGAATAGCTTTATGTAATGAGCGGATTATAATAAACGAGCATTAACATTGCGTGCGAAGAATTAAATCACCTCTCCGAGAACTGTCTCACTTTCTATCAAAAGCTTTCGTGCTTGCGGTATGTTGGAAGACATCAGGCAAATTTTGGCGAACTCCAACAGGGCAGTCAGAATCATTTCAGTTTTTCCTGAAGTAACGATTATTTATTTTTACGATTATTGGTCGATACTTCATTGCAATTTGTACCCCGGATATGCTTGTGATAATCGATGCTATGTACCAATACCACGACAGTGATCGAGCATCTGAGTGTAGACGGTCATCAGAATCAGATCGCACTGGCAGCCGGTGAAATCTACGTTAGAAAACGTGGCTGCCGGTCTTCTTTCGATGGTGGGAAACAGGCTCAAGCAAGAAAGTGGTATCTTGCTTTCTGCAATCATAATCAATTGATCAGATATTAAGATAAATATTTAACGCAGATTAATTTACTTCTCCCTTCTCCGTCGGTGACATCCATACTGCTATCTTTCCCGTCGAACATTTCGTCTATGTCCGCAGTCTTTTTCCTATCCTCCTTTCTCGACACTTTTCCTAATAATTTTTCGAACTGCCCTTCCCCGCAGGGCACACATCGTTTTGTATTTTGTTGCAGATACTTCAGTGCTTGGTTGTGCAGCTCCATTTTCTGATTTTCTGTCAACAATCTTCGTCGAATTTTTGTAATATATTTATATATTAAAACGACCCTCTTAACGTGAAAATGATAAAGAATTTATTAGTTCAACCGTATGCTATTAATACCGGTACGTGGTGTCACGGAACATTGTCATTTTGAACCTCATCAGCCCACAAGAAGCGTATCTTGGCAAGTCGGCCAGTACGCCTAAAAATTTCAGCCCTTTAGCAATCGTAGTGAAAAATATTGTCCAGACTATTTGCTTTAGGTAATTAGATACTTGGAACGGTGAGACCAATGCAGCCACAGAACACGTCCATTTCTGAAGAAGGACTTCTCATGTTCTTGATAAAAATGATTGGCCCCGAATTGCTGGAGAAGTCGCCAATTGCACAGCCGAATATTCTTATTTCGAACAGCTTCGTGAGAGCTAATACAGTTTGCAATCCGATGTGGTTAATTAGAAATTGTCTATCGCGTGTAAAATGTGCAATCTTACCAAGTCCAATTTCTCTTTTAGATGTCGTGCCCATCAGGTTTTCCAGCATATGCCTGTTCACCGTTTCGCCAATTATGGAAGCGCATTTTAATAGAAGTTGATCAAGGGGTGTAAGAGAATCGAAAAGTTTCAAGATCATCACTGATGTAACGAGACGTGTGTTACTCGTATGCACCATAGTACCCTCTATTAAATAAATCTATTGCTACTTTTTTTTCTTTACCGTCCATCGAGATTCCAGAGTCTGCCTCTTCGACTGTAAAGCTTTCGGTGAGGCTGCAAACTGATATTATGGTTTCTTCATTGTCCACGCTTAACAGCGACTTAACAACTTCGTTGTCCTTTTCCAATAGTGATACAAGACTGTCCTAAAATGTGGTATTAACATTTATACGTTCAAAAAATTTCGTTTCGTTTAGAGAAGTCTGTGTACTTTAAAGCTCGCTCTATACATCTGCCACTTGTCTGTTCGAAAACCGCGATCGGACTCAGAGTATGCTAAACTCGATACAAATCTAATTCAGATTAGGATAAAATGAATATTCGATAGTTGCATACTATTTTGTCGCCTGAATCATTTATTTAAACTAAACCTCTTTAGCATGGACGTTGGCGGCAACACGTAACCCTTTATGTTTGCTTCCCTGTTAGTTATATTTATTATCTCTAGACCACCAACTTGGTGAAGGCTCACTAAATAACTCTCGATCCAGCCAGGATTCCCAAAGCTTTTTTCCTGTATGAGTCTTAAAGAAATAATGTTCTCAGAACGGTAACAACTGTAATAAATGCTCGCACGACTTCCATGTACAAGCAGTTTACTTTTCAAGTTCTGCTGGTAGACCTTTCACGTTAAGTATTTGACAGGCCAGGCTAGCGTGGAACCACTTGTCTATCCCAACGAGTTCAATGACCTATCGTTAAGAAATTTTCTTGCTCTTTATCAAAATTCAATTTGCATTCGAGAAGGAACGAGCGATTCGTACCTGCCCCCTATTCGAAATGCAAAGATACAAATGAATCTTCGTGTCGAGTTTCTTTCCCAAGCTTATCACAAAAAATGCCATGTCCCTCTTCGTAAGGACATCGAAAATTTGCAAGGATTCGTAGTCAGTGTATTCTGCATCGTCGATCATAATCACCCACAATTCCTCGAAGCAGCCTTTCATCAATTTCAGCAAGAACTTCCTTAGAATCTTTCGTTTGTCCGTCTCGGCAAGAGAATTGTAATGCTGACTGATCGTGAAACGTACACTGAAGGGTTGATTCAGAACGCACAGGAAGTGTGTGTACTTCACGTTGCCCAAACGAAGGAGCAATTTATCCTCGCGTTCTTTTCGCGTGGATGATGGAGTAAATCCGAGGGGTAAGGAGAATATTAAGTTTATCAGGCTGTACGAGACCTGCGCTGAGAGATAAATTACGTCTTGCTGGTATTCCTTTTTTTTTTTTTTTGCGAATAAATTAGAGATATCGAGCGTCGACATCTACATAAAGATATATTTTACTGCAATTGAAGAGTACAAAGTGTCAACCTGGGCGTTCTCCGCCAGCAAGGAAATGTAATTGCAACGAACACCTGCAGGAATATGCTGCGTAAATTCGTCCAACAATCTCGTCTTTCCTATTCGTGGTTCACCTCTTGAAATACAAAACGGATAGTATTAAAGTAGCTGTCAAGCTGAATACATTGCGAATGATCTGAAGAGATGTACTTTATGATTAACGTGTTGTATTTTGGTCGCGATCCGCGATTGTCCGTGTTCGAGGTAGCATATTCGTATAGCTGTTTTAGTATTGTTTTAAATATTTTAATCTCATTGTTGCGACCGAGCAGAGGGTATTTATTCCATACTAAATCCGACACGGTGTATCTGATAAATAGAATATACACATAATAAGTGTGCGAGTTTGAATGAAATATTTCTGCACGTTTTAATTACTTTGGTTGTTCCTGAAATTCGTATATCGGGCCAACATTCGTGATCCCTTTCAAGTATTTCGGTTCTTGCAAAATGAAATGCCTTGCCTCGAGATGAGAAAGCAGGAAACTTTCTCGATCGCACGCCACCTAACAATTATCAGAAATTTAACTAGGACTTCCACTGGAAAATCGTTTGGCGATTCCTTCGAGTCCTACTTTATCTCCATACGCCACCATAAGCCTCGCTGCCTTGTTCACCGCCATTCCAATCACGGTATATTCCCTTCGTAAAATATGTCCCACGACTCCGCAGTAAGTCATCCCTGTGGTTACTCCCACCGAGACCGATTTAATATTTTCCATCGCCACAAGGGACGATCGTACCTTCGAGGCGCACCTCAGGCCAATCTGAGATTCTAACTCGTGCTTGTCGCCTCGTAAACCGAATATACAAAGGAACATTAGGTCTTTATCGAAGAGGGATGTCTTGTTCACGCAACCATGCATGCTTCCAACGATGCTTTATTAAGAAATATCAAGGGAATTGTGTTCAATTCTGCAAGCTTCGGCAGGAATCGGGAGAGTAGATTAAGTCTTACTTGCAAATCAATTTGTAGGCCGAGTTAACCAAGGGAATTAATATATTCTTCCGTACATCTTCCGTGATCACATTGATGAACAGAATTACCACCTGTCTCATTTCTGCCAAATATTCTAGCGGTTCGTCCATTTGCACGGATCGGATCACTGGTCTCAGCATATAGCTCATCAAACCTTCTTTTATCCGAGTCTTCGCTACTTGTATTACCTTAGGCCGTACTGGAATATATATCTTTTAACGTGCGGTATTACATACAGCTATAATCATTTCTCTTGCTTACAGCTGTAATCGACTTGCTTAAATTTATCTTCCTCGTAACTGTGGCCGGCTATACTCAGCATCCTCAACTCCGATTTCTCCTCTACCATATGTTCAGATGAGTACACCGGATTTTCTACATCTGTGTTTTCATTCTCGTCTTTTGCATAAAATAAAGTCATTCTGAAGTCAACGAAAACTACAAGCGATTGATTGTGATAAGTTTGAAAAGAATTTGATACTTTCGCTCGTGCCATCGGAACTGATCAATGCTTCTTGATACCACATGCCCGTGCAAGTTCTGATAAGGGTGTGAATACCATCAGGAAGCGTTTCGTGGTCGTATTCGCTTGGATTCACCCATTGCCAGCTACTGGGGGCAACCAGAATATCTCCGCCGCTAATAAAATGATTACAGAGATTGGTACTTTTGTATTCGATGATAAATACGTATCGTTACCGGCACAGGCCTTCGGCAAATTTTACATCCCACACAGGTTTCCCGGTTATGACATAGTAAGATGCCGAGTTAGGGTCGCCGATAGATGTAAAATATATTCTTCCAGAAGCGATGGCCAATTTTACTAGAAGAGTATTTCACGAACGTCGAAACAAATTGTGCCATTCAACGTGCAATAATGCTAACTAATCTTTAGCTACGTCTAGACGAACCTTTAAGAGTTACTCCAACCTCTGTCTCATAAGTTCCAAAATGTTTTTGGATAGTGCAAGCTGTTTGCATCGCCTCCATTGCCAAATCACGCATCATCATTCCATCGCCAAGCTTCCACATCACTATAAACGCGTCGCCAGAAAATTTCAGCACATCCCCATTGTAAGAGAGGATTTCTTGCACCATTGCGCCAATATAACTGTTAAGGGTTTCTGTTAATTTAGACGGCCCGCCCCTTCCAGTTTTTGTGTACTTCTCGGCAAGATCTGTGAAACCTTTCGCGCAGAGCTTTTCATTACTTTCATCTCTGCGGATTTACGCCCGTCTTTTACAATGCGTCGGCGTTGTACCTGACACGTCGCCGAGCATTAAAGTAGTGTAGTACATTCTAGTCGTATAATTGTCGTAGTTGTCCAAAATTTCATCCGGACACATGGAGGCGAATATTTTTGTGTGGTGCTCCAATCTCAAATCAGAAGAATGCGTCGTGCTGTCCAAATGGTAATTGTACCCGCCGTCTCGGGTATACTCTGACGATTGAATTCAGCATTAATCGGAATTATTGAACGAATGAAAGGTCTGCTACTTTAACTCACCGGCTTCCTCTGCTTTCTTGCGAGACTTTCTCCTCGTAATTCTAGCGGCGCTGTGCAACATTTCAGAGTCCATTTGAATGACGGTACAGGTTCGGTTGACGTAAAGTAAAGGGTTCTCGTTAATGCAACCGATATTCTCTTAAATGAGAGAAAAATTCAGCAACTTCAGGGCGAACATGTGCGTACGTATATTATACATATATAAATAAAGAAATCGAAATGATTTTTGTGTTTTTTCATAAGTGTGTTTATTTAACTCAGTGCCAGACCTATAATCAAAGTCTCGAAGAAGGGAGTCAGCGTTTAACAATGAATACACTTCTCGTGACAATAGACAATATGTGTTTATTTAATAGTCTCGCTATATAGATACTTAATATGACTTGTCGTTCTAACAGATCGCTGCCTACAACGTGACGGCCGAATTTTATTGTGCCTGGCCCTACTAGTTCCTTATTGTGCTTGAATCTATGATGGGTCAACGTCATCTTTGGTTTACTTAAATACTTTCTCTCTCTCTCTCTCTCTCTCTCTCTCTCTCTCTCTCTCTCTCTCTCTCACTCTCTTTCATTCGTTCATTCCTCACACCGTCGGCTGTTAACTAACAAATTGGATTATACTCACTATTTTCATTAAGACGTCGCGACACACGAAATCGAGTCTCGCGAACGTAGGAATTCGTTCTTGCGCGGGTCTCTATGAAATTAATAATGTTTCGTTCTTTCTTTCTCCATTTTCGTGTTTTTTCGTTCTTTCTTCGCGCCACACATGTGGATGTTTGCAACGTGATCGATGAACACATTAGTCTTACGTTGTGTGTGTACAACGTTTCTCTCTGGAAACATATTTTCAATCGTATTTTATGTGTGACACGCGTACATAAAAGGAGATAGCAGTATTGTTACATATGTGTACGTATTAAATGTTCTGCAAATGATTCCATTTAACCCGTAACCACACACCTGTCCGTGAATGATAAAGAAAGGAAATTATATGTACAGATCCCTTCGTTGATTGATACATTTACGACATTCGCTTATCGTGATACCAAAAGGCAACGTTAAAAAATTTCACTAAATGCAAATGGGTGTGATTACCGGTTAATCAGTTTGTCCCTTAAATTAAATGATAACAAGAGTTACGGAAAAGTGAACGCTGCAACGACTGTATAATCTTTTTTTTTTCTTCTAATCAATTTTTCTCACGATATGCTTCGGTTTTGTAACACTGCTTGTAACGTTAGTCGAGGAATCTCGGTCGCTAGTATATTATCTCATCTTGAATGGGTTACATCGATTAAACGCGCTTGCGATTAATTGTACATCGACGACGGACACATAAAAAATGTCTGTTTTTTTTGTTGTTCTGCACGTTTCCCTAGTGCAGGAACGAATCCTGTAAATTTAGACGCTGCTCGCCCGTCTTTGCGTTTAATTTTTTTTGTTTTTTTAAAAAGCTTCTTCGTCTGCGGCGGAGACTTTTGAGGCCCTAGAGAAACATCGTACACCTGCCCATACGCGTTAACATATGTTTATATGTATACATTAATCGTCATATTTATACATATATGGTGCCTCGATTTCTGCCACAATGTACATGCTGGTCCACGTGAGCAGGTGCACGTGAAACCTGTGTGTCTGATCGGCCTGAGAATGATTTGTGAGATACCCTTGTTTTCTCGCATTCATCAAGAAATCAGTCGAACCTTTATTTATATAATTATGCTAAGCCTAAATCATATGCTTCAAAGCATTTGCAATTGCTAGCTACAGAAATTAGGTATTAAAATACAATCTTTCTCGGCTGCACTTAATTTCTTTGGTCGCTTCACGTTTTACAATAGTTCAGAATGCGTGAAAACTGTGTCTCGCTGGCAGAACGAAGACTACGGGCCTGGACACCTTTTCGAAGCGGTGTAACGAAGATGTTCAGACAGACGGGAACGCGCACATGAGATTTTTCATTTTACATATTACACTTTCTTTTCTCTTTTTTTTTTTTTTGCATTTTACGACAAACGTGACTCGTTATATAATGGCACACAGCATGGCAGTTGCAACAATGTACTTCAATAAACTGTTTACTTCTTTTTTTTTAATCTTTTTTCTTTTTTAATAACTTATTTTAGCTTACCCGATAAACTTACATTAGCCTCGTCGTTTCTCTTCTACTCCACGACGATCCGTTTGATCGAGGATTCCTAACAGAGGTGTACGAAAATAAACGCATAAAGAAACTACACTTCATGAGGATCCCTCGCTTCGTGTGGATCGTCGTTTACTCGTTAATTAAGCGTCGCGACGCACAGATTAGGCTTAATCTGACTCGCTTCGTTCGTATCCATGTTACCTCTAACTTTTTTCCTCCGTTATTTTCTCACAAACTTTTCACACACTCTCTCTCTTCTCACCGCACACTCACGTATTATTATCGTTCTTTTAGGTATGTACACGCGATCGATAATCGTATTGCGTTTTTACTCTTCATCGTTTCGGTTCATCATCGTACTTTATTTTCCCTTTCTCCCTCGTTTCGTTTCTCGCATTTTCTCTGTCGCTTATACATATAATCGCCGCTTCGCTTAACGATTAAACACGTAGAAATTGGAGAATAAAAAAAGGGGGCGGGAGGAATCGTGTCGTCCCGGCGTGGTTCCTCGTCAGATACGCGGGGCCTGACTTATCATTTATAGAGATTACTCAGCCGATCGAGTGATCTGTTTGCAAGGAAATCGCAATAGAGTACAAAGGAATTGTAAAGTTCAGTTAAATTTAGTCGATATACCGGCGATTTCAATGCGAGTTAGCCACGCCGCCACGACTTTCCTTACGCAATATTCACATAAAAATGTTTTGTTCATCGTAGTTACTAAACAGTCGAGTCGAAAAATAATATCGAGACGGCCTCGTTCACGCTCTCTCACGATACTTGCACTCCTCCCTTCGCATTTTCGCTAGTGTTCCACGGAACAGTCTCAGCTTAGGATCACTCGAGTGCGGCACGAACGATTGAACCTTCAGGGTGGTAAACCCTGTTCGCGTTCTTCCTTGTCCTTTGGCAAAATCCCTCTCCGGGCAGTCAATCGACCCTCTATTTGGCTTCAGGGAACCCTTGGAATTCTATTCTATATTCTTTGAAACGGAGACTGAATGCAATAATTATATCTCCTATCGATTCGTATTACCTAGCGTGATAGATCGAGGTGTAGATGTATAATTTTGAAGTTTGGCCGCCATTTATTTAAATAGACTATATCTAGGAACAATTTCGAAGAGATTGCAATGCTTCCTGCGGTGTTTCCAAATAAAGGGTTAATTTTAATTCACTTCCAATCTTTCGTTCAAGCTCGAAGATGGAACAACTCTTCCTGATCGTCGTACTTGAAGAAAATTCTGCCCATTATACTTGACGGTAGTTATTCCTTCCTGTTAGTTATTCATTTCTCTTTAAATATCGAATCGTATCTCGGAGGGCAGACTATTTTGAATTAGAACGCTGCAGTGTCGAAGCATTTTGTTGAGTTCGCTTCTTTATTTATTCGTTAAACAGTCTTAAAATTGAAGATAATTAATCAGTTGTTAAAGCGATTACATCCTATGGTTACAACCTTTCGTTAATCCCTAATAAAGACGATACGATGATAAATGTTAGAGTGATTGCTTCATTACTGATTGGAATGATTATTTAATATTTCGGACAATAAAGAGTGCCAGTAAGAAGATCTTGAAGATTCGAAAACTTGTTCTCCGGCCTTCACAATTCTCGAGCGATCGAAAGAAAGACTTTTTTGTTTGTTTGTTCGCCAATGTTCACGCACACAAAACTCAGTCACTTCACGTTAACAATTGTGTCAATTAACAATAATATTAATTTTTTGCTTAGTTATATATATATATATGTATAATATAACACGATGATATAGGCTTGATATGACGGTGGCACACGTTTACTAACCTTTATTCCTTTTCATTTCCCTTTGCTTTCTCTTATCTTTTCCCTTTTATCCCCTTCTCGACTCAACAATAGAGATCACGATCGAGGAACGAAAACCCCTCGAAATTATTTCGAGCTGCCTCTACGTAAAAGATTCAAACAACAATATTTTGTACTTCGAAAATTAGGATTCACAAAAATGAACCAGATCAACTGGGGATTATGTGTATTTGATTATCATTATTGTTGGTTTGAACAGCCTCGTAGTCGTTCGATTGTCTGGATTAGATTCTCGTTATGTAAAGGCTCATAAAAAATTTACTAAGCAGAGTCTTCGTTCTCGATAATTTCTTAACAAATACTGATATTGAATTTTCACATCCTTCGTTGAATTGTTCGGGCCTTTAAATAGAGGTTTCATTTAACCCCCGCATAAAAAATTGAACTAAGAGACGTGTGTCGTAAATATTAAATGCTTTCTGTTAATGATATTCGAGTCGAGGCAAGGGACGAAAAAGGTTCGTTTCTCCTACTGAACGATAGATCGGTGACAAAAATCCGACGACGTTCGTACTATTACACAGGGCAGGAAAGCAGTTTGATGAGGTATTGCTGCACTTTCAATTACCATTCTAATTTCGTTCCCGACGATCGTCTGCCCTGCCTACGATCCGATGCCCTTCGATTCCAGCGTGATCTAGCTTCTTCTAGGTCAGAATTCGCGAGTGTTAAGTCTTTCGAAAGGGTTTTCTTTTTTGTTTTTATTTCAAAGGTTTGCGTCGGAGATCGAATGGGAAAAGGTGTCGTGTACTAGCAACGAGAAAGAGCAGTTTCATCGACGAATTAAAGAGAGCATCTTTCAAAGTATTAACGATAAAATTTTACACTTTCAACATGTCAATTAATTCTTCGTACGGCAGACACGACAATATATGTATATTTTATTTATATATAATATGTATACAGCGAGCAGACACCGGACGAAGAATGCGTCGTTCGCTTTTCAAACACCGAATGAAACACACTTTTGCGTTTCCTTTCGAAGCTCGAAGCGAAAAACCTCATCCATGTAGTAGCTCCTAGGTTTTACGTTCGATTCACAACTTGGATGCTCGATTGAAAGAACTCCAGGCCCGGTGTACGGTAATCATGCACTGGCGCTAGCGTTCGTAGATTAGACTGTGTTAAATGCTCGACAAAATTCGTTTAGCGTGATATATCTATGGGTACACGTAATACAGGTATCTCTAGACTAACTGTATGCTTGGGCATGGGTACAGAACCAGCGGGGATCACAGGTGGACGCGTTTTGTTCACCATACAGCAGGGCTATCGGAGAAACATCGACACACGGCTATGTACAAACGACTCGTTTCTAGTGCTCTGTTCCATTTAGTGCCTCGGGTTAATTCTTTTTATTCTGCCAGCTCTCCTGACCCCTGCTGTTCCAATGTGTCGTCAACAATATTTCACTGCACATTGAGAAAAAAAAGCGCGACGTTTATCATAACGTTCTGCAAACACGTTCGTCCAGGAATTTCAGTCTGTCGTTTCCTCGTCGAACGATTTTATGATAATCATTTGAATCTACGAAGGGCTCCGAGTCTCGGCATTTTCCCACAAATAGTCCTCCCTTAGACGGGGTACACTTCGCGATACAATGGACTTCCATTCAATTATTATCTCCCCTCTTCCTCTAGTACAGTCGTTGTGACTCATGTCCTGCATACGTTTTTCATTGACGCACGAAGAAAACGCCGGATGAGTTTGTACGAATTGCTATTCGTGATTTCGTTCGAGGATCATTTGGAACTAGTAGCGATAACTGGAGTGATAATTGATAAACGTAGTGGTTCATTTCAACGAGTTCTCGATTAAGGACCGAGTCTGAAGCGACACCCCCGCGTTCCGTTCAATCGCCTCGCCGTTAGGCTTTCTATTTCAAGCTCGATTAGATATCAATACAATTTTACGTTTTTTTTCCCTCTCTATATTATAGACTACCTCCAAAAAAAAAAATGTTACGTTCGAGAAACGAGAATTTTGTTTAGTCGGAAGAACGTATCCTTGCATGAAGGTACGCGACAAGTCTACGATGTTTGATAAATTCCTGAATGTTTCAGAGATAATGTAAAGAACAATGTGAACTGGAGTAAGTCGGATTTTCCTGCCACTTTATACAGTGTTCGCGCGGAACGAATCGTAATCGTATTCTATTAAGTCTCATCTATACATATACGTTTCTATGCGTGATTATTTACACACTTGTAAAGATCTCGTAACAATCTTCAATAAATATCGCTCTATCGATCGACAAACGAAGGCTCTCCAACAATTTTCATAAATATCTGCACGGCCACCAACGCAAAATAGACACGTACCAAGTGAATGGGACTAAGAAACTATATGGAAATTGTTCGCATGCTTTAACGGTTCTCTATACGATTCATGATAAACGTAGCTCGGCTAACATACCAATTACGTATCTATAATAGTATTCTACAACTGTATACGTACGTACGTAACGTAATTCACGATTAATATGTACTTTGCACACTCTGTAACGATGACGTAATATCTTTCCCTCGATAAAAGTTACCCCTGGATTCTATAAACCTGGAGGCATATCCCCTTCTTTTATTTCGTGCGTGACTTTATAAACGCGCCAACGAACCACGAACAATATCTCTATGGAACCAAGCAACGATTCAAGTCGAAGATTCGGAACAATAGATTGACGAATCGTCAGAAGTGACATAAGGGGTGCGTTTTTTTCGTGCGTCCAAGTGTCTGCCTCTGCATCGCAAGATCATCGAGCATGCACGAAACGTTCGTTTATTGTCATCTTGAAAGCTAGTCAGCACCACGATTCCGTGCGTTCCCTTAAATCTCGAAACAATCTTGGCTCATTCGCGCGAGTCATTATTTCAATGGCAGTTTACAGGAAATCCCTCGTAACGATCTAACTATATATCTTCTGCTCTGCTCCCTCTCTATATTTTTTTCTTTTCTTATTCCTCTTCCTATTTCCTTCGTTCCCTTATTTCCGGCTGCCTTCTACTAGAGTTCTAGCACACGTTATACAACGACGATCTTTGGACCCGTGACAAGAAATCCAAAAAAAGGAAAGGATTGAAATTGTCCGCATGACTTGTCCTCTCCTTTGGCTGGCTGCTACTTTTTTCTGATTTTTTTTTTTTTTTAAGCGGACGATAGGGAAAGATCAACAATGGGAGGGAGTACGACGTCTTTAGAGCTGATCGGCAGGTGACTTTTCATTGTTTTGGGGTCGCTCCTTCTTGTTGTTAATCAATCATGAAGTTTTCGTCATATTGATACGGAGAACATGAGGTATAGGCGAAGGAACGGTTACTCCTTCTTTGGTTGTATTCCAATTATAGTCACCTGTCTAAAGGACGAGGAACGAATTGCTACCCTTACGCCGTATTCATTTTCTCTATGATTCTTTTCAATCTCTATAGAACGAGAATCGCAAAAATTGATGCTAAAACGAAACTCGACCACATAGCCGTGAGAAATTAGCATCGAACTCTCTTCATCAGAAACAGAACGTCCCTGGATAATTCGTTGACATGCAACCAACTGGTCTACTGAAAAAACTATCTAGATTCTATCGTAACAAGTGTAACCGAACCTCCATTGACGTCCTGTTTCCGGCGTTTTAATCGACAGATTTTTATTCTGAAAATCCTGTCGAGCTTCGCGAAGCATCATCTTTGCATTTTAACTTGCACACGCGTTCTCCTCGTCGACGTTCTGCGATCGATCAAATAAATTATTATTTCGATCAACCTTCTTCTTAGGACCCGTTTAACGAGGCAACCATTGCCACACCGAACGATCCTCTTTGGTTGATTCTCTGATTTGGGCGACGTGGTAGATGTTACTGTGATGCAAATGATGTATGATGATGATGATGATGATGATGATGATGATGATGATGATGATGATGATGATAATTGTGATGATAATAAATTGTGGATGATGAACGAGACAGGGATGTTGTCTGTATGCTGTCTTGATGAGGTATCTTGGTTGCCTGTTTCTCGTTTTGCTTTCTCTCTAAGGCTCTAGATATGCTCTAGATTGCTTCTACGGTTGCGCGTGTGTGCACGTGACGACAACATCGAAGAAACGAAGAGACCGATAGCTTTTCGTTTTCTCTACATCGTTACAACCGTACGTGGCCTGGTTTACTTATCTGCTATCCTGTTGCTGACCGTCGCTACATTGGTCTCGATTGTTTCTCGTTTCCGATCCCTTCGGCGTCTTCTTTCTGCGGAGAAAGAACGCGACAACTTCGTGGAGAATCCCTCTACATTGTTCTTCGATCAACATTCGAACAGCACTAGCTACGATAATTCAAGCGTGTTCTTTCGATCGTATTGCTATACAGCTACTATAGAACGATTTTGAATCAGCGCTATCGTGATTATCAAACTGTATAAAGTAGCAAACGAATGTCTAAAGGGACTCACGAGTGGGCACAGCTGTCGCCGTTTGTCGTAGTCGGTCTCGGGGAATTCGAATCACTGCGACGATCGTTTACGGTTTCCTCGTCGTCGGATGTTTCCAAAATCTTGGTGAGTAGCTGCGGTGTTTCATCTACATTAGTTGGACTGCATTCCGTTGACAGTTCGATACTTTTTTCATCCTGACATAAAGATAGTCCTGCATACCATTTGTTCATAAAAAAGGAGAATTATTTGATGGTATATTGTGTACCTCTTTCTTCAGCTTCTCCAACAGCCACGTTCTATCTGCCTTCAATTGATCTGCTTGTTCAGATTGTGCTGCAGTTTTTATTCCAGAATGCTCTAACAGAGCCAGATGTGCATCTTTCTCGGAGACCGCAGCTTTCAGGGCTTCCTTTCTGAAAACGAATATAATGTTACGAGGAATACAAGAAGTAGATGGGGTCAGTTTCACTTTCGTTAGCTTTCTCCGGCTCACTTCATTTGACGAAGATCCTCGAGTTGCACCGTTCGTTCTTCAGTGAGACGTTCCAGTTTCTTTTCATACTTCTGTAGTTTAGAAAGAAGGGGTTGACAAGTGATACACCTCAACGCTGAAGCTGTCTGCATCGATGCGATTCTTTGCTCCAATTTAGCAGTCTGGAATAAAAAAACGATTAAATCTCCATGTTTCTTGTTTTCAATACATTAGTTAACAAATTTTTCTTTACCCTTTGAAGGGCTTCCTTCTTCATCTTCTCCTCATTTCTCATTTTTCTTTCGCTGTCAGTCGTGATGACAACACTCTCTCGAAGAGCCATACTAAGCTCCTCAATTTTATTCCTCCTTTCCATTAGATCCTTCGACAATTGTCTTTCCTTATCTTCCTTTTCTTTAATCACGTTCACCAATTCTTCGATCTGCTCCAAATCGATCCTCTCGCTGAAAGCTCTTTCCAATGAATCTATTTCGTCTTCCAGCTGCTGGACCCTCTCGTCCCTCACTCTAATTTCTTCTTTTAAAACTCCAATGTCGTCGTACTCGCTAAGCTCTTTCTTCAGAGCGGTCGTTTCCCTCTTCAGGTTCGTTATCTCGTCCTTACATTCGACGATTTGCTGCTCGTACTCTTGGATCTTATTATCCTTCTCAGATATCGCATGCTCCATCTTCTTCATCTTCTGTTCCTTTTCGTCTAATTCTGAGGTTCCCCGGTTTGTACGAGTGCAAGGTGAATCGTCCGATTTCATCGTCGTTTCTTTACCTTGGTGATCGTTTTCTGCTACGTTTCCTACAAATTTAAACGGATTAATAATTATCGCTGCTACATAAATAAATATGATATATATGGACAAGATACAAGTTAACGAGGGATCTGGTTTACGAAACATTCAATTACCTCGACACTTCTCTTCGACCTTCAACACTTCCTTCTCCAAGTATCCAATTCGATTTTGCAATTGATCGATCCTGCATTCACGATCCTGTAATTTTCTCTTCAGCACATCTACGTTGTGCTCCCTCACATAATCTTCCAACTGCGTGACCATTTCCTCCAGTTCAATAATTCTCTCCCGATCGATCCTCGTTTCTCTACTCTCGCCGTTCTTCTGTATCCATCTCTCCAGTTCTTGAATCCGTCTATTCCCAGCTGTTACTTGGCAGCGAAGAGCGTGCAGCTCCTTTACATCTGGATTCTGCTTCAGAAAGTCCTCGAATTCGGCTACAGTGTCTTCGAGTTCCTCTATTCTCCCACTTTTCCTCTCGATCGTGATCTCTAGATCTCGCATGCTTTCGGTATCCGCGTGCTCCCTTAGAAAATTCTCCAGAGAATCCATCTCCTGTTCGAGTTCAACGATTCGTCGATTCTTCGCCTCGATTTCGAGCTTCCAGGTCTCGTTACTATCTTGTACTCTGTTTTCGTTGTCTTTGCATATATTGGGCACCTTCGTCAAATTCTTCAGAGGCTCCATTTCATCTTCCAATTGCTGTATACGTTTGTTTTTCGTTTCCATCTCCCTCCTCAGATATTCCTTCTCTTCATTCAGTTCATCTTTCAACTTTGAACTCTGCGTGCATACGTTGCTGCCGTTCTTCGCGCTCTTACACGCGACCAGTTGATCCTCCAGTTCGGCAATCTTCCTGTTCCTCAGCTCCAGTTCTCTCTTCCAGTCGTCGTTGTCCTCGAGGCTAACATTCCTCGCGTCTTTCATCTTCTTCGAGCAAATAGATCGCTCCTTCAGCAGCTTCTCCATAGAGGATGCTTTGAGCTCCAGCTCTGTGATTCGTTTATCTTTCGCCTCGAGCTCCGTTCTTCTGGTCTCCTCGTGTCCTCTCGAACGTTGGAGGATGGTTCCGGAAATTTCTGGCTGCTGTGTGCGTGCATTGGTGCGCGTGCGGAGGCAACAGGTGTGAACGTAAAAGAAAAGTGAACGAAAAGCAAGGTGGACGGGGGAAACGCGGTAACTTTGGCCCGTGTACATCGATTGCTTTCGTGCCGAACGACGTAAGGGTGCGTCTCCGAATGTCTGCGATCGTGCCACGTGACTTCCTGTTCTTGTGATCTCTCTCGTTCTTTTTGTTTCGCATTTCTCATTGACTTTTGTCGAAGCCACCGTTTCTCTGGCATGTCGACGTGAAAGATCAGCCACCAGATCTCCTCTTTCTTCTCCTCATTTTTCTCTGTATTTTTTTAATTTTTTTTTTTTGCTAGCCATTCTCTGCCTTGGCCTCACATCATTCGCATGCTTTATTTATGTATATATTTATATTTATATATCTACATATGTATGTATCCTGTCCATTCTCCTGCGCAATATGTATATACATATATGTATATTACACATATATATGTACATACACCGTCGCATCATTAATAATTAATTAACATTATTGTTGCCGTTGTCCTTTCTCTCCCTCCCTGTCTCTCTCTCTCTCGTTCTCTCTCTCTCTCTCTCTCCCCCTCATCATCTTTACATTAATATTTATATTTATATATATATATCTATATTTATATTTATATATTTATATATATATATCAATAATTATTGTTATTATCGTCAATATTTTCCCGCTATGAATTATTAAATATGTTAACAATGGTCGCAGCGTTACGTAAAATAATTATATATCTTGACAAGTGTGTTGTCAATGGCGAATCAGTACGATCCTCTTTCGTTCGATTAGTTTCGTATAATAAGTTCGTGAATTTGTAAAGTTCCCTTAATATGCAAATTGTACTAAAAAGAACGGAGAAGGCGTCCCCAACGAAAATCGACCTTAGAACAAGCTTTTTAGGAATCCGGCGGGACCCGCCTGTATTTTTCATTTAATTTCCAGCAAATTTGTTCAGTCCATTACAATTCGGTTGCCGTTCGCGTATTCAGGGATGCACGTTCGTTTGGCACGAAATCGATCGAGTGCGACCATGGGGGGCAATCATGTTCGAGCACAGTGGTAAAACAAACACAGACAAAATGTAAATACGATAATCAAGCAAGAAAACACAAATATCGTACGTGTACGCATCGCGTCCAGAGGGTGAGCGTGAAAATGTAAAAGACAGATGGTTAGTCGCAATTTCATCGATCCAATATAATTATCGTTTGAATATCTCGTTGGACTCGGGCTTAAATATTATTTACGAGCAAGAGAAGTGTGAGGGAAACCATAGGTGTATACTGACCTCTTGTTGCTGTGCAGTTGCGGCTTGTTTCAACTTGGCTTGTGCGGCTTTGAGTGCACTGGAAAGAGCATTGGAATTTTAGTACAACGGAATACAAAGTACGCTGCCACGAACAACGATTCATATTGTCAATTTTTAACACTAACTCCTGAAGTTCTCTTATTTGTCTCTCTTTGGTATTCTGCTCCTCCTGACTCATCTGCATCAGCTGCAGTAACCTCTCGGTCTCTGCGGAGCTTCTCGTCGACTCTTGCTTCGCTTTCTCCAGCTCCTTCTCGGCAGTTTCGAGAGTCTTCTGCATTTCCGCCAACCTCTTGTCCGGCGATCCGCCGCTCTGTATTAAGAAATAGAGACGAATGAGAATCGTACACGAACGTCGAAGGCAATTAATTAAGCGAATTGTACCCTTTGTAACTGCTGCTCCAGCTGGTCCATTTTCGCTTTTCGCTTCTTCAGGTCCTGGTCGAGATTTTGGAGCGTCCTCTCCTTCTCCTCCACCGTTCTAACTTTCTGATCTACGGACTTCGCTCGCTCTTCCATCTGTCTTCTCTGTTCTTCTAGTTGACGTCTCTGCTCCTCCAATTGTCTTCTCTCTTGTGTAGTGTCTGTACCAGGTTTCCCGGCGCCAGCTTGGAGTTTCTTGTTCGCCTCGTGCAAGTCCACCTGTGCCAAAATAAACGTTGGAATTCTTTTGCTCCCCGTTCTCCAGCGTCTAACAGACACTACAGCTAGGCAGAGAAAAGCCGCCCCGCTTAGGGCCGCGACGGCATTGCGTCTAACTTGAACTTTTCCCGCGATGGTCGCGGCCCTCGTAAATGAGAGAGACTCGTGTAAACGCAATTAAGAACCAAGTGAAACGCGCGGATGGCGAGAAATTGGCAAGTCTCTCGCAATTCTAGTGATACTCATAGCAAAGTATAATATGTACAAAATACAATGTAAGAAAATATATGCGTCGAGATAAGAAATGTTTCGCCGTGGATACGTGCACAGGATTCTGTGCAACGTTTCCCCATTCGATCGATCGACGTAATCATTTTTCATCCCTGGCATTTCGATACAGTAGCATGCTTTCGAACCGAAGAGAGAAAAAAAAAATTGGGGAAATCCAAAAAGTGATATCCATAATAAGTTGCTCATCGCTGCGATGTCGAACGCGTGAATAGAATTGCAGCGGTAACAATAACAAGTCGAATGAATTGACGAAAGAAACGATCGACGTGATAATTGTTGCACGCTACCATTATCCTTTCGTCCGTCCCTTCGTAGCCGTTGCTGGTAATAACAATCATGAACATAGCGATAAAAAATAAGGCATAACCGTCGAACATATTGTAGAAACAAAGGAAAGAGCAATGAGCGCGAATGGCTGTGCTTTAAAATAATCGCAATGATTCGGGGGGAACGATTATATGGAGCGAAAGGGTATGGCTTGGTAATGGCGAAGGCGATGTTGCGCTTCGCTGTGAAGTGTGACGGACGCCCCGAGATATACATGTACGCAACATAAGATGAGAAAGATGTGCGGGTGCATCGTATTTTTTTTTTTTTTCGAGTTTTGTCAGTATATGTATCTATATACACACACACACGCACGATATCGTTCTATTACATATGCATAATATTTGATCTGATTATTTTGTTTGATTTGCGGCGTGTATATGAGCTGTGGGCGAGTTTCTGCTTCGTCGACAACGAAGGCAGAGGCTGCGGTTGAAATGAGAAGACATAGAGAGACGAGAGGCGCGATGATGTGTCGGCAGCCAGTCGACAACGATCAGCCACGGTATTATACAGGCAGACATAGTGCAGGCATATTATGGTGCGGATGTAGGCGTAGTAGTGTAGGTCAGCGCGAGCGAGTGCAGGCCGTGCTGCTGCTAACCTGATTTTTCTCGAGTTCCTGGCACAGCATTTCGAGCTGCGCCTGGAACCGCTCGCGCTCGACGGCCGCCTGCTTAACGTCCTCTCGCGCGCGTTCGAGCTCCTTTCTTAACCAGGCGGCCTCCTGGCCGTTTTGCTGCGGCTGCTGTTGCTGCTGTTGCTGTTGCTGCTGCTGTAGCTGCTGTTGCTGCTGCTGCATGGTCACCTGCATCTGCTGGATCTGCTGTTGTTGAACGTGCAGCTGCCTCTCGGTCGTCTGGATACGCTTCTGCAGATCGGAAGCCTGCCTCTCGGCCGCGTCCGCCCGTTGCTTCTCCGTCTCGCAGAGTTTCCTCCATTGCTCGAGCTGCGCGTCGCTCGCCCCCGCCTGGCCCGCGGTCGCATCCCTCGAGGCAATCTGCTTTTGAAGCTCCTGCACCCGCTTGTCGGCCTGCTCGGCCCTCTGTCGTTCCTTCGTCTGTGCCTGCGTCAGGTTCTGCACCTGCTGGGTCAGCCGATGAACCTCTCGCATCTGTGCCTCGAGGGCCTCCTTCGCGGCTCTGTCGGGTGTCTGCGCGTGCACCCTTTGCTGCTGCATTTGCTGTAGCCGGCGCACTTCGTCGCGCTGACGCTCGAGCTCCGCCTCGTTCGTGTTCAACTCCTGCTGGAAGTTGACCAGCATCTCCTGCGACTTCTCCAGCTGGATCACCAGCTGGTCGCGTTCCACTTGCAGCTGCTTCGCCTCCGTCTCGAGCTTCTCCTTCACCTTCTCGATCTTCTCCGAATGCTTCTCCCGATTCTCGAGGATCGCGGCCATCTTGTCGCGTTCCCGCTGAGCGAGCTGCAGCTCGTGCTGAAGGTGAGCCACCGTTTCGCCACCAGCGATCTGATGCTGCTGCTGCTGTTGCACCCTCCTCAACTCCTGCCTGAGAGTCTCCCGCTCCTCCCTGAGCAACTGCATCTCCGCGGCGAGCCGCTCGAGCTCCTTCTTGTTCGCATCGGCGGCCTCCTGATACTTGGCCGTCTGCATGTGCGTCTTCTCCAGCTCCTTGGCGAGCCTTCCCGCCTCGAGCTCCACCTGATCGCGCGCGACGATCGCCTTGTCGAGACTGGCGCGAAGCCGTTCGACCTCGATGCTCGCGCTCTCCGATCTGGTCTTACCCTCGGTTTGCATCAATCTCTCGAGCCGAACAATCTCGACGCGAAGCTTCTCGTTGTCGGCCTCCAGGGCGTCCGATCTCGCCTTCACCTTGTCGTGACGATCGCGTATCTTCTCGGCTTCGATTCTAGCGCGCTCGATCTCCCCGCGATTCCTCTCCTGCGCCGCTGTCGCCTTGCTGGTCTCCTCTCGCGCCCGCTCGAGCTGAAGCTGCGTCTCGTGCAGCTTCGCCTCGAGCTCGGCGTTGCTCGTCTGCGTCCTCTTCAGCTCCGAATCCCGGCCCTCGAGACGTTCTCGCAGCTTCTCCACCTCCTGCTGCAGCCTACTACCCTCGCTCTGCCATTTCTCTTGCTCGTACTGGTATTTACCTCGCACGCCCTCCGCTCGCTCCAGATCGGCGCGCAGCGTCGAGGCGTCCTGCTCGGCCTTCCTTGCGCGATCGAGCTCCGCCAATGCCTTCTCCAGTCGCCGCTCCAGCTCCATCTTCGTCCACTCGTGCTCCTCCTTCTGTCGTTCTTGGCTTTCCTGATACTTGACGAATCTCGCCGCGTACCTGTCGCATTCCTCGCGCGAGTTCTCCGCCTCCATTCGCATCCGTTCCGTTTCCGCCTGCGCTTTCCTCACGTCGCCCTGCTGCCTGTCGTGCTTCTCGTACATCTTCTCGATCTCCAATTGCATTCGATCCAGCTCCTCCTGCGTCTTCTCCGTTGCCGCTTGCGCCTTGTTCAGCTGCGAGTGGGCGCGCTCCAGCTCGAAGCTGACCCGCTCGTTCTCCGCGACCAGCTTCTCCCGTTCGTTCTGCAATTTGCGCAACTCGATCTGCGACTTCTCGAATCGTTCGCGGACCATCTCCAGATCCACCGTTAACCTGTCCAAGTCCTCCTTCGATTTTTCCTCGTGCTCCTTCGTCCGGCTCAATTGAAGAGCAGCTCGATCGCACATCTCTTGAACGCGAGCTAGCTCCTCTTGGGCCTTCCTTGCCTCCTCGCGACTCTTCGTCGCCAGCATCTGGTGCTTCTCTGCCTCGAGCTGCAGTCGGTCCTTGTCAGCCTCCATCACTTCTATGCGATTTTGTAGCCGGTACACCTCGCTTTGGGCTCTGCTCGAACGATAATCGAACTTGTAATCGTTTGCAGAGATCGAGTGATCGAGAAAAATCGAGACACCGCATACCTGTCGTACTTTTCCAGCATTTTCTCGAACTCCTTCATAGCGTTCTCTCGGTCCTCGTGTGCCTTGTTCATCGAATACTGAGCCTTGTCCAGTTTGTCCTTCATGATCTCCACTTCTGTCAGCGCGTCGTCCCGTTCGAGCTAAGAAACGCGGAAAGTGTCGCATCATTTCATCGTTCTTCTCCGTTATCGATATCTAAATTGGTTGCACTACTCACGGTCAGTTTCTGATGGGAACTGTGAGCCTTGTCCCATCTCTCCTTAATCAGATCGAGCTCCGACAGCACGTTCTCCTTCTCCCGTTGCAGCTTCGCTATTTGATTCTGCTGGAACTCTACCCTCTCGTGCTGCTTCTCCATTTCTTCCTGAAATCCATCCCTTTCCTTCTGCAGCCGCTGCATTATGATCTGTCGGATGGAAAATTAGAGCGTAGCGATAGCACGTCTCCCCCGACGTGTAGCTTTCGCTACACATTCACACCTTGTCTCACCTGGGCTTTCTCGTATTTATCCTGCAACCGGTCCACGTCCAATTGAATCGTCTCCCGTTCTTTCTGCATTCTCGTCGATTGGCCCAGCGCTTTGTCCAGTTGGCTTTGCAGGTTCTCGAAATCGTAAATCTGTTTTTCCCTTTCCATTTGCATCTGACGAAAATGAAATCGCGCTCCTGTAAGTCTCCCACAAGACCACCTCGAATATAACGCCGATTAAATTCCACTAACCCTGCGTATTTCCGTTTGAGTTTTGTCCAATTTTTCCTGAAGCTTGTCCACCTCGCTCTGAGTCTTGTCCAGTAGATTCTGCACTTTGTCCTGCTGAAGTTGCGCCTTGCCGAGAGTAGCCTGAGTCCGTTCCAGTTCTTCTTGAGTTTTTTCCAGTTCCGCGACTGCCTTGTCCCGTTCCGAGTGCAAACGAGCCACCGAAGCTTGTGCCCGATCGTACTCGTCTCGCAGGCTGTCCTGTTCGCCTTGAGCGTTCTCAAGTCTGGCCTTCAATCTGTACACCTCGCCCTGACTCTTTTCCACCTTCGAAAAAATTGCAGAATCGTTGTCACTTAAAAATTAACCGTGTTAATAACAGTTTTCAATTTTTCATAGCGGAAATTATCGAGTGCCCGCTCGCGTCTGCATCTAAGGATCTCACGATTTCCTCCCTCCGTAATTTACCGGCAGAAAATTAATTGCAAGAAAGTCCGACATCCCTAATAGGTGCACCATTAGAGAAACTACAGGTACGTCGGCCCCGATCCATTATTAATACGGATTCAACGTGTTCCGCCTTCAACGCGTCGCGTCGCGTTAATTAAAGTCAATTTCCCCTCTGCCTGCTGTAAGCAGCAATCTATGCTCTCCCCATACGTATCGTTGGATTTGGCTAGGATAAAAAGGTGCATTTGAATAATTTTTAATGTGCCGACACGACTGCAAGTAGTAAGCCCCTGCACATATGCCGGGCATGCATTTTCGATCGCAACCGAGAATGAAACTGCGTTCAATTTTCCAACCACTTAGCCGGCAGTCTCATTACCGGTTCCTTTTGCGCTATCGACGAGCACGGGGAAGAACGAAGGCGTGATTGGAAATTAGATTCGACCACTGCTGCGGACGGTGCATGCAGAGATCCAGGCTGAACCGTGATAGTTTCGCGAATCCGCCGCGATTAAAAGCGATTGTTCTTGCTTCTTGGCACTGGGCTGCCGAGTCGACTCGATCGCCCATTAATACAAATGAAACGACTTGCTGTGCGTATATGCAGGTATTATTCGACTGGACCTAGTTTGGATTGCTTCCGCCGTTAAACGTTGAACGTTTAATCATTCATCGATTCGACTGATCGGAGACTCGACATACGCTTTGCGAATAAAGTCTACCGGTAATTAGAGACTAGGCGCAGATAAATTTGACCATCCCTATGGAACCTCACCTTTTCCTGAAGAGCCGCAGCTTCGGTTCTAGCCCTTTCGTTGTCAGCCTGTGTAACCCTGAGTTCAGCTTGAGCTCTCCTGAGTTCTGCTGCCGTCTTCTCAGCTCTCTCCTGAATCCTGTCCATCTCCTGGGTGGAGTTCAGGGTGCTCCTGCCGTAGGTGCCCTGCGACCTCTCGACATCGTGCCTGAGCCTTTCGTTCTCCAGTTCCAATCTGGTCAGCCTCTGCTTGGCAGCCTCCCAGTCTGCACCGCTGCGACCAACTTCGGACGCAGCTTTGTCCAGCTCAGCCTTGCTTTTGCCGAGCTCCGACTGCGAGCTTTCCAACTTCGCCTCTAGTCGATCCTTTTCTGCCTGCGCCCTCTCCAATCGGGCGCCCAATTTCTCAACCTGCGGTGGACAAGATCCAGAAACGAGTTAGTCGACTCTTGGCCGGGAAAGCCAAGATGGAAAGGAATATTTTTTTTTTTTTGTCGGATGCTGGTACGCCAAGGAGTTGAAGCTTCTCTTTTATTTCATGGTAGAGAAGAATTATTGATCGTATCAGCTGAAGGGTTGGTAAATGGAGTGTACTTTGGATCCTGTTATAAATATCGTGGATGCAGAGTCGACGAAGTTTTAATTGGGTAGAGCGTCGATTGAACGGCTCGGCAAGAAACATAGGTGGGAATTATTTGGATTGCTGCGGGGACTCACTTCAGACTCGAGGGCGTGAATCTTCATTTTGTACTCGGCGAGCTCCCGCTCGTGTAATTCCCTTTCTTCCTGTTTCTCCTGCTCCGCGCGGTCCCTCTGTTCCCGTAATTGTGCCATTTGCTTCTCTTTATCTCCTATCGCTTCCTCGAGGCTACTCAGTGCACCTTCGCTGCTGCAGTGATGCGCCTGCATTGCCGTTAGGCGCGCCCTGGCCATGTCGACCTGGTTGTCCTTTTCCTTCAGCAGATCCTCTAGATTTTCGATCTGAAGGAGCAAGCATTTCGGCATTAGATTCCGCGATTGGTCCCTTATTCTTTCTGTTTTGTTAGTGAACGCAGCGGAAGTTCTGCGCTCTGTACAGAAAATAATTTAAGGAAAAATTGTTTCCGCGTTCTGTAAGTTTTAGGGTTTCATAGTGATTAGGTCGGATGAAATATGCAAGCAATAAAACAGTACTTTCATAGTTAGTAATCTGTACTTTCTTCAAACGGTTAAGAGAGTAATGCGATTGTAAATTCTCACTTACCTGCCATCTCGTCTCGTCGATCTTCACAGCCATCGTTCGCAGCTCCATACAACATTTACTCAGTCATACACTAGCGATACATTAACAAATTTCTACCGCGAAAAAGAATGAACGCAAGTGTAAAAGAAACTTTCCACAGACACATAACGAAGGCGTGCGATAATCAACGACGCACCGGTAATCAACGATAGGCCGATCGATATTCCCGATCCCGGCTATCGTTGATCACCACCGAATAAAATTAAAACATACACGGGGGTGCGTGTTGGCGTACAGATAGAAAAAATTAAACATAGGAGAAACAAGAAATAAAACAGAAGGTAACGCAATTTTTAAGAGGCTTTATTAAAACGGAACCGGGTACAAAATGAAATGATAAATGAAAGGGGTGTGTGCGAGCTTAAAGATAACGGGGCTGTCGCGTTTTACTTACTACAGCTATTGCACAAGACGACTACGAAAACATTATTATAAAAAAGCGTATCGCGCTGGCGCGTACGCCTCGCACTCATTCCAATCGACAGCAAGATTCACACTCATGCGCACTCCGTGGTCGCATCGTGCAAATATTCTAACGCTAAACGTGTGCATCCTCTTTGATCTGACTAGCTGATTAATCGCTGGCCGAGACTCCCTCACGCCGACTCGGGACTAATTACTGCCGCAGGGGAAACAGGGAAATCACCCAGCGATTCGCGCTACTTTCCAGTAGAAACCGCTTGATAAAGAGCAACTATTTGACTAGATGATTGGTAACACTAAGGATTCGTGAATGCTTACTTCAATAGCGTGAGAGGGTTTTCGCGATAGATTTTTTTGTACTTCAATGAGGAAGGGAGTGACTTCTCTTTCTAATACGACAAGCTATATGGATCTCTACGAACGTATTTAAATTATTGCTGGAACCCGGATTTAATTCCCACCTTGCACAGATTTTCGATGGTGGAAAAATAAACGAGCAATAAACGATGAATTGGGTGCATCGAGCCATTGTACGTAACTGTTCGAGGAAATCACAAAGGCTATGCCAATAGCGAAGAAACACAGAAAGAACAATTCCAAGATCACTCACCTTTCGTTGAAGCACGTTGATCTTTCTGTCCTTGATGTCCATGTGATCTTTAAGCTCTGTGAGCTCGGTGTTCATGCGATTGCGTTCCTGTTGCGCCTGCATCGCCGCCTGGGTCTTCTTCTCGATCATCCGATTCTTCTCCTCGAGCCTTTGCCGCATTTCCTCCACCTGTACGCACGCAACCACACACACCAGGTCATCGTACGAATGTGAGCAGAGACGAAAGCCCCTTTGACCGGGACCGATTCAATCCGCATTGCACGATTTGTGCCCTGCACGCGACGTGCAAACGCTACCGACAATCCAGCGGTGCGATTGGAGAGGAAAAGGTAGGAGGGAAGAAGCTCTGCACGACCCAGTTTCCAGGAGCGTAGCCTCGCGTCTCCCTTAAGCAACCTCCCCTAAAGTCCAGCTTCAACCCCGAAGACTAGACTTCGTTTAAGCAACATCTCGTTCGTCACTGTGTTCGATGTTCACCGCGTTAATTCGACGTCACGTACTTTAGTTCATACCCTCCCCATTATTTCTCGTTCGATGACCAACCTCCCGCAATTGCTCCATAAACTACTTGCTTTACTCTTTAGCCTGTTTTCTTTTTGCAAAAAACTTTCCAACTCTCCATGGAAGTTTAATGATATTTACACGGAGGATTTACTAGGTCGTGCGAAGCCGATTGGAAGATCGATTAAGATAACACGGTGCCCTGCAATGCTTCAAGTCGAAAGGCAACTTACGTCGGCCTGGAGCATGTTATAGTGTTCTTCCTTGGCGCAAAGTGATTCCTTGAGCACGGTGATGTGCCGTTGATAGTCCTGATGCTGTTCCTCTAGCGTTTTCATCTTGGCGGACATACCGAGTAGTTCCTGGTCCCTGCGCTGCACTTCCGTCCGAAGCTCGTCCAGCTACGAAAAGAGTCGTCGTCCACGAGAGGATCAGTCGGTGCGAACCGCTAATAACTCGAATGACGACGAAACAACGAGCGACGGAGGCGCCTGGTCCGCCGTCTCTTCGTCGTGGCCGAGTACGACGACGATCAGTGGGCAAATTCCCTTCGATCGCTCGGTGGAAACGCAAATCGGCTGTGAAACGGGTCAGCCATTTCGCCTTCCGTTCCGAGCCGCCAACTTTTCGACTGCCCCTAATCGCTCTGCCAAACGTTCGTACGAGAACGATGCCGCAGCGGCTTGAATTCTGATTTCTCTCCAGAGCTTTCGAGATTCGCGCGACGGTCGGTTCAATTAGTACGAATGTTGAATAAAAAATGACATCGAAAGACTGCGAACGTTTTCGTATGCACCTGTGCATCGCCCTCTCCGGACGAAGCCATCCCTTATTAATGGACGGTCCTTTCGTAATTACGTCGGACGTGCATTGTCGTACTCGGCCAGACACTCGTCATACTGAGCATGCAGCGATATCGAAACCAACGATACAAAGTTACGAACAAAGTGTATCCTGCGTGTACGAGAGACATATTTATACGTGTCGAGCGAATGTTTTGGGGAATAAACGTGATAGAATTCAGGGGAATGATCCAGGTCGGGCAGGCGGAGTTTGATTGGAACGTATTATGTATTGTGTCTCTCTCTTTATTTTCGTGTACGTACCTACTACGCTCGTCTGATCTACTCTGGTGTCGGCAGGCCGCGTGAGGATCACTCAACGATATCTCATCGGGCGAGATCTCGTTGCGGGATCGCAAGCAGAATTAACACAACTAAATGTTATCTAACTATTCAACTAGCAGAGTACGTAGCGTTGGGTGAGATATCGCGATCCTCTCTGGCAGTATCGTTCTGTGATCGAAGTATAACACCTAGGCGATCAGGGAACAGGAATTTCAAAGAAGTTACCGAAGAACGCCGTGTCCCTATGGTATCTGATTTCTTCGCAGACGGAGCAAATCATCTTCGTCCTCTAATCCCACGTGGCAAGCCTCCCCTCTAATCTCTTGGATTGCAGATTACTTCGATCAAAGACTAATTATCTAACCAGATTAACTCGTGCACACGTATCTCGGGTTCAAAGATAAAGCACAGGGATCAAAGAATCGAACGGATATATCTGTCTATCCGTAAATTCCATCAAGAGATCACGGTCGATCCTCGATCCCCCCCTCTCCTCCACAGCGTTCTATATCGTGCTAAGTGATTAAAACAACAGGTCTACGTAGAGGCCAGCGATCGTGGTGATCAGACCCGCGAAGCGGCTTCGCATCGTGTCGGGTTCCTGGATGTTCCGCAACGACGGCCACGAACCGCAGAGGCAACGCAAGATCTACGTTCACTATCTACGATCGTCGTGTTAGGCTGCACACACACGCACGTACGCGGAGAAACTCGGCTGAATTTCCGTGCCTCGTCTCGAACAGCTTCCGCGCGCGTTACGTGAACCATTGCGAACAGTCAGATCAACGACTTACACCAGAGAAAGGGACAGAGAGAGATAGAAAGAGAGAGAGAGAGAGAGAGAGAGAGTCCTAAGGGTGGTTGGTCAGTTCCTGGAAGTGCTTCAACTTTTAAAACATCGTACTATTGTAGGGAGACTTCTATATGTATCATTTTTAATTGGTGCTTGATTAGCGTTGGAAGATTCAGGGGCGAAGCATGGATCTGTGCTTTTGTTCGGGGGAAAATAAACTGGAGGATTTGGTGGTAATTGAGAAGTCAGAAAGAAGGCAGCGTTAGTTACACAAATGTTTCACGATCGCGTGATCAAATTTCGCTGGAATTTACCAATCTCTCGGGCCGGTTTACAAGAGCTTTCAGACGTCCAGAAACTTACAGGCCACCCCCAATAGAGAGAGAGAGAGAGAGAGAGAGAGAGAGAGTGTTAGAGAAAGTGTTACTACGGAACATCGAAACACTCCGTTACATAATACGGTAATCACGTAGATGGAAACGAAGGATAGGTGGTGGCTTGGAAGTGCTTCTTTGTTGGGTGAAGAATATCCTTACCTCCTCAGAAAGCTAGAATATTGGGGCACCACATTTAATAATGCTTCGCTCACCACGAAGGCCGCCCAACTCCGCCACCCTCTTCTAATCATCGCGCACAACCCTTTCGCAACGTAACTGACAAAAATCTCATTCACTCTTTTTCTCCATTGGAGGTGCACATTAATTTCAGATAAATGAGATCAATATATATGTACATATATATATGTATATACGCATATATCGACCATTATTTGTATTGAAAGTTGATCGTATCGAAAGGGTTAAATATTCGAGAAATATTTTTGCCGCTCTAATCAACAGACAAGAAAGTTTTTCCCCGTCACGATCGAACGTGATCAGCTTACTTCGTCCGTTGATTCACTCCTTCGTTTTTATTCCAAGCACGTAACAATTTACACGCGGGGTAGTCGTTAAACGTTGCAACGTTATTAACGATCGCGGCATGATTTAGAGGAGCTCGTTACTTCGCCGGAAAAGGAATCGAGTTCAGCGGAATTGGGGACCGCCATCCATTGCTGACTTATCGCTAACTTAGCTCTAGC
Organism: Nomada lathburiana; assembly: GCA_963667235.1. Lineage (NCBI taxonomy): Eukaryota > Metazoa > Arthropoda > Insecta > Hymenoptera > Apidae > Nomada > Nomada lathburiana. The sequence goes on from OY763909.1 coordinate 10,282,407, forward strand.
TTAAGTGCTAATGCTGTGCCCTTATGACTATGCGTATGACGAAGAATAACGTTCGGTTTGTTAGCGGATTTCATCGTTTATAATAAATGCAATATTCGATCGCGATTAATGGTATTAATAGTGTTTACAGATTTTGTTCTAAACAGAGTCGCAATTAAACCGAACGATCCTTCCCGCTTCTCTTCACAAGGAGCTTCGCGATTAGGGCGATGATGATCCATGGACGATGGTGTACGTTTACCTGATCGCAAATCGATCAACGAGACGACTGGCTCTAGATGATGACAGATGCGTCGAAGAGTAACGATACGTTGTCTGCGTGCATGCAGCATGCATCGTGGTCCAGAGGACCGCTTCGAGAAATCTCATGCGCTTCTAACATTGTCAGAATTCATCGGTGAACAAATTGTGACAAGAAATGTGTGAAGCGTGATTGGACACGAACAAACACGAACAAACACGACCAAATGTTTCGATCTACACGATCTGCACGTTGCCTACGAAATTTTGCTTCGAGATCGATGAGGATAGATCGTCGAAATGATATGAATTCTCGGTGGACAAGTTTCTTAAACGGTTCCCGGCTTCTATGAGGATTTCCTGTCATCGTTACGTAGTAGAAAGCCGTCCGAAATTGTTCCATTTCCGACGGGGAACTGCAATGAACTGGAATTTGGCTTCAGTTCAATTTTTACTCCGCAGATGTAACGATAATAAAGAATCTCGCTGCAGAGTAAAGTACCTGAATAATTTTAATGATCGCTGCCTGAGTTACTGCGATAGTAGCTACTCGTCGTCGAATACGATAATGCGAGCTTTCTTGCAGCACCTGACAATCGATCAAGCTATTAAATATGAAGCTACGCTATAACTGGCAATTCTTCTTCGACTTTTCAGCATTGTTCAGGTGATGTCAAAGAGCTTGTACCTTCGTAATGAATGTACCTAGAAGTGGTGATGCTAAGAGTGACAAACAATTGTCTACTTGGCCCTATTCTGTCCCGCATGCATCATGCCTGAACGCTAGTAGCTGCATTCGAATTCTACGCGACGAGAGAATGGCGATAGACGATGAACGTGTGATGAGAGATGATCGTGTCGAGGAGTTACTTTATAATGTCTGAAAAAAAAAATCGTCTCCTATAAAGACACTAATCGTCTATTTATGTCCTGACAGTCGAACGATCGACGAAATGATCTCTTGCGCTTTGATTATCCTTCGAACGAAGTTCTAGTGAAACGACTCAACGATTGAGGCGGCACGAGCATGAAAAGGTATCTGTGATGGCTGGGAGAAGCCAAGTGATACGAGTCAATGGCAAGGGTGGCAGACACGCAAATCGTTGGCAATTCTACTGGCGGAGCTACTGTTGAACAGGAGGTAGAAGTGCAGGAACGTTGTCCAAGGTGACGATTTCAAGGTTGTTGTGGAGTGCAGATAGGGATGAGCTGCAAATTGCTTCACGGTGAACAAACGGTGATCCTTGGGGATGATGTATGAATGAATCGATCGTTTTCGTGTTGGATGAATGCGTGAAATACGTGGTCTTGATGATGTCCCGTAAGACGATGATAAAGTAATTTTCCATGAAACGTGACGAGATAGGTCGTATGAAAACGGGGCTGCCGTTAAACGCGTGATGGAGTTTCTCGTGGGAAAACATAATCGATAGGATAGGAATAATATTGAAGTTGAATCAGGGAACGATTCAACAGAATCATTCTTTCTTTCTCTCTGTTGTGTAGTTACTCTTTTTTCAATTGACGCCAACAGTGTGACGATTCTCAATCTTGGCCTATATTCTGTCTGAAATGTTTTAAGAGGTTTGCCATTTTGCCTCGTATCGTTGCATATATTCTTAATTGTCAAAGGATCGGGGGGAAGAGAAAATAATTGCGGAGAGGATCGGGGTCCAAAGAACGATACGCGTTCGAATTTTCTCCTGTCACGTATCTGTTACTTTTCTCTCTGAATTTTCATCACTCGTCCTCGTGGCCTCGGGACTCTCAAAGTCTTAAAGAGGATCGTTTTATATAGGCATGGGTGTCGAGAGAGAATCGAGAGGGTTTCGCAGAACGTGGAAACGAAATCATCTCTTCTCCTCCGCTCTCGTGTTACTCTGTTTTTATTATCATCCCCTTTTTCACGTCTACCTCGGTTAGCAGAGTTCCAGGCTTACAATGCAAAGTATTCTCTGGGGCTTTGTTTTTCGAGTCTGCTGCGAAAAATTGCGGCTCAGTGTGGACCTTGCGAACGTAGAGTCGTCCCCAAGACGGCTTGGACCGGCGAGATCGTCGAACGTCGTCGAAGTGGAAGGATGTCCGGAGATCGGGGATGTCCTTGCGTGAAACGTGCGTCGATTTCCGGTTGCCGCAGTTCCATTCTCAGGGGAAGAGACACCGGGGGGGAAAGGGGATTATCCCTGCGGGGCTAACGAGTTGAGGGTATTATAGCCAGCTCGTCCACTGCGATTCTGTGGACTGCAAAATGTCTCGTGCAGCCTACTCGATTCTCTGATTACGATGAAAGCGAGCGTGGAAGCATTTCTGGATCGTTTACGAAACGTCCAGCTTGCGTCTCGCTGAAAATCGCACGGACAATTTTGTTGGAACACGATCATCATTGTTTTACGTTTCGTTTAATGGCGAATCTTTTGTCAGGGGCCGTTAGACCTAGCTTGTTAGCGTAGAAAAATAAAGATTGTCGGCATTTTCGAACGTCCGATTGGTGTGCAAGCGGTCAGGAAGAGAAGACGACATGCACGAACGAGCGTATTTGGTTCGGTTTAGTTCACATCGATAGCTCGAGAATCATAGTCGACATCGGAGGGCAGTTTAAAATGTTCCCAGCTGGGAAAATATACCTGGTGGAAGCTGATTCTGTTCTTACGTTACTCAACCTCGCCTATGCACGCGCTGCACGAGTAACGCGTTTATTTCTATTTTTCCCATACTCGCGCGTGCAGTGTGTCGCGTTACACTTTGAATGCCTCCCTGTGAAACGCTTTCGGCAGAATCGTGCGTTCTTTGAATGAATGTTGGTGAACGAAATCGGTGGAAAATTGTGTTCCCAGGTGGACGATTTTATGCCTATTTATCGCGACAAAAAGGTGTGCTACGATTCTAATTCTAATGGAAACTGTTTTATGTACTACAAATTCTTCCTGAAATATATCCTTCTTTTTTCGCTACTTTAGAAATGCGTCATAGGAACAGACACGGTGCAATTTTGTACTCTGGCTACGTTCAAGAATTTTTCGATGCCTAAAAATACGTTTTTTTTTTCTTCAGAAAAATATTTTATTCCTCTTCTACCTTAAACTACTGACACTCGAAGGGCTGTCCACCTGGCGATTCGCGCAAAATTTGTACCTCCAAAACGAGCAGAACGTTCATGGCATTTCGCGAACGTGTCACAGGGATAGACCCTTTTCTCAATATACAGAAACGCTAAACATAATCGGAACACAGTGCCTTCTAGGAAGACTCTCTTCTAATCGGGGGCTGTACAACGTCAACGTCTATATACATTCCAGAATTCAACAACGTATAGTATCATCTAAGGCCTAGACATTAGGTACGCACAGTTGCTCTCGGGTTCTACGCGTAGAAGCTACCGAATTGTGACTTTCTCATTGACTTTCTCTCACAGAACTGTTCGAAAACCATCTCAATGTTCCCTTTAGCCACGTGCTTCCTCGAAATCCCATTTTTCGCGAAGAAAAATCGGTTTCGGGGAACGACGTTGATTGGACAGGCCAGGGGAACGAAATATTTAAGGTTTCCCAGCGGTTCCTCTCGTAAACCTACGACATCTTACACAGGTACAATCGATTCAAAAAATAGAAACTCTGCTCTTCGATAATAATGGGATGTCTGGAGGTAAAGAAAACAGGTTACGCTAATGTGTCAGTTACGTGTGCATACGTGTATATGTTCGAGTCGATGAGAAGTAAAATGGCATCGGCTCGCGACGACAGTGCCGAAAAGTATCGGGGAAAGCGTGGTTGCTGTTCAGCGAGAGGATGCTCGGGAATGTTCTTCCTTCTGCTTTGGTCAAAAAAATTGCGTGGCGAAACACGGCGACGGATAAAAAGTAGAAAAGTAAGCGTATCGTTTCTTAGACCAATCGTGGAGGGTGCTCTCAAGGAGAGAGTCGTTCGGCGGCGATCATCGGCGTATCATTTTAATTCTCTCGAACTCGTATACACGGGGGGCACGGTAAACCCGACGCGGTGTTCGAGAAGAGAAGACGAAAGAAATCGAAAGATCCGCAGAACGTTTCGACCTGAACGATTCTTCGAATTTCGCGAATTTCCCTGGCGATGCGTGCTTTTTTTCGACTTCCTTTCCTCTCTACGAATCTACAATTACATGCTGCGTCTTCGCTTCATTGATCATACTTCTCGTTCTCACGCCCTTTCTCGCTCCCATTCTCCCTCGCACATCCTCTCCCTTTCGCAGACAACGACGACAATTTTTCGGCGTCTCGATTTCGAGTCTACGATATAACCGAATCTAAATCTGCTGATCAGTGTCGGCGTCTTCGCACGATCGTTACACACCCTCCCCATTGTCGAGTAGATGTAGGCGGACAAACAGACACTCGATGTCTGTTTCCTCTCGGTGATGTTTGATTCAAAACGAGACGCGAAATGGTAGTAGCAGAAGTAGTGGTAATAGTTGTAGCAGTAGTAGTAGTAATAGTAGTTAGTAGTAGTAGTAGTAGTAGTAGTAGTAGTAGTAGTAGTAGTAGTAGTAGTAGTAGTAGTAATAGTAGTTGTAGTAGTTGTAGTTGTAGTAGTAGTAGTAGTAGTAATGGTAGTGGTAGTAGTGTATTGTGTGGTATCGTGAGCCCTTTCTTTGAATACCTGTTCTGATCGGATAGATCGGGTACTCACACGCAGAGGAACCTGCGGCGTACAAGGTCCGACGTGACGCGCAAGAAAACGGGGATCCAGATTTCGAGTAGTTCCCTAGACGGCGTCGTTCTTTTCGATGCGCACGTTGTTGATGAAGAAACTTACTTGCCGTTTGAAGTTCATGTCGTGCTTGTTGAAGGTGTGCGCGTGCAGCGCCAGGGCGCCCTGCGCCGCAGGCTCAATATGTTTCAAGTGTTGCTGCATTTGGTGATGATGTTGCTGCTGCAACTGCAGCTGCTGCTGTTGATGGAGATGAGGCTGATGATGATGAGGGTGATGATGAAGCTGATGGAGATGATGATCGGCGTAACGATCGGTATAGGGATTGACCACGCCGGTGGTAGCGCCCGACGAGATGCCGGCTAGGCACGAGGAACCGCCCCCACCGCCTCCGCCGCTCATGATCCCACCTGTCGAACCGGCAAGCAATGAACTGGTTAATGCCGAGGACGACATGTGACCATACGGTACCAGCGAGGTCATCACGGACGGTCCCCTGGCCAAGGCCAACGTGCCGGGCTGCTGCGAACCACCCATGGCCGTCACCAATCCCTGCCGCGTTTGCGACTCAATACCTCCCACAGCAACCGTATTTTGCTGTGACTGTTGCTGAGCTTGTTGCTGTTGCACCGTTGCTTGCTGCGTTTGTTGCTGCTGGCCAAATACGCCGCTACTCGGAACGGCAGTTGCCTTCAACAGCTGATCCCTTAATCTACCGCCGCATTCCTTAATACGCTGTAACTCGGTCTCGAGCAACACCACCTCCGTCTCCAGGGTTTGTATGCGAGCGTCTTTTGTCTCCAAGATGGCTGTGAGGGTGGTGCTACCGGGCACGCCGCCTGGAACCGCCACGCTACCTCCAAGGACAGTACCGCTTGCACCTGATACGCTACCTAGCCCGAGACCAGCAATTCCGCCTGCCACGGCTGTTCCGGATGATGCAGTCGAGGCGTACGCCAGCTCCAGCTGCATCTGCAGGCTCTTCAGGCTCTCGTTCGTGGCTTTGAGCTCCTTTACAACACAAGCAATAGGGGCACGGTTACACTCGTCGACGTTCCGACGTCTCGTTTCTCTCTAGCGAGCGTGCGAGGGAATTTTTTTTTTTTTTTGTTTTTTTTTTTTGTTGGACTGCTACAGTATTTTTCTTGGTATGATGTATGCGGTGGTTCGGTAGAGATGTAGTACTACAGTGGTAGGGTGCAGCTTCGCTAGCACACGAAATCTGTCCCGTGATTTATTGTCCCGTCGGCGTGACGAATTTGGAAGAGTTTAGCTTGTCCGACGCAAATTTATTTGGCGTTCGAATTTTGTCGAAAATTTAGAAAGGATATTCTTTCCTTGACGCCCAGGTCTGATCATTGGTCGTATAAGTAGAAATGAATTGTACTGCTAGAAAAAAAAAATCGGCCACCCCCATTTCGGGGGCATTTCTTTGCAAAGTAAATTAATCCCATTAGTCCAATTGTGATTCCAATCGTGAAATTTCGTTTCACCCCTCATGAAAAAGCCTGCATGTAAATCGGGATTTCATTTCACCTCCACACGGGACAGTCTCGAGGAAGCGGAAGTGGCACCGGCAGCGTCCCGGTTGACGAAAGAAAAGCGACTTTCCGCCGAGCTTCCTTCCTTCTCCTTCGACCCATTCAGCCGATCATTTAATGTTCCTTCCAACGACCATCGGTCCGTATCATTTTCCGTGGCATGGTATTTTCTCCGATTCACCGACAACGACGTATAGACACGATCTCTTTCTGACTGTCGGGCTGCTCTATTTCCGGCAGAGGTACAAGGAGCATCACCGATCACCGATCACATCCACGATCGTCCAAATTTTCATCGATCTCTCGCGGACACCGCGATCGCGCTTTTCGCAAGGTCGCTTTTATCAACGTAGGCTTCCTTTTATCAATTTTTTTTCTTTTCTCTATTTTTTCCCCGAGCCTTCGAGCCTTCGACTGATCGCGAATTAATCTCGATGCTGCTTCGAATCGTTTTCTCCACGGCAGAAAGATCCTCTTGCGGACGCCGGGCGCCGCCGCAGTTCTTTCGCCCACCGCGACGTACGGCCGACATCGTTGTCCATATTTCTGCGCGCGGCGTTTCGACGATTTTCCTTTTCTCCTTCACTGTCCCCCATTCTCTCTGCTCTTTGCCGATCGCTTAACCTCGAGACATCCGATACCCATAATTAATTAGACCGCTTCGTCCACGCGGTCGAATCGAGTGCGCGAGTTTCATAGGTTTGGAGGATAGTTTCGAAACGCGGCCACGTCGCATGGACAAGATGAGTACGAGGAATGCGTATCCACGATTGGTAAATGAACGCTACACCACGCTTTGTAAGGTGGAGTTATGTGAATTCGAGCAATGGATCTTTGTACGACGAGAATCGAATGGAATCCGTGTGAGTCTGTGCGGTAAAGTAGTGCTGGCAGGATTTCCAATGCTGGACAGATGGTGGTGGGCGTGAGCGTGGATACGCATTTCAGCGAGTGTGTGTGGCTATATGTACGATGACCCTTCGAGTGATCGTAAACCAACGTGTTCAACGACGTCTGCCATTGGCAATTTATATATCTGTACCATTTTTACAACTTACAAAGTGACGATATTAAATTTCCAAGTAGTTCAATGAGTAACAGCTACCATAAAGTAGTGGCAGGGCCGGGTGCTTGCAGTGGAAATCGGTTTACGACCATTCACAATGGACAAAACACAAGAGGTGTAAACGGTAGAGGATAAGACAGTAGATTACGCGAGGAGATTGAAGTCGTATTATCGCATGTCGCATCAGGTCGGTGCCAAACAGTCGCAAAGTCCTCCCTTGGGCCTGGGATCGGCATGCCTTGACGCGACTTGACGACTTTCGGACCGTCCCGCTGCTCGTGCATCGATTACGACGATTGGCCATGATAGTGGTAAGTCGTGATGGGCAAGAACGTGTCTGAGACGTACAAGAACGAGAAGAGAGTATATAATATATAAACTGGGTGGTTAAGACATTCAGTGAGTCACAGCGGAGATGACCAGATCAAATAAAGAGGCAAAATTGATGTATCATATGTAAATGTACAAGAGATAAAAAAAAACAAAAAAGAAGACGTGGTGCACATTTCAGAGAAATTATGTGGCGTCGTGTGAGGAGGACAAACATTCCGTAATCGTATCAAAATATACATATAGAGAAGAGTAGCCATTCATTCGCGTGTGTATATACGTGTAGTGTACATACACAAGATGAGCAACTCGATGGCAGAACTGGCAAAATTTTGTAATGTATTGATCGCGTGGCAAATCGTTCGCAAAACGAATAGATCACAAAACGTTCTAGGTTCTACCGATGATCGTCTCAGCTGGTGTACGCGGTGAATGACGTGAGAATGAACAGTTGCACACATCAAAGAAAATGATCGAAAGAAAATGTTTTTCTTACGGGACGAATCAAAAGTCTCGCACCTGCGCGGCTGTTTCTTGCCTCCTTGGTATCCAGAGCTTGTTCAGAATAAATTTTCATTTCATGATTTCCCTCTATTTCCTTCGTTCGAATAATTTTACCGACACGCGTTTCAATTACAGCTTTACTCGATTCTACCTGCACCTTTGTACTGAAAGCGATGAACGTGCATTAATTTTCATGGGCAGGACTGACATTAAACAGCCCTCCGTGTTACATATTCGCCTATTACGACGAATTAAATCGAGTCGCTGACAAAATTTTCGGGGATGGGCTGTGAATTTTCATCAGGCATCTCAACACGAAATGTTCTGTCTAGCTGTGAAAGCGCGACTGTACGCGAACAACGATTTAATTAAAATTATTTTAACCCGCCACTGCTGATGGGATTACGCCGCATTAATTATAATCTTCATCCGGCAGAAACAGAACGAAGAGGGATATTCGATTACAATTTAAAATTATTTCCGTAACGTCGAGTGTATGTAGGGCAGGAATCGAACAGAAAAATTGTCAACCGAGACTTGCACGAGCTCTAGCGTGACTTTTGACTCGATCTCCGCGGACTGTGTGACATACATACCGTGGCTTTTCCGAAGGCATGATCTGCAGCAGGTGTATACACACAAAAGTTGAAAGACGCGCATGTATTATATACGTGTACGCCGTTTTTTTTCCTTTCTTAATCGGATGGCGTGACGTTATGTTTCATGGAGGCTATAGATTTCACGCAAGGGAATTAGTCGTGATTTTCTGGTAGGCGAAACTTATAAGTTTTGAGCTTCTGCTTATTTTTCGTTCTCTCAGATGGACAGCAAAACTATTTGGGCATTGGTTACGTTCACTTATTATCACATTAATCTTCGATCCAGATAATTCCAATTGCGCGAAATTTCTGTTCTCTGGGCCGACACAAAGGAACGGAGCTAGCAAGTTGGCAAAAGAAACATCGACGGACCGTCCGTTCTCCCTTCGTCCAAAACGAATCTATCCGATTAAGCGCTATTCAATGAACATTGCAGGGGATTGGATTAAATGGCAGTGAATAGAAAGTGTACGATTTTTGTTTCCCTGTCGGTTCTACAATAGATCGATTCTATCGAGATTTAACGTGTGAACAGTGTACCTGTTGGGTCCTCCCTGGCAGGGCCTGGATCTGGGGAAGAGGTCACGAGCAGATCTTCGGCCACTAATTTCGGAGGAGACTTAAACAACCGGTGATGATCGGTGGTGTTGATGTTATTGTTGATGATGACGATAATGATGTTGATCAGTATTTTTTTTTTGTTTCATGGCGGTGGTCATGATGGTTGGCTGATCATAATGTTGTGGTTGTTGTTATAGTACTTGTTGATAAACAGGGTGAGTGACGAAGGGGCGGATGCGGGCGTGAGTTTCCCCCCAGTTAAGGGGTTGCTAAACGTCTTATCACCTACACATCCAAAGCAGCTCATTCCACGCATTCCAACCGCAGCATTTTTTAGTTTTTTCTTTCTTTTTTCAATACATATACATATCTTATATATATGTATATCTTCGTGACTTATCATCGCATACTGTTTATTCTTTGTTTCTTTTTTTCTATTCTCTGTACTTTCCCCGATCAGCAGCCCCATTATTTTTTTCTCTATTTGATGTCCGCGTCGTCGACGTCTCGTACAGTCGTCGTTCGATCCGCAGGGTGCAAAGAGAAAGGCATAACAAGAGATAGAGGCAGACAGAGAGTAAAGAAAGAGAGTAACAGGGGACAGGGAGAAATCGAACGATCTCGTGGGACGATCGAAGGGGACAGGAAAGACTCTGTGGTCTTGCATATCCCGTTTCTAGGAGTCTGATTCCTCGTTGCATGCTTTGTCAAGGATGTAGCCACGGCTTGACATACTTCATTGGCTTTTCGATACGCTTCTTTTTTCTCTCTCCCTGTTAACGTTTTACCTTCGATTCCTTCCATTTCACTTTTCATCGGATTTACGTGAGGGGAAACTAAATCGAGAGAAAATGAGGGCCAAAGTAAAGGAAGCATGCGTGTCGCCAAATAAAACCTCCTGTTCCGTCAATTATCTCGCTTACGCAAATTCACGCCTGGATGCAATTATTTTCGCAGTTCCGGTGGCCGTGGGATACGAGTCAGCGAAGCAAATAATCTTCCAATCAAACGTGCAGCGTTCTCCGAGCGAAAATAGACCATTCGACGGACTCGATCGAACCCTGCGCGCGAATGTAATACGCGGACGAAAGTAAGCTGCGAATAAATGTCCTTCTCCAACGTGAGAATCTATTCGATTCTGTTCTCCGACGTTAGCAAAAATGGTATCCGTTCACATGATCACGGACGACAGATGAATACCATATTCCCCGAGCCAACGTCGCGTGTTGAACCCAAAATTCGTATGCACAAGCACCCTCTCTTCCGTTATTTTCCTTGGGGGGATGAAGTATGCCAGTCATGAACGGGATCGATGGGATCGTTGGTCGAGGGGTGAAAAATCAGGCCCGCAAAGAAGGTGCTACTAAATCGACGACACAGGAAAAAAATTGTCGGCGATGAGATATAGGCCTGGTGCTGGTGCATTGCGCGTTTCGATATCTCGTTCTCGAGATTTTCTTTCGGTGCAAGAAATAGAGAGAAAGAAAGAACAAGAAGGAGGTGTGTGATGATAACTCGTCGGGTAAAGAATCTTTCCATTTTCCCCGATGGCAGTCTGTTTTTCCTGTCCGACCTCTATTGATATATGGTTCTTCGAGAATGCTTAATGAGTTCTCTGTTCACTTTCGTGCGAATTCCCCTGTAGCTAAACATCTGTAAATGCCACTCAAGCCACGTAGACTTCACCTAAATCCTATATCTAACGCAGGCACATACACGAGGATGCAGAGACGTCGCGTCGGGATGTGCTCGGACGGATTCGAAGTCGCCGTGGATATTCAATTATTTCAACGTATTCGCCGGATGATTATTATATTATTCCCCTGTGTCGGTTCGAATTCTTCGTTGTTACGAACGGAAGTTTGTTGCGCTCAGCGCGGTGCTCCTCCCGGTTGCGAGTTAAGCGCGTCTGACTATACCGGGCGCATTCTACTGCCCCGCCAATGATGAATACTAATGGGATATTTTACTAGCCTCTCGGCTGACCGGCCTCGACTCATTCTACTGGCGTCTGTCTCGAATCTAGGACGCTTTGGTGCGTTGTATTTCTTTGTTCGTTTATCCTGGTTCCCTCTCCTTCGACATAGTAAAAAAGCCGCGAAAGCAGCATTGCTCGTGATAGAAGGGTTTTGATTTTCGAATTTCTGTTCCCCGCGGCGACTTCGCATCCAAGATTAGGCTACAGAGACTGGATAGGGCTACGTGAACGACGTTTCGGGGACGACCACGACTGTTCTAACAGACGTATTTACGTGAGGAATGCGAGAGAACATGGCGGTGGCGGTGCTCGTGGAATAGTAAACGACGGTAAACGATACAAATATTTGCTTTGGTGACTGTGGTAGCAGGACAGCGACAGTATAGAATACTACGAGAATAAGCACTATGAGCACTGATGGAAACCGTCCAAAAGTTCGCGTTCAAGAATGGACGATCTGTACGGCCGCGAAAGGGTTACCCTTATTCTCACCGGCGGAAATACGAAACGGGGATAGAGATTCCATTGAATCTTTAATACGATACTTTGCTTCCTATCCCATTGACTCGCTCGTAACTGCGACGGACAAAGAAGACGGGGACACAATGTTCTCAATTATTGCACCCGTTTGATCAGTGCTTTTGGACGTTTCGCGTGACAGAACAGTAACATGAATACGCGTGTACGGCACACAAGCGTGAACTGGCACGCTGGTGACGTGCGAGCGTATAGAGGGAAGTATACGTGTGCGTTTGCGTGCTTGTGAACGCGGTGGTACACGTGCCTGAAACATGGATCATGTTTGTGTTTCTGTATTCCACGGGGACGTGTGTTGTTCGTGTTTGAACGTGACCCTTTCCAAAACGGGAAGCGCGTGGGCCGAGAAAGAGGTGCCAAAGGATTACCGATAATTTCATCCCTTTCTGTAACGGGATCAGAAACTGGGTAGCATCGAAGTTCACGGCTATAGAGAAAGCTGACTTCCTGAATCAGTAAAGTGTTCCCACGACTATTTAAGAACACGATATTTCGCAGCCCTTCTTTGAATCATTTATATACCGTACCTTGTACACGTTTCGTCCGGCTTTCTGTTGCGGAAATGTGTGCCTACAGAGAGTTTCGTGCGAGAATCGTGCGTAATCAAGCCGGAGATACAATCGCGAGACCCGTATTGCCCGTCACATCTTCGCGAGAGAATGACATCGGTCGCGAAAATGTTTCCCCCGACTAAACCGGGCACGGTACGTTCAGTTTCCTGTGTCCGCGTTCGCGATAGATCTCGTTTCTTTCCTGGGAAGCTGTCAGTTTTTCCCTTATTAAGCTGAGACGCGTGATGGCATTACGGCAGTGAATAACAGTACGAAAGGGGCGGCGGCTGCGGCTGCGGCAGAGGGGCTGAAGCGTGAAATGACACGGGGCAAGAAAACTGAAGCCACTGGCTGCGCAGTAACAACTCTCTACTTGCAAGCAACTACGTTACAACAGTGGGCAGCGATTTTAAGTTGAAATGATAAAAGAAAACATGATGTGAAAGAAAAAGAGAACAATGCCGATCCCGTTTAGAATTCGTGTGCACGCGCATCTCTGTGTCGCGAGATGCGTGTACATTGTTTTCACGGAGACGAACGATACATATGTACACAAACGTTGGATGAGCGTGATAATAATATCGTCGATCAGAGTGATACTGATACATATATATAGATATAGAGAATAATAATTATATATATGTATATGGATATGCCGACATGGGTAGAAATAGCTTAAGGACCTGCTTCTGGGCCATCGACTGCATCTGCTGGAACATGATCCTTTCCTCCTCTTTTCCTGGAACAGCAGAAAGCAACGAGAAGCTCTTGGGAGGTCTGCTCGGTGTCCAGATTTTCGTACGGTCTCTGTCTGCGTTTTACACGATTTAACATCAATTTTTACAGTTCTCTTGATACGGTTCTCTTCGAGGTTTCATGTAGGGCGAGCGTGATTTTTTTTTTCTTTTCTTTCAAGTTTTTGAGCTGCGTGAACTTACAGGATGAATTTGCATTTCGGCAACTTCTCTCTGTCGTTGCACCTCTCTGTCTTACGGACATATTTATATTCGCGTGTCACTGTTAAATGCTACCACGAAGAACCAGTGTTATCGTAGAGTGTCCTGTTATTTAAAGTCGGTGTCAATGGTCGGATGATATCTATCTGTAGCCGTAAGATCGTAAAAATGAACACGAATAGAATAATTGATTCCTCGAGTGTTTTTTTCCCGGACACTAGTTGACGATGGAACAAGGTGTCATCGTCAGCCGACTCTTTTTATTTCGGCCGTAGGTATATTTTCGTACGTGCAGCAGAGCGTTGTTCAAACGAAGCCGCCTACGTTCTCGTTGAGAATAATTTCACGAACCAGGTATAAATATTTATGCTACTATTACCGTTCGGTAGACGAATTTTCGCTCGTGAATATTAGTTCCCTCGGCTGGGTGAAAATGACAGAAAAAAGCAACCGCATGGAATAGCTTTCGAGGAGAATTCGACGAAACATGACCACTTTACCCGCCTTTGTCCTGCTCTACGTGCGTCTCCTTTTACGATCATTACGCGGAGAAGCTGCTTCACCGCCCGTAATTTCACGGAATTATATTTTCCCCGAAATTGGAGTACGCAACGTAAGCGTAGGTACGGTTTAATTCACGCAGATCTAAGCTGTAGTCGTGTTTGCCAGCGATGCACGGATTGCACCCTGTTCAAAGGCTACGTGGAATCTTGTTAATTGTCGATTGATTTTGGGTTACATTCGCAAGAACTGAAAAATCATTTGATTCAATCGCGTCGAGCTTTATCGATTATTTCTTTCGTATTTTTTTGACGATTTGTGAGAATGAATGCGACGACTGATATAAAGCTTTCTGTGGCTAGAATACTATCTACAACGTATGCAGTTGAATATCTGTAGAACGATCACACGCACTGTTCGCTAAGTGATGAAAGACTTTTATGGAGAAGATTGAACGATGATAGGGCCGAAGCGAGTCGATGAAACTTTGCTACATTTTACCTGAATGTTTTTTTTTCTAATTTCACGTCGACGTGAAATTATTCAATGCATGAAATTTCCGCGAAATTCGCCGGGCGTTTATATTAATTTTTCTCTCCTCGCTTCAAACTCTATCGTCGCTGAGACTGCCTCGAATGTCACTGTCGCATGAATGAAACGTTAAATTAGTAAAAATGACGGCGTTCGTGTAGAAAAGAAGAATTTGAATGGAATGCCTCACCCATCCCCTTGTTTTGGAGCATCTCGAGCAGCTTCTTGATACTTTCATCGCGAGCTTGCAGGGTCTGCTTCTGCGTCTCTATTCTCAATTCCAGCTCCTGTAATAAAAAAGAAACGGGGAATCACATTTTACGTGACCCCTTGGGACGCAACTTCTACGAGGCTTAACCAGCGGCTCGCTGGCAATTGAAAAGATCCGAGGATTCATTTTCCTGCACCGGCTTATTTGTCCTCGTTCGTACCTCGATTCTGCGAGAAAGCGGCCTTTGTGCGTATTACTGAAGATAACGTTCGTTCTAACAAGACTACTAATTAAACGTTGAATCTTCTAACTTCCTTAAAATGAAGAGTGCATTTAAAGTAACGACACTTCAGCGAGCCTAATTTATACAACGGGGAACTGCAAACGAAAGCACATAGTTCTCTAATCAACGACATAATCGTGACTATAGCTGAAATGCGCAAAGATTGCGACTCCCCTTATTCAACGTCGAATTGGATAGAGGAGAGAGAAGGAAATGGAGGGCAGGCTGTTTTACTGGAATATGCTCGTTTTGTGTTACGTCGCCGGTAGATAGTGGCGGTGCTTGACGCCCGTGTAACGAATTTAGACCACCCCTTTGACGACAGAAACGTAATTAGCCTGGAATTAGACACCCGCTGGCCTTTCTCTTCCTTTTCTAGTCGGCGCAACCGAAAAACATGGTCGACCTCGGTTACTCGCCGACGAGGTGCTTTTCCTCCACGCTTTACCGCTAACTTTTCGTCCTTTGATTTCTACACATTGTCCCATCTAGTCTCACAATTTTCGCAAACTCATTTTTTAATTTCGTTTTGCTGGCGGATAGATGGGACAGAATGAATTTTCCCTGAAATATGCGTAGACCTCCAACACTCTGTCGCTTCATATCCTACACGTATTCAAATACATTGAACCCGAGCAAAGAAATCTACCATTTAGTTTGCTCCAATTCTTTTCATCTACCTTCTCCCGGGATCAGTCTCCCCGCTCTTCACGTTTTCTCCAAATTGGAGAAAGAATTTATTGCATCCCGCGATTGGAAGGACAGGCTCCCAAGTATCGAGTTTTCGATGTATCGTTAGCAGCAATGTAATTTTCGCACGGATCTCGATGAGAAAAGGAACACAGAGTGGGAATCGTCTGGGCAACGATATTGGCCCGATCGATCGTTCGGGTCGAGCGCAACGCGATGGCGTCTCGTCGCGCGAAAAACGACGCCGGAAGTAGCGACGGTGTCGATGGACCCGGCCTGGATCGCAGTATTCGATAATAAAGGCCGCCCGGACGTAGCCAGAAAACGGCTGCATAATTTGGCTACCGGCCAAAGGCGACCAGTTGCTTTCAGTGCGTTGCACGTTTGACCTGCCTCCGCGATCATTTGCCCGGGTACGGTAACTCATTCGGCAGAATTTCCAATCGGTGTCCGTGGATTCGCTGGCGTCGCTTCAATTTTTCCGTCTGTCTACTGCACGATAACGCTACGATACTCTTGGATCGATCGTAGCCGACCGAAGAAGATCCGCGTACATATTTATTTGCGATACTGCTCTGGATATTCTTCGCTCCAACAGCTGACTCGTTGCTCGGAATTCACCTTCGTGGCAACTTATATTATCGTAGGGATAGGTTTAATCAACGTTGCGGTGGGAAACGAGCGATTCAGTAGCATAATCTCTCCAGAATGCGGTTTTGACGGGCGCTTAAGCGTCACAGGGACGGCCGGCAACCGAAATAGACGAGAGGTTTAGGTGATGTTCGAGGTAAACGACCGATTGTCTGCCAGCGGTTTGCTATGCTTCCGGAAATCTTGGCAACGGCTATCAGCTTCCCGCAATAACTCCGTTAAGTCTGCCAGCCAGTGGCGCCGAAAGGGATCCAACGTTTCGCCGAACCACGTTGGATCAATAAACTCCGATGGAACGCGTCTGTCGTGTTGCGCCCCGGCGAAATTAGATCTTCTCCAGATTAACGTTAGTTCTGCAGCATCTGGAGAGCCTGAATCAAGCTTCAAGGTTCGGGACAGACCGTGTAGAACAATGGTGATAGTTTTTCTTTCGCTCGAGGGTGAGATGAATTTGCGATGAAAGTGTTACTCAAAGCATAAGACGCAAATGATAGTGGATAATCAATTTTGCTGGCGAGTGCATGGCCGTTCACAGAGGAACGGAAACGAGAGGAACGAGGTCGTGCTACGAAAGGATGGAAGTTTTGAAATTCGTGGCCCGAGCTCCTCTGCCTTTACTCCCGTTTCGCGCCCTCTATTCCCATTATTCGCGATTATAATGATCCCGTCGGGGAACACCATTCTTCCGGAGGATCCCAATCTGAACGAAAGCCAACGACGCTCTATTCTTCCCGCAAAATTCATTATATTCCATGGGGCAAACCTTGGGCAGGCGCGTCGCGACCAATCTTCTCTAACTACGAAAGGGCGCTTCGCGAAAATGCCTCAAACGATTCGAGCGTGACTGTAATTCAAGAGAATTGTAGTTCAGGGTTACGTTTCGTGTCTTAGGTGCGGCACGATTGAAACGTTGTTTCCCTCTTTATGATTTTACTCGCGTCGCGCGATAAGCGAGGGAACTAGAGCGAGAAGGTTTGATATCGCTCCTTTTGAAACACGAAATGCACGGTTTGTTCCAGGACAAATCAGCGGCTTACCTTTATCGTGTCGCGAAGTATGGCGATCTCTCGCGTCAGATGCTCGTTCTCGTTGTACAAAACTTCCATTTGTTGCTGCATCTCGACGCTCGGCCCGCGCATCCGCATTCTCAGCTCCTCTTCCAGTTGGCGAACCATCATGCTTTGTTTCTGGAACAGGAAACGACGAACGATATTTTTAGTGGCTATAGACTCGCACCGTAACCAGTTGCTTAATGGCTGTAATGAATAACATAGGTGGTGGAATTAAGAGGCGGGGGATTCTTTGTTACACTCGCTATATACCCTCGCTTTCCCTCGAATGACTAGGAAAGTTTCTGAACTCACGCAGGAATAATTGCACATTCGAGCCACGTGAAACTACTTCGAGCATGAAGCTGATAAGCGGATCGATAGAAAGGCCGCCGCTGTGGAAGGCATTATTTCCTTATATAAAAGGACAGGTACCTGAAGTTTTTTTAAAGACTGTACCTTGTTCGTTTACTCGATATTACGGGCATCAAAATTCATTCGAACCTTACACTCGAACAACGCCTCGCTTGATAGCTCTATTCTACTAAACTGTGTCACGAATCTAACATAAATTTGCCCCGTTTGCTGGAAAGAATGGCGAGGAGAGAGAACGAGGGGAAAATAAGATTGTAGGTAACAGGGAGCACACGAAACGGCGGTGAAATCGACCGATCGCAGGTTTGAAAGGAAAGCCAGCGTGAAAAGAGCTTTTTCGAGAGCTTGCGAAACGTTCGGCGTTGAGCAAAGTCAATATTTCTAACGGAAGTTCGATCGTCTCGCGCACGTTCCCTTTGGACTCGCGACTCGAGAATGCTTTTTCTGCTCCCCCGTCTCCTTTAGGTTTCTTCCGGCATGTTTCCTCTCCTATTTCCTTTCCCGTCTCCCCACTGAATCTCTTTGACCCTTCTTCACATTATCCTTTATGTACCCTCTTTGAAGTGCATCGTTCCTTTTTTTTTGTCCAACCGCCTTTTTAATTTCAGTTTACATTTCTTTTTTTGTCAAGTAAAAGAAGGATTGCGTTCGTGTAACCTTTGTGTGTGTGTGTGTGTATGCTTTCTTAGGGAGGTTTCATCTTGTTTCAATCTTTGCGCTTTCAATTAATTCGTTCTTTTCCAGCAACTTTCAGCAGGTCAATCGTCCCTCATTTGATAACAGATTTCTGTTTTCCTTCCGCGGAATTTCCACATCTTCAGTGCTACCCTCCGCCGTTTCTCCTTCTGCTTGAACTCAGCACTCAACTGCGCTTTCGTGGATATTGTTTCAGGGCCTTCGTCTAGCTCGTTAGGCATCGTTAATGACGGCAACGCGATGTCAGTAGTTGGACAAAGGAAACAAACTGACGAAAAAAACGCTGCCACAGACCGGATGATTACGAGCAGTGT
Source organism: Nomada lathburiana (assembly GCA_963667235.1). Classification (NCBI taxonomy): domain Eukaryota; kingdom Metazoa; phylum Arthropoda; class Insecta; order Hymenoptera; family Apidae; genus Nomada; species Nomada lathburiana. The sequence continues at coordinate 10,301,253 of OY763909.1, forward strand.
GTTTTCGACGTGCACTTCACGCGAAAACAACCCCCGTTTGCAATGTTCGAATTTTTTTCCCCTTTCACCAGCCAGCTTCTGCTGGTGCAACATTTCGCGGCCAAATCTGATCGTGTGAAACCTACGTATGGCTGCATGATTACCGACACATTCGTTCTCGCAGTTAGTTCCTGAATGCAGCAATTAAATCTCCTTCTTCGTTACGGTTGGGTACTAAATAGATCGCGCGAAAATATAACCAGTTTATACGAGCCTGGCGATCGATGCTCGTCCAGTCGACGCGTTCTACGCGACGACACTGCGTTAACAAACTTCGCGACACGTCACGATAGAGGAACAGCTATATATCTGGGACGACGGTAAACTGGAAACCGGGGTGAAATAAAAACGATCGACTTGATTTCACGTACGCGAGGGTGCGAGGGTTGCGTCAGCCCCGTAACGAAACCAACCCATGATCCCGTGAACGAATTCCCTTTCTCATTTCTGGCACACTCTCGACCCGCTGTGCTCGACTATTTTATTCCGTCAGTCGTATTGTTTGCAGCCACCGTTTTATTACGCAACATTGTACTATTCCGCATGATTGTTTTATTATTTCTGAAGTCTTAAGGCATTCTGGCCGGATGTTTTCATACTTTTAACCACTGGTGTACCTTTTCACTCGAGCCATATGAATCCGCCACAACCCTCGAGGCTGTCACGATCCTCGGGGGTGTCGGCGTGTGCAGGGTGTCGCGTGTTCTGCTTTCGAAACGATTAGACCTCGATTAACCCTCGAGGCTGAGGGAACCCGATCTCTCCTCCACCCCTCTGTCTCTCTTTTTTTTCTTTCTCTCAGGGGGACGATCGGTATCATCCATCGACACACTTTACACCGAACGGCTATCGAGCGCGCAACGACCGACGGAGGAACGAAGATGAACCGGGGGTTTAAAGTTTAAACGAAGCCCTTCTTAAGACGAGATCCTATTAACGATCGCGTAAATCCTATCCCTCAGTGGCGCTTTTTTTTTCTTACGTAGTGTGTAGTAACCCTCGTCGTGAAAACAGCCGGTTGTCTTGGCCGGTTAATGGGCGAGAAACACCTGCCAAAACTACTCGTCCATTTGGAAGAGATGATAGCTCCGCTTTGGAGAACAACGATGAAGAGTGTGGTCGCTTTAGTTCGGAAATGAAATAAACTCTCGCGATTCCAAGCTTGAAGGCGTCCTTTGCGATTTTAACGGCACATTCATTCACTTAGCGGAGACAATTTGTGCAAAATTTTAGAACGATGAAAGGTGTACAATTGTAAGAAACATATTTTTATCCGACCTGCGGCTCTGCAATAAATTTCTGCACCACGAGAGATAGAGATCGCGAAGAGGGAGTTCGTTCCATGAATCTGCCACGAAGGTAGTGCCACACGATAATGAGCTTCCAAGAAAGAAACACGAAATAGGTCGCTAAATATGGTGTGCTTTAACCAAGGAACAAAGCTGCACCGGTAAGTCTTTGATTTTTCTGGGGTCGTTGTACGATAGATCGATCTCTTCCGGACCCCCTGCTGTTCGTGCATGTCGTTTAAAATTTTTTTTCTCCTTTTCTTTTTTTAGTACTCCATCGTCGTAAATAGCTTAGAATTAGATATGCGTGCTGCATGTGCGCGCACGTGCCGGTACTGCAATTACTGTGTACGTTCTCGTGATTGTTGAGTGACAGAAAACCCAGGGAGGAAAGAACAGAAATAATTGAGGGGAGAATACAATTCATCGACACTAGACTATAAGAGAATATTGCATTCAATTTGTAAATGTATATAAAATAATTCAAATGAAACGTATTGCCGCGAACTACATAATAAAAGTAGAACATTTGCTCACAATCGATTATTGGACGATAAGTAAATAATAAATTCAATCCACCCTTCCTATTCGGCCTACCCTATCGGTCAATATTATAAATTATGAAGGAATCACCCCTTTTGCTCCATCGTGGAACAAAATGTTCAATGTATCATCCTCTTTTTTCGCCTCTCGGCGTCTTTTTGTGTTTGCCTGGCAAACGATAAAACTTCCTCGATGCAACGAGTGACGCGTGCAGAAATCGATGACGTCAAACGCGAAGGACAACGAGCGAAACGTAATACTGCACCGTCCCGTCGGGTCCCCACGATGTAAATTCCCCTGACCTAAATCCCACGATTTTCTCTGACCCCATTCCGAATTCGTATGTGGGTCAGCGTGTTCCATTTAATCCTGCCATTATAATACTGATATTGGGATTAGCCGGAATCGTACGATCGATTCTATTCTCTGGCGACTTTCCTTAATTTAAAATTTTAAGACATTTAGATTCGAAGTGACGAAAATAAAGGGATTGATAAGGGAATACGAAGATAGGAGATCATTTATAAGACAAATAATTATTTTTGCTTCCAACTTGCTGCACCATCTAGAGCACAGTAGAATGTTGCCCTTGATGGTTGCATGGTCTGAAATGACGAATTATAATCACGCTTCGGGGGGGAAAACATTCTATGGGGTTGCTCACGGGAAATCGATGCGTACATATATGGAGGGGGGACGAAGTCTGGTGAGTGTTACGCGTTTGCGTGAATAAAGCCATCACTCACGCCATTGCGCATCTTTGCTGTTAAAAACAGTTGTCTTCTTGTTTTCGGCCTTCTCCTACTAAATTGAGGAAAACTCGCGAGCCAAGGGGACATAAAATCGACATTGTAGAACGTACAATCAAAATGCCAGATAAAATCCTTCGATTTTGTTTGTTACCCTCGCGGTTTGCGCCCGCGAGATTTCGTCTTTTTTTCGAACCCTTCGAGTCGACAAGGCATGGTGAACCGGTCATAACGGCAAGATAACCACGTTACGAAAGAAACGACCGGCGTTTCGTGCCAGAGGAAACTGCTTTTGCGTCGACATCGCCTGGCAAAGCACACGGAAAGATCGATCTAAGGTACGACGACCCCAAGAAACCACCCACTAGTTTCTACGTTTGCGTTGCAGTATCGGCTTCTTCGCGATCCGGAGCGTTCATGATTCGTACGTAACCAAGAGCAGGAAGAAGGGAAGAAAGAAGTATTTGCTGTGTCTGCGACTAGTTGTAAGGTACTAAATCAGGAGATACAGATTCAATTAAAATGAGCAAGCTACTGGTTCGTGACAAATTTTAATCAAATATCACGGAACCTGTCTAAGGGAAGCTTTCATGCATACATGTCAGCCAATTAAAGCTTCCTGAAATCCATCCGAACCCAAGAAACAAATGCAGAGTACACCGAGTAAAGGGAAATCGATATTCATTCATAAAAATCGAACACAGGCAGGGATAGCTTCGAGTTACAGAACTTTCAGAAACTTTTCTAACCGGGCTTTTAACGATCCATCGAACCTTAGACGACCGTGGCCTGCTCCACCGTGAAAAAGTCTTTCATCAAAGTGTCTACCTCTCTCTCTCCCGCTCTCTCTCTATCTCTCTCTGTCTATCGTCCTCGCTCTGTAACCCACCACCACTCCCTCTTTGTCGAAGTCAACGGGTGCTGTTATCGATCGACCGTAAGGGCCTTTGTCGTTCGCGTATCCTGAAATCCGTTTCGGTTTAAACGAACCTGCCAGTGCTCGAGCCGGCAAAACCAGATGGAACAACGAAACAGCTTCATGGCACGGGACGTTTCTGAGCCGACGTTCTCCGAGGAATTGGAGCAATTAAAACGGCTCTAAATCGTGACTCCACGAGACGCGGCGGATCGCGGTGCAACGGGGTAGTTTGGCCTCAGTTTAGTTGGTCCTGTTTAGTGTGTTCTGCCTAGGGATTGCTTCAGTTTGTGGTCAATCTGCATTGTCGTTTGGACGAGCTCGTTGATGGAAATCTTATTGATGTTGAAAATTATTGTCGGCCTCGAGGGCTCGAATTCGATTGTTCTATTATTGTTCTGCGACGAATTACGATGCTCCTTCTCGTTGGTGTCCGAGGTTAAGAATCCGAAACACGTGTCAAGTAGGTACGGCGTGTTCACCGACGCACGGATGGCTTCGGTAATCGCGAAAGACAATTATTTCGAGCGGCGTTGCTCGTGTTTAACGAAGCACTCGGTCCTTTAATTGCATTTGCTTTAGTTAGATTAGATCGGCGCGGATTAACTCTACCATCGAGGCTACTCACAGTCGATTTGATGGTTTAAAGAAACGCACCAGCTACTCGCAAACGGTGTTGCATCTGTTCGAGTCTCTATATTTCTCCAACGATTGAATTTTTGGCCCACCGATCTTTCTTAGAACTAAAATTGAGCTTTTACTGTCACCGTGGAAAATCAACCACCACTCGAGGACGTATCTTGCGATCTCTTTTTTTCTTTACTCCGTCGTTCAGAGACTTTTTACCGCAAATCGCCTGTACAGCCGCTCGTAAACATGAAATTACGCGATTCCTCGGGGCGCCAAAGCCAGTTTCGAACCGTCGAAGATCGCGGCAAAGGTTAACGAGACCGCAGGGGGTGGCTGGTCTCGCGATTGAATTTTTTACCAGACAAAACGAGCAAACCTGAGTCACGACCTCGGAAACCCAACGTGGCTGTTCGATTTTTCGTCCAGTTTAAGGGAAACGTAGTTCGTACGCCATCTCCAACCCCCGAATCATCGTACTATAAGAATCAGACTCGGTGCGGTTTGTTGGAACGATGTATTGGTGTAGAAAACGACGAAACAGTGGTTCGTGGAGCGAATCGAGAAACAGGGGAGAGACCTAGGGGGTGTTGGGGAAGAAAAGAGGAAAACCGGGTCACGTAAAAATGGGGAAATGTGCAGGAGAGATAGGGGCAGAAAGATAAATGTAGGAGAGAGAAAACTAGGGGGCGAAAAAGATAAAAAGTGCCACGAGAGGATACAGTAAAATGGAGGAGAGATGGTGAACCGATACTGCGGTTCGAGGAAGAAAGCAAGGGATGGAAAGGAGAACGGATGATGAGAGGGAAAGGAATGGACAGATTGCAGTGGAAACTTCGGAAGCAAGGAAAATGAGAAAGAGCAAGCGTGAGAATGGCACGGAGAGAGTCAAATGTGAGCATGAAAGAGACAGCGAGGGAAAAACGGGAGACTGACAACGATAGAGAGAGAGAACGAGGGAGAGAGGAAAATGGCAGGGGGAGTTCCTGTCGCTCGATAACGCTTCTGCCCCGCCATCATCCTCTCTTTCTCTTTCGTTCTTCTAGATTCGGTATCTCTTTCTCCTCTGAATTTTCCGAAATTTGAAATTCATTTAAAATTCACGAAGGATTCAAACTTCTGCAAAATCTGGTCCACGGTAATATATCAATACTTTGGAATGCAATTACAATAATGATACCCGGAGTGAATTGCGAAATGACCAGTGCTCGATTGCGCATCGAAAAGGCCTGAATGATACCATTTCTTTGCTGTTAAAAAAAAAAGGTATTAAAATATACCGTTCCTCTGGGAAGTGAGTAGGAAATAAACGAGGAAGGTCCACGCATCGATGGTCCGTTTTATACTCGATCCTACGAGCTAACTGGCGATTCCAGAGGCCGAAACCATTGTTTCGCGGCTACAGCCGAGAAATAGCTGCCATGCATCAAGCGTGGCAACGGTAATTATGTTGCCCGCTGGAAAATGGTCTGGCTGGAACTATTATCTGGCCCTGTGAATCGTGGCTGGACGAGCAAAAATCGCACGACGTTCGTGCAGATCGACGATACTCGCCGATCCTCCTTATCACGAGAAGTCTATCCGCCAGCACCGATATATCGCGTACGTTCTAGTATCGTGTCTTTGATCGGTGCCGTACTCCATCTGCGTTCGTGTAACAATTTCCTTTGTCCTACCACGTGGATTTAAATGGCGATTTTGTGTCGCCTCCTCGGTTTTGAAACGAAACTTTACGGCAGGCAACGAAATGACGTTTGCTTTATTCTTTTATTTGCTCCTTGCAAAATATTTCCCCTCGGTTTGGCTGGGCGATGGAAGCCGATGCGAAGCAAATGGTGGTGGATGGAGCGACGTTTCCAACGTTCAACGATCGGGAACACAGTGAAAGAAAGGGCATCGTTGAAATGCACTCGGTCTCCTGTCGATGGATATTGTTGGTTCTCCCGTTAACGGTAAAATAAAACGAGAAAAATGCCCCGAGCCAGCTGTGTTGCTATCTTATCGTGCCACATGTTGGCTCGTTGGTCTACAAATTCCGTTTGTCAAAAAAACAAATAGATTGAAAGAAGGGTGGAGGGCATAACTTGTATTGTATATCCTTACGATGGAATGAAAAGTTTAATTAAATAAAGACGCAAAGCGAGAGGAGTGTAATTCGAAAATGAAAGGAGCTTACACACACCTATATAACTAATTATAAAGCGTTCGATAAATGCTTCTAAGTGATAAAATGTCTCCAGTTGATTTGTGGAATTTATAGCGAAGCGAACGATAAAAATCGAGGTAGCAACGTTTATTATCGAACTTCTGGCATGTTGTCAAGCGGCACGCGGGTCGTATTTGCATCGTACGTGCCCCTTATCGGTATCAAATCGACCACGAGGAACGATGTCAAAAAACGAGGAAGAGAAGTTCATCAGTCCTCGCGACAGCACATCGATTTCAAACACATGTACTTATGTCTCATGAGCTTCGCTGGCTGACATACACGGAAATAGCCGCAGGGGTCATCCCATTAAGTACTCTGGCATAGATTGCGGAATCGATATCGAGAATTAATCCACCCTGTCGTTGTACGACCATTTTAGTCGCAGGCATCCTTTCGTGGCACAGCCTGTGGAAAAATTTGGAGATCGGAAATAGAGTTGCTCCTCTAAATATAGTTACCATTTTCACAGACTTTCTTCTACACTCTTGCAACTTCAATCTCCAATTCCGCGGCGATTCGCCGGCGAATTTATTTAACGCGAAGGGTTATTCTTCGGCCGTGCGAATTTCTTTTCTCAACAACAGTTAATTCAATAAGCTTTGCGCCGCATGGCCGGCAAAATATTTGTAATTTGGAGTAGCCAGCATGTCGCACCGTAGTAATTTCGATGCGGGCAAAAGAAGACGAGCCCCCGAGGGACGACAAACGCTTAAGCAAGCCGTCGCGTCGTGACGGCAGGCCTTATACAAATAGCAGAGAGTGACACGCTGCAAGTCACTTCCTCATTAAGCCACAGCCAGCGCACACATGCCTTCAAACATGATTTATAGAGGATTATTGGGATGACGCGGGTGCAACACGGAACGCATGGCTGCGGTATGAATTAAACGTTGCTGGAAATTAAAACGACCATTCGTAGTATACACCAAGTGTTCGCATGGACGACTGAATTTCGAATGAAATTATTCCCTCGATTTTTGGAAAAATGAAATATCGCGAGAATCCCTCGATAATAATAACGAGGAGCAAAATGCTGGAGCATTGTACTGCAACAGAATGCCGGAAGGCCGCCTCGCAAATATTAAACTTTCTTTGTTCGGGGAATATTACGATGTACTGATATTCTGGGAATTCGTGGCGCCAGGTGGCGAAACACAGTTGGAAAAATGTTGAAAGTTTTCCATGGAAAGCGTGAACGCCGATACTGGCAACTGGTTACCGATAAGGTATCGACAATGCAAATAAAAATGGAACAGCGTGGAACATTCTTATAGTTTCTCAGCAGATGAAATTTTCCTCTCGCTGCATGCGCACACCAATTACATCGTTCCGAATGAATTTATTGTTGTCCAACAGCTTTGTCCGGGAGCGAAATTATTGGTAGAAACAACGATCGTCGACTCGTTTATTCTGCAACACCGTCGAACAATGCGGCCGTGCCATAGTTAGACAGCGTGGCATAGGTTCTCGCTAATAATCCGCCTCGATATATTTAGGCCGATCGATATAGACGGACGTGTGCGCTGCACTTTGCGCGGACCTGTACGCCACTTTTGCGGGCAACTCTCCCCTGAACACGAAAGGATGATTGTTCCGTGGCGGCTGAACTTCTCACGGCGTCCTTTAAAATACTTCGCCTTTCTGTTTCTTGGGAAAAAATTGGCTACTCGTCTGTCGCACGAAAGAAAAATCTGGGAAGTGAAGACAGCCGATTATTTCGGAGTAAAAAGGTGTGTGGATTGTTAAGCTGTCGTTTAAGTTGCAATGGAGCAGAGAGAAGAGAGTAAAAGTCGCGTAGTAAGAAGCGTAAAAACGGCACAGCATTTTGGATACAAAAATGATTCGGGTTTCTGGGTTATCGACTCCAGAAAATGGAACTGCTTCCCGAAGTATTCCTGTCTGTCTATCGAAATGACAAATAATAGGTCTAATTTGACGATCGAGTAAGTAGCAACACGTACAACGGCATTGCCATGGCAAAAGGAGATAAGACCGATTCAGCGAAAATAACTATGTTCCCAGAATGAATGTGTATTTCCAAACGATATTGTCTCGCATTTGTCCCAGCAAACGTTACAAAATCCCTCGAGCATTCAATTCCAGAGCGTCGACAACGCAGTGTCCGTTGATAAAAGGTAAGCTAACGAGGACATTCAGGATCCGTTTTTCCTGAAACAGGACTTACGACGTCACCGTTTCAACTCTTAATGTATGCGGCGACTTAATGTCAGCTACACAGGCAAGGGCAGACGTTGGGTACCAGAAGAACAGATAGAAAGGGAGGGGACCCAAAAGGAGCCAGACTTCTTGTGTCAGATTGAAAAGGGATTGGGATGGTACAAACAGGAAGTGCAACAGACCCTAGTCATGGGAATATGTTCCTCGTGCGAGGATTCCTTGGCGTTCTATGCAACTGTCAATAAATGGAAGTTCTGTGAATAGATCTTTCTCTGTCTGAAAATATAATTGATAAAGTCTAGGGCTGCAGTGCCATCAAAAAGAAGTTGCAATACAAAAGTTTGTTCTGGCCAAGGTTGTGGTCCTCTTCTGGTAGACACGGCACTGAACGACAGCTGCGTTCGAGATGAATTGAAGCAGTGGTATGCGTCGAGAGCAGCAACCATTAAAGAGGCCACTTCAACGACATTAACTTATGAACAGAAGCCCGTGGTCAACGGTGCTGCGTGGCTTATCGCGCTTTTCCGGTGTCGAAATCTATTTATATCGGCGCACCTCTAGCGTGGCAATTGAATTCCATTCATTTAAGCGGAAAAGAAAATCGATTCCAGAATTATTTGCCTATGATTAATGGACTTTCTGCTTAGCTATATCGAGTCGGGTTGCAGAAGTTTGACGGCCATGGAATTGCCAGCGAAGCAATCAAGCTCTTGAGTGCAAGTGACACACAAGACCCAATTTTCCCTGGGCGTATGCTTCATTGCAAAGCGAACGGTCAATGCGTTACGGTACGGGTGCAATTGCAAATTGAGTTTTCGGGTACTCGTGTACGGGAGCGATAAGGACTCATTGATAATTTTGAATTTACATACTGGAGCGACAAAGTATTGCTAAAAATGTAATCGCAGACGTTCCATGATACGCATTGCCACGTTAAAATCGTGGCAATATCGCTTGACGGGTCGTGCTATCATTTATTCCATAGTTCTTGACAGGCCATGGTCTCCACGTGCCGACGAGGCTATAAGCAACTAATTTTTCATGCACCAGAACCGTGTCAAGTGAGCAATTAGATCCGACCGAGCTGCTATTCCATGCAATTCCTCGTGACAAACACACAGCCGCCGTTCGAAACGGAATTTTTAATACCACGAATCAACCTTCGCCGATGCTTTACGGGAACGCGAGCAAATTGCTTTAATATTTCAGGGTTCTAATCAATGCTTAGCCAAAGGAATCTATCGCCGGTACATTCCGTAAGACAATGAAGAGTAATCTCGCGGCAGTTTTGAAACGTCATATTAAAATGGTCTCACGGACCGAACGTTTCGTTCGAATTATTTTCACAAAAGCGGGAGGGAAGAAATGCTCATTAGTCGTAAACCCGGCGCAATCCGCGGAGTTTAATTTCAATCCCTTGCGGCTCTCTGGTTTTTTGGCGGGCCACTAAAGCAAGAGAGAAGGATCAGTAGGTGGAACGATAGCATTGCAAAAGTTCCTCGGCATTTTTTACGACCCACTTCCGGCGTACGTCAATTTCGAGGCAGTGCCAGGGTGCGAGGAGTCGTGTACCATCCGCTCCACCGCCCCCGCTCGCAGCCGTTTTCAATCGTTTATGGAATTGTTTCTTCCGCTTTACCATTAATTCTGTATTTCAGTATTTTATTCGGCCAATCGAATTTGAACAATTAACCCCAAAATCACTCTGCACCCGATCCACCTTAATCTCCCTCAAACCACTTAATTCCATCCACCTGCCTCGCTGATTCCACGTTCCCATTCAATCCTCGACGTTTTGCCAGCCGATACCCTAATCTTTAATCGCACAACCAGCAGACGTGTCGGGTGGCCCTGGGCTGTGCCAGAATTAGGCAATTTCACGGTCGATTGTTGCTGGTGAAGCACGAAAGAGTACCATGAACGGTGGTTTACGTTGGGACGCGTGTCATGCTCGGGTAAGAACCGTGGTGTCCCTCGATATACCGCGTCGCCAGACGCCGGATAAAAAGGAATAAACGTGGGCAGACGGCCAGAGAATCCGCCACTCCTCCAGACTCTGCTGCCCTCGCTGACGATGACTCAGTGCATCGCCATCGTGGCCAAAAATATATGTGTCTGGTACCAGAAGCACGCTGATAAACCGTGACGGAAACATTGACGACCATCGCGCCGTCACGAAGCCCAAAAACTTCCAATAAATAATTGCTCGATCGGGTAAGGGTTTATGCGAAAGCGTCGAATACTTTCGGAGCATTAATTTGTATACAGGGGCGAGCATGAAGATTAATTACGGGGCGAGATGCTAACGTTGAGTCAGAGCTCTGAATTTGTATGTAGAGTGGAGGATTGGCGTGGGAGAACGCCGGGAATTTTCTGAAGCGTCAATGAAAATACACAAATTCCTGGAAAACATTTTCCAATGTTCCCGATTTCGCGTAATTAACGAGGCTGGCGGCGCGTTAACGTCGCTGCCATGACGATAATCAGAGGCAAACACTCCGGAAATAAATCCGATGGAAAGTATATTTTCATTCCTCGACGATGGAAAATATGTGACGTTTATTTCCAAGTCCAAGTGCTCTAGAATTGGAAGCATACATTATTTCCGTCAAGATCTGTAACTATAAAAACTACCTCTTTTCTGTACACACCCTTGCCTGGAAAATTTGTCCCGCTTGCTCTGGAAAATTGTTACAACTCGCCTGCTCTCTTTCCATCACGAGCACAACGACGATAAATTAAATGCCTCGATTAAGACCCATGTAACAGGAGCAATCACGCGATGCTCGCTCGTAATCGAACGAAACCCGAAGTCACTATACACGTAACATCTTTTCGTTAGCAACTGTTCGACAAATTCGAAGGGGGTCAAACGTTCTAAAGGAAGATGAACCTTTTCCGAGATACTCATTAGCAGTTCGACACACTTCGGTCACGACATTGTATAAATATGTGACGGGCTTCGCGAACAGCTAACATATTGATCCACCCGTCGTCCTCGAGTGTAATGCGTACACGTCTCGTTCAACTAAACGCAGCAGATTTCGGGATTCGAGCAAGACTTTTTGCTATGCTAATTGCGAATGGTCAGACATCTGTGCTGTCAACGCGACAGCTCGTTTCGCGACGACTTTGATCGATTTGAGCGAAAATCATCGGGGTTTGAACAATCGAACGTCAAGTTGCACGATTAATTATTAATTATCTGGGCTTGAAAATATTCAGAGAATCGTTATATCGGTGGCTCCCCCTTCGACTCGCATTTTTGGCTAATCAATAAACGCGTCTATTACGAAGCGTCGAAAAAAGTAACGCGCCGTTAGAGGTAGATCGATACGTTTTTCGTTCCAAGCAAGTCTCTCTTGGATCCGACCCAGTGACTCGATTCGGTTACGCCATCGGTCCGATCGAACCATTGTGGAATATCTATGGGGTATGTCGCACGAGAGGATTGCGTGCACAAAGGATGGTCCGCAAATTGGTTGTCGAATCGGCGACACCATTAGACTCGGTCTAATCACTTCGACCTAAATACCACGCGCGTCATCGCAAACGGGTCACGGAGTACGCAACCAAGAAACGCTTGACGAAAGCTTCACGCACCCTCCAAATATTCCATAGCTATTCGCGATGCATCGCGCGAACGCGAAATCGGAATGGTGACAACGAATGGTGGCATGATACGAAGCAAAAGGGAAGGCAAAGGTGAGTAACGAAAAAAACACAGGATGAAAAAAATAGCACGAAAGAAAAATCCGCAGTCGACTGACCTGATTCTCGGAGTTGAGAAGCTTCAGCTGTTCGTTGATCAGGCTGTACTTGGTGCTCTCCTCTTTTCTCAAAGCTCTCTCCTTCTTGAGCTCGGGACTCCAGAAGGTCTTGATGCTGTGCATCGAGCTGCCGAGCTTTTGGTTCGTCAGCTCGAGCTCCTTCTTGAGGTTCCCGAGCTCTCGTTGGAGATCGTTGTTCTGATGTTGGAGTTCACCGATGTACCCTCCGCCTTCGCGCAGCATATGCGGATTCGGACTCTGTCTGGCCGATCTCGAACCGAACAGCTCATCGTCCAGGTAGAGTCCACGGTCACGGCTACGTTCACGGGAATCTCTGATCGGCACGAACTCGCGATCATGATCGAGAATACCCGCGGATGCCCGATCGAGGCTGGTGTACCTCGCCGACATGCCCGCCGAGCTGGACATGGCGGGTCTCGAGGCGCTTCTGGATCTGTGATGTCCGCCCCCACCGCCCCCGGTTGACATACTCCTGCCCCTCTCCTCGAGCATCACGGGACTGGCGAGGTCCTCGTCGCGGGAGTAGTACGGACTGCCCAGCTGATGGTGATGGTAGCTGCCGTATCCGAGGTGCTCCGGCGAATTGTTCCCGCTACGAGTGCCTCTCTTGCGACCCAAAGGACTGCCACGGCCACTCGCGTAGCTCCGAGACGGGCTACGGTCGACCGTAGGCAGCTCGCCCACGCGACGACCGCTTCGAGGCGAACGAGTGCCGCCTCCTGGTCCGATCACTCCGCTTCCGCTCGAGTACGGGTCTCGCGACATTCTAGCTCTACCCCCCTTTCTCTCTCGTCCTCGTTAGTACTTCGCGCAAGCCTCTTCTGCCTTCTCGTGGAGAACTCTGCGAGTTCGCACGCAGCTCTCCACCTTCGTCGCTCGCTGGATTGCTTCACCAATACGATCGGGATTCGACTCGGTCAGTTTCCTCCCGGTGTTCCCGTCTGTATTCGTTGCCGCGAGGGATTTCGAACGAGATAATTTCGCGAATCGGTGCTCCCTATCTCTAACGTTTCCCTACGATTTTACGAAAATTCTGACCTAAGTGCTCCCGAGTCTACGGTTGCTTCTCTTGGATCAACGACGAGCATATCCTCGTACACTTCTGGCACGTATGCCAATTCTCGTTCTCGTCGGATTCCTCCGCTATTCGATGCCCATTCGATGCCGTTCATCGGTCGAGAATCGCGATTCCGATTTGGTTTTTGACACACCGTGGACCGAAATCGGCCTGGCACCCCTTCTACTCTACGCGGAGGTATACGTCGACGAACAGCGAGCATCGACGACAACGCCTAACGCGCCGATCGACGAGAGGTCCGGCGATCGATCGGCTTCATCGTTCAACAGATTCACCTTCGCCAGCTCGAGCCACCGCACCGGCAGAGCAGTCCCCTATCTCTCTCTCTCTCGCTCTCTCTCTCTCTCTCTCTCTCTCCCTTTCCCTCTGTCTCTTCCTGTTTCTCGTGCTGCTCCTCGTCAAGGATCCACCTTCTCGCTGGAAAGCCGTGCCGCACGCGTGGCTCGTCCCGTGTGTGCGTGAGGTCACGACCCTCGTACTCGACGATCGATCTTTGACCTTCTTTCGCCGGCAAAGCCCATCGAGTGGAGATGAATTGAGATCGAGGGGGAGAGAGAAAGAGAGGAGGACGATCTCGTTTCCCCGTCGAATCCGTGGTCCACCGGTCCACGCCGTTTATCCTCCCTGATCTCTTCTCCGTCCGTCTTCTCTTCCGATCTCTCCTCTCTCCCTGGGCCGCCGTCACACGGATCTTCCGGGCGAGCTGGAGGCCCTGATCGTGGTCGGTTCCGGTGTTCAGCCGCGGGTACCGACTTCCGTGTAGCCTCTGCCGACACCGCGAGTAGAGTGATCGGCGCGTGCGTGCGTATTTTACGCGCGTCTGTTTACCAGCCGTGTGCCTACACGCGTCGCGGCGTTCCCGTTTCCCGAAACCCGCTCCACCTCGTCTCCCTCCTTATCGATCTCATCCTCGCGTCTCTTCTCTCCGGTCCCGTGAATCGTCTCGCCTCCACGTTCTTTCCTTCCTCTAATGTTCTCCTCCTCCTCCTCCTCCACCTCTTTCTCTCACCCTTTTCCCTCTAACCAGTCCACTCTGCACCCTTTCGGTCTTCGCTCTCTCCTCGTCACCGACCACGTACGACGATCGCGAGACGCCGACGACGACGATGACGACGACGACCACGAAGACGACGTACAACCGACCGATCCGATCCACCACCCAAACCGCCACTATCCACCATCCACCAGGACTCGACACCGCCACACTTCCGTGCACCACTCTTTCTATCTCTTCCCCTCCCTCTTTCTCTCGTTCTCTCTTTCTCCCTTTCTCCCGTTCTCTCTTTACCGTTTCCGCGGACCAACGTCGTCTCCGACGCGCACACACCTAAGTACCCTCTCTCCGTTTCACCCTCGGGCTCGCCCTATAACACCCCCACAGGCGAGGGCGCGCGACGACCGCGCGCGAGTACACACGCACGACCCCAACGACGCTCCTCTGAAACCGGAAGCGTGCCGGTTTCGAAATCCAAATACCGTTTTCTACAGCACGTCGGAGACAGCGCGTCGCCGTTCGTTCGAGAGACCACGCGTCACACCACCATGCACTCACGGAACTAAACCGTAACCGAGACCGAACCACCCTTCGCTTGGCCGTCGCCGGCTGCTCCTTCTCTCCTTCCCTCGTTCGCTCGTTCACTCGTTCTCCTGTTCTCCTCTATATTCTGCTGCTTTCCTCTCCACTCGCCAGGCAGCGGCGCACGCTTTCGAGCCGCCCTACCCCCTTGTCACACGAGCACGTCCCCTCGTGTACGCATGCCGCTACAATTCTCACCACCACCACCGGCTACTACTACTACCAGCGATTAAGTGGACCGCGTCAGCAGCGCCCTCCGTCGACGTCATCGACGTCGTTACGACGACTACTACTACCGCGAGCACGACATCATGCCGGTTCGCGTCGTTCGCTCGATTCTCGCGCTCACCCCCACTGGAAACGCTTCCAAATGGTGTTCTCCTACGACCGTCACCCTACCAGCGAAGCTTTTCCACCCTCCCTTCGACGCAGATAAATGAGCCCGCGCGCGCGCAGATCCATGCCGAGCCGACGTGAAACGTCGTCGACGATTTTTTGGACCAGCTCGAAACGATTCGAACGCTTACATTTCTCTTCCTACGGCCTTTGTTTGCCTATCCGCTCTTCTGCCGGATAGAAGGAGAGCCGCCTCTAATGGGAAAACTTTGTCCGGAGTAATTTCACGAAGATCCCGTTGTTTTTCTCCCTTCAGCCTGCGGATTTTTTGTTTAGTCCCCGTTTCTTTCGGAACAGCCGTGGATCTTTCGAAGGCGTGCAAATATTGGCCGAGGTGGAATGGGGGTTAATCTGTTCGTTAGAAGTATCGTTCTGTGTAATTTGGAGTAACTATATTCGGCTTCTCTGCGTGCGAAACCGCGAGGAAGTCGTTTCGTAGTGGCAGGACGGAACATTTGATCGTGCAATTTATCGTTGCTCGACCGATTGCCCGGCGATAATCGTCGACAGTTGCAAGGTTGATCAACGTGTGGCGTGTCATCGGGTGAAACGATGAGGACCGCCAGGAATTCGTTTCGTTGCGATTGACAATGGTTCGTGAATGAAGAGTGAAAGGCTGGCAAACACGGCAGCGGATCGAGAGTGTCGGCGAACCGTTCAGGCCACCCTACCTCCGCAACGAGCATCGATATCGATTCGCCGTCCCCCTTTCTGTGTTTTTCAGCCACTGCCGCACCTGCGATTTGTTTAACAATTTTCTATTCCAATAAAAAATATGCAAAAGTTGTAAAAATATACGAGGGAAAGATCGCCACCTAGAATATTTTAATTCCCTTCCCTTGAAAGTTTTTTTTAAAAATAATTATTGTTCTCGGAGGGTGTTTTTTTTTTCATAGTCGAATGGAGAATTCTCTGTACCTCAATCTATCGGATTTTCAATAGAAGCACGTTCTCGTGGCATCCAGTTTTGCGAGACGTTCCTGGATGCACGTTCCACTTCGCAACCCCTCCTCTCACCCCCCTGGCGACCGTCGACCCGGCGTACGACATCGCAATCAATGAAGCTACGATTCACGGGGCAGTGCCGTATCGTGTACAGACCCCCATGATTAAACTTTAACCGAACTACTTTTGCCATCAATTTTCCTGCCTTATAGGATATTAGCCAGGACTGTGCAAGGATCATTTAGCCGATAAAAAATTAACAGCGAGCCGAAGAAATTATTGTAAATGCAAGTACGCGTTGCACAACCATGTCGTTTCGGAATGTTAATTTAAAGGGTCGTAAATAGTGCGTTTAATAATTACCGATCAATTAAATGTTCGTGCTTGTCCCTTCAAACTTTATACATAACAACTCCTCCGCCCCAAGAGTCCTCGCCTCCCACTGATTTCTACTGCTGTTCGGTGAATCTGTATCGATCGTTCGTGATCGTCGGATTTTCAAAATTGGAAGCAGGAAAGCGAGCCTCTGTCGGGAAAGGTTGAAAATTGTTATCGACTCTCGCTGAAGACGACGGAAATGCGCAAGCCCGTGTTTTACGATCGGCCAGCGGCTTCTTTGATAATACAGACGTCGGTGAAAGCCTTCTCCGTTTTTCATTCCTCCGCTCTTTAGTCCCGCGTTCGAGGGTGGACTCGAATTCACACGTTCCCCTGACAAACGCATGTTGACTCGATGTCTTAAGGTTTCAAACGGCTCCCCAAATAGCGGAGATTTTCCACACTATATATGTATATCTAGAACCACAGATTTTCTCATCGAAACATTGTTGCTTCGTGCTTCATATGACGGCTTAGCTCTGTGCTCTGGCGAAATTAGTCACTCGCGACTTCCTCGTTCGATAGGAATGAGTGCAAATGATCTCGTTCGACCTAGGAAAATGTTTTACGTAAATATGTATGTAGTTTCTCGTGATTACAGAATAATCGCGATGATCCATCGGCGTCTGCTATCGCAAACTCCGAGCGATCGTCGACCTTTGCACTTCGATGCTCCGCCGCTCCAATATTGGCTGACGATATCGCGAGCGAATTACGCTCGACTGAAATTCATTCTCCAATTAATTTAGACACGATAGGCGACGTCTCTCATTCGCATAAATACGATGCAAATGCTTGCATGCTCTCTGCGTCATCTACCACGCAGGAGAGTGTAGCGATTCGATTTCATATTAATTTCTAAGCGGCAGAAAAATATTGTAGCGTTAAATTAACCTGTTTTATTCAAACGAAAACTCGCATGCCTTTTCTCCGATTGTCGTTCATCGTTGCTTGAGATAACTTCGTCTAATTAAAAGTACTACAGTATTTTTGTACTCGCAAGTTCCAGACTTCTTTGTGCTTTGTTGACAAAATAATGATCATATAATTACTTAGGTTATACACAGACGAGATATATTTATAGACAAATCACCATATTGACTTTCGTGACACAACGTGACTGCCATACCGACTCACACATCCGACACTGATTTGAGCGTCCTCTGCTCATGAACAGTGATCAGTTGAAGCACTATTATGTATCGAATTAGTGTTGGGGACAGGATCATGCAATTGGCTGAATATATGTGAATTCTATGGGGGAATCAGGGAAGCAATTTCCACAGACGATATATATGAATTCTTCTATCTCGTAGGTGTCTGTGTCAAAAGATTCTAGAAAACGATCTGAACGCTTAGTATCGTAGAAATTGTCATGTAAATAAAGTTAAGGCAAGATGAATATTAGTTTGAAGGAAATAGTTTACTTACTCTATAGTGTAACAAACATTACACAGATTACACAGATGTGTTTATTATTACTAATAAATATATTACCCCGCCATTTGACTAATATCCATACTGTAACACTTGTAATAAAAACTATTCAGTTCGACGCGTTATTCAAAAACTTCCGCCACAAAGACAGAACACCACCTCCCATCATTCGCCCAGTCACCCGCCAATCAGCGCAATCCATTTCAAAAATTCCCTCTTTCGCCCAAGGGATCTCGTAGTGATTAGACGTGTTCAGAGTGTCCGTCGAATTTAGGTATGTAACATATTCTAATATATTCTTGAAGGCAGGGAATTATATAAATTTCATTTCATTCCCCTGTCTTCCAAGTTGTTTGTGCTTTCGTTCTTAATATTAATGAATATTTTGCGAGAAATTAAGAAAATATTGCGCAGTGAACGCACACCGCGTGGCGTGCATTTTCGAATATGCATCGAGTATGCATATACGTATCATATTTTACGCATACGTATACGTATTTCAGCTCTGAATTCCATTATCTTCCAATATATTCTGCAGTTTCTAGCAGTATTATTATAATATTCCTGATTCTTAACACATGTATGTCTAATTTCAGTCGGATTCTGTTCCATGGCGTCCCTTTCGCTTGCTTCGAGTCAGACTTGGCGGGAACGCGCCGGACCATAATGGCGTAAAGCCGTGGCGAAGTGTCAAGCGATCTGGTTGACAGGTAAGGATTCTCAAATGTCTTCTAGAAATAAGTAGAATTTTACAAATTCTAGTAATGTATCTCGTTTTTTTTTTCAGAAAAATTTGTGACCGCGCGCAATGCGGTCGGTAAAGTCAGTGTTTGCACCGCAATTTTCTACTTTCTTCAGAGCAAGTGGCTCTGCCTAAATTTTTTTTTTTTATACTTTAACTACACGCGATTTTACAGTCAGTGTTTTTCGCATGCTAGTTGTTAATATTATTATCAGAGCACCGGTGCTCCTTTTACATTATTTCGATCGCGAAAATAGAGTCTGAATTTTTTTCACCTAATTAAGTAGCGGTCGCATACTCAATGCATTACTGAAGGGGATGTTTTTGGCGACACTGATAAACTGAGGAATGTAAGTATCTTTTAAACAATACTCAATTCTATATGAAGAATTAAATTCTGAAGTTTTAACAGCAGATTTTAATGTTCTTCGCGTTGTTATTTAGTTACAGTTTGCACAGTTCCTGACGGTGGCGTTCAATTGAGCAGCCTCGGTGATGTTCCTGATGTCCTGCACGAGTACTTCTTCGTCTCTGCAATCAACGAAGTAGTGAGACGCATGTGTTTTGATTCCTCCAGTCCCCAATCATGCCGTAGGACGATTGGTCCGAAACGGCACGGGTGACTGGTTGTATTTTTTAGTAGTTTTGCGAGCATAGTGACCGTCATTATGTTCTTGTGTATTATTTCTTATACGAGGATGGATCTGCCTTCTTGTACACCGCGTTTTTCAATATAAAAAAATTAAGAGCCATAGATATATTTGATCAAATAAGCACTGTTACATGTACACAATAGATTGAGCAAATGTATATACATTGAGGACATTGTACATTAAATTTATAATTGCATTTAAAATCAATTCACTGTTTTCACTTTTAAGCAGTGCAGAAGTCGGATATCCTCCGACTTCGTTGTTGCAAGTGTTTCGTGATTATAGTAATCATGCATTAAAACAAATAAATATAACGGTACGAATATTAAAATCAGCACTGAATGTGCATAGCCAGTGATAGCACTTAATATTAATTTTCATGTGCTATAGTCGAGTCCTTTTCCTATGAAATTCATTACACATTATGTACAAGAAGGCACTTTATATACGGGCAGATTTTAAAATCGAAGTAGCTATCTTGAACAATTTACTTCGATTAAGGAATCACCTGAGGGTTATTTAATAGTTTGTAAATTTTTCAAGTAAATATTCTGTTGCATACATTTTTTGATTGCATTACTTATTCAAGTAACTTCAGTTTCAATTAGAGTTATTTTCCTTAATAAATAAATTATTTATCAGTAAGATTCGAGTTTTTATTGATATTTAATAAGTTACAAAGTCGAGTCATTTTTAAAGAGATTGAAAACAAAATATACTATTTGCTATTGTAATTTTAGGTATACTAATCATCTTTTTAGATCAGGATTTTCAGGTTTAACCCCTTCCGTGTTCATTGTCAGGAACTCACTCACGTGCCCAGGTGCTACTTGGGTGAGTGAAAGACAATGGGCACGATGATCATATGGTTTAAAATTTATAACAATGTATGGCGGCTGACATTTGCTAGTGCACCGTGCACGACGTATTTTCCACGTTGTGTGTGTGTGTGGCTAGGCCGTGGAATTGCGTCGGCTCGGGAATTTGATAACGAATTATAAACAATTGCAAAAATACATTGAATACCATAACGGATTATGAAAATATGACAAATAATAGAGTACTATACGAACCAAGTATACTTAGTTGAAAGAAAATGTACAATATATTTTAACAATCAATATGTTACACGACAAAAATGCATAAGCATATACTTTTACGCATATTTACGCAATGGTCGCTAGCCTTTGTCAGCCGATTTCAGGAATTGGTACGTATCCTCAGAGTGTGAATGATTGTATGCCAAGCTCGGGTGTCGGAGGCGTCCCGGGACGTCTCTCTAGTGTAGGCTCTTGCACCCGAGTGTTTGATTGAGAATCGTGGAATGAGGTGTGTTTGTGTGAATGCTTTGCCATTTTTTAAATACAGGTCTAGGTAGGATAGGTAGTATACCTTCTGGTGTGTCTGATAGATATAAGTAGGGAGGGCCGGGCAGGTTGACACAGTCTCTGATCGGGTAGGCAATATTTCGCGTGTTCAACCTGTTTCAGGAAATTTGATTTGAAAAGTCGACGGTGAAGCTGTGGCGCGAACGAAAATGCGTTCGCCTCTGGCTTTGCCTATCGATTTTTCGAATTTTTCGCGGTCGCGATCGCGATTTGGTCTCGAAACGAACGTGACATTATGCTCGAGGCTGCACGTGTAGGCGAAGATCGATTACAATTTTAATCGTAATCCTTACGATTTTCCGTAATCGCAATTTTACGATTGTATTTGGTCGTGATTCGTCCACGTGTGTTCCATTTAGCTACGCGTGTAGATTTTTATTTTATTTTATTTTTTTTGCGGATAGAGTCTCGAGCCTAGACTAAGTTTCAGCGGGCATTGTGTCCGAAGAAAAGAAGAGGCTAAATGCCGAAGAGGCCCGACAAACTGTCACTCAAGAGGGCAACTACCAATGGCTCTGCATCCTTTGGATGGAGAGCCATTCTTTGTTACTATTTTGTCACTATGCTCGCTTTTGTATCCTGTAGTTGTAGTTTATGGTTTCCAGCACTCATCGTCGTATTGGGCAAATCGCGGTTTTTATTAGCGTCGTGTACGATGGAATCCGGTTTGCATTAGAGTTGCGAATTATTACAGATTGCAGTTTGAATGAAAGTTGCTTTTATAATAAATTATACTTTTATACGAACTTGCTTTTAGCGTTGCGATAATAATTTTCGCGTTTCTTTTATTCACAGGTATTAATTAGTATTTTCAGTACCGTGATATTTTTCTTACATTTCGATATAGTGTTGCGATGATAAACGATCGCGATTTTGAAATAGAGTTGCGACTACAATGAAATGCCCAAATTGGTTCCTGAGTCACCAAAGGCTGTTATTAAAGCTGCATAAGATGATTGCTTCGATGGTAGTCCTGGATACGACTACCACGACTTCTCCGTTATTAGTGTTGCGAATTAAAAATGATGGGTGCAGTAAATTACTATTTCTTGTTTTCCTATTTTTTCTAATATGTACGAAATACTATGTCAGAAATAACGAAGCACCATACGCGATTGATTTTGCGAGTAATGCAGTAAATTAGTTTTGCAAAAAAAGAGATAGTCCACTTACGGGTTTTTATCGTGCTTGTAACAAGTGGACGATAATTAATAGTAGAATGCCCTTCTGGCTATTGTATTAATACTGCGAAATAAAAAATTATTACAATTATTCTGATACATTCTTTAACTATTCTTCTTTCATCTTAGTATCAAAAAATATATTTCTATTTGTAATTCATAATTATTTTACAGCATATTTGTAGTTTGGAAGAACATGCTCTCTTTTTACTACTCTAGTATTTTCTTCACAATTACTGCTCTCATAAATAAGTTTGTTACAGAATTATAAATTTAAAGGTGATGCCAATATAATAGAATATTACCTCAAGTACATTAAATAACATACATTGCAATATGTAAGTAATCAGAGGCTCAAATGTGGCGTTGTATGGATCCAATAAATTGAAGGAAATCATATGATTCAACGGAAATGATACACACTCTTAATTGTCTCGTTTTTCGTAATTATTAATTCAATAAATAAATTTGTTACAGCTCTTTCGATTGTCATCGATTCATCGATATATTGTTTCAAGTATAGAAGAAAAGTATAAGTATTTTCGGAGTCAAAGTGGAGCATTATAAATCGAAGCAATAACAAAGATTATATAATACGACTGAAAGGAAATGATAGAAAAAATCGCGCTATCCTACCTAAGAAATATCACTAAATTCTAATGAACTTTGATCTGTTTCAGGTTGCACCATCACGATTCTAATGAAAGAAGATTCATTATAAAATATCCCTTTTGACTTTCAATTAGGTAGTGTATTTTCTAATAACGTTAAGATATTTTCTAATAACGTTTGTAAAGAAAATTTTTTTTTAAATAGGCAGCCAATTTCCCAATTAAATTAGAATTATAATTAGGCAGGCAATGTTTAACATCAGACAAAGAACATCAAGATTCATCATGAAATATCCCTTGCCCCTCCCATTATATCTCTTCAGATTTTCAATTAGGTAGGATATTTGTAAATTAAATCATTTTTTAAATAGGTAGGCAACCTCCAAAATAAATTAGCTTTTTAGTCAGGTAGGATGTTTTAAGTTAAGATAGACTTTTAGTTAGGTAGGATGCTATTAAATCTTAGTTTCAAGTTAAGATTTCATTTACCTTATGTATAGGTAGGATTTATTTGAAATACGTACATGCTAATTTATATTATAATGTTCATTCTTTAGTTGAAGTCTGGTCTAACAGAATTTTTATTTTCAGGTTTCGCCGCAATTAATCATTTCAATATATCCTATTTACTTAAACTAACTATAAGCCAATGTGTATTATAATCTTTTCTTTTTACTGCAATAGGTTTAACAGAATTTTTTACTTTCAGCTTTCGTCACAAGGATTTATTTTAATAGGTTTTCCTTACTTCAGCAATGTATAAATTAATTTATATTATAATCTTGATTTTCTAATTGATTTAGGTTTAACCGAATTTTTATTTTCAGCCTTCGCCACAAGGATTTATTTTAATACGTTTTGCTTACTTCAACAATGTATAAACTAATTTATATTACAATCTTGATTTTTTATTAATTTAGGTTTAACAGAACTTTTATTGTCAGCTTTCGTCACAAGGATTTATTTTAATACGTTTTGCTTACTTCAACAATGTATAAACTAATTTATATTACAATCTTGATTTTTTATTAATTTAGGTTTAACAAAATGTTTATTTTCAGCTTTCGTCAGAATGAACCATTTTAATATATCCTATTTATTTAAACTAACTATAAGCTAATGTGTATTATAATCTTAATTTTTTAATTGATTTAGGTTCAACAGCATTTTTATTTTCAGGTTTCGTTAAAATCATTTATTTTAACACTTCCTTCCATTGTTATTTTGCACAACGTTTGCATGTCAAGCGTGCTGCAAATATACATCAGAAGGAAGTAACGTTCAATTTGTAAATAATAATTTTTGTAAATGGAGGGTGGCTGGGACGCGGTTAGGGCCGCGGGGGTCTCCATTCGCAGCAACCTCCCCGTGGTGAGACCTGGGCAATCGATGATATTTATCATACGTTTATCAATTCTATCACTTATTCTTTCGTGATGGAATTGTTAAATATGCATATGATAAAAGCGTCGAGCAAATAGGCTGCGGTTTTTTAAATTTGCCCCACGAGTAACGTTACAAATTCGTTTGATTCATCTTCAGTCACCGTCGGGATGTCAACGTTCCATTAACGCGATCGCCGGTCAACGGCGTGTACTATCTGCGGTCGCGATTCTCTCCACGGAAAGAAGATCGGACGCGGTTGAACCGTAGACTGGTTATTCCCACTTGACCATGAGCACGCCGCCAGGCGAAGTGATGAAAGTTAAGTGGCGCAGCCTAAGGTCGTTACCACGCTCGTTACCGTATGCGTCGTTCTCCGCGTTCAGTAGACGATGACCACTCGCTGGCATCGCATCGGACTTCCCCTTGAACCCTTGGAACACGAGTGAACACGAGTGAGCATGAGGACCACGTTGCTAAGATCGTTCCTGGCCTTTCTGCTGGCTCTGACAGTTCTGGGCGTCGAATCTCTGAATCCGGATGCTGGTGCCTGGGTGCAGTCCACGCAGGGTGAACCTTGGCCTCTGCCAAATCTGAGACGCGTTGGGAACGCGTTCTATCAATTACGAGCCTCGACCTTCCAGTTTATCGTGAGTAAATGGCGCGAGAATCGAGTGGGAGGATTGTTTCGTGCATGAAAAGAATTGTTACAGTTCCATGTGGGCGACTTTGCCCCTTGTTTTTTTGTTAATCAAGGTCTGGACGATCGAGCTTGCGAATCTCAAATATAGATAAGATAAGAACGGAGTTTTTAAGTGTACCTGTGATAGTCCAGCAAGGGAAATAACCTGCAATATACTGGTAGTCCACTAAAAAGAAATTAATTCAGCTAGTTCAATTACACGGGCTCTCGTAGCAATAGTAATTATCTTATTCCGATTTCGTCATTTTGATCTGAAATTCTGCGTCTTCCAATGTATCCGCATTTTCTACAGATAATTGCCAGTCTCGTTATCTTAATGACACCACGATGATTCTCTGTTTACGCGGCGAGCAGGAAAAATGTGGGGGCTGCGGACTCCTGAATGAAGTTTAACCGTGCGCGGACATCGGACAGCTCTTTTCCCAATCGAGTCTCTCAACCTATTACCTCGTCTGTGCAGGTGATCGGAGAAACATGTGATATAGTTACCGAAGCCGTCGAAAGGTACAAGGCAATTATCTTAACCGAGGCGAGGATAGCGAAGATTTTCTCGCAGGGCCATGCGAAATCCTACGCGAGGGACAACGGCACAATTAAAGGCACGCTCAGTGCTTTGGATATTCATTTGGGAGAGCCTTGCGAAAAGGATGGGAACCACTGGCCTCATTTGCGAATGAAGGAATCCTGTAAGTTCTCCTTCTATAGCAGAGCAACTAATTAGCGAGAAGCAGATTACACGGCGCGACACTGACATCTTTGCAAGCAGGTGCTTTTTAACTTAAACACATTCGGCGCGCCGCTCAGCATCGATGATACGATTCATCGTATCGAATGATATCACGAATTATTATTTCGTTCCCAAATCTAATCTATGCCTTGTGTTTAATAACTGCGGATGGTACAGTCGATGCTGTTGTGTTGAAGTTTCGAGATGTATCAGCTGGTAGAAGCGCGGCTTATGATTCGCGATTAATCACGGCAGTGGGGCGATTGAAACAAAGACGCGCGATTATTTTTGATTCTGTTTCATCTTATCATGTCCAGCTTCGAGGTCAAAGCGTGTGATTAATCAGAGAAATAGCACGCGCCGATTACTACACCAAAGCATATTCTTCGCGACCATTTTACTATGGGGTCTAAGTTCGTTTCACGCGGTGCCCTTTCCCTTCGTCGACGGAATTGAAATTCATACAGCCGAAAGTGAAAGAGGCATTTAAGTACTGCAATAGATTTCGATGTACAATTGGCCCCCGCAAACACAGGATGAAAAGACCGTTCTACTTTCGAGCAAATTTAAACGCGAAGTAATTAAACTTTCGCAGACAGTCTCAGCATCAATGAAACCTCTTCCGCTGCGAATCTGGTGGCTGAATCGGTATGGGGAATTCTTCGGGGTCTCGAGACATTTTCTCAGCTCTTATTCCCCGCTGGCGATGGTTCCAATGTAAGTTTCCTGTTTGACAAAGTAACGAGCTTCGTAAGAGAAAGCTGAACGTTCGAACAAATTTTTACAGCTGAAGATAAGATGCCAAACTATCGTGGACCGACCAAAACTACCTCACCGTGGCCTCCTATTGGACACATCACGTCATTATCTGCCAATCCATGATATCTTGCTCACCCTGGACGCCATGTCTTACAATAAAATGAACGTTCTCCACTGGCACATCGTCGACGATAACAGCTTCCCCTATCAGAGCTCCAGCTATCCCGAATTGTCTGCCAAGGGAGCGTTTCATCCGTCAATGGTGTATACCTTAAACGATATCCAGAAGATCGTAGACTACGCCAGGCTGAGGGGTATTCGGGTGATGCCGGAATTCGATACTCCTGGGCATACCAGGTCATGGGGTTTAGCCTATCCTGAACTATTGACCGCTTGCTACGGTAAATACATATCTGTTCCTCCCAGCGATTCTGAAAGTACTCAAATCTGACGGAGCTAATAAATGAAAATTCTCAGATACCAAGGGGAAAACAAATGGAAAATTGGGTCCCATGAATCCAACGAATCCGAGTCTCTATGAATTCCTGCGCCATTTATTCGCCGAGATAGTGCAGGTGTTTCCAGATCAATACGTTCATCTGGGAGGAGACGAAGTTCCTTTCGATTGTTGGATGAGCAATCCGGATATCAACGCGTACATGAAGTCCAGGAATATGTCCAAAAATTATGCGCTCCTCGAGAGCGACTACATCGGCAGGCTACTTCAGATCACCGACTCCCTGCAGGCCAGCACGATCGTATGGCAGGAGGTAAACCATTCCACACATCGCCCCTGTTTGTCGTATAAAACGCTGGAAACGATCGGGCAATAAAAGTAGATATTGAACCCATTAGACTTCGTGCGCGAAATTGCAAATGAAACAGCCGTGTTTCGCTCGACAAATGTTCCCCGAGAAGTATCGTCTCGCGAGGAAAACTCGGCCAATAAATGTAGCGCACTAGACGATAATATCGTTCAACGATGGGATTACTTGAACAGAGGAATTTCCAGTTTGCTAAACGATGGCACATATGTATACTCCATCCATATAAATGCGCATGGGAGAATTTATTGGGTCGTTCGTTTTATTGTAAAAGGACGAGTTAACTTTGCGCAACGAATTGGAAACCAGATTGGTGTTCGGTTTTCAGGTGTTTGAGAATGGTGTCGTTATGCCGAACAGTACGGTAGTTCACGTTTGGACTGGATTCTGGGCGAAGAAATTGGAGAACGCAACAAAAGCCGGACACCCTGTATTACTGTCAGCTTGTTGGTACCTGGATCACATTGCCGGAGGTGGTGACTGGAAGAAATTTTACAAATGCGATCCACTGTCGTTTAACGGAGCTGGGAACGCGACTAATTTGATGCTCGGCGGCGAGGCTTGTATGTGGGGAGAATTTGTGGACAGGTGATAATTGCTAGCGTGATGCATGCATGAATTAAATACTCTAAAGAAGACGGTATCTCCAGGTGTGAGTGTACATTAATTGGTGAGTGTGTAATAATGAAGTCATTAAAATTTTCATGCCTAGGAACAACGTGCACCCGAGAATATGGCCACGTGCTAGTGCAACTGCGGAACGTCTTTGGAGCAACACGAAGCAAGATGAATATAAAGCCGCTCAACGCCTCGAGGAGCACGCGTGTCGCATGAACAGGCGTGGAATTTCTGCACAACCACCTAATGGACCAGGATTCTGCGTGACATAATGGCCTTTGTAATTTCTGGTGCATAATTATGCGTTTTCACTCGCTGGAGGCTCTCGTCGCTATTTTGCACTTAGATTTTATACCGTCTTAATATTCTCGCGTAATATGAACGTATTTTACGCCGTACTTTAATTACTGATTACTTAATAGTCGTGTACTAAAAGAGAACTGTAATTGTTAATGGAATAACACGTTTCTAAGGAAGGAAACATGTACCATACTTTGATTTCATATTAATTGTTCATTTTAAATCGGTAGGTGTATTCTAAACTAACGAAACCAGCCGATCCGCATTTTCATCGTTGCTTTACCCGCGGAAAAAACAAAATGATACAGTAAAAAAAGGAACATCGGCTCGTCTGGGCAACCGACGAACAGAAGAAACAAATCATCAGCCAGACCGTCAAACACTTCTCGTCAAGTCACCAGCAAAATTTCAACTGCCCTCGAATAAATCCTGAAACACGATGCCGTCGTTTCTCGTTAGATCAGGGCTGCTCCATCATCAGGGGATCAATGACTGCGCACAGACTTGTGGACTTCTCATGGATATATCAACTTAACTTCCCATAAGCAACGCTTTACCCCGTCAATTCTATAGAATAATCAAGTAAAATCTCCTTCACCAATAGTACAATAGAAGCTGGCTAGTTTATATTCGATACAAGAATATTGAATGTTCATTGAAAAATTGAATATTCATTCCCTGTTCTAAATTCACCTCCAGTGTCACGAACTATTATTAAATTATTAATCTGAGATTCCGTACTCCTTTCGCCTACAGTTCGATCCAGAAGAATGTCGAATTGTTCAAATTACCCTTGCTGTGGCCCAGTACCATGCTGTGCTCCACCACTCTGTTGTCCTCCACCCTGTCCTCCACCCTGTCCTCCGACTATTATATGTAGACCACCATGCCCACCCCGATGCCCACCTCAAGCAACTAGAACAACGGTAAGTTAGGTTTAAAAAATAAGATAGGAAGTTCAAAGTGTACGATCCGTAACAGCAACGAAAATCTATTGAGCCAACCACGAAGCTTGTTGTCGCACAGCTAACTTAATAACTCTTCCCGAAATTAGGTTTACCTACGGCCTTGTTCTCCTTGTCCACCCTGTTGCGCTATTCCTTGTCCACCAAGGATGATAGTTACGTGTGGTCCTCCCCCGCCACCGTGCCCACCGCCAATGCCGACTTTAGCGTTCGTTTGCACCAAGAAAGTGGTCCCCTGTATGCCCTGTCCACCGCCCACACCACCGCCCTGCTCTCCTTGCCGAGCGGTTTGCCGTTAGTTCCCTATAATAGTCTACCGTCAACGAACCTGATGAAAACGACGGTGAAATTAACGTTTTATGCTTGGATTTTCTTCGGACAGTACCACATTCTCCTTGCTAGCGGGTTCGAAGGTGGGAGTTCTGTATGGGTTCGGTGCGAATTACTCCAACGAGAACGACGGACGAATACGTGAAAGAAATGTTGGAAAAATTAGGTGATTTTTGGAATATGTTTAAGTCGAACGATTATATGTTATTTGATGGATATTTGAGTTGGAGCTTCCCCTCGTTTCAGAAAAATGTCTTACGAAAAATATCAATGACGACTATCCATCGATGAAGAAAACCCGATTAGTGGCGGAAATCAAGAAATTGGAGTAATTTATTACTGACTTGAAGAAATACCGAATGCGAGACGAAATTTTTTTTCTTCAACTTTGTTCATCCAAGATTCGACAGTTACCCATACGTGACATACCCGAATTGTCTCTTTTACTACACGAGGTTGAAAAAAGTTATCGAATTAGACGCGACCCGGAAATAACAATTAATCGTGAAGACGAGTTATTTATGTGATGGATGGATTTTTATTCGAGGAAAGTGTTCGTTCGTCGATGACAATTTTTATTTTCAAAATCGATTGCACGTTGCATCAGAAATTACCGTGCACTTTGATCTTCTTGCACCGGCACATATTTTTCCCCTCTGAAAATATATGCACGCGCAAGATGAAAGAGTTACAAGAATTATTTTCGATCGGAGTTTCAGAATTTTTCATTAGGCTTTTACGACAAGGCAGTCGAGCGTGAGTACGATGCGATTCGGTATTTAATCACGTTATGCGCAATAGAAAACGGGTACCATTCATTTTTTACTGTGATTTTTTTTTTTTTATGAATCAAGTCACGTTGTCAAGATTTTGGTACAGTTGCGACGACGGGGATAACTGATCGTGTCGTATCACGTTCCAGATAATAATTGCCATTGACGAATAAAAACCACGGAAAATTTGTGTGTACTACTCCTTGTAAGCAATACAAATAAAAATCGTAAAACACTATAACATGGAATGTTTTGATTTGCAATAAATCTAAAAACATTTCTACGATCGCTCAATTTCCTGCCAAATATTAAAAATTCACGATTTAATTCAATTATTTGAAATCACATTAATCCATGTCATTTTATTTCTGTTTCTCATTATTGCAAAAGCTTTCTCAAAGCCGAGAGTGACATTTGTATAGCACTCATTATGAGAATAAACCACGAGCTGTATCCATAGCAACCAGGTCTACCTTCAAACCGTTTTGCAAACTTAGCTGTTCAGAGTTTCCCGTTCTTTCTGGCGGTGGTACAAAATCTGAGCGAAAAAATTATCTGGCCCATTTTAGACGATGTCTCACTAAACGTTTACAAATCTTTTGCAAAATTTCGTACGATAATGAACAGAAGGTACTGTTATTCAAATATAAAAAAAGCTCTCTAAACAGCATTCTCTGTCAAAGCCAAAGATAAGCGACGAAAAATAAGGGGTTAACAGTAATTGTTAAATACCAATAAATACCAAGTCCTCTGTCATTGAAATGAAGCCTCCACGTTTATCCCCCGCAGGAAAGCTTCAGCGGAGAAGAACAGCAAACAGAGGACATCGTCGAAACGACCAAGCATGAGCAATTTGGACAGGAGGCAATACGTTTTGCAACAAAGATTGCAGAAGCCTGAAAAGTTACCGTCCACGCATAATGTCGTACCAGATACTACCATCAAGATGGTGAGCAAGGCCGTGGATGTCTGCGTACCAAAGACTAGGTTCAACTCCCAAGACAGATGTAGGGAGATACGCTCGTGTTCCTCGCCGAGGCTCAAGTATTTCCCCGCGGAGAAAATCAAAAAGTTGGAGAGTCCACCACCGTTCTCGCCCACTCCCATGGGTGCTCTGATCGCACAGCAGGATCATCGAGAACCAGGAGTGTTATACGTGGCTGGATACCCCGAGGAACGTTGCGACAATGGCCAGGGAGATGCAGCTATCACGCAGAATTTACAGCCGATTCAACATCAGCATGTAAAATCATTTACTTATTGTACCGTAATAGATCATTTTCCTTGTATTTCTCTTTTCCGGTTTATTCTTTTTCCGCGTATGTTAATAGAGAAAACCGGGATTAAATTCTGGTTCTGAGACTCGATGTTAACTCAATGTTCTCCAAAGACTTTCCCCATTACCGTGGCAGACATAGCTGCCGGCTCTTCGGGGTGCAAATTGATTTCGCAGGAATTCAACTTTGACGCCGTGTTAAGGTGCAAATTAATCGTTTCGCAGGGCATCCAGACTGCAAGCCAGCAACAGGTATCAACTCAGCAGGCGATCCAGCATATCGATCAGATGAATCCGCTCTCGGAGTGCACGCTTCTTCATCAGGCCCCAAATCTTCAGGCTCATCGTCCTTGCGTGCCTCGCGACTATCCTTTGCAGAAGACACAGCAAATCAATTTTTCCAATCCTCCTCAAGGCCCAGCAACTCCCCAGCCGGTTGGTCAGAAAATGTCAAACGTGGAGCAGGAAATTGCGAAGCCCGAAGATCACACGATTGAAACTGAGGCTGATTATGAGAAGCAACCTATTGGGGGTCGAAATGCAGCAGCCCATAGGCAAATAATGACGGGCAAACAACTGGGACAACCTCAAGCACCGATTCCAATGGATTCTGCTACGATTAATCAGACTGCAATTAATCAGCAACCGATACGCAATCAGTATGGGGCGCACAGCAATGTTCAACAGGACAGAAGTTCGCAGAACCCCCAGCAAATTTATCAGCAGCTTCAGCAGAATTTGGCACAGCAACAACAGATGCAGCAACGAGCTATGAATTATCAAATGCACGCGATGAACAATCAACAATCGATGAACGGAGGCCAAGCGCCCGGTTATTATTACAATAATCAACAGGTTAATAGAAATATGCCTGTCCAGGGTATGATTTCTCCGCAAAATGCAACGGCGAATCAATTGAGAAATTCAACAACGACGACACCAGTTCAGACTTTGATGAATCATCAGAATGGGTGGACCAGAAATAATCATACGTCTGACTATTCGAATGTGGTAAATAGAAATCAACCATTACACGGAGCGCAAAATCACCAGCAGTTTACACCTGCGTACCAACGTCAACCAGTTCATCAGCCACACCAATTATGCAAAAATCTTCCGACAGGAAACACAATACAGCAGAGACAGCAGAACACGATGGCCCAGAATCAGCTTGCATTTAGTCAACAAATGGTTTCCAATCAGCAATTTAATCATCAAGAGCCCGTGGATAGCAATCAAGAAGATCAAACCATGAAGAAAAAGTCTCTAAAGTTCACTGCCGGCATGATTCGGGATCAGGAAAAATTGCTGGCTACCATGAAGCAGCAAGGTATACCCATGGAAATCATGATGAGACAATTCGAAACGATGTTGAATGAACAACGAAGACATTTAGAGTATCTGGAGCAGATTCGGCAGAACGACTGTTCTCCAGAAAACAGTGGGACCGTGACAGTAACTCCGCCTCGCAAAAGAAAACCGGAAAGTGGCAAACCTGAATGGATGCTTCATTTGACTCCACCAAGACTGTCTTACGTGGAACTTGAAAGATTGCACGAGAAACGAAGGAAAGAACACGAAGTTCAAAATTTGACGACGGCACAGCAGCAGGGGATGAACGAAATGCCTAATCAACAAGTTACTGCGCCGGTTGCAAACGAGCAAAATTATCAGGCTTGGCAGCAACCTAATTCGCAGTACCAACAGAGAGAACCTCAACCATATCGAAATATATTTAATCAACCGTGCACTGCTTCGATGGTTGCTAATGTAAATGAATCTCTAAACCAGGCGAGTTACGAACAAACTGTGCCACAATATCAATACGTTCAACAGCAATCTCATCAGCAGCCGGCACAGCAGCCAATTCAACCACATTTTCAACAGTATTATAATCCTCAACAATATCAGCAATTCTATCAGGCTGTTCCTCAACAAGTTCAAGAGCAAGTTCAAGGGCAAGTTCATCCTCCGAATCACCACCAATCCTTTCCTGTTCGGGAAGCGACCAGATCACCGACAGTGCCGTCCAGTTTACTAAAGCTACGCTTGTACAAAACCGAAATCCGTCCCCAGAGGCAGAACAATGGATTGCAGGATCCAGAAATTGCTAAAAGACACTTGGAGCAACTTAAACTGTCTGCAGAAAGCAAGAAAGGTTTAGAATACCTTGTTAACTTGGCCCTGAAAAAACCAACGACCATGTTGAACGGAATGCAAGACCGCACTGACGTCGAAGCAGAATTTCAGCACAGGTTGATCACATCTAGTTATCAGGCACCCGCTAAAAAGATTGCCGCGAATGGTTTAGAGAACACTAGGAACCCGGACAATCCTCCGCCTCAAAAGTTATCGATCATGAAGAAGATGGAGCAGGAGTATCCAAACGAATATCCCAGGCAGAAGCAAGACAATCGAAGGACCGGTTACAATTTCCAGGCTGAAAGGGAGAACGGATGTGCAGCTATGGAACAGCAACAGTTTCCAAAGCAGGCCTCCGCTGGTATGATTCCTTACAACGAGAAGAATCCAACGATGACTCGCGGTGGCGTGCTTCCGTATAAATTCGGTGGAAATTATCCCCAGCACTATCAACAGATGCAACAGTACAATCAGAACTCGAAAAAATTCGCCGGAAACATTGGCGGAGGCGACGTAGCTTCCGCACAGCGAATCGAGCAAGGTAAAGGCGTTTTGGATCGGGCCGGTGGAGATACCAGTGAGAATACGAATGGTGGACTGAATGGACAAACAACGGTGGGCAAAATGCCCTATCAAAACGTATATTACAGTCAGCCGAATATCCATGAAACCAGGACAATCGGGGGTGTGAGGTATTTGGCCAGGAAACAGGATTACTTGCGCAATCAACAGATCGTGTCACCGGAAACTCTGATAGCAAGCAGATACTTGCAACCCCCGATGGTGTATTAATGCTACGATTTTTTTTCTTCTTGTGTCGTTAATTTTTTATGCGATTATTTGTATATGACTTTGTGATTATTATTATTTATAGTAATCCGGATCCTTTGAAAGGGTGAACGGATCTTCTCCATTTCAAGGGACGTGGATTTTGTTTTTCTGGTGCTTTTGTGAATAAAATGTTTTACATTTCTTTTCGCCGGCTGTGTTTTACTCGTGTAAAGATAGAAGGGAGAAGTTTGGAAATATAATAGCAGGTGTCTGACAGTTGGCGAATCGAACACCAAGGGGTAAGTCCAGGAGCATTTTCCCATTCATCTTGAATAGACGCTCCCTTCCAACGTCAAGTACATCTTCATTCCCAGAAATGCTACTTTTTCTTCCCTCCTTTTATTGTCTGTATTATTCTTACGGTATTTCGTCCGCATCAGCAAATTGCTGTCTACCAATGGAAGAGCATTTGTAGATCAACGGGACTCGTCTTTTTTCTCCAGCAATTTCTGCTAGCAAAACTCTCAAGAACAGTATCATGGTTTTATAACTAAAATATCGATACATTCTTTCTGATTATTCTTTGTTTCTCCTCCATTTGACAGCACAAAATTGCACTGATTTCACTGCTCTCATCAAAATCAATCACAAAAAAAAAGCTAGAAAATTCTCCGTAATCCCTCTCTTGATATTTAATAAAACAACAATAAACATGACTTCGTGTGGGCCACGCAACTACGTAGATGAGATGCTTGGAATCATTAACGAAATTGATTGTCGGTGAGCAAACCCCTCCCCAATTATTTTTCTAATTTCTAAAGGTGAAAACCGAGCCGACCCCCTAAATTTATATCAAAGTAATTACTCCAACGTACAGAAGGCGGGAACCAGAAGCGTGCAATGTTAAATGTCCACCTTTTGGATGTCCTCGTGGCCCCTGTCCAGGAATGTGTTGCGTAGAAGGGCAATGTGACCCATGCTGCGTTTCAAAAATGCCCTGTTGCGCCCCACCTGTTCCGCCCCCTCGTTGCAGGGCGCCCCCTCTCTGCTGCTTAAAAGCTTACGCAAAAGCAGTTGGCTATCCACCCGAATCTTGTCTTTCTCCGCCAAGTGCGAGAATTTGTCGAAAACTCTGCTTGCAAAATATTGCCGAAATTTGTCCATCTGTGGTTTGCCCTACTCCATGTTATCATCCAGCGCCATGCTGTACCAAGCCAAACCAACTCTTTTCGTGTTCCTGAATTCTTGACAGTTTATTCCGTTTGAAACTGTCGAGTGTACATATTCTCTGTGCAAAGGTAATAACAAAATTGGATTTTTTTCGACAATCATTCGAAACGAACATTGTATCGTATTCTGGAATTAATGGAAATACAATGTGCTTGTCAATGAACTTGTTGATTATTTTATTGAATAAGAAGAACGGTAAGTGAATTTCTGATAACACCAGAAAGATGCAAGAATGCTTAAGAAAGTTCGCGAAATGCGGTTCCGGAACTGATCCAACTTTGAGTAATATTGGAGGGACTTTTCAAAGAGTTGAGTGACGATCTATATATCATCCGAGTTATTACGTTAAAGCATCAAGTGGTGGCGTGATTCGCGACTTTCTAATCGAATGAAGTCTTAATTAAAAAAGTCGCCCGCTCGTTAAGAGTTTCACGGCAGCTCATTATCTGTGACGTTAACCGAACCGGAGAAATCTTGCCCACTTGCAGAACGCTGTGGCAAAATTTTGTTTCAGAAAATCGTAGAACAGAATGGGATCGAGTGGGCGATGGAACAGAGGCGCAGTATTTACACTTCGAGTATCGAAATCGATGCTTGGATTCGAGATTAATTCCGGATTAATATCTCTTGATAAGTATTTTGTGAGTATTTATCATTTAAATGTTGCACGAATAAAATAACCAGCATGAAACGGGGTAAAATAACAAATAGTCCAAAGGTATTTGACGCGAGACAAGTTATACATTGCTTGTTGCGGGATTTGAATGATAAAAAAGGCAAGAATGAAGAAGAGGTTGGTTGGGAAATATTCGCGATGTTTCGTTTCAGATGTAAATGATCAATTAAGGTCTAAATAGTTAAAAAATTCATAGGAAGTCGGACGTCCATCGGTATATATGAAACAGATGTCTATGACGACAGAGGAGAAGACACAGTATATCCTGAAATGGAGTAGCAGGCTCGATTTACCATTCTGTAGCAAATTCCAGAACTGCTACTTCGATGTCAGTCCCAGCATCGTCGTCTTTCAACAATTTAACCCTGGAGATTTTTTAAGCGTTATTGTTACCATTCGGAACATAACGAAGGTAATTCGTAAAGCTTAAATTACCTTTCTGTAACATTGTGGTTAATTCGCGAATAAAACTAAAAAAAGGTATCGAGATACCTGAGACACTTCTGTGAACCAGATCCTTCTTTCTCCATTGAGTATTGTGGAAATTGTTATTCCACGATGCTCGCACCGGGTCTCTGTTCCTCTTTTAAAGTGAAATTCATGCCAGAGAAGAATGAAGATTATCATTACGAATTTAAATTCGCGACTGACACCGGAGAATTACTCGTTCCAGTCTTAGGTTGGTTTTGCGAATTCATTTTTCTTATCGCGACAAATAATTTCGCAATCAAGATTAATTCAGAACAATCTGAATGTGGATTTAGCAATCGGTCCAAGGGGAATATTAGATTTTCCGGATCGTGTCGACGTACCATTGACAGCTGTGAAGATTTCTTCCATAAAAACGATATTTGTGCGCAACGTGGGAAACGCTCCAGCTGTCTTTACTCTCTACACCGACAAGTAAATCACCCGCAGAGATAGGTGCCAATAGTACGTAACGAGCAACCGTGTTTTATTTCAGTTCCTGCTTTTGGATCGAGCCATCGAAGGGTAGAATAGAAGAAGAAGGATCTTTACAATTCACTATGCATTTCTTGTCGAGCAAGGCCGGAGATTATCAAGGAAATCTTTACCTCGAATACGATACAGGTAATTGAATATATCAGAGATATTTAGAGATGGCGTTACTAATTGATTTACGCGTTTTAGGAGAGAAGCTGCGAATAAATGTCCAATGTTCCGCAGAGAGCTTTCCGATTCGAATCGACAGGGGCAGTATT
The DNA here is from genome assembly GCA_963667235.1 of Nomada lathburiana. Classification (NCBI taxonomy): domain Eukaryota; kingdom Metazoa; phylum Arthropoda; class Insecta; order Hymenoptera; family Apidae; genus Nomada; species Nomada lathburiana. Next base: position 10,338,679 of record OY763909.1, read on the forward strand.
CGAATGGAGGAAACATTTTTAGGTTTGTCTAGGAGCAAGACATTCACGATTCATAACAGGAGCGATTATATCGTCAATTACAAGTGGATGATGCTCGAGAGCGCAGAGGCGGACAATGAACGCAAAGAGCAGTAAGATAAAAAAAAATCATTGCTGAAGAAATGAATCCAATGGGCGAAATAAAAAATACTTTTCACATTCGAAAGCTACAAACACATGTATCAATTGGTCTACGAAGGAGAGCTTCATCGGTGCATGGATTTAGTTCACTATAACGTGTGCACTCCTAGCGTCCATCAGCTGGTTTATCAAAGAATCTACGCGGACGAACTCCAATCGTTGACAAAGGAAACCTTTCAGTACAATCATATTTGCTTTATGTTCGCACCGAAGGTAAATTCTCCGAGTTCTAAGCAACATGTATTTATTGAATAGAGTATCCACTGAAAAGATTTTGCTAGGAAGGTGAAATTTGGCCACAGACGTCTGCAGAAGTTACTGTCTTCTTTTACGCACTCGAAGTTGGTGAAGTAACCAGCGCAGCATATTTAGAAGTGACTGGTCGCGAAGATAGAATTCCATTGAGGTAAGGAGGAATTAAACTTTTCCATGAAACTTTCTATGGAAGTTCTCCGCTAAACTTCACCACCTTATTGCAGTCTCTACGGTACAGGCAAGGGACCAGTTTTCCAACTGAACGTCCTCACTATCGATTGCCAGAACCTGTACATGTGTTCACTAAATAATTACGAGGTAAAATATACTTACATGGTGGTGCATCAAATGCTTCTACCCTTCTTCCACTCTGTATCGTATTAATTTCGCTTCAGAAAACGCGAACCTAAACAGATACTGTTCAAGCGAACACTGTTGCAGGTAGTAGTTGCGAACAAAGGACACATTCCTGGCACGCTGGTTTACAAAGAGAAACAGAGTTGTTTCGGTGGCACGATCAACGTGACACCTCAAAGTCTTAACTTGGAGCCAGACGAGTACAAATCCTTCAACTTATCGTTTTCCTCGAATCGTAAGGGTGATTTCGTCGAGAGGGTAGATTTCGTAGTGAAGGAGAGTCTCGAGATTCTCAGCTTGCATATTAAGTACGATGTTCGAACGGTGAATAGGAATGTCTGGTCGAAAGATGACGCTTCCCTTTCATATATCGTTTAATTGTCTTTCAGGGGTTGCATCATATGCCCGACATTGCACTTTGACAAGGAGAGCCTTGATTTTGGAACCACCGCCCTTGGTACGAAATAATTTTATGCAAGGACAAAGCGAAATCCACGAGAATCGTGTAGAACGATAAACGTCGGGGAGCAGACTGAAATAATGAAATAAATTGTTGTTCCTCAGGATTCAGTACTCGACAAGATATATACTTGCACAATCTCTCCCTGATACCCGTAGCTTTTACTATAACTGTTCTAAACGACGGCGATCAGCCCCCGTTACATTACGAAGAGTTCGCCAAATTTCAAACGAAGCCCAGTTTTCCCAGCAATCCCAAGGAGTTCCACGTTGTTCCAGAGGAACAGGTCGTTGCTGCCCAGGACGTCCTTAAAATTAGAGTAAAGGATTTCTCTTTGAGATACTTCATAGTTTAACGCGGATTCCAAGACAGTGTGGCAATTCGCAGGTCATTTACACTGCGAATATCGTTCGCTGTGGCGATGCAACAATGCAAGTCGACATGTGGGACACGGATGCGAATCGTGTCACATTGCCAATGAAATTCTGTGGCCGTATCGCTTCTTTGTCGATCGAGCCTGAAGAAATTACAATACGATTCTGTTTCATTAATTTCCCTTACTCAAGAACCATTACTGTCAAGAATAATAGCGATCTCGACGGATACTTTTATATTCTGCCGCAACAAGTAATGTTGTAGATATTTAATAGAGTGCAGAAAATTCAAAAATTGTCGAATTATTTTTTTATATACGTAGGTTACAGAGGACTCGGCGGTGATTTGTTCACTTTCCACAAATCAGGGCCTGGTCAAAGCTCGTCAGTCAAAGACTATCGATGCCAGTATCATTATGAGAGTTATAGGCAAACAAAGGATTACACAAAAGTGAGCAAAGGAATTAATTATTGGTTTAAACACCGTATTGATTGGCTCCTTCATCAGTATGTTAATAATGGGAGAACCATCCCCTACATTATCCTGCATTATCACATGCAACGGACAAGGGGCAGTGATTTCTACGGAACCAAGTTCCTTGAACTTCGGCGAAGTTAAAGTTCTCGAGGAGAAAACGATGGAGTTTGTAGTGATCAACGACACCCCTATTCCTGCTCAGTTCAGCGCAGTATTGGTAGTATCTTCTTCATTCCCATTTTAATCAATTGTCATTAGAGCAGGTACCATGAATCGTACTATTCAAGGAGAAGAGCAATTCTCCGTGGAGCATCAGTCCAAAATGTGGCGATCTGGAGGCAAACACATCTATGACGATCGCTGTGACATTAATGATTCGAGATGTTGGAAAGTATTCGGAGAACATTATGCTGTCTATCGTTAATAGCAGGTCTACTTTTATCGATCTGAAAGCAGTTGGATTCGGATGCTCCGTCGTTTTTGATCCCCCAATATTTCCTACCTTCGACTGGGGTCTCCTTTTTAGGTAGCAGTCATTTATTGATGCTATAAAAATTGATCTCGAAGCTTCTTCGCACAACGAATATATACATTTGTTGCTGGTTCAGCCATCAGAAAATAGAACGGACTATAACTCTGACCAACCGGGGTACGCGAGAACATCAAATAGTATGGACAACCGAGCAGGAAGTGCATTTCCAACGTGGTCAAATATCGCTGCCTAAATCGTAAGCGAAGAAACCAACGAACTTAACTATCGTTTTAATTATGGGAGTAATTTTAATCGCAGTACGAAGTTCCAAATTCATCCACTGATTATCAATATCCCGCCTGATAAAACGGAATACGTCTCATGCAAATTATATCGGAAAACGTGAGTAGGAGTAATGCCAATATTCTGTCGTTCCTTGCAAATGTATTCAACTCTTTCTATGTAGCAACGAATGCGTAACGGAGGATTGGTACATCTTTGGTCAGATTTCCGGCGGAGGAAAACGTGAATTGATCGGTACATCGTGTTTCAAAGTCACTCTGACGGAGCCGCAGATACTGTTCAGCAAAACTAAACTGACATTTCGCGTCGACGTTTGGCCCGACGATAATAAGTTGCAGCAAACAGGTCCTTTATTTTCAGACAACGTATCGTGCCATTGATTTTCCCAATTTCCCAATCGTTGCGACCATATTCTTTCAGACGAATTGTTGGTGACGAATCAAACAAAGGTCGATATAAACGCTCATGCCTTCGTAAAGGAACCCTTTCAATTGATAACTGATACAGGGGAGCACGTGCAGAGTATGAAACTTGTTCTCGTCGATGGGGCGACTACGAAAATTCGGGCCTTCTTTTCCTTCGACAACAAGATCGACGATCTTTATTCCAAAAACTATCACGGAGTTCTTCAAATTGAATACCAGAAGCATCCCAATCAAGTAAATGAAATTGGAATAATTTCTTTCGTTGTCCAAGGACTCGACGTTCCTTTATTTTTAGGACAAAATATATTGCAAGGGTCACGTGAATTATCCAAACCTCATCATTGATCCCAGGGATTTTATAATTAACTGCGAGCTGGGCTCGAGCGTCGAGAAAATATTGACACTGACCAATAACGGGCCAGTACCCTGCATATATAAATTCCTGTGGATCGCAGAGTCTATTGAAATTGAGCAAGACTTGCACAGTGACTATGTAAGTACCGAATTGGATCGTGCGTAGACTCACATATTTCATTGTTACCCAATCGATAATTTATGCAAGCTACTTTGAACATTTTTCATTGACCGGGAACACATTACAATTCTTTCAAAAGAATCTAACGAGATGTTCTGCATTTGCAACAGTGCACCACGTGTTCTCCCTGCGATGTGAAATTGGAAATGGGCAAAGTAGAAATTCAGGATATTCCGATTGCTAATGCGACAAACGAGGACGTTTCTACTACTGACAGGCAGAATGGAAGCGGGGATGGGCCATTAAATTCGATACCCGCGCCTGCAAATTGTACCGCTCGTTTCAATAAATTTCCTACCGCAAGTTACATCGAGCTAAACTCGATATTTTCTTGTAGCCCCTGTGTCGGAGATACAGAGAGCAAAACCAGAGTCCGCGGAAACTCCAGTGACAAATGATTCTGGAATATCCGGCGCAGAAATAAGAGACTTTTTAATGCCAATTGTTGGATGTTACTACAAAAAGGAGGACGACCTGAATGTCTTGGAGAGTATGAATTCACAGCCACCAAAACAGTGTTACATCAACGAAGTTAGTAGATTATAAAGTTAACAGGGGACCAACGAAAAGTGTATTGCTTTCCTTGTAAGCTTCAACACGGATATTCTTTCGGAGTAGAACAAGCTCAATATTTCCTCTTCATACAGAAATATTACTGTCCACATTATGACACCATCGGTAGACGAAATAATTTTTCAGGTACTGGAGATTATTCCACGCGAGGGAACAGTTCTCCCATATTCCGTGCAGCACGTCCACGTAGGATTCCACGGTTTTGAACGCGCTGGAATAAAAGCTGTTGTTGCCTGCAAAATTTTGCGTGGACCCACCGAACAGATTCGACTGCAGGCTCGAGCAGACACTATCCGATACTCTATTGACACCGATGTAATCGATTTTAAAGAACAAGTAATTGTATTATGCTTTTTCTAATGAAACTTAGTTATTGGAGTCTGTTCAGAATTTCGTATAAAATTTATATTATTTTGGTTTGAAAATGTAATTTGTAGCTCGAATAATATTGCAGCTTTTCATGGAAGAACATTCTAAGAGCTTCACCCTCTCTAATCTGTGTGGGATCGCGTTCGAATATAAAATAACAGGCGTTGAGATGGCTTCTGAGAACACGACCGATCGATTCGATATACATCCATTGACAATCCAACAGGTCAGCGGTGTCGTAGATGTTCAATCACAGGTGGAATTTAACGTACACCATTTGCCAACGAATCTTGGCCCTTTCCATCATCAATTTCAGCTGGGGGTACTTACGCTGACGGCACTTAAGTTCGCTGACCCGGCATATTTCTGTTGACACGAGAAAAATTCCTATTTTCAGATCGGTCATTTGATGCCTATCGTTATCACAGTGAATGCTTACTGCACCATTCATCAAGTTTATCCTTGTATTCCGCGTGCACAATCGCATCCGTATCATTCCATCGAGCTGGAATACTTTGCGATTCAATCATTGTCCGAAAAATGCATCCCAGAAGTAAGAAGTTCAATCATTTTTCAACTGTTTATTGGATTTTTAATGACCTTTCTCTCGCAGAAAGCAGGTGATCACGATGCTGCGACGGGAAACGATTTACTGGAAGCAGATATAGAGTTTCTAACCGGTGAGAGTAAATATTGTATTCAGATTCGAAGAAGAATAAATTCGTGATGAATTGCAACAGGCCGGTGGTTTCATAGTAGCCAATGTGCATTAATGTTTTAGCAATTCATGAATAGCGATCACTGTGTGCAGGTCTCGGGTATTCTAAATGCTTCGTTTTATATTTACACGGGTCTGCTTTCCTTCGCAGTCGAGGAATGGTGCATTATTTCCTACGACGAAACGTTCCCTCGTATCATAGACATCGACATGGCGGTGGAAAGGCACTTGGCAAGGAAGTTCGTCGATGCAAATTCATACATTTTAATGCTGCACACTACCACTCGCAAGCAAGAGCCAATTCCTCAACTTTTCTCATTCGAATACGTTATTGGTACATTATCCAGATAATCTTTTCCCTTATTGTATCGTACATACATTTCTTATGCATTATGCAAACTGTATATGATTGCAAGCTTTACGATTCACGTGGGCTTCGAAATTTATTCGCGTGCAGAGACGATTATCGGGAAACATGATTGATTAATATCATTTTCTGGCACAAAGGGAATTACGTTCGACCTTTATTCTTTATTATGATTTCTCTTTTTAGACATGGGCTACGTACCGATCGGTTGCGCCGCCAATTATTCCACGAAAATAATTAATTACGGATCCGAGGGCGTAGAGATGAGGATGAAACCAAAGGGGGCTAAAGTTGTTCTAAGGAAAGACGGCATCGTGGTACAATTGAAGAAGCATTCGAGGTTGCGGGTCAACGACTGTGCTATTCTCGAAGTAACTTGGCATCCGACGAAAGACAATTTTCCAGAAAAAGATACGGAAGTGAAACGAACAGTCTACGTGCAGGTAAATTATAGGCGCAATAAAATAAAAATTCAGAGGCATTCCATATGAGAATGAAATTTTTGTTTGTAGGTGCTCCGTGGATGCACGATTCCAATAACTATAATCGGAGTAGTATCTCGTCAACATATTACGGTGAACACTACATTTCTCGACTTCCAGGACGTTATAGTTGGAGAATGCATGGCCCTCTGTATTTTAGTCACGAACGAGTAACGATTAATATTTATCATTAGTAACGAATTGGTCGGTCATACGGAGAAAATCGTTCGAATCGCAATCGTGATGTCGTATTACTTCATGTCTTCGCTAATGCGCCCTAAAAATGTAGAGGACATCGACACCATTAATTTGGCTTTTGTTCCATTCAAATCGGACGACTCTGCTCCGATTTATTGGCCCTCGTAAACTCGCGCGTAAGAATATCGAAAATGAATGAAGTTCGGCCTTGTGACCTATATAAATTCCTGGAAATGCGTATACGAGTACGGTGGACGACAAAAAAACGGCTGACTCAGCGATGTGTAGTTCACGAGAGCATGAATAGGTTTTTTTTTCCGTCAGCAAAAAAGCCTCGCGTCTCCGCGATCGTGGGAACCATAGGCGTAAGGGTTGATTATTCGCTAGTTCCTTAGACATTGCATAAGCGTAACTACCAGCTCTTTTTATTTCTTTTTATATGCTTAATTTTAGGGCGAATTTTTGTTTACATTTTCCACCAGAAACGAATTGATTGTAAATCTATCCCCAGGGGAAAGTTTGATTGCGAGTTCGAGGCAAAATTGTCGAAAGCTTCCCGCAAGGAAACAAACGATTATCCATTGTTCGTACGGTATGCCTCGAACTTTTGTCCATCTGGACACGCGCAAGTCGTTCGCGTGTACTTCGAGCCTCGAAGGAGGGTAAGTGTGAAAGGAGAGCGAGGGAGAAATATTTCGTTAGGAATGTTTGTCGATAGAAATTATTTTCCTAGTGTTATATAAAAACTACGCTGGAAATAATCGTGGAACCAGACGTAAGGAAGTCTGTCACGCTAACCGGTCGTGGTATAGAGAAGAGTTTGAATATAATCGAACCTACTGTTGAATTCCTACCCTGCGTTCCTTTCACGAAAGTCCAGGAAGTAGATCTCAGGATAGAGAACAACTGCAATTACCCTGTGGAATTCTTCTGGCACCACTCGGACGTGTAAGAAAATTCGCGCACACTCCATGGCGATGTTATTTTGACAAACGATATTGTCCAGTTCTTTTCAGAGAGAAGATTACATAATAGAAGCTCTGCTGCGTTACTACAATGTTCAGGAAATACTGCTGCCCCCCAGAATGCCTGGAGAGTCGTTGCCTTGGACATTAATCAAATTCTACAATGAACTAATCAATGAAATGTCACAGACAATGGCCATGGAAAACGCTGAGGAGGAGGAGCACGTAGAGGTGGAAAGTCACGCTGATTTTCTGAGTCTCGCTACTGAAACGAAAAACCCGAGAAGAAAATTGAGCCTTTTGGGGAAGAAATCGAGGAAACGAGTGAGGAAATCCATAGGAGGATCCATGACGATTAAGAGTAGCCTTCGTGGCTCGAGTCATCGTGGAGTCAGGAGTGAAAATTTTAACGACCTGACCGACGTGGATTCGGACGCAGGCGATTGCAAGGATTCCTCAATTTTGGAGCAAACAGTAGTGGAATATCCTCCCTTGCCCACGGATGATCCTGAAGAGATTCAACAGTTGCTCCTTCGTAGGTTCTCGTATTTATCGATTGGGGCAATTTGCAAGTATTAATCACATGTTTTACGTTGGAAGAGAGTATCAATGTGTCATCGTTCTTTAAGGCTACATAGAGAATCTGCATAACGCCGAAGATTTCCAGGATAGAATGAAAGACCCGGTGAAAGAACTTTACGAGATTATGGAACGGAGATCCAACGCGACGAACAATCTTCCAGACCCCTCGAAGCCTGAGAAGCGAGTCTGCGTTATTTTTCATGGGGCCCCTTTCACTGGTACTCCATTGTAGCCCGCGTATCCGTGTCATTCACAAATTTAACAGCAGCCTCATCTTTCCGAATTTACCTTTAAACGAATCACACAATTTCATATTCATAACGTCCTACCAAATATGTGCGTGAAAATAATCGTTGATAAATGCGTCTGCGATTAATATTGCTAAACTTGAGCCGTTTAGACTATCAAGAGGCTGCATGCAGAAGCGCCAGGGTTTTGGACATTCCGGTTCTTCATATCGATAAAGCAATCACGGAAGTAATTGCGCTTGGCGGAAGTCTGTGTTCCATTGAGCTTCGACGAACGATCGATGACGCCTACGCGAGCTCCTTGCTGGCCTACGAAAATAAAAAGTAAAAATTTAAGAAATGATCGAAGCACTCGATTGTACTTTCGAATCGTCGATCATTCGTAATATCAGGCAACGTGTGCTCGACGGGGAGGAATCGCAGCGGAGTAGAAGAACAAGGAGTCCGCAGGAGAGGAGTCGTTCACCAAGGGACAAGTCTTCTGGGACGGAAGCTTCTCCCAGAAGTTCGCGGAAAACGAGAACCGCAAAATCTATTGAAACTGATGTTCCCATGGCAAAGGGAGATACAATTATTCGACTTCCTACGGACTCTGATCCACTGGCTGAGATGGATAAAATTCCACTCGCCGAGAAGTTGGAAACGTTGGATCCCCTAAGCAGATACGAGTACAAGATCCACACCATTTTTTTGTTGGAGAAAATACTCACTCGCGATGCAGTTGGTAAAACGCCGTCGACTAAGGGGGAGAAAAGTCCGAAAAAAATGGAGACTACGTTTCTTCGACTTGCGCCTGAATTAATATTTGACGCTCTTCAAGAAAGGTACTCGCAATTTACAGTTACTCCTTTTCGCATAGATCTTCTCTCTGGACACAGAATTCATCCACGCAGGCTAGCTGCAGACGATTTCAAACGAGGATTCGTGGTGCAGAGCTTGGAGAGCAATTTCTTGCAGAATAATATAATCGAGGCTCTGCTTTCAATATTGCGGATCGTTGGCCACGTCGAGTATTTCCTTTTCGTTACTTTCCTCAACTCGATGGCCTGCTACAACAATAAGCTCGAGCAACTTCGCAAGGAAATGGGTAAACAAGTAACAATAAAATAGAAAACTGTATAGATCGGTAATTTGGATGGAAGTAAAATATAGAAGGGAAAAAGTGCACCCGCGAAACGTGATAGCAAGTTGCGCAAAGGACTCTGTTAGATAACGATGCTCCAAAGTGATTCGTCGTTCCCTATAAGAAATTGCACGCGTTTATAAGCAATGGAGAACCCATTGTAAACGGCACAGAGACAGGAGATTTCATCTTTGTAGCGGAAAAAGCGACCGATCCGAGGCAAAAGATCCGAGACATCGACGAAATGTCGTCGTCCGAGTACGATCAGCTTCCAGACGAGGATAAGAGGATATATCTGGATACGATTCTGCCGGTCAAAAGGGAGAAAGCGTTGCATAGGCGAGCACTATTTATGGAACGAATTCCTGATCGTTTGAAAAGGAAGGTCCGTCTTGAAATTACTAATATCCATTCTACCTGAAATCCTCGACGAACCTGTTTAAAATTAACGTTGAAAAAAGTTTAAAGGCCAAACCTTGTCGACGACGAAAGTCGAAAAAGCTGCCCTTGATCACGATGAATTATTTTGCAGCGCGTTTCAAAGGGAGCCAAAAAAAAGGGGAACGGTAGGTTGAAGAAGAGCGGGAAGGCGGCCAGTAAAAAGTCCACGAACTCGAAACCAGATTCCAGCAAACGAGGGACGAGCAGAGCAACGAAAAGCATAGCTAGTTCGACACGAAGTGGGTGTCCCGATGGAAGGAGCAAGAGCGACACTTGATTTATAACCGTGATACTTGTTTCACAGAGAAGGAAGTTGTTTCGAACGAAATCAAAGAAATCATGATTGCCATGGATCAATATCAAGCCGATCTGTCGTCCATTGAGAACTTGATTAATAATTGGAATCCCATTACGAGGACTACGTCAAGGGTAACTAAAATTTTTATTGCCACTAGTTTTCCCTGCATTTGCACATCACTAGTTTGTCCGTAGCCTGAGGCTTCTGCTGCGAAGAAAAGTAACAGATCCAAAGATTCTACTGTCCCAGACACAGCCGGCGAGGTGACACGTCGAATGAATAACTAGAAAAAGCATGGATATTTACATAGATTGAAATATTTGTTCAATACAGGTACCTGCGAATTATTTCCACACGTGGTACGTGAGATCCAGCGATCCCTGGCAAGACACCTTGTACAATACAATAGTTGCTCAAATGAACGAAAATTTGTTAGCGAGATCTGCTTTTCGTAAGTTCAATTAAACAATATTCAATCTAGGTCCTACATTAATATCCATTTCGCAGCCGTCGAAGTTAAACCCGAACCGGACCTTCGACCTAGAATGTATTCGGTTCTCAAACCGAGGTGCATCCAGAAACGAGAGAGAAGAGTTCCAGGAGGTGCCTGTCGATATTCTCTAATAAATTTCGATCGATATTCCCCAAACTAATCTGTGCAGAATAAATTAATCATTTCTCAGACGTTTATCAATTGGTTTCCCTGATACCTGTGACGCAAGTTCCATCCGTCAACGATTCCGTCACGGTCAGCGAGCTCAGCGTGCAAGAGACTCAAGCAACTACTCGGAAGGAAACGAGAAGACTTAGACGAAACTCGACGAACGTGACAGAGGAACAAAAATCCCTCGATAGTTCTTTAAACGTGTCGAACATCGAAAGCAAAGAGTCGAACGATGCTTCCCTTGCGGAGATGATCGTAGAAGAGCCCTTGAAACCTAGATGCATGTTACTCCCGAATGAAGTTCGAAGGTTCAGGATACGTTTTGAACCGGAAGAGACGATGCATTACCGGGAAACGTACGCTTTAACAATTCTCGATGGGAATAACGCTACCTACGAAGTGAACGTCAATGGTATAGCCGATGTGCCGCGATTGGAGTTGAATGTCGATCCGACCTCTGCGAATGTATTAGCGATACTAAATTCAATTCCTTCATTATCCAGTGTTTAATATAGCGATCTTCGATTGTATATAAATATATTCTAGGACAGTTCCGTGTACATCGAGGAAAAAGGCCTGTGCGATTTTGGATCGTTGCTGCTTCTGCGACGAGGCAAAAGGTTCCTCTCTTTTATTTAAAACGCGGACCACCAAACGACGATACTGTATATGTGTTTGAAAGAAAAGATCCTTGCATTTCTTGTCGCGCCTGCTTCAACGATGCAACGATATAAATGGATCCTCCGTTTCAAAGAGACTTTGATTTTATTTCGCTTCAAGTTTGCGGAACTTCCAAGCTACATCGCCTTATCTATTCCCAGGCCGCATTGGCGAGAGCTTCGGTTCAAGTTTTGCAACGTTTCCAAAGTGGAAGCGGAGGCTCGCTTCCTGCTGGCGGAAAACAACTCCGAGTGCTTCTCCGTTGAACCCGAGGAACTCCTTGTCCCAGTGCGTGATCGTCCAACTACGCTTCGTTTAATTATTCTGACGGTCGAGTATGAATTTAGCGAGATTGAATGACCCTTTCGATAACAAGAAACGAAATTTATCTAGCCCGGCGGGTGTGAGAATCTGACGTTGTCGGCAATCGCAAACGGACTGGGAATTATCAACGGCAAGCTGTATTTGTGTGTGAAGAACAATCCAAAGGTTGACGTGCTTCAGGTAATTCTAGATGTATGGCATTTTTAAAGCGCACGCTGATAAATAACATATTGCACCGTTGGTTATCGTGATTCCGTAACAATTCCAGTTGCAATGCGAGGGAACAAAGTTCGATATTGAATTGAATCAAAAGGAGATCGTCTTCGGCAGGACGCTCCTCTATCGATGCCAATCTCAATTTCTGACAATTAGAAATAGAACGCCCGTGGCGTTCTTCTGGTCTCTGGAATCTGAGGAACCTCACGAATTTCAAATAGCTTACGCGCCCACCAATGGGGTAATCGATCCTCGAACTGATATGGAGATCGAGTTCTGCTATCAAGCTGTCACGGTACTATATACACTTTCGAACAAATTGAAAATTCGAAGGGCAGAGTTCGTTGGAGGAATTTTTTAACAGCCCGGCGTGATCATGAAGAAAGCGATTATCTTTAAAGCGTTCTTGTGCGAGGCGGACGACGATCCGATTTTCACGGATACGGTGCTAGTCTCGGGAGAAACATACGACGTCACAGTGGACATACTAAACGTGAATCCTATTGATCTGGGTTGCATGAAAGTGGATTTGCCTGTGAGTACCGTGTTCGCGGTGAAGAATCGAGGAGATTACGAGGTGAAATACGTGTAAGAAAAAATGTCGTGCTTCTTCCACACTTAAATTGATTAGAACGCGAAGGAAAACAAAATAGTCACACTTGCAGGATTACGTTGGAGGACGATAAGAGATTGGCGGAATTGAACATGCCTGCAAATTTGAAGAAGCATCTCGAAGTCGAACCTGTTTCCGGAACGATCAAACCGAATAAAACAAACGACGTCACAGTTTGTACTATTATGCGATACTCTGTGGATCGAGTTAATTGATAATTTTATTAAGGTTCGCGGTTTGTCCTAGATGGTGTTCACACCGAAGGCAGAACTGAGCCTGAAAGATGCCCCGATATTGAAATGCCACTTGGTTGATACGAACGAACAGACTACGATAATCGCTGAGATTCCGCTGAACGTTACCCTCATGGCGTATTACGCTAAGTTCGATACCGATTTTGCACACCCATTGCTGTCCATTCCTTCGTTTAGATGGGTGGAAAGATTTTAACCGTCCTTCGTTCGACACTCAGGTACCGCATTTATCCCCATCCCACGATGAACTTTGGAACACTAGCGATATACTCCGAAAAAACAATGTATCTGAATATCGAGAACATTGGGAAATTCCGGCTGCGGTATACGATCGACATTTCAAACAGGCAACCGGCCGCGATTTACATGGTGCAGATATTAGATATCGATGTTCAGAAAAAGCAGAGCCTGACGGGTAAAAAATCCTCGTCGAAGAGAGGGAAAAATCCTTCCAGCGCCGACCGACTAGATGCAAAGTAATATCCTTCTAGCGATTCAATTCAATTCGACGGTAATTTTATCTTTTGCAAGTAGAACCTCTGCAGAAACAGTGAAGAGATTAACGGTAGGACCAATGACTATAACCAAAATAGAAGGCGAGGTAGACGTTGGCGAAACAGATAGCATCGCTATCAATTGCTACCCGGAATTCGTGGGCACTCAGGACGAGGAAATAACTGTGCTTGTAAAGGACGCGGTTCTTGAAGAGAAGGAAGGGAAGGCAATCACGCTGCACGTGAATTCCATCGTTCCCAGTATCGATTTCCAGGACATCGATTCGATATTCCAAGAGAACCATGTGGTGGATCGGATTCAGGACTTCGACTGTCCAAAAGAGGTCTACGCAAACAGATAGATATTTTCCTGATGCTCAGAAATTTGATCGAGTTCAATCAGCGGTTAATTTGATCGTAGATCGGGCCGCACACGGTGTTTGAACGGCAAGAAAAATGCCTGCACTTCCGATACGTCAACGTGATGACCACTCATGTAACCTGCTTCAGATTGCACAATCGTAACGTAGTGGCCAGCAATGTGGATGTGTACTTCATAGAAAGTTCTTTATCGCCATCGACAGCGAAACCTAACACGTTTACCGTAGAACCACGAAAGGAAGAAATTCCGCCTATGAGCCACAAAGTGTTCACCGTGTCCTTCACTCCACATTCCATAGACGTCGGTTACAATTGTTATTGTTATATTCACATTATCAGTGGAGAAGGAAATTCTCCAAATTCTCCCGTGGTGCTTGCAGACGTTCGAAGCCACTTTGCAAGCAATCGTGGATCTACCATCGCATTTGGATATCGACCAGCTATTCGTCAAAGTGATAGGTGAATCTTGCGTACCGGAAGTGGCGATCACAGAGCCAGCCCATGGTACACGGGATAGACCCGCTTTGAACTTTTCTCGTACACTGATCAACGAGACCGGCTGCAGACATTTCGCTGTGGAGAACATCGGAGTCGTTAAGGCGAAAGTTATCGTTGAAATAGAAGACGATCAGAACAATCTGTACAGTTTCTCAGCCTGTCCTGATTCACGGCATTTGTTGAAAATTTGGGATGCTCGCTGCGATGGTGAATCCGTTCGATATGTACCGAAGCATAGCAGAAAAATCGGGAAGCTATGTTAACAATGTAACTGTATTATTGCAGAGCCGCACGATCGATGCACAGTGATTTGTTTGGCACCTGGAAACGTTGCCCGTTTCAAGGCAACTTTTACACCGAACGAAATTGGGAAATACCATGGGAAAATTCGTCTACACGTGGCGGAAAACCCTTATGAGAATCTGGTGATAAATTTGGAGGGCGAGTGTTACGTGGAGTCGATCGTTCTCGACGGTTTACAACTCGAAGACAATAAACGTAAAAGCAGGGAGTCATTCAGACTACGAGCAGTTCCGTCCAGGCAGAATTCCCTGGCGACAGGTAGACGATAATAGTTTTTCCGCAACTGCCCAGAGATTCGATTGCCGTTGCTCAAAATCGAATTTGCGCCGTATGATAAATAGAAAAACGAAGCCACTTTTTGTGTTCCTAGAATCGGTGTGAGAAATCTACGTTTTAGAAAATGAATTGATGGTTCAATATTGTACGAAGTGCTTTTTTGTTTTTAATCTCGGTCTATTGTTTCATTAGCGGTAACTTGCGGGAATAAAATGTGTTTCAGTTTCAACTACATCGGTGCCAGCGGTGTCCTTGACCTACATTCTCGACTACGGGCTCTGTTTCATTAGCAAAATGTACAAAAAGTCTTTCAAGATTATCAATAAATCCACGGACCGGTGGTTCCGCTTCCAATGGAATGTACACCCCCACGTTGTGTTCGTGCCATCTATTGGACACCTCAAGTATCTCACGTCCAAGGAAATCGTTGCTAACTTTCTGGCAACGGAACCCACGAATCATGCGAACGTATGTTCACGAGAATCGAACCTGTTGTTACTGAATCGTGAACAAAATAATTTCCAATCTTCGGCCCATTCTCCAGAATTCAATCGTAAATATCATTGTCAATGTCTTCCGAATTTTTTTAGACTCGTTTAGAGTGTGTCACGTGCGAAATAATGTTGGAGAACGACTCGGACGAAGTAGCATGGGACGACAGGCAAACGACAGTTCGATGGGAGAAGCGGGTCGATAATTTTATAGGGGATCAAATTGGAATAGAATTATTGGCGGAGAAGATCGTGGAACCAGTTCCTGAGACTAAGCACGACGTTGTGCCCGGGACTTCCAAGTGCATCCAAATTTTGTTGAACGCAACTGCTGCATATTCGAACTACTTGTGCGCTGTTCAAGATATCTATTTCAAAGATACCCTGATGTTCCAGGTCAATATTCTTGGTCAAATATACCATGCTCCAAATTAGGAACAAGCAGAACGTTTGTGAAACCCGCGAGCATTGTAGACAAAAGAATTGCCACTAATTCCGGGGTAAATCCCAATCACGTCGTAAAGAGTAACGAAATTCTATTGCAGACCAGGGAGTACGCGTTCAGTTTATCGAATCCGGGTCTCGTAAATGCGGTGTACGCCTGGAAGATCGACATGGACGAACAGTTCCCGAAGAGACGCCTAGGAGACGGTCAAAACGTGACTATCAAATCGAGAACTGCGGACGATAGCCAATCCCGGCAGTGTACAAAATCGTCCAGAGGAATTTCGTCCGCAACAAGTGAATTTCATCGCCCCAAGTATATCGGCGACGAGAAGTATGCTAAGGACAGTCCTAATTATTATTCGCAACAGTGTGCATCGTTCGCCACTGGTAATTTAATTTCGAGGAGTATCCAGCGTACGAGCGAGCAGAACGATTTCTTTCGAAAAATATGTTAAATTGTA
Organism: Nomada lathburiana; assembly: GCA_963667235.1. NCBI lineage: Eukaryota > Metazoa > Arthropoda > Insecta > Hymenoptera > Apidae > Nomada > Nomada lathburiana. The sequence continues at coordinate 10,354,964 of OY763909.1, forward strand.
GACAGTATCGAGATGAAACCAGCTTCGAGCGCAAGAAAGTCTGATTTATTTAGCAGTACCGCTGGGTGGTCTGAAAGAACTACCGACAGTTGGCTAGAAAGTGACGATATGCCTTTTACTATTTACCCCGAAGTTGGAACGATTCCACCCCAACAATCTGTGGAATGCACATTGAAATTCTCCCCGAAGGAGGTGTTTTATTACAAGGCATACCTTACTTGCAAGTACGGGTTCGATATAAGCAGCGAAATATATGATTTGAGTGGAAGGCTGCGGGAATATAATCTTGGACGAATTGAAACATATTTTACAGGATAGAGAATCTTGATCCTGAACGATCGATTTTGACGATTCCAATCGCGGCAAGAAGTCTGCTTCCTTTTTGCCACTTCGACGTGCAAGAAAGCGACTATGTAACCAGCGGCAGGCGAGATTCAAATAGACCTGGTCCCGAGGGGTACGAAATAGACGATCCCATTTTGTGGCAGAATATCAGGGTAATCGAATTTAAAGTGATTGGCGTTGGTGGCACCCACGTCAAGTAAGTGCAACATCGTTAACAAACGTCTCTCTATTTTATCGGATTTCGCCACAAATTAAAATGATTTTCTTCGCACTCACTGAAATCGCACAAATTAATTACAATGAACTAAAGACGCTGGGTATCGTTGCAATAAAATCAGAACGATTACAGAAAATTCCACCTTATTAATCCAACCACGGATAACTATCACTTCTCGTGGAGAGATCGAACTGTTCGTGGCACAGACGAGATATCGAATTTTTATTGCGCGGTGACCGAGGGCGTCGCACAACGCGGGAAACAAACCGACCTGGCTTTCACATTTTTGGCAGAAGACGTCGGCGTTTTCGAATCCTTCTGGCTCTTCTCCATCGACAGATACAATCTGGAGTGCCTTTTCCTGGTCGTAGGCGTCGTAAGAGAACCCTCTGTGTACTGCCTCACGGTTCACCTGAAACTGAAGCCAACAATCTTAGGTCGAGTTTCAAGTATTCTTACCGCTGTCCATCACTGGTTGTCCTTCCGTTCTCATTATTTTGCGTTTTCTGTGAGGTGCAAATGAGCACAGGGTGGCGCGTTTAATTCGTCTATCTCATAACCTTCACTGTTCGAACTCTTATTTATCCTTCAGGATATACATTGAGGGATTCGATAAGAATATTAAACAACGAAGATTTTCCTATACCCTTCAGAGTGATAGAAGAATCTCTGTACTCTGAGGGTAAGCTTCAAAAGCTCAGAGTGACTCCACTGACTGGAAATCTCCCCCCAAAGGGCGAACAGTTTATCTGGTGATTGTTTTTCCAATTTAATAAAGAATCAAGACGACGCCGGTGTAATGCTCTAACCCCGTTCTTCATTTCTATTTCGAATTTCGGCCCTCTTTGCGAGTAATCGTTGACAGACTGGCACGGTGAACGTTTTAATTCGTTCACAGGGTCGAGTACCATCCAACTCGGGTCGGTGAATTCCATTTTTCCATTCAGTGCTCCGCGATGCTGATGAAAAGCCCCCTTACCGTCATCGTGGCCGCCACCGTTTACGATATCTCTTCCTCGGTTTCCTATTGCAAGCCCGACGGCGAAATCGTGCGAGCTTTCGAGGACAAGGAGAACGTCATTGACCTGGGAAAGGTAACTGCATTCATTTCTGCGAATTTTAAAGCAAGCAGGTCGATTTCGTCAATTAATGAAACGCGACAAAATTTGTATTCCAAGTTAATGCTCGAAGTACCGACGACAATCAAGTTCGACATAATAAATTCGTGCAAAGTGACGTTCTATTACGCATGGGAGCTCGGTGTGACGCCAGAAATTGCAAGCAGAAGCGCGTTTAGCGTGACAATGCCTCAAAGGCAAGGCCACGTGATCAGTGAAGATCGATGCACCTGTAATTTGACTTTAACAACGTTTCGGAGGATTACGATAAAAGATCACTGTGTTTTACTGAAGGTGCACCAACTTTCATCGACCACAGAATTGTTAATAAGACCTGTTAAGAATCCTTTCTTTATTCCCTTCAGATTTCTAATGGTCCCACTTATAAATTTATACTGAAAGCTTTTTGCCAAAAGCCTGCTATCGAGTTCAGCTTCGCTCGCTACGATTTTGGCCCATGCTACATTCAAGAGAACAACTCGATGTCTTATTGCACAATGCTTCGCGTGACAAACTCTGACGATGTTCCTTTTGTGTTAGTTTCTCGATAATAAGAATTAATCCCCCCAGGTCTTCTAGGGTAATATATTAACGAAGACAACCAAGCAATTATACCGATCGAAATAATTTCAGAGTCGAATGCAAATACGACGAACAACCGCATCTGTCTGTCGATTTGAATTCCATATCTGAGGCAGTGTCTGCTCGTTCAGCAACTACTATACCAATTGTATTCCGACCAAGGAAGGAGATTAAATATCACGAATGTCTAGTGTTCACTATTAACTCGGTGAACGAGAAGAAAATAACGATTACAGGCGAAGGGATCAGATACAAAGTAGGTAGTCCGTGATACTGAACCGTTCGCCAACTTGTTAAAAACTTTTGCGCGATGATAAGCAGGCTCTCGATGTTCGAATTCATCGAATTCTCATCGTCAAACTTTCTGACACTTCCGTGCTTAAGTAAAATTAAGGAAAACCAATATTTGTCTACGAAATGTGAGCCGATTTCGTTACATGAAGTCGGTGAAATATTTCCCTTACTGTTCAGAAAAATGTTCGCCACATATTCCTGCGTTTTCCAAATACTTGGCAGGTTCGTCTGGTGAATCCTCGCGACAAATCGATCGATCTCGGCAGCGTTTCCGTCAACAGAACCGTCACGAAGAAGATCCCGGTGGTGAACGAGGGTTTGGCACCGCTCGAACTGAAATTCGGCCTGATGAAAAACCTCTATGGCTACGACGAATATCGCGAACGTCTTGGATGTTACGTGGAGAAACGCGAGGAGTTGACCGATTTGGAGCTTGCCTCTGTTATAGAAACTAAACGTTCTTGGACCCTCGACCACAGGCTTCAAACCGGAGAGCCTTTACTTTCGAACGTAGTGGCGGTCACACCATCGTCGAACGTTATTCTGAAACCTAATAAAAGGATCAACGTGCTGGTTACCTTCACACCTACGTACAGAATGAGACCCTTTTCTGCTAAGGTTGCTCTTGAGACCTCCTCGGCGATCCTACCCCTATTCATGGTTCGCGGAAGCTGCGTTGGAGCGGAATTCCGGTTGAACAGAACTCATATTCAATTTGGTACAGTGGTTCAGGGTTGTACCGAGGAAACAAAAGTGATTTTGATGAACACTGGAGATCTGGGATCGAGGTAGATCAATTATTTGTTATCGTCACGGGTCTGGTCAAATTGAGCGTTAGACATTATTGGAGTACTACTTGTTTATTAGATTCAAGTGTAACGCATCGAAATTATCGGGGAACTTCCAAATCAGCCCTCTGAACGGCTACTGTTCAGCTGGTATGGATGTCAGTTTCGTCGTGAAGTTCCAACCCTCCGAAGAGCGGAGCTTAATTGAGGGTGAGGTGAGTTCACGACCTCGTTTTCCATCGCGGCGTACCGATATGTCAAACAATCTCTTAATGAGATTCTCTGCTCGCCTGTTTCGCTATTCCTTCATGCTCTTCACGACGATTTAATGTTCGAGATTACACGGCCTAAAAAATATGTTCCGTTGGTAATATGTACTTGAAGGCCTCGAACTCTAGTTACCACGAATGAAATACTTGTGCCGGCGAAATATAATCGGGCTTGCCGTTAATATGAAAACCTCTAACATTATCGGCAGAACTTTCTCGCTTCAGGCAATCATAGAAATTGAGAAGTACCAGCCTCTATCAATCAAAATTACTGGAACGTGCTGCAAATTACCAAAACCTGTAGACACTATTGTGATCGAGACTACTGTACGACAGAAACAGACACGCACGATAGTTGTAATGAACGACAGAAACTTACCCTGGAAACTGAAGACTGAAGTAATTGGAGATTACTTTTCCGCCGACGAAGTGCTACAAATTCCACCGCAAGGGTTTGCTTCTTGCGTGGTTACATACACGCCTCTTGTTATGAACACTGACGACACCCTGCACAAGGTAAAAAAATCGTGTGCGAGGTTTATTTATTTTGTTAGTTTAGTTAAATTAAAAGATTCACATTTTATCGCAGCTATATTTCGTTGATTATTAATACAGGGAACGTTGCTGCTGAAACCCCTGGAGGAAAACACAATTTTATTGTACTCTCTTCATGGTAGAAGTTCGCCTCCAGAAGCTTCGGCGCAAATAAACCGCAGGTTCCCTGCCAAAATGAAATACACCGAGCTTCTGCCTGTTCACAATTGGCTGAACAGTCAGCAACGATTCCGGTGTGATATTGAATTGCTGAACAGCGAGGATCTTGAATCGGAGGTTTGATTTTTGTAGTACAATTATTTTAAACCGAAATAAATTTTCTCGAATGTAATTCCGTTGGTAGAATCCATTGTACAGCTTCACGCGCAACGAAAGAATCGATGTCCCACCGAACAGTCAAAGGGATTATCGTTTAGTATTCTTTTGCTACGTGAAGTCAAATTTCTATTTTAAGGTAAAACTTCTTCGTTTACCTTCATGGCGCGCTAATTATATTTTTTATTAAAGTCCCAAATTATGTTTCATGGACGTAGGTAAAGTTCACCAACGATGACCAAGAATATCAGTTCTACGAGATCGAATACGAAGTGACAGAGCCAGAAGTGATCGAATCGATTAAAATAACAACCACAGTTCGGTCTCTAGTGTGTCACTCGTTGAAGCTAGAGAATCCACTGGAACGCGAACCGATAGAATACACAGCAAAGTGCCTCCATCCTTTTATCACTGTTAATCAGATGCCAAAAACTGTGGCACCGTTGTCACACGTAAATAATTATCCCCACTTTACTTCATTTCTGTTCGCGTCAATTTGTATCCGTGGGATTGTTTGCAAATTACAGGAATACATTTATATACAATACCTGCCCATATTGCCGTGCGAAGAATCTGTCATATTGATGGTGAATGGCGAAAACCTGGGCGAGTTCCCATACGAACTCCGCTTAAAAGCGACCAATGCACCACCTGAGAAAATTACACGTGCCAGTGCGATCTTGGGAAACTCTTACAAATTTTCTCTACCCGCGAAAAACTTTACCAATGAAAGTGCAGAATTTGCAATTCAAGTATGCGAAATATAAGAACAATGTATGCCAACCATTGTTAGAGGGCTCTATAAAGAGCGTTTTCTTGTTACCTTTCAGGTAGACAATGATTCTTTCACGTGTCCAGAAAGCATTTACGTGAAAGAGTTAACTCTTAGTGCAGTTGATGTAATTTACGAACCATCTGATATAGAAAATGTGACGGCTACATTAATAGTATCGTCAGACACCGCTGGAGAATTCATGTAAGCACCTGATTTACGATAATTCAAGGAACAATTAAGAATATTAATTGTTTATTTAATTTAAAGATTTCCTTTGATTGGCTCCTGTTCATTACCAAAGCCTATGGGTCCGTACGTAATTACGCGACATTCTCCAGCGACGATACGTTTCAAAAATGTTTTCAGACAGATCAAGACCTTCAATTTTCTCGTCGATGCACCCGAAAGCTTCGTAATAAATGCACTGTCCGCAACATTGGACCCCAAACAAGTATGTCTACGTTTAAACGAAAATAAGAGAAATAAATTCTATTAGCAATAATATACTTTCACAGAATATAGATATTGAAGTGCGTATTCAAGAGGTAATAGAAGCTGTTCCCGGAGAAGACAAGTATCCCGTCACAGGAAAGCTGACAGTATATTGCACTGATCATGCTCTCTCTCGCGTCAATTGGATTTATTATTTGCGCGGAGTTTTCCAGTAGTATAAAACGCAAAGAAATTATTCCTCATTCAATTTCTGTAATCGTAAGTTTAATAAAACTTCTATTCTTATTGTGGTATCTCGAGACGCCTGGTAATATAGTGAAAGGGTTAAGATTGCGCAAACCGGGTAACAGTTCTACAGGAGTCATCGCATGAACAAAAGCCACGTACATTTAGTCAAAGAAACCAAACAAAACTTTCTACAAGTGATGCTTTTATGTTTGCATGTATCAATGACATAATACTGTCAAATGAAAAGATTATTTTTTATCAATCTACCACACGAAAATAATTATTTTTCATAGAATTTCTTAATAGCCATGCATATTTAAATTAAAACACAGTTACTTCTTTTTCTTTTCACCTTCCGCGCCTACAAGAAATTAATATTCAATTCTATAAAAATGCAAATTCTTTATCTCCACCCATCTCCATGTACAAGCACGCAGCACGAAGCGTATGTGATTGTCACGTAAGCATGTCATTGGGTTTTCCTCAGCCATCCAATTTTGATATGCGTTAGAGTCCTTTACTGCGAGTGAGTCATCAAGGCAAACCGAGTAAATGAAAGGTTTCGCGATCTGCTTTCGTAGGAAGAGTTTCCTATCAGCTATGCATCCCGTCCAATCGATTCTCAAGTCGTCTGACCCAATGATCTTTTATTTCGTATTGATAATAATTGTTTTGCACATTCTGCGAACGTTCTGCATGCTCAGTTACTGATATCGTACGAGTTATTCGACGCATGGATAATCCACCGATACTTACCAAGCAGACACGCAAACGAATCACAATCTGCATTTACTTCAATCGCTCACGATAGCGTAATCGCGATTCGAATAAAATAATTAGAATGAAATTCACCAGACACCTGGTCGAATTCTTTTCTTAAAATAATCGTTGTGGTTAAAGATGGCATTTACCGATTCGACGATGCGTTCATAGAGTTTGCGGCCGATTATAGATAACGCTGATTATAATATCCAATGTAATCAGGTATTTGCGGACGGGGTATCTGATAAATGAATCGTAAACATTGGTACAATCGAAATATTTTTAACACATTTGTCCACCGTCATTCAGAGAATGGGATTTCCAGCGCGAATCTAATTGGAAGTCCCCTCACGATATTCTGGAATTCTAACTAGTGGTTCAACATGTATGATCGGAAAGAAGTTTGAAGCGAACTGTATATTAAATCGAGCTGCTTCCGCTACGTGTCCGCGACTAACATGACGTAGGTGGGAACCTCGGTATGTTCATTGAAAAATTAAATCGCAAGATTCTATTGTTCTGTGAGCACAGAAATAAAGAAACCATAGATAATAGATAATAGAGATTACTAATCGAAATTTCTTGATCGTCTCATCACTCTTTTCTGCGTATCGCTTGCAGTTCAATTTTATTATTAACAGCGTATAATTTATGTATATTATAAATTACTGGTGTTCCATCATGACAAGATCATTTTAAAAAGCATCGTGCCTGAGTATTTTCTCGTTAGGCGTTAATGGCACTTGTTTGCGGATAATAACATAATAATTACGTATGATCACTATTAAAAGAGAATAATTTATCGCGAGGATATACTTCGTTGCTTCAATGCGCCGTCTTCGGCGATAAAAATGGTTGGTTTTCGTAGTTCATCTAATAATAAGAGCGCAATTATAAAGTCAATATTTCTCGCCGAGGGAATATGGGCGCTCGATTCTGGATGTTCAAAAAATTCACCAGTACAATTCGAGTCGCGTCAAATTATAGAGTGAACGAGTCCTTTGCGGGGTTTATTTTTCGCCCCTCGATTCAACAATATCAACCGGTTTCCGTTCGTAATTTGCATAATCACAGAGGCACGTTTGCCGTGGCGGAAAAGAGAAGGCACGTGTTTCTTGATTTTGTCCCTGTTGCTATACATGTTGGCCCGACGCTCTTACAGAATCTACAGGCTCGTGAATGATAATTTGCATGAAACAATTTCGGTCGTAGCTGTGGGGCGAACGAAAATCTATTACATTTTTTCGGAACTTCCAAGTCCATTAAATTTTTGAGGGGGCATAAATTGCTGGTCCCGTTAAGTCCCGCAGATTTTATCCCTTCCCAATGAATAGTCTCGTTATAATCTCAATGGCAGTCATTGAACCTGACCTTGCAGATACAGGTTCTCGGCAATCTGATTGCAAACCGTAATGCTCTTCCATCTTATAAAATGTTGATTCAAGATCAATCCATGGCACGGAGAACGAAATAGATTCTTTTCTCCCTGGTCGAGAAAGATAAATCTTTGCGAAAACACCAAAGTTTTGCAAACGGACATTCTGTCGTAAAATGATTTCGATGTACGTTGGCTGGCAGCGACATGTATCCTTGTCTTTAAAATCAGTGCTTACGTCAATACCTTTCGGGTTTCCATATGAGGAAGACAGAGAAACTTGACGAAAGACAAAGAGGGTCTTATACGCGTAAAATCGACGATCATCAAACACGCGAGTGCGAATTAATTCTTTTGGAAGAAATGTAGAACGGTAGCTTTTCAATCTTTTCCTTCTTTCACGGATTCATCGCGAACAGTTCCCTGACACAATATCTAGATCGACCGGGTCAAGGGATGTGAAAGAGTGATCGCTGAAAAATCTGCAGATTAAATTCACATTCGATATGCCACAGCCGGATGAAATTTTCATTCCATAAATCTGTCTGTATCTTTGGATTTTACAGTATTCCATTATTTTATTCAGCCTTCATTATCGGCAAACTTTCTTTCTTATTGTCTAGGCTGTTTAAATACTCTTCAACAAATGAGTATGAGCTCCTTGGCCAGAAATATCACTATTAGAATGTTTCTGTATGCTAATGCCATTACCTTATCCATCATTTACACGCTCACCGTTCACCGATCATAAAAATCTAATTATCCATTACCGATGACCAGTTTAATAACGGAAACAAAGTAGCTGGAAGATTTTATCGCCGTTCCGTACGACTGTAAGCTCTCGAGAGCAATAATAATGCGGTTTTTACAGTAACCAAACGGAAATGAAGAAATGGAAAACAATTGAATATCTACATTGTTGTTATTGAAGTTTGTTTTATTCAAGAGTCTTTATACGAGCTTCCTACAGAGAGTTCCTGCAGAATGTTTATGAGTATATAGCATTTTTTCTGTACACCTTTTCCACTGTTATATTATCGTGTACGCATTATAGGTTACTCATCGTTATTAATTGCAACGCTGATCCACTCGTAAGACTTCCCAAGTGGTTAAATTGCAAATTATCGAACACTATTTTGCCTGACGCCCAGTTTTTTTAATCAAATAGACTGGCTATTATGTAACCGCGATATAATGTCAAAAGGTTCTCGTGCTGTGATGCGCCGCGGGCAAATATATAACTATACGAATACTCATAATAATTTTGGATACACATGTTCCTCCTCCTGCGTCGTTTAGGAGCATGATATTTAAATATTTTCGATTTTTTTAAACGATCGGAGACTGATTAATATTCCCTGCTGTGAAAAACACTTTACATCCTTTTATTACACATACAGATGCGCTTAGATCTGCGAAATATTCAGGAATTATCAACTTCTACAATCTACTAACCTACGACCTACAGACACTTTTATATAGATCTTCAGGAGTTAGTACATACAAGATAAAGTACTCACACCTGTGATTCATCAATTTCTATTCTTATTCCCCTTCGCTAAACATTCCCGCAATTGTTCACGAAGAAAGTACTGCGATTGTATCTAAACCGCCAAGGACTCTGTTTGGTTTTTCCAGTCCTCGTAATTTTCTTAAATATTAATTCATCGTACTTTCCAAGGCCTGATTATTTGGAGAATCATGATGTACAATCGATATGGCGCACTATAGGACTATCCCGGCACATTATAGAAAAATATAAGACAGTTCGGCGAAACGATTAGACCTTGACAGTGTCGGGCTATTTCATCCCGCGAAAGTTTTGTCATCATCAACCGTGAACTTCAATTCATCTCATGTCTGCTTATCACGCGATCAATGACAGCACCTACAATCACTTTATGGAAGATCCGTTGAATCTATTGAAAAAATCCCTGTGGAAAGCATTGTCTGGGAGGTGGGAAACTGGATAAAATGGTGGAGGACAGTGGTTAGCAGTGAGTAACGGTCAATTATTGGCCGGCGTAAAATCCAGCGGCTACTCGTATATAAGTTGTTGTCTGGTTCTACAGCTTCAGTCGTTCTTGACTCTTCGACCACAGTGATTATCGACTCGAAGCCGAGAACAGGAATTATTTGATCTTCCGAGCATCACAGAGTGAGAGAAACATGCGAGCTTTTGAGTGTATTGTGCCGGTGCTGGTACTTTTGTACGTAGGAAACTCGGCCGCGGCACCTGGTGAGTTTTCATCTTCTTCGATTGCGATGTACCGAAAATTTTTTTCTTTTTTTTTTTTTATTAAATTTGCTCGGGTATATTTTAATATCCACGGTGTTCAAACGCCTTTGCGCGTCGGCGTGCTAAAAGAGATGATGCCAATTTCGTTTTACAGGTCTGCTCGGCGAACTCATTGAAAGAAAGACCAGTCTGCTGGATCCACTGGGCCTCTTCCATCAAGACAGAGGCTCTCAGGCATCCAGCAAGGCAGATTCCTTCGGCACTAATCTGTCGTTGGGACCACTCTCCTTTTCTAGCAGCTTGGCCAGCTCTTCGGCAAAAGCTAACGCCAATGGGAACGGTGGATCCCTTGGAGGATCACTGGCTAACGCTGGAGCCACTGCAAACGCTGGATCCCTTGGGGGATCGCTGGCCAACGCCGGAGCTGCTGCAAACGCTAATGTTCAAGGTATTTAATTTGATGAGCTACAATTCATATTTCCAGCCGTCCACGCTCGTTCGATTTTGTATTAAAAATTGCGGGATAAAGTGTAAAACAGGAGCAAGACCCGTAAAAAGCGTTGAATTTTCTTTGAGTATAGATTACCACAGTTCTCCAGGACCGAATTATAATTCAGACATCGGTGGCAACAGCTACGTTCCACAGTACGGTAGTTCGGCCGGTTCTCAGTCGGCAGCGAACGCTGCTGCACATGCTAATGCATACGCCAGCGCAAACGCGAACGCGAACACGAACGCCAACGCGAATTCGAACGCCAATGCCATCTCTGCTAGTGGTGCATCGCCGTACGGTCACTATTCCCCGGGAAACGTCCAAAGCAATGCAGTCGCCAATGCGAATGCGAACGCGAACGCAAATTATAACGGCGGAGCAGGTTCGCCTGGTGGATACTATTATCCTGAAAATCTTCAGGGGAACGCGGGGGCAAGTGCAACTGCAAATGCAAATGCGAGAGCTAGCTCTAATACTGCAGGAGGTGCACAGTTCGGCTCCTATTCTCCTGGATATACTCAAAGTAATTCAGGCGCGAATGGAAATGCAAATTCAAATTCGAAATTCAACAATGGCTACAACTCTCGGGGAACCGCTCAAAGCGATGCAGGTGCACGCGCTATGGCTGGCGGTGGATCTCAGAGGCAACCATATACAACAATCGTAGAACCTCCTAGACCAACCGACGGAGGATACAATTTTCACAAGCCTCATTTCCACCGGCACTCGATGCACCATGGCAATCCTCACGTGATCGTTCATCCAATGCCCCCCGCACAACCGATGCCTGAGAACCATCCTCGTCCTCCGACCAACGGGGAAACGATAACACCTATAGTGATTGTGGAGCAATCAGGTCCTCCTTTTGGCAGGCCAATGTACCCACGACCAGGTCGTGGTCCAAAGCCTGATACGATTCATGTGATCGTCGTCGAAGACGATGATTCGCCAAAACGTGGTCGAGGTGAGCCGTTTCGAGAAAAAGCTGGATGACCTTGTCCGTTCGCATGTTAACGAGCACTGTACCACGCGGAAGAGAATATTCGATCGCACCGCACTTGTGCCTGTTTGTTGTTACCCGCTGAAAATAATGGACCTTTCAGAGCCTGTACAGTGTCTGACAAATAATGAAGCACACTCTTTTCCAGCACTGTGTACTACTTTCATTAACAAACAATTATGTCTCACCTTACAGCACCCACACTGTAACACAAATGCGTTTAATTCATCCCCGACAGCACCCAAATCTTAATATACGTGTATATCCATCTATGTGTCTCTATTACATGTCTGCCCTACAGTGTTTAACAGTTTACGCATCCTATGTTAATTCAGGACGCATCGGTAAATGTGTCCATTATACTTACATGAATTTTCTCCCACCAGGTGAACTCGGAAATGGTGGTTACTACAGGCCGTCGGTAGGATTGGGCGGCGCGCTTCCAGAAGCTAATGGAAACGCAAATGCAGTTGCCACCGCGAACACAAATGCCAATGCAAACTTAGGCCTCTCTGGAAACGGTTACATCGGAACACCAGGATACGTCCAGGCTCCGCAGTACTACCCTGAAGCAGCACCTATCTCTTCCCCTGGTGCAAATAACCCCTTCCTAAGTGGATCTTCTCAAGGGGTCGCCAACGCGGGGGCTAATGCCAATGCAGGTGCGATTGCCAATGGAAATGCGTATCCAGAAGTTTCGGGGCCATCTCAGAATACAGGATACTATCCAGGAGGTTCCTACGCTCCCGTTTCGAGCAATCCGTTTCTGAATGGCGCTTCGGGTCAAACAAATGCAGTTTCCAATGCGGGCGCTAATGCTGGGGCGATTGGCGGAGTTCAAGGGCAAATTGGAGGACAGAATCCGTTCCTCAATGGCGGAACCAGAGGAACCGGACTTGGACATTTCGTAAGTCAAGGTGGAAGTTCCTCATCTGCCAACGCTGGGGCTGTTGCTGGGAGTCAGGGTGGTGTTAAAGGAATTCCCACTCAGTATCCTGGACAAGGTACAGTACCAGTTGGATCTGCTGGAATTGGGGGAACTCCTGGAATTATATTAATTCCTGGGAGTACACCATACAATTACCAGCCTGTTAGAACGAGCAATCCATATGCCAATGCTATTCTAGAAAGCATATTCGGAAGTCCGTCGAAGGGTGCTGTTCCCGTTTACGACGTTTCTGGGCCCGTATATGGTAGTGGAATTTCTCAGCCCTCGATTATCGGTGGTCTGGGGGGCAGCAATTCTGCGTCTGGTGCTCATGCGAGCGGTGTAGCTAATGCTGGAACCACTGGCTCTGGTTATGGAAATGGTGGAAACGGATATGGAGGATCTGGAAATATCGGCGGTGGTCTGGGAGGATTTGGTGGTGGTATCTCTGGATCCAGTGCTAAATCCGACGCTGTTGCCAATGCTGGAGCCGCTGGTTCTGGTTTTGGAAATAGCGGAATTGGATTTGGAGGATCTGGAAATATCGGCGGCGGTCTGGGAGGCTATGGCGGAGGTATCTCTGGATCAAACGCTAAATCAGACGCCGTTGCCAATGCCGGAACCACTGGATCTGGTTTTGTAAATGGTGGAAATGCATTTGGAGGATCTGGAAATATCGGCGGCGGTCTGGGAGGCTATGGCGGAGGTATCTCTGGATCAAGTGCTAAATCAGACGCCGTTGCCAATGCCGGAACCACTGGATCTGGTTTTGGAAATGGTGGTATTGGATTTGGAGGATCTGGAAATATCGGCGGTGGTCTGGGAGGATTCGGCGGAGGTATCTCTGGATCAAGTGCTAAATCAGACGCTGTAGCCAATGCTGGGACCACTGGATCTGGTTTTGGAAATGGTGGAAATGCATTTGGAGGAGCCGGAAGTATTGGCGGTGGTTTTGGAGGATACGGCGGAGGCTCTGCAGGATCCAGTGCCAACGCTGATGCATCTGCCTCTGCTGGAAGCTTAGGTGGTTCAGGAATTTATGGTCAAGGTATGTTCCAATATTTGTTGTCAAACATCTTAACTGTTTTATTATTTCATATTTCGTAAGCCGATACGCCGAGGCTTCATCCATGTCCAAGACAATTGAATCAGACTTTATCCTAATTAAATGATTTCTGCGAATTCTTTAGGATCGAACGCCGCTTCGAACGCGAAGTCCACCGCATTTGGAAATGGGTATGGTGGAGCCAACGCGAACGCAAAAGCATCCAGCAGCGCGACCTCAGGATCTGGCCACAGTTCAGCCTCCAGTTCTGCTACGGCCAGCGTAGACACGAGAAGCATGCTCGTCTTCTCCAAATAATCGCCTAAACAATACGATTTTTCGATTCGACCGGGGAAGAATCGAACACCGTGGACCGTGCCATCACTCTGAAGGTTTTGAGATGCTTCTCCACTCAAAAAAAAGACCGTACCGTATAGTTTGTAGGATCTAAAAATCGAAGATCAGTCTGGTATTTAAAGATCGATCGATCAATGATGATAGACAACTCGACGTCGTATGCGACGCGATTAATGTCGCGGGAGCCTGACATTGCATACGAGGCGAATGTAAAATCGTGATTAATCCGCGATACAATTGCGTTACGCAGCAACGCGTTTTATTGCGTTTTACATTCGGGAACATTATTTTGAAGGAATGAACGAGATTCCATAAATGTTCATCGAGTTGGATATTCTAAATGATTCATTAAGTCTTGCGATACCGTTCTTGCCAATACAGTGTGCACATGGAACATTCTTTATTCGATCGAAATCTTCAAATAATTTCTCACAACAATCACAAATTATTGTAAGCTTGTGTTCATAGCTCTAATATCATTTTGCCCGCGGACATCTTCAATCTATTTGCAATCTCTTCAGAGTGCCTTCCTAACTTTTTTTTCTTTATAATTCTTTGCAAGCCGATGATACTGTATTTGTATACGAATAGTTTGCTGCTGATACAATAATCGAAACTGGAGGCAGATAGAACATTATTTTCGTAACGATAAATTGTTAAAGATATTTCGTATTAAATTTATTTATATATCAAGGATGACTACTTTCATTTTAAGTGTCAATAATGCTTTATCTGTCTCTTTAAATTTGGAACGCATCTCTGTAACAGCAGCCAACGAAGAAATGAAATTTTCGTTACTGGAAAACAATGCGAATAGTATTAATTTTCACGATGTTCATTAAACAGCAATTCATTTGTTCATTATTTAGTGCGATGAGTAATTGTTTTTGAGCAGACAGAGTGCGCGAGGCCGTCTCGATAATGATCGACGACAAATTTTCGGATACGAATTATATTTAAATTGTATACAAAGACGCAAAAGAATCGAGTAGGGATTGTAAAGATGCAATTGAACAATTGTTCATACCGGTGGACGCGAATTTTCGTAATTCGTGCGTAATTACTTGCAATTAATTTTGCATCGACTGCCATTTATTTTGCGTCTTCGTGGAGTTTCCCTCTATTACCACAACCACAACTTATCGTACGGCTGCGGAAACCCGTCCTCCGCGTTTGCCTCGCTCTCTTGCGTAATAAACATATTGTTACGTGCTGTATGCTATAAGAACTCAACAAATAAACATTGCGACTTTTTTTTTATTATCTGGCATCTCTTCATTGACCCATGTATTTTTCTTGTAGCAAGAAAACACGCTAAAGTCAAAACAAATAATGTGAAAAGACTATCATTTATCTCTTGCTTCGATTTCCTTTTAATGCCCGATTTCCTAAAGAGAGACATGCTTTCCGTCACAATATATTTCATCGTGTTGATTTGTGCGCTTTTAATAAATAATTACGACTAGGTGTGCCCAGAGGAGGAAGCAATTTTGCTTTTGTCAAAAAAGATTGATGAACATGTAAATGCGATTGTTTGCACGACAGTGCGAAAAGCCGGCGGCGCTGAACACAGCAATCATAAAGAACTATTATTGGAAGCTCTGTCATTTCTTTATTTCTCATTATTTCCCCTATGTCAGCATCTGTACGTGGAATTGGCGGGAATAAAAAGTATTGTCTAATGGCCAAGCAAAGAATTTTTTGTTTTGCTCTGAGTTTTATTTTGAACTGAAATGAATATTTCTGTACGATTCCCCGTGTTCTTCCACGATTATTGCGTTTAGAAAAAGGTACCTGTGGCAACCAGTCTTATTGTCCGATTATTGTCTAAAGCAACCCCACGTTTTATAGCCCCTAACCACTTTCTAGAAATTTCAAAGAGGGTACGAGGGTGGTGGCCAGGTCAGAGGATTACCGTTAGAGTGCCGAAACCTCCCGATTCTTGAAAATGCCCCGATAACGGGAAAGAACCCCTTTAAAAGGGAAGCATCGAACTTGTAGTGCACTCAGTTCTGCGACAGTATTCTGGCAAGAATGAAGTCTTTAGTTGTTCTATTCATTTTGGCTAGTACTGCGTTGGTGGTTGTGTACAGTTCAAAAACAAGTGGGACATCAGTGAGAAGTAATAATCTGTTATATTTATTCCTCAAAAATGAATCTCCTCAGAAATCGTTCCATAAATTTCTGATTAAAATATACTCTCCACTTGTTAAAGAAGGACTATTCAACATTATTCAATATTTTCAGAAGATGAGCTGCAGAATTATAAGAAACGTTTTCGTGACTGCTCGTATGACCTGGAGGGTGTCGATTAAAGCATTCGAATGGCCATGCTTTCTCAACGAGGTAAAATATTTCATTGTCTTTTCTTTTCTCTTTTTAAATCGTTTCGAAATGTTGAAAACGATGTTCTAGGAATTGTGTCAATGCCTCTCAGCATGAATATTATTTGCTTTCAGCCTGCTAACGCCTTTGGCTAGCGTTGCCCTCGCAAAATTCTCCACCATATCTGGACTTTCTCATGTTCCCAGAAAAACAAGACATCTGGCTCTACTCATTTTTTATAAAGTATCTTATTAAAAGTTTAATTTAAGTAATTTGTATATAAATGGTTATCGTAGTTGATAAATTGCATTACGTAGTTGATAAATTGCAAAACCTATATCCACGTGGAGCATGTTACTGTTAATTAATACACTTGTGACAAGGACTATTCAAAGTCTGCTATTGTGAAACTTTGGAGAGATAGAAGGCTGAAATTAATATAAGACGGAGTGTTCTAAGGAACTATTAAGTTTCTCATTTAACACTTACCTGATGTATGGTAGTTCGATAATTAAAATAAATATAACATTTTGAAGAAATAAATACCCATGGATATTTACCATTCAACTAATTTCCTCCACCACAAAAAATAATTTATTTTTTGCCAAAGCGAATTGTTTCCTTGAATTTATGCGGATCTAGCTCCGGGATAGAAACAAAGTATACTTCAGAAATGAAATGTCTAAAATCTAGTAAAACCTTGAGCAATTAACCGAACGACAGATTTGTCATCAAAAATCCCCGCGGATCGCTGAATAAAACATTTTAGGCCAACAGCGATCGATGCTGTCTTTTTTCTATTATATCACCATTTATCCGAATCCGATATCGCTACTCTCTCTCTCTCTCCATCTCGCACCTGTTTATGTTCGATTTTGCAGCATCGCGATTCCTCGAAGAGTCTACCTAGGTAAATTGGTAACCTTAAACGTGGCTGACGTTTCTTCCGGTCCACTTTCGTTCGTCCATCAAGCATCAACCAAGGCCATCAACTTGTTAGGAGCTAACAGAAAATACGTCATTAATCGTAGAAAATTACGGGTGGCTTCTTTCAATTTCGATAGTGAAGGGGTACACGTATAAAAGCACGGTGCGCAAACGATTATCTACAATAATCCTTCGGTTCTCTTCACACGAGCCACCCGAAATAATACCGACGAAATGGCCGTACGAATTCTATCGAGGCTCGCGTTCTGCGCAATAGTGTTCGAAAATTGTTTAGCACTGCCAACCGTTGCGCCTTTGGCTAACAAGAGAGTGCAGCGATCGCCTCAATTTGGATTCCCTGCAGAAGAATTAGTTGCTCCGGGGTAAGTAAATGTTTTACTTGGATAAATTTCCGGTGATTCGCATAATGTGTCATTCGCAATAATAACATACGTATTTCTACTTCAGGTACCAGGCGCCTGGACCTATTTTAGAAGGGCCTGCATTCCCAATACAAGAACCCTTGCCAGAAGCCCTATATCCACCGTACGGATCATATCCCCAAGGTGAAGGTAATTCCTTCGCCTCTGCTAATGCAGGGTCCTTCGGAAATGGCGGAGGACCGTCCGAAGCTCAAAGCCAGGCCAACTCACAGAGCGCCACCATCAACTTTGGTCCGCTCTCCGCGTCGTTCAGCAACTCTGAATCTTCTGCAGGAAGCAGTAGCTTTTAAAACGCGAAAAGGTAATCAGTACAAACAGCTGGCCCCCGCAACGCTGCGATTCACTGATCGGTACAGAATTTTTTAATCTTCGACACTCGATTATACAAACTGTTCATATGAACCGAACTTTTGTAATAAAAACTCGTCTCGATGTATGCTTCTTGTTTGCAATTTCATTGATTATTCGTGGCCACTCATGGGTCTGAAATCGCACCTTCCAATAAATAACAGTACGTCGGAACTATATTCCTTCGCTTCCCTCGTGTAAGAGGAACACGTGTAACGACCACACTGTCGGCACGATCCGATCCCTGTCCCATAACAGAGAATATTAATTGACTTGACGCGCGCGTGTAGCTGCGGCACGCGCGTTGCAATTCAACAAGTTGAAATCATCGTGAACACTCACCGCCGAGACGAATCAGTCCGATGTGAATCGGTTCTTCCTGTAATTCCTTCAGGCACGGATGCCTGAGCGTATGCCTTTGTATACGAGCAGAGAATGCTCGCCTCTGCTAATCACCAATCACCTTCCCCTGTTCGATCGTGCTTCGAACGCGCGTAATCAAATACATCACCCTTAGGGGTATCCTTTTTTAACAAGGATTCAGGGGAACGTGGGTCGATTGGTAGCTCGGAGGGGGAGAGAAAATAATGGGACCCCTCGATGCGAAACACGTTGGCGTTGCGAATATTAATCATTGATTGTCAATCGTTCGGATGATAAATTTAAGCATTAAACATACAGCTCCTGTGAATTAAGTTCTAAGATTTTTTTATCGAACTGAATATTTTATTTCATTATTCCACGATTGAATATATGCATAAACGTGTGCCAATCAAGGGAATTCTCAGCTTGTCTGTCATGAATACAGGAAGTTCTGAAGCATCCGAAACTTTTCATTGGCCGCAGGGATCCCAGGGCTCGGCCGACCCCCGCCGCCCCAAAAAAAACCGGCTGTAAATTCACGCGTGTCGGGTTAATGAACTTCATCCATTACAGATTTACACGACTTTACTATGCGCTCCTTTCCCTTTATGAAACTGGATGACCATCTGCTGATCGGCCCAAGGTAAACCGATTTCTTTTATCAAGGCGACTTCCGCACTTGGCAAATCCCGAATCTCCATAATATTCGAACAACGCTTCGGAACCGATGCTTCTTGCCACTTACCACATTCGTGATGCACGTTCGCAAAAGGCGAACGGGCGAAGAAACGGCCTCGGATATCCTTCCAGCCCAATGGCAGAGTTCACGGATCGAGGGTTGACGAACCCTCGCGAATTAAATGGAGAAAAGAAAGCCTGACGCAATCGGGACGCGTAGTCTTTCACCTTAGTTGGGACAAAAACGCAAGGGAAACATCTGTCCGGTTCAGCAGAGTCCAGTTCGAGGACGCAGCAACAATCTTTTCGTATCGGGTGTGTCACTTTTGCCGTGACTGCCTTCGAGACGTTTCTTTTTCTCTCCCTCTTGCCCGCACGTTCATGTCCTCTGTCTCAGATTCGACAAAGCTGGCTTGCCTACGCGTTGATTATTCAAATGTGTGTGGGACCTGTTACGAAAAAGGACGATGTAGAGACCCGCGCGCTTGCCTGCATTGTCCCATTGAGCCGCGCTCCTTTTGGTACGTGTGAAAAAGAATGGACAAAGGGAAAATGAATCTTCTCGGTTCTCAGGCGATCGGCAGATGGCCAGACAGACGGATTAACTCGTTTTAAAGGGATTCGTACGCCATCTTGTTCGCTGCAGTGTCCACAAGCGGGCACCGCGCTTCTCCGCCTTGGCAAACCGGTCTGTTTTCGTTCCGAAACCGCACCTACGCTCGCGAGATTCGTTTAAAAATCTGCTGCGATTCAGCCAACGGGCATTTAGGCACGAATCGGCTGAAAAATTGCGGCGGACAGTAGCGTTGATTTGCTTCGACGGATAGATCGATCGCGTTCGTCGATCGAGAAAAGTTGTCTGACCACCTGCAGCATATTCCCATATTTGTACTCCTAGTTCGATAAATACTCGAAGCCGTACACGATCACAGCTATTGAGAAGAGAAAGCCGCGGGCTCATTTGAACCGATTGCGCGTAGCACGAAGAAAGGACCGTCGAACGAAACGAATCGAGGCAACAAGAATTGATTGCACGGCCGACAACTCCGTCATGAATAGTTAAAATCGTATCAATCACGCGGGGACGTTCATTAACATCGGCGCCCCGGTGTGGCCAATAAATCCGGCTATGCAAATCGCCCCGTGTCTCCTTTTCAAGGGTCACTCTGCAAGGGTTAAAGGTCACAAGTGGTTCCACACTGTACACACACATTTACGAATGCGCGCGGTACCTATGCACGGGGGAATGCAGATCTCAGATTGCTGCCCGTGAAAGTCCTGTTACCGTCGGTAATAAATAAGCTCCGCTTTAAAGTCAATTCACGAAGAATTATTCTGCTGCATTAATCGCGCCACCACCGAGAGTATAATGCGATGCGATTTGTAACAATTTATAATACCAGGAGAGAGAGAGAGTGTGTCTGTTGCAAAAAGCATGTATGCAATCATCTTTCACAGATCAGAAAAAACCACCCCCGTAAGCTCGATCCAACGGGGCGCCGATCTACGGGTTCGCAGACATTTGCTATTGTTTACAAACATTCTGCCGCGACCGGCTGTAAGAAAATAAAGTCGACCAGCAGTAAGAAGGGACGAACCACCCTCCATCCGAGGGACTTCCTGGGAGCCAGGTTCCCTTTGTCCGTACGCCAGATGTTCCCGCGACTAAAACCGACAAAATATCGCGACTCGGTCCCCTGCCGTACGCGGCGGTGGAACAAGGATAACCGGTGCAAGAAACCGATGGAACGGCGGGATGGGGGGCCGGGGATTAACAGCACAAAGCGAGGCGAAAAAGAAGGAGGAGGTCCTGTAAAAAGCGAACACCGAAAATCGGGATCCGTAGGGAGGCGTGCAATGACCGGGGCCGATCCTCGTACACGCGATCTTCGACCGCCACAGGATCGTGCCCCGTCTCGAACTTTCCCCGCTGAGAGCCTGTTTCGTTTCAAATAAAACACCTTAGAAAGCGATCAGCAGTGAACGTCGTTCTTTTTCCTCTCATTTCGACGAACCCTGCTTTTACTTGTTTACAGGTGGCGCGTTGCACGGGGTCCCCGAGCAATCTCAGATAGAAACTGGTGTGACCGAAAATACTCTGACCGACTATAGATCTTTGTTAACTGTCTTTAAAGTGTTGAAACGCGTCCGGCGTCTCGGAAGAAATGCGCGTTTGAAATAAGTTTCCATTGAGCTTGTGGCCCGCCGTGAAAGAGACGCGAAGAGAATAATTCCTCCGTGTACATTTCTACCGTCCACCCTGCCTACAAACGTGAAAACCGCTCAACCCCCATTACCAGAAAATCCCTCGCTCGATTCTGAATACCATGACAGATATAAAAACACGTGTGCCGGGCAGTAGCCAGAGGACCAAGGTTCGTGACACCGAGGACGCATTAAAGGGGCTCGTTAAAGGTCCGTCTCTGGTCGTTAAGCATTGTTTAGCCGCTGCTGGACACGCAGACGGCCGTTCTCGAGACCAGTCCTCCCGGTCGAACAAACGAGAAGGCCGGATCCTTACGAGAGCGGGACGAAACGCTCGCAAGGGGTAAAAAAATGAAGTAGAAAGTGGTCTGTCTGGTGCATACGATCTACAGTATATGTGAACGGATCGCAAGGCGCCTCCTCCTGGACCCTTACCACCGACTTCTTTCTGTTCACCGTGTACTATAGTAAATCGGCGATGCTCTCTTCAAGCCTTGCGCGGCACCGTGCTCGCATTTCTCGTGCGGTTGTCGACTCGGAAAGTATCTTCTGGCTTAAGTCGTCGGTAAGTCGGCTGAGAAGTTTGCGTGCAACTTTTCTACACTAGCTGTATAAACGGTGGTAATCTCGGTGGTTCTAAATCTTTCATCTTCTTTGCAAAGCTATGCAATTTTTGGGAATTTATATTCCCCCGACTCCTTCCGTTGGACCTTTTTCAGTAGATTCATGTCCGGTGATGTGAGAATGGTCCGCCGATTGGCATGATTAATGGTTTGGCATGTTGCGAAAGTCTATCGATTGGTGAAAGAGCGAGAATGGCCGGCTGACGTTTCGCATGTCACTTGTGACGCGTGAGTCCTGTCGAGCAACTTTGCGTTCCGTTGTTCCTCTTGAACTGGACGTTCCTTGAGGATTTTCCGTTTCGTTGATTTGTAAATGAATGTGACTTTGCGTGCACGGTATGTCTGGTCCAGTATGTCGGAAATTAGAAAATACTTGGTGCTCCTTTTTCAAGAACTCATGGTACTGCTTTCTATTTCCACAGCTTTAAACAATATTTCGGACATCATAAAACAACTTAAGAAAAAAAATCGAATTTGGAATAATGACGAACCTTTTGACTCTATTGATAATTACATTGACTTGTGTAGTTGTCCACGCCCAGCATACATCCAACCAAGACCGTGAGTAACGTTTGTACGCTACAAGTATTTTATTGCGCAATTAATACTTGATTGCGCTGAGTTTGTGTCGATTGCGATCTATTGTCCCTTTGCTGCAACTAAATATAAAAATATAGTGCATCGTTGTGCATTACAATGGTAACATATGTTACCACGGTCAAGTGTCTTGACTGCAACCATATTGGTTCTTGTTCTACCATGCTTCGTTGAATTGATACCTTGTCTTTTATGCATTTAGCTGTTTTCGGACAAACGTTTGACGAAATCGTGGTATCGTCGGATCTAAACGTCAGAAGAAAGTCCAAAGAAAGCCGTCAGGGTAAAAAGTTGACCAACATCCCCTCAGGCACCACTGGCCCACCTGAAAAATCTACTGCGGTCGCGTCCAGGTTTGTTTCTGATGACGGCAGTCGCGTCACATCGGGGAAAACGGAAAAGAAACGCGAGGTATCAAATTTGCAACAAAGGTAAGCCCCCCTGGATTTCACACAAATCTTCCAACTTAATTGTTCAACCGTTCGCCCGCCCACTGTAGACATTTTCTCTAATCTTGGATGAATTTTTAGATTCCTGGACATGGGCGCTGTGGGATCCCTGCTGAAATCTCGTAAACGGTGAAATTTTGATTCCGAGGACAACCGCACGATCCTCACACATCCATTCCGACCATACTTTTCGGCCACTTTTGGACCATGGCTCATGTAACAAAAAGGATAATAAAAATTTTCTGTGTCACAGCACCTGTCAACATTTTTATTCGCCCCCGCTTCGCGTGAACTTCTCTTCTCTTGCGACACGATAACGCTAATTTCTTACACCGTTGCAAGAAAAAAGAGACAGAAACGAATATTTCTGTCAAGCTCGTTTCGGTTCTAGAAATTCTAGAATTCCGAAATTATTTTGCGATTCGCGGATGGATGAATTGAAATTCAAAGCGTATGTCGCACGAAAACACTGTTCTTTGGACGCGCGACTGAAGGATGGTGTGCGCTGTCGTTTAAAATTTTTAATCTTTCGCCGCATCGTTTCGAATGCACCTTGCCACGCGATTCCACAATATGTACTGCGAGGAATTGTCAAGCATTCCGTGTGCACCCGCGGGCTGGAAAAAATCGGCTGCGCTAAAATATGGCTGGCTGTGCTTAAAAGGCAGCCGCCGCGATCTTCATGCAATGATGCATCGCGCAGATCTACCGCGCCGTGAAATACATGACACAGCCCATGGCACGTGACACGCACGTCCAAAATCTCCAACAACTTTTCACATTATTATTTTCTTCTTTCCTTTCCTTCTTCTGTTTAGTTTCCGACCGCCGTCGCGGCTCGTCGCTTATTCGACCCTTAACCCTTTTATCGTGCCAGTCAACTCGCAAGGAAGAT
The DNA here is from genome assembly GCA_963667235.1 of Nomada lathburiana. NCBI lineage: Eukaryota > Metazoa > Arthropoda > Insecta > Hymenoptera > Apidae > Nomada > Nomada lathburiana. The sequence continues at coordinate 10,378,955 of OY763909.1, forward strand.
ACTCGAAGTTCGCGCTGGGAAGAGTAAGAACGAGGCGTACTTCCCGTTGCGCTTAAAATGTGCTCGCGCGTTGAAACTTTCGCGAACGATTTGGTGCAATTAGAAGGGTTGAAGGAAGTCGGCTGTTTCGATTCACGCGAGGATCGAGGACAGTTCCGCCTGTCAATTTCGCGGTACAAGCCAAACCGCGTTCGCCGAACAATAGATTTTATTCATGCAAGGGAATAAATCTCGCATTCCGTGCGTCATGCTCAGCTAGCACTATATATTTTATGGCGAGTCCGTGGACAGACTTATAGGCGCGCTGACGTAACTAAGTGTTCGTCATACTTTTCTTTTGACGTCGTTGCTGTTATCAATGTCCCGGTGGACATTGATTTAAGGCAGCAAGTTCAAACGATCGTCGGACTGGCGCCTCCAGGAAGCTGGTAAACAACTTGCCCGTCCTAGAAATATCTATTAATATCTTCGATACGGCGAGAAGCCTTAAACCCCCGTGTAAAATAATCCGTTTAATGTCTCGCGCGCTTCTAGCAAATGAAATGCTTGGGAAAAAAATCAATTCCACTCTTTCCCCCGTCCTTCTGGGATCTGATCACGGAAGCGCCCTCGCATTCCTCGAACACCCGCACACCCGATCGATTTTCGTCGAGCCACTCCAGCGTCTGACGGTGGTCAAGCAGGTGCAAAGCCAAACAGATCTCTTTTCGCAATCAGGATGCAGAATTCGTAGCTGTCTTTGCGAATACTCGTGGGCGTTTATGTCGGCCGGGTATACACCTGCGACTATTTTATGTCTTCCCTGGAAACACTGGACAGTAAATTCCAGTCGGTTTACCAGGCCCGTCGATTCTCTGACTGCTGATCAGAGGGATCACCGGCATGCACAGGAAATGGAAAGATGGAGGGGCTTGATTATTCATCTTCCTTTACCTGCTCGCGCGAAAGGTACCAAAGAATACTGACCACCTTAAACAGTTTCCGCTTCGGAGTAATCTAAGAGCATAAATAGCTCCCCTGTTTCATGAATTAGAACTCGAATACAACCATTGGCTCTGGTTCCGAGCCAAATAAGCCGAACACGGCTCGTTGTTCATTCAGTAGGGAATCGTTCCATCCGCCAACACGAACAGGATACGCGTCTAGCAGGATACGCATTACGCTAATACTACGATACGAAACACCTGTCTCGGCCGATTTATTCTAGAAATTTGCAAAATGAACGCAATCCACGGGTGAGATGTAACGCGGTCCTTCAACCCATTGTCCTGGGCTTAGCTGGTCGTTCTTCGTGATTCGTGTTCGAATAGGCATTGCTACACGTGTACAGGGATCTATCGGGAGTCATCGTCCGTTCGGGCAAACGATACGACAAAAGGAAAACGGGAAGATCGAGGAAAACTCGCGGTGGAAGAAAAAAATAGAGAAGCTTAGCGGAAATCGTGAACGCGCCGTGTACGTGTCAAATCGTTGCAAATTGAACAGGAGATCGAGAAGATATTTTTGTCGCGTTGCGTTTCTCGAACGAACTGACCATTTTTACGACAAGAGCTGCATCCGTCGAGCAGCCGTGACGTGTAAAATTATTTGCTGGGTCGGGATCATTCCGAGAAACGATCCTGAATTAAACATAGCTATCCACGTGCCTCCCTCTTTCGCGGAGGGGATTTCTATCGAATCGTAGATCATCCACAGGAATCGAGGACGAATTATAATAAAGACACCGCCGATACCCCGCACCTTCCATCCGTTTTCTTTTCTGTCGCTCGATCCATCCTTTCCTCCTTTGCTCCTCGATCTCGTGCGATGCAATCGCAATCTTTTTACAATACCGTACGTCTTCCAGCGTTGTTCCTCTTGGCAATGATCGAACGGAGCATGCAAACCCACCGCAGAAACGATACGATTGTCTCACGTTTCGACAGTTGCCGCACGTGAGCAGACGGACGTGTCCGTTTCAGTATGCCACTGCGCAGCACGTGTAAGTCTACGTCGGTTCATCTTGATTCCGTGCGTGCGGCTGTTCACGAAAACAGGAGCCACGAACCAGACTGTACCCTCCTGAGAACCAAGGTATCGTCTGGCTTGCTCATTTTGCGACAAATAAGTAAACGATGCCCGGCATACGCGATTATGTATATACGAGGTTGCATTTCGCTCGTCGTGTAATTGATGGTTCGCTTAAGCTCGCTAGAAAGATGATGGAACGGGCTCCTCTCCCTTTTTCCTTTCATTTCGCTTCGACGGCGCAGAGTTTTATATTCAGTTTTCATCATCTTCCTGAAAGCTCCATACGAATGCCGTCCGGGTTCTCTTTATGCATTATTCGTCCTCGAGGATGAGTTAGCGCGATATTTTTTGAAAAAGGATTAGGTATGTTCGAGAAGTTTCGCGGGACCGTGACGCGATGCGCTTTAATGCCCGATTCGTCATCCTCGTTGCAGTATGTTGGAAGATGTTTAGGTTGAACGTGAAGAGTGCGATGATTTTCATGAAACTTTGTCTATTAAATTGGTGAGCGTCGGTGTCGCGTAATAGACCGCTGACGAATCGTGCTGTATAAACGGTCTAATAATAATCCCTGTCCCCCTACGATTTTAATGCTCCCGAACTTCCTGCCATTGGCAGCTGTTCCGCTACGTCATACTTGCTACCAAAAATTGCACATTCGTGTCATGAACTTGCGTCGAACACTTCCGTTGCACTCATTACCATTGCGACCCGAATCGAGGCCCCCGACCAGTTGCTAATTAGCCGTGCGAAAAACGGTATCGTCCGGTTCCGCTCGAGCATCGTTCCGAATCATTATAAGCTTGCCAGAAAACGGACTTCATCCTTGAAGCTTATCCAGTAACCCACATCGAAAACGGGCTATCCCCCGATCGAAATATCAGCCAGTAGGTCCGATAGAGTATTCGGATTTATCGACGACGGCGTAGCTACGGCGCGCACGGAAAATGCTGGAAAACAATGGAAAACAGCCAAACAAAGGGATTCCCGAAGACGAATGGCTTCGAAGACTGACGCAGGAACGAATGGACGATCGCTGAGTTCCATTATTATGGGACTTGCATCATCGGTTTACATGCGTTTTGTCTGCGAGGATATCCTCGCAATCCGATGACGTACAACTATACACCGATTATTTACGAGCGTTGCTCGACACAGTCGTCGATACGAATTCCATCGATAGTCGTGTTCGCGTATTTACGATCCACCTCGAATTGCCAGGCGATGCTTCACCGTCCTGGCTGGCTCGTGAAGTTATGGGGGACAGCAATGCGGCATACAGAATAAAATAGAATAAGCAGCGCTACAGGATCTGTTTTTTTAATTAGCTAGGAAGTTTGGACAAAAGGTTTCGCAGGATTCGTTGCCAGCCCGGAGCGAATCGATAAACACGTGTAACCGTTTCACTGGATCACATTTGTACCTAGACAACTATAGGTCTACCGGACGAGCATGCATCGTGAATGTTAACGCGAAACAATGGACTGATTTCTGCGGCCACGTTGGGGAACACGATTCGCGAAATAGGATCGTTTGCGGGGTCGTCGAACCAGTCCTCGCATTCTCAAAATAGTCGTGCAGCACAAAAAAAGAAAACAGGGAAAAAGAAAAAAACCATTACATTCCGAGAACTCCTTGGTACGAACGAGTGCAATACCAAGTGGTCTTCCATGTTAACGTTACACCCCCGTACCATCCGCGATATTTCAACTTTGTACTTTGATCTCGGTGGGAAAAATTAAACAGTTTATGGATCGTGAAACTGTCTCTGGTGCACAACGTAACACGATGGTTTGGTTTCGTAAAGAGGCTTATGTTAATCTATCGTGAGAAACGGGCGGTCTCCGTAAAAATTGATGCGATGTAAATTTTTGCTGGACATCGCGAATCTAGCTGCATCCGAGCAGAACGGCCGTTCGTTTTATCAGAAATGGACGTACTGCTTTGCGTCGCCTGGTCACGCTCTAAAATACGGTACGCGTGACTTGGAAAACGGTGCGTATGGAAGTTGATTCATGAAATAGTACGATATCATCGGCTATTCACGATAGCGGTACACCGTCCAGAGAATCGCCGGACGAACGAACTACATAATACGCATATGCAAGAAACTGTCCTCCTTCCGAAAAACGAACGCGATCGTTCGTAAACTCGTTGCGAAGGGGGAGAAGCAGAAAACAATAAATAGGGGTGAGGACGGCCACTTACGGGAAAGGAAAAAACAGGATCGTCGCGTCGCAAAATGAACAATGTACCCAGAGCGGTGGAGAAATACTGTTAAAATGGAACCTCGCGGTTTGCAATGCTTCTACAGAAGGCTGTAGCGGAGTCGATCGTAATTCCGTTGCTCATCGCGGCGGTTCGATGCCGAAGAGAGGCCGTTCAGATAGTAAGAGAGAACGCGGCGGAGGTAGGGACAGTGACACGTGAAGGCGGATCTGTCTGAGTTCGCTTAAAATTCAGAGCACGAGGACCGCGGCCACCGCCATTGGACTCTTACGGACTTTTGATCATCCCCGAGAATTATTGTCGCCTCTGACCAAGTCATACGCCGGGACGTCTGGCTGAGTATGACTGACATAATATTAATATTAAGAGGTTACGTCAAAACACACGTCATTAACCGTAGCGGGTGGTGGCCGACTCGTTGCTATCAGTTTCCATAGCCTTCGATCGACGGAAATAGCTGGTCGATGGAACGATTAAAAATAATCTGACCTCGTGCATGGCTTCGCGTGTCTCAGATTTTACTAGACTGGCATACAGATCGATTTCGCATGGAAAATGTGGGTGAACTGGTATTTTCCTGCAAGAGAGATAGGTTCATGTATGAAGGGCGGCGAGGAGGGGGTGGCGTTCGGGGAAAGGGCGAATCGCGGAGTGAAAAAGGTTCACCAAGACAGCAGGGGACGGCTACAGAAATTCTGGAAACGCGAATTCCGGTGAAAGCACGGTCACTGTTGGATGAAATCAGCGGGAAACGTTGTCCTGTCTTGCTCCTTGCATAGCGCGTATTTATAGAACGGTTGAAAATGTATGAACCTTGTGTGTTATTCTGTCGTTAGACCCTTTTATCGGACTTCCATCTTCGTGAGTCACGACCGCCGCTGCTAAAAAAGGAACGCCGACATCTATTCTCTGCACATCCATAAATTTGTACGTTCATTAACCGTTTCACCTGTCACAAAATTCCAAGCAAATTCTATCGTTCCCTCTCATCCTCTAATTACGATTACAATTCTCTTAATAGTATCCCTCGTTCCCCTATTATGTTACCGACGCTTGCAACATTGTCCCCATTGGAACTGCATCCCCATTTCTCACCTACCAAGCTCTATAATCTTCGCCTTCGCAGCATCCCTCATAGGCGGCACTTCGCTGTGCAACTCGATTAGCCAAAGTCAGCGATCTACGAGGATCGCAATTAATGCGTTCGATTCAGGTAACGTCCGATCCTGAATGACGATCACGTATCGTTGAACGATGACCACGTTTGCGTTACGACGATCCTGTTGGGTACAAGGCAACCACCTGACGATAAATGGTGGGGGTTCCAAGAGGGTCCCGTATCCCCGTTCTGTACATGGACCTTACCGATCCATCCCATGGCCCGAGTCGTCGTTCGCCCATCCCCATCCCCCGCGTGATCCTAGCTACTGGTATAAAAGCAATTGCAGATTCGAGTATAGCAACATCGTACAAAAAGTTCGCGGACCAGGTACACCTTGAATAAGGTGCTGGTGCTTGTCTCGTGGTGCTCGAAAAAGTTAAACGATAGCCCTCTCGAGGTTTCGCGTTTCTTACCCTTGGAGTTAGTTCGTACTGGAATAGACTGAGAATGGCTCACTGGATCAGCTTCGTTCTCCTCGTCGCGGCGGCGACGATCGTCCTAACGGAGTCTAGGGCGATTCCTGCCGAACCTAGTAAATAGACTTACCGCACTGTCAATAATAACTTGCTCATATTTCATCTCTCACATAAATATCATATTCAAATATTTCCCCTATCATTGGTGCTAGAATTTATGAATGTCCTCCAAAGTTTCAGTCATGCTAGACCCCTACGGAAATCCCATAGTCTTTCTCCGCGAGAAGAGGACAGCTGTGCAACCGTACCCCAATAGAGCCATGATGTTCACCGGCTACTACAGACCCGTTCGCCGTTCGAGTCAGGCGACAGGTGTATTCGCTCAAGGAAATGCCGTGAGCGGTGAGACCTTTTTCGGTGGCATGCAAGCGCCACACTTGAAGAACGGCCCAGAACCAATCGATGAACCGGAAGTCTCGAGCGCCGAGGCCCAAGCAGCGCCAGCACCCGAGGATTCTTACCACGAGGACGGGCAGACGCAGGTGCAACAGGAGGAGGGATATCAACCCGAGGAGCAGCATGCTGAGGACGAAGTCCATCCTCAGGAGGACGTGAACAATCAGCAGGAAGAAGAGCCCCATCACAAGCTGCACGATGCTTTTCCTCCTCAGGTACTAAAACAGTTCACCTTCTACAATAGAACAGAAAAGGGTAGAATTGCAATGGTATATAAAAATTAAATAGTTTCAAAAATATTCTGACATCATTGCCACGAAAATTACGTTCAATCGATCTATTAATTAAATAATGCACAGAAGATTACGCTTATCTTTTCTATAAATCCAGGAACAACCGGAACTGGAACACCCTGTTCCAGCGTTCTCCACCGAGGCAACTCCAGTGATTCCAGCGGAGGAGCCAGTTCAAACTAATGCAGAAGCACCCGCGAGTCGGCCTAATGTCCCGCATGGGAAGAAAACGAAGAAGACCACGGTTGTAGTGGACGATGACGAGGAAGACGACGAGGACGATGACGAGGAACTCTCTGTTCCCTTTGTTCCGTTCAAAGCCAATCGCCGCAAACAAAACTATCCCAACTTGAACAACTTCTTCCCCATGGTGTTCAGCTTCCCTGGCGCGTCCACGAGGGGCGGATCATCGGGAGGATCTCCTCCTGGAGCTGTGACCGCAATTGCTAACAGTTACTCCACTGGAAAGGGGGGTGTTGCTAGTTCTGTCGCCACTGCTTATGGTGGTTCTCCTAATGGGTAAGTTTACTTCAATTTTTAAATGATTGTCAAATTTAATACTATATTTTGATCCCATTGCGTTCCCGCTGAACCATTCGCCTTGCGTGTAATTCGCTGCTCGATTCCTGCAGGAAAAAGCGACGCACACCAACGCCAGAAGAATAGATCTCCAACTGGTCGACCAATGTACGAGCCGTCCACCTTTCGATACCGTTAAGATCAATATTCCAGGCGACATTAATATGCAGGCAGAACAGAGTACCGATGGTGCACCACTTTGACATTCATCATCCTGACCCCCCGTGAAGCAATTGAGGATCGTTCTCTCAGAGTGGGGCACTCTGTGTCAGATTGAAGTCTCGCGAATCGAGTCGCATCCCTGCCAATGTCGCCCCAACAATACGAGATTTTATCGAACAGCATGTCTAGACGCGAATTATGCTAACCCTTTACCACGCTATAATTCCACGAGCTCGTGAAATGTTTAGCAGATAGCTTCTTCAATTGGTAATTTTGCAATGGATTTTCTGCCCTAGCTCTTAGTGCCGTATTTTAGATTATTCGTTAAATTAGAATAGTAGAACCGTAGATGTTTATACAGGTGATGGTTATATAAGTTTCGGACGGACAAGTGCAATATTACATGGCACGAGTAAAGGGTTCGCATGATCGTTCAACTGGAATAAACTTCGATCGAAATTATAAATGTAGTATAGTTCGTAGAATGCATAAGAAATTACGAGTTAACGACAGCTTGCGAATTTAGTAGAAGTAATTCATCATTTCAGTACGCACATTGTTACCCGTTCAATAATCTCGCGAAAATTGTCTCCCCCGAACAATGCTCGCCACATCGATATCGAAATAAAAATTATTTTCCAACAACCTCCACGTTTACTTTTAATAATACCATAAGTAAACCCCGTTTCAATGTTTATTCCATAATTTGCGTAACGTAATTTTTACGAGTTCAAAGATTTACCCGGGAAGGCCATAAAGTTTACGTTTCCCATCCTGCGAAATAAGTCCCACCGAAGTGATATCAATTCTTTTTCTGCAGTTTCATACATACAATAATATGAGAAATGGGTACTCATTCTTAAAGTAGTCATGAGAAATGGCGAGTGATATTTGTTCCACATATCGGCTGGAGCTAGACCAATGTACTTAAAGTTTGATTGCGGACTGGAAGATGATTTAAAAGTACATCAGAGAGCAAAGTGTGTCTGGGCAAACACGCCTCGAAGACGGGAGTGGTATGGGCCGAGTGTTTAAATAGTGAACAAGCGATCCGGTTTTACCAAAGTCATTATTTCATTAGATTCACACGAGTCGACGGAAGAAGCGGAAAGAGGGGTGTATGCGAACAATACAAACGAAACGAGAGGATATACTAAAAACGTGTCGAAGTGGTTCGATAAACAGACGAGTTAGATGGTCGCGCGGAAGCCTTGGTATTATATGTAAAGGGAAATGAGTCACTGCATAATCTCTCGTAAAAAGGTAGGCGTGATTAATCGAACGGCGACTGTTCCTGACTGTCAAATCTCTTTGATCCATAATTTCGAAATATCCAGTCATTTCCCTTCAAAAGAACCGCGTGAAATATAATTCGCACACTTCCATACGCAGATAAATTTTGGATTTAGCATTTATCTGTGGTCCTCGTGACATTATTTCTTCCGCATTACTGTTTTGGACGATGATGGCCTCTTCCTTCTCTTGACTAATAAATAATTCATATTCCGATATTGAGCGAAAAGATGGTCCTATTTACTTGTCAATCGTATCACACGCAACAGCTTATAAATATACGTCTGCAAGAAACAATATTAATTGGATGCATTAAACTGCAGCATATACTACGGATGTCATTGCAATTGGGATATTCAAAAATGTTAACTATTTGCCAGAACATCGATCGATACTAAAAAAATGAAAGGCGTCAAAACTCGGCTATTAAAAAACCGATTCCACTGATTCTATCGTTCAATGAAATTTCGACGAAACGTTAGCGACAAGAAACGGGAACTGAAATAATGCTAGATCATGCTCCTTTGTCGCTTATATTATGAGAATAGTTTGCAGTCATCTCGTTAAACCGTGACCAATATCTACACACAGAGAATGATCGTTTGTGCTAATGAGATGCGGCCTTTCCTCGTGAGGAGTTTCGTACCTACGTAAATATGTCGGGGCATTCCAAGACTTTTAGAACGCTTTCGGTTTGTATATAAAGACGGCCATGCAGATTTCCTCATCGTCATTTCACACTCGAGTCTCGAAGAAGTCTACTAGTCGGGCAATTATTTGTTTCAAACATGTCGAAGATCATTTTGATTGTTCTTGTTGCGGTCTTAGCTACCGCCTTTGCCTATCCCGCCTACCTCGATGCTGAAGAACAAGGTATGGTACTGCCAAAAGCTATGACACTTCAGAGGGAGTTTCTATTGTCTGAGAAAAATTGTGATAGCATTTAATAATCGAGGTTTCGCGGTACAACATTGGTCAATAATATTTAGTTTCTTTTGAAATCATCGAGGGTTGTATACCTTCGAAAAATTAAATCACGCGACGACTATACTTTTCCGGAACAGTATGACAGCCTCTGTGTTGTGTCTCGACTCTTGTTATTCTCGAACGCAAAAATATAATTAACACTCTTCAACGTCATATCGACGAGATCGAAGTATTCCTGTGACTCATCGTTTAACGAACGTTCGACAAATCATTTGACAAGCAAACAAAAATTATTGCATTCTGACCTTAATTTTTTGAAGGCCAATGGCACCGTCCAATTCTTGGACATTCTATTACACAGAAAATGTTTGTAAATAATTACATAATCATTTTCAGCAGTTCCATTGGCGAGGGTGGTAAGGGAAGCAAATCCTGAGCCTAGGCACCACGGAGGTTACGGAGCCATTGGTGGAATCGGCGGAATCGGAGGAATTGGTGGATTGGGTGGCTACGGTGGTGGTTATCCTTACGGTGGACTTGGTGGTTACGGAGGTGGTTACGGTGGTGGCTTTCCTCATGGTGGATACGGTGGATACGGTGGATACGGTGGATACGGTGGATACGGTGGATTGGGGGGTGGTCTCTCTCACAGCTCCGCTCATGCTGGTGCCATCAATACTCCGTTTGGAAGTGGATCTTTCGCTAGTGCCAACGCTGGGTAAATAATGTTGTTCATAGCTGCAAGACATTTCGCTTGTCACTGTACGATTTTTACCCGTTTGTTGTTCATTTCAGATCGCTCGGTTATGGTCGCTGAAAGTCTTCTCCATTAGAACATTGGTACTCAATAACGATTTTCTCCATGCTGCTCAATTTTGTGTAATACTCGTACGTCTGTCAGAGTATTTGGTGAAATAAATGACTGTATAATTAAATCCGTGCAACTATGTGTTTCGTCAACCTTGTAATTACCAGATTATCGGGGAACATTCTAATCACGCATTTAATATTCGTCATAAGCCGGCTCGATTAATCGCACAATTGCTATGCTCTGTTTTATACGGATGTCAGCGAGAAATGTTTTGAAAATATGGCATACCGCTATTCGTTTAACCATGCACATCGATACTATAAAGTAGACCGCCCCGTTGGAGACGATCATTAACGTACCTACTTGCTCGACGATCAATTGTTCCGCGAACAGTCGTTGCCGAAAGTGATGAAAAATGAAGCTCCTAGTAATGGTATTGCTGTCATTTATCGTGCATGTGAGTAGAGGTATTACTTCTTGCGGTTTACATTCTACAAATCTGATACTAAATAAAGATTTGCCTAAGGTACACTGCGGTCTTTTCGTTAGGTCAGAATCGAAAGGTAAAACAAATGAAAAATTACGAGATATTTTAGTAAGATCGAGGCAAATCAACTTTATTATATTGTTTCATTTATTTCCGAAGAGAATCAAACAGTAGTTGAACCACAGCGAAGTGCTCGAGTTCATCGAACCGCAAACTATGACGTCCCTAAAAACGATCGCTCAAATATTGAAAGGTTCATAAGAGATATCATGCTTAAGCAGGCGAATTCATTAGCAATCGAAGAATTCGTGGAAGTGCTGAATAGATATCCCAATTTAAAGAAACTCATGCAAGATGAGGCAAGACATAATTATAATACGTATACAATGAAAATTAAAAGACGGGCTCGCACATTGTTTAATTTGATTTTTTAGCTCCAATTATTCCTAGAGTATAGCACGATTATAAGCGAATTGGTTCGAGATGGAACTGTCTCGCTGAAGAATATCGATTTAGTGATTAGCGAGATAACCGGCGCTGGTACGTCATCGACCTCTAATCAATCTGCACCAAGGAATGATATTGATTTGAAAAATCTCATGAATTCTCTGCAAAATCTGGACACTTATCTACCAAATGCTCAACCCAACGACGACCGATCCAACGCGAGTAATGATCCATTTTTTAAAACCAACAATTAATAGGGTTTTAATTTAAGGAATATTTTCTACAATTTTTTTATTTCTTTTCCACGGCAATTTTGGGTGACTGCCATCTTTGCACATATAATCCATGAACAAATTGGAAATGAAAGCGGCGAGGGACATCACACAATCTTTGGATAACATTCTAATAAAAATGCAGAATCACATAGGTTTCGTTCGAAATATTTTCAGCAAGGTTTGCAGGTAAAATTAAATACGCATTAGCATCTGGAGTTATGGAATTTTAATTTTAAAACTTTGTATTGATTTTATAGAAAGCATCACTCCGTATTATCAGCTCAAACAAACAAGCAATCCTGAAATATTTCGGAATTATTTTCTTTCTTATATACTCTTCGTTGTTCTTATACCTATGTAATATTTTAGCGTGTTTCACATGCATGTAATTATAATATTAATGTATTAATACAATAAAGGTACTTTAAACTATACTTAAACTATCTCGAAAAATCTTTTTTTATATTTCCTATATTTCTTATATCGTTGCTAAGAAGTAGTAGTTACACAAAACCACTATGGGGCTGTATAGAAAGTTTGATCGATTTCGTTATGCAACTGCTAGCAACACGAAAGAAACCACCGCGAGGCTAATATTTGTTACTCATTGAGAGGTAAGTTTATTGTTATTGCAATTGCCATATAATTGCAACACAGTAATGGTAGAAATATAGCTGAACTAAAATATTTTGACACGAAATGAAGATTGGTTTTCTTTTAAAATCGTAACGTTACACGATTCGAAGTAGACATACTTAATATCAGTTGGTGACTATGTCACGTTTATAGTGGAGTAGATAGTTTGATTAAAAAATATATTTATTTAAATATGTACAGAAATTTACTCTTTCATTTTTATATAAGTTTCAGCATTCTAGTATAGACTTCTACAAAAATATTTGCTGGGAACAGCCAGATTAAAATCGTTCCTATAAAGTTATAATTTATTTTTGTTATCAACAACTGCAACTACTTGCATGACTCATGAATCGCGTGTATGAAAACTTCGAGAAGTTAAATCGAGAACCTGAAACCAGTAGTGTTTGCTATCGTGATGCAATCTAATCTGGTGTGAAATTGCACCTCTGATATCTGAATTCAAATTGATTCATTCAGTTCACTCTTATGCACCCAATGAGCCTTTCGTCTGAATAAATAAGAAATAGCTAGGATCCTTCCAATAATAAAACACTGGCGAAGTTGCCAGCACTTGTAAAAATGGAACTGCAACTGGCGAATGCATAAAAAATTGCATTCATGGAGAAACAGTACAATGGACACATATTCGCACTAAGAAACAATTATTTGAAAAAATAAAAAAATAATATAGCGCACACCTATAACATCACTAATTTTGTTAAATATTGATTGACGTTTACGGTACCAGGCACAACGTAATAAAGCATGCGAGATATATCTTGAAGCAACTGTTTTATAGCTGTTGCGAGAACAAACCTGTACAGAAGTTCTCTTATTTTATAACTAGCTTCTGGCACGAAAATTCGCAGGAAGTAGTTGCGAAGTACTATTGTTTGCTTTGCTTATGAATATATATTTCGCTTCCACTTTCGACTTCCAGGGAAATGCTAATCCCAAATGTCCATGCAAATGGATTTGTAGATGCAACTGAAATTTCTATTCTCTAAATTATCACAGATTTGCATAGATCAAGTATCAACAGTCCCTAAAGCACATTCAATTCCAGCTCAATTACTAGAAAGCATGACAAGTTTTACCACGAGGTTCAGAAGAAGAAACGATGAGGGATTCTGTTTCTAATCGAAAATGATGAAATGTTGCACATGTGTTATTGATTAATCGATCTGTAACCATAGCTTCTATCGTTTTATCGTGATCAATTTGCGTTCGTGTTGTACTTGTTATAATTGGAATTAAGGGAATACGATTTCCAGCAAATGCTTTCAAACCAATTACTTCATATCAACTACGAAAAACAGAAACATGCATGTAAATTATTCCAATAGAATAAAGAAACTCTATGATATCAGCACATTTCATTCGAAATGTTCACACATTATTCTCTAAAAGTATACCACAATTTAAGAAAGAAAATGATAATATAAATAGCATACTCATTTATACACATCTTACCTACACATTTCCCAAGAATTCAATGAAGGAATAATCGCCACAGAGATACCACAAATTAATTTATATTTTAACAAAATTAAATTACAGATTATCCACAAAACATTTTAGAGGGATGTCCAATGACCGCAGCCTCTCGTCGAGCGCGAAAACTCGAATGGATCACGGGAAGAGCGTCAGCGTCGGCGTCGGTGTCGGCGTCGGCGCCGACAGTAGAGGCGCCGTGAACCATCGTACTGGCGCGAGTCTGATGAAAAGCGTGTCGATCTTCTTGATGAGCGGTCGTAAAGCCTCCGATAATTCGAAAACTCAAAGTTCTGGCAGCCCAAAGCACGAACCTCGAAACAGACAACGCAGAAGGATGCCGGTTGCTGGAACTACAAGAAGTTCAGCGCAAACGATGAAGCTGATCGAGTCGTTGAAGAGAAAAACAAGATTTTCCTGGCAAGTAAATGATTAGTATTAGTATACTCAATATGTCATCATTAGGGAAACTGTAATTGAGAGGATCACTAATTTTTGTTCATTTTTGAACTGTTGTAACTTCGAGAGAAACGTTATTAACTATATTTGATCAACCGAATGTAATAAATTGGCTAATTAAATTTAATAAGTGATCTCGGCATCTGGAGATCCTTGCACCGACAGCTTCAATTTGGGAGGTCGTTGATTAAAATTAGCCAAACAGAAACCGAGATAATTGAATTTGTTTAAATAAATTGTAAACAAATGCGATTACTGCCACTTCCTGGCGTGATACATCAATGACCAAGCGACATAAATTAAAGCTACGAAAGTCAGGTATCATTTCCAACAGGTGCCAACATTATGACACGTGCGGTTAAATTGTTATAAACAGTTAAACAATTAAATTTGTTATTACAGCAAACTGCATATAGTTACAGCAACGGGGTATTTTTTATCGTGTAGCGTGTTCGTTTCCCCTTCTTTTGAGACGTCGCTGATTAAAATCTGCCTACTAGATGCCGAGATAATTGAATTTGTTTAAAGAAATTATAAACAAATGCGATTACTGGCACTTCCAGGCTAGGTACAGCAATGACCAGAGGACATAAATTAAAGCCAGAGGTATAGGCTACCATCTGAAATAGGTGCGAACAACATTCCATGTGCATTTCATTTGTTATAAACAATTAAACAATTAAAATTATTATTACGGCCAACTGCATATAGTTACAGCGACGGGGTATTTTTTATCGTGTAGCTTATTCGATTCCCTTTCATTTCACATCCCATTTATTGAAAAACAACCTTCAGGAGCCGAGATAATAATTTTTTTATATTTTGTCGGTAAGGAATGTCGATAACGGTACATGTGGCGCCATCTCGCGTTTGCGGCCTTTTTCGCAGTTTTGCTCACCGCCAAAACCGAAATCCTGGATTACATCGTTAATTTAAACAATTGCGTTTTTCTCGGCTTCTAGTGCGTCGATTTAAACCCGGCTTGTCTTAAATTAAAGCTATGGACTATAGCTACCTCATCCAACAGTTGCAACAATATGGCATTTGTGGTTCAAAAGTTATTAACAATTGAAATATTGCCAAAAATGCACTCCGGGTCACTGCAATTATCTCGACTTCTGGAGGCGCTAGATTAATGATCGGGTGCTTAAAGTGAAGGCAAAGGATGCCGCTACACGGCAATAAAGGAAATAAAAATGCTGCACGGCCCGTTCATTTTTTATAAACAAATAAACAATTCGTTTGAGAATTGCGCCGGAGCTATACACCAAAACCTTTCCAAAATTGAATCAGATTGTTCCTTGAACCGACAGCTTCAATTTGAGAGGTCGTTGATTAAAATCGGCCCAGCAGAAGCCGAGATAATTGAATTTGTTTAAATAAATTGTAAACAAATGCGATTACTGCCACTTCCTGGCGTGATACATCAATGACCAAGCGACATAAATTAAAGCTACGAAAGTCAGGTAACATTTCCAACAGGTGCCAACATTATGACACGTGCGGTTAAATTGTTATAAACAGTTAAACAATTAAATTTGTTATTACAGCAAACTGCATATAGTTACAGCAACGGGGTATTTTTTATCGTGTAGTGTGTTCGTTTCCCCTTCTTTTGAGACGTCGATGATTAAAATCTGCCCACTAGATGCCGAGATAATTGAATTTGTTTAAAGAAATTATAAACAAATGCGATTACTGGCACTTCCAGGGTAGGTACAGCAATGACCAGAGGACATAAATTAAAGCCAGAGGCATAGGCTACCATCTGAAATAGGTGCGAACAACATTCCATGTGCATTTCATTTGTTATAAACAATTAAACAATTAAAATTATTATTACGGCCAACTGCATATAGTTACAGCGACGGGGTATTTTTTATCGTGTAGCTTATTCGATTCCCTTTCATTTCACATCCCATTTATTGAAAAACAACCTTCAGGAGCCGAGATAATAATTTTTTTATATTTTGTCGGTAAGGAATGTCGATAACGGTACATGTGGCGCCATCTCGCGTTTGCGGCCTTTTTCGCAGTTTTGCTCACCGCCAAAACCGAAATCCTGGATTACATCGTTAATTTAAACAATTGCGTTTTTCTCGGCTTCTAGTGCGTCGATTTAAACCCGGCTTGTCTTAAATTAAAGCTATGGACTATAGCTACCTCATCCAACAGTTGCAACAATATGGCATTTGTGGTTCAAAAGTTATTAACAATTGAAATATTGCCAAAAATGCACTCCGGGTCACTGCAATTATCTCGACTTCTGGAGGCGCTAGATTAATGATCGGGTGCTTAAAGTGAAGGCAAAGGATGCCGCTACACGGCAATAAAGGAAATAAAAATGCTGCACGGCCCGTTCATTTTTTATAAACAAATAAACAATTCGTTTGAGAATTGCGCCGGAGCTATACACCAAAACCTTTCCAAAATTGAATCAGATTGTT
Organism: Nomada lathburiana; assembly: GCA_963667235.1. Taxonomy (NCBI): domain Eukaryota; kingdom Metazoa; phylum Arthropoda; class Insecta; order Hymenoptera; family Apidae; genus Nomada; species Nomada lathburiana. Next base: position 10,395,541 of record OY763909.1, read on the forward strand.
CCTTGAACCGACAGCTTCAATTTGAGAGGTCGTTGATTAAAATCGGCCCAGCAGAAGCCGAGATAATTGAATTTGTTTAAATAAATTGTAAACAAATGCGATTACTGCCACTTCCTGGCGTGATACATCAATGACCAAGCGACATAAATTAAAGCTACGAAAGTCAGGTAACATTTCCAACAGGTGCCAACATTATGACACGTGCGGTTAAATTGTTATAAACAGTTAAACAATTAAATTTGTTATTACAGCAAACTGCATATAGTTACAGCAACGGGGTATTTTTTATCGTGTAGTGTGTTCGTTTCCCCTTCTTTTGAGACGTCGATGATTAAAATCTGCCCACTAGATGCCGAGATAATTGAATTTGTTTAAAGAAATTATAAACAAATGCGATTACTGGCACTTCCAGGGTAGGTACAGCAATGACCAGAGGACATAAATTAAAGCCAGAGGCATAGGCTACCATCTGAAATAGGTGCGAACAACATTCCATGTGCATTTCATTTGTTATAAACAATTAAACAATTAAAATTATTATTACGGCCAACTGCATATAGTTACAGCGACGGGGTATTTTTTATCGTGTAGCTTATTCGATTCCCTTTCATTTCACATCCCATTTATTGAAAAACAACCTTCAGGAGCCGAGATAATAATTTTTTTATATTTTGTCGGTAAGGAATGTCGATAACGGTACATGTGGCGCCATCTCGCGTTTGCGGCCTTTTTCGCAGTTTTGCTCACCGCCAAAACCGAAATCCTGGATTACATCGTTAATTTAAACAATTGCGTTTTTCTCGGCTTCTAGTGCGTATTTTTTAACCGGACTTGTCTTAAATTAAAGCTATGGACTATAGCTACCTCATCCAACAGTTGCAACAATATGGCATTTGTGGTTCAAAAGTTATTAACAATTGAAATATAGGCAAAAATGCACTCCGGGTCACTGCAATTATCTCGACTTCTGGTGGCGCTAGATTAATGATCGGGTGCTTAAAGTGAAGGCAAAGGATGCCGCTACACGGCAATAAAGGAAATAAAAATGCTGCATGGCCCGTTCATTTTTTATAAACAAATAAACAATTCGTTTGAGAATTGCGCCGGAGCTATACACCAAAACCTTTCCAAAATTGAATCAGATTGTTCCTTGAACCGACAGCTTCAATTTGAGAGGTCGTTGATTAAAATCGGCCCAGCAGAAGCCGAGATAATTGAATTTGTTTAAATAAATTGTAAACAAATGCGATTACTGCCACTTCCTGGCGTGATACATCAATGACCAAGCGACATAAATTAAAGCTACGAAAGTCAGGTATCATTTCCAACAGGTGCCAACATTATGACACGTGCGGTTAAATTGTTATAAACAGTTAAACAATTAAATTTGTTATTACAGCAAACTGCATATAGTTACAGCAACGGGGTATTTTTTATCGTGTAGCGTGTTCGTTTCCCCTTCTTTTGAGACGTCGATGATTAAAATCTGCCCACTAGATGCCGAGATAATTGAATTTGTTTAAAGAAATTATAAACAAATGCGATTACTGGCACTTCCAGGGTAGGTACAGCAATGACCAGAGGACATAAATTAAATCCAGAGGCATAGGCTACCATCTGAAATAGGTGCGAACAACATTCCATGTGCATTTCATTTGTTATAAACAATTAAACAATTAAAATTATTATTACGGCCAACTGCATATAGTTACAGCGACCGGGTATTTTTTATCGTGTAGCTTATTCGATTCCCTTTCATTTCACATCCCATTTATTGAAAAACAACCTTCAGGAGCCGAGATAATAATTTTTTTATATTTTGTCGGTAAGGAATGTCGATAACGGTACATGTGGCGCCATCTCGCGTTTGCGGCCTTTTTCGCAGTTTTGCTCACCGCCAAAACCGAAATCCTGGATTACATCGTTAATTTAAACAATTGCGTTTTTCTCGGCTTCTAGTGCGTCGATTTAAACCCGGCTTGTCTTAAATTAAAGCTATGGACTATAGCTACCTCATCCAACAGTTGCAACAATATGGCATTTGTGGTTCAAAAGTTATTAACAATTGAAATATTGCCAAAAATGCACTCCGGGTCACTGCAATTATCTCGACTTCTGGAGGCGCTAGATTAATGATCGGGTGCTTAAAGTGAAGGCAAAGGATGCCGCTACACGGCAATAAAGGAAATAAAAATGCTGCACGGCCCGTTCATTTTTTATAAACAAATAAACAATTCGTTTGAGAATTGCGCCGGAGCTATACACCAAAACCTTTCCAAAATTGAATCAGATTGTTCCTTGAACCGACAGCTTCAATTTGAGAGGTCGTTGATTAAAATCGGCCCAGCAGAAGCCGAGATAATTGAATTTGTTTAAATAAATTGTAAACAAATGCGATTACTGCCACTTCCTGGCGTGATACATCAATGACCAAGCGACATAAATTAAAGCTACGAAAGTCAGGTAACATTTCCAACAGGTGCCAACATTATGACACGTGCGGTTAAATTGTTATAAACAGTTAAACAATTAAATTTGTTATTACAGCAAACTGCATATAGTTACAGCAACGGGGTACTTTTATCGTGTAGCGTGTTCGTTTCCCCTTCTTTTGAGACGTCGATGATTAAAATCTGCCCACTAGATGCCGAGATAATTGAATTTGTTTAAAGAAATTATAAACAAATGCGATTACTGGCACTTCCAGGGTAGGTACAGCAATGACCAGAGGACATAAATTAAAGCCAGAGGCATAGGCTACCATCTGAAATAGGTGCGAACAACATTCCATGTGCATTTCATTTGTTATAAACAATTAAACAATTAAAATTATTATTACGGCCAACTGCATATAGTTACAGCGACGGGGTATTTTTTATCGTGTAGCTTATTCGATTCCCTTTCATTTCACATCCCATTTATTAAAAAACATCCTTCAGGAGCCGAGATAATAATTTTTTTATATTTTGTCGGTAAGGAATGTCGATAACGGTACATGTGGCGCCATCTCGCGTTTGCGGCCTTTTTCGCAGTTTTGCTCACCGCCAAAACCGAAATCCTGGATTACATCGTTAATTTAAACAATTGCGTTTTTCTCGGCTTCTAGTGCGTATTTTTTAACCGGACTTGTCTTAAATTAAAGCTATGGACTATAGCTACCTCATCCAACAGTTGCAACAATATGGCATTTGTGGTTCAAAAGTTATTAACAATTGAAATATAGGCAAAAATGCACTCCGGGTCACTGCAATTATCTCGACTTCTGGTGGCGCTAGATTAATGATCGGGTGCTTAAAGTGAAGGCAAAGGATGCCGCTACACGGCAATAAAGGAAATAAAAATGCTGCATGGCCCGTTCATTTTTTATAAACAAATAAACAATTCGTTTGAGAATTGCGCCGGAGCTATACACCAAAACCTTTCCAAAATTGAATCAGATTGTTCCTTGAACCGACAGCTTCAATTTGAGAGGTCGTTGATTAAAATCGGCCCAGCAGAAGCCGAGATAATTGAATTTGTTTAAATAAATTGTAAACAAATGCGATTACTGCCACTTCCTGGCGTGATACATCAATGACCAAGCGACATAAATTAAAGCTACGAAAGTCAGGTATCATTTCCAACAGGTGCCAACATTATGACACGTGCGGTTAAATTGTTATAAACAGTTAAACAATTAAATTTGTTATTACAGCAAACTGCATATAGTTACAGCAACGGGGTATTTTTTATCGTGTAGCGTGTTCGTTTCCCCTTCTTTTGAGACGTCGATGATTAAAATCTGCCCACTAGATGCCGAGATAATTGAATTTGTTTAAAGAAATTATAAACAAATGCGATTACTGGCACTTCCAGGGTAGGTACAGCAATGACCAGAGGACATAAATTAAAGCCAGAGGCATAGGCTACCATCTGAAATAGGTGCGAACAACATTCCATGTGCATTTCATTTGTTATAAACAATTAAACAATTAAAATTATTATTACGGCCAACTGCATATAGTTACAGCGACGGAGTATTTTTTATCGTGTAGCTTATTCGATTCCCTTTCATTTCACATCCCATTTATTGAAAAACAACCTTCAGGAGCCGAGATAATAATTTTTTTATATTTTGTCGGTAAGGAATGTCGATAACGGTACATGTGGCGCCATCTCGCGTTTGCGGCCTTTTTCGCAGTTTTGCTCACCGCCAAAACCGAAATCCTGGATTACATCGTTAATTTAAACAATTGCGTTTTTCTCGGCTTCTAGTGCGTCGATTTAAACCCGGCTTGTCTTAAATTAAAGCTATGGACTATAGCTACCTCATCCAACAGTTGCAACAATATGGCATTTGTGGTTCAAAAGTTATTAACAATTGAAATATTGCCAAAAATGCACTCCGGGTCACTGCAATTATCTCGACTTCTGGAGGCGCTAGATTAATGATCGGGTGCTTAAAGTGAAGGCAAAGGATGCCGCTACACGGCAATAAAGGAAATAAAAATGCTGCACGGCCCGTTCATTTTTTATAAACAAATAAACAATTCGTTTGAGAATTGCGCCGGAGCTATACACCAAAACCTTTCCAAAATTGAATCAGATTGTTCCTTGAACCGACAGCTTCAATTTGAGAGGTCGTTGATTAAAATCGGCCCAGCAGAAGCCGAGATAATTGAATTTGTTTAAATAAATTGTAAACAAATGCGATTACTGCCACTTCCTGGCGTGATACATCAATGACCAAGCGACATAAATTAAAGCTACGAAAGTCAGGTAACATTTCCAACAGGTGCCAACATTATGACACGTGCGGTTAAATTGTTATAAACAGTTAAACAATTAAATTTGTTATTACAGCAAACTGCATATAGTTACAGCAACGGGGTATTTTTTATCGTGTAGCGTGTTCGTTTCCCCTTCTTTTGAGACGTCGATGATTAAAATCTGCCCACTAGATGCCGAGATAATTGAATTTGTTTAAAGAAATTATAAACAAATGCGATTACTGGCACTTCCAGGGTAGGTACAGCAATGACCAGTGGACATAAATTAAAGCCAGAGGCATAGGCTACCATCTGAAATAGGTGCGAACAACATTCCATGTGCATTTCATTTGTTATAAACAATTAAACAATTAAAATTATTATTACGGCCAACTGCATATAGTTACAGCGACGGGGTATTTTTTATCGTGTAGCTTATTCGATTCCCTTTCATTTCACATCCCATTTATTAAAAAACATCCTTCAGGAGCCGAGATAATAATTTTTTTATATTTTGTCGGTAAGGAATGTCGATAACGGTACATGTGGCGCCATCTCGCGTTTGCGGCCTTTTTCGCAGTTTTGCTCACCGCCAAAACCGAAATCCTGGATTACATCGTTAATTTAAACAATTGCGTTTTTCTCGGCTTCTAGTGCGTATTTTTTAACCGGACTTGTCTTAAATTAAAGCTATGGACTATAGCTACCTCATCCAACAGTTGCAACAATATGGCATTTGTGGTTCAAAAGTTATTAACAATTGAAATATAGGCAAAAATGCACTCCGGGTCACTGCAATTATCTCGACTTCTGGTGGCGCTAGATTAATGATCGGGTGCTTAAAGTGAAGGCAAAGGATGCCGCTACACGGCAATAAAGGAAATAAAAATGCTGCATTGCCCGTTCATTTTTTATAAACAAATAAACAATTCGTTTGAGAATTGCGCCGGAGCTATACACCAAAACCTTTCCAAAATTGAATCAGATTGTTCCTTGAACCGACAGCTTCAATTTGAGAGGTCGTTGATTAAAATCGGCCCAGCAGAAGCCGAGATAATTGAATTTGTTTAAATAAATTGTAAACAAATGCGATTACTGCCACTTCCTGGCGTGATACATCAATGACCAAGCGACATAAATTAAAGCTACGAAAGTCAGGTATCATTTCCAACAGGTGCCAACATTATGACACGTGCGGTTAAATTGTTATAAACAGTTAAACAATTAAATTTGTTATTACAGCAAACTGCATATAGTTACAGCAACGGGATATTTTTTATCGTGTAGCGTGTTCGTTTCCCCTTCTTTTGAGATGTCGATGATTAAAATCTGCCCACTAGATGCCGAGATAATTGAATTTGTTTAAAGAAATTATAAACAAATGCGATTACTGGCACTTCCAGGGTAGGTACAGCAATGACCAGAGGACATAAATTAAAGCCAGAGGCATAGGCTACCATCTGCAATAGGTGCGAACAACATTCCATGTGCAGTTCATTTGTTATAAACAATTAAACAATTAAAATTATTATTCCGGCCAACTGCATATAGTTACAGCGACGGGGTATTTTTTATCGTGTAGCTTATTCGATTCCCTTTCATTTCACATCCCATTTATTAAAAAACATCCTTCAGGAGCCGAGATAATAATTTTTTTATATTTTGTCGGTAAGGAATGTCGATAACGGTACATGTGGCGCCATCTCGCGTTTGCGGCCTTTTTCGCAGTTTTGCTCACCGCCAAAACCGAAATCCTGGATTACATCGTTAATTTAAACAATTGCGTTTTTCTCGGCTTCTAGTGCGTATTTTTTAACCGGACTTGTCTTAAATTAAAGCTATGGACTATAGCTACCTCATCCAACAGTTGCAACAATATGGCATTTGTGGTTCAAAAGTTATTAACAATTGAAATATAGGCAAAAATGCACTCCGGGTCACTGCAATTATCTCGACTTCTGGAGGCGCTAGATTAATGATCGGGTGCTTAAAGTGAAGGCAAAGGATGCCGCTACACGGCAATAAAGGAAATAAAAATGCTGCACGGCCCGTTCATTTTTTATAAACAAATAAACAATTCGTTTGAGAATTGCGCCGGAGCTATACACCAAGACTTTTCTAAAAGTGAATCAGATTGTTCCTTGAACAGAGAGCTTCAATCTGAGAGGTCGTTGATTAAAACCGGTCCAGCAGAAGCCGAGATAATTGAATTTGTTTAAATAAATTGTAAACAAATGCGATTACTGCCACTTCCTGGCGTGATACATCAATGACCAAGCGACATAAATTAAAGCTACGAAAGTCAGGTATCATTTCCAACAGGTGCCAACATTATGACACGTGCGGTTAAATTGTTATAAACAGTTAAACAATTAAATTTGTTATTACAGCAAACTGCATATAGTTACAGCAACGGGGTATTTTTTATCGTGTAGTGTGTTCGTTTCCCCTTCTTTTGAGACGTCGATGATTAAAATCTGCCCTCTAGATGCCGAGATAATTGAATTTGTTTAAAGAAATTATAAACAAATGCGATTACTGGCACTTCCAGGCTAGGTACAGCAATGACCAGAGGACATCAATTAAAGCCAGAGGCATAGGCTACCATCTGCAATAGGTGCGAACAGCATTCCATGTGCAGTTCATTTGGTATAAACAATTAAACAATTAAAATTATTATTACGGCCAACTGCGTATAGTTACAGCGACGGGGTATTTTTTGTCGTGTCGCTTATTCGTTTCTCCTTCATCTGACAGACAGAGATTAAAAAATTACCACGAGGAGCCCAGATAATTGGAATGACCCGGAGTGCATTTTTGCCTATATTTCAATTGTTAATAACTGTTGAACCACAAATGGCATATTGTTGCAACTGTTGGATGAGGTAGCTATAGTCCATAGCTTTAATTTAAGACAAGCCGGGTTTAAATCGACGCACTAGAAGCCGAGAAAAACGCAATTGTTTAAATTAACGATGTAATCCAGGATTTCGGTTTTGGCGGTGAGCAAAACTGCGTAAAAGGCCGCAAACGCGAGATGGCGCCACATGTACCGTTATCGACATTCCTTACCGACAAAATATAAAAAAATTATTATCTCGGCTCCTGAAGGTTGTTTTTTAATAAATGGGATGTGAAATGAAAGGGAATCGAATAAGCTACACGATAAAAAATACCCCGTCGCTGTAACTATATGCAGTTGGCCGTAATAATAATTTTAATTGTTTAATTGTTTATAACAAATGAACTGCACATGGAATGTTGTTCGCACCTATTGCAGATGGTAGCCTATGCCTCTGGCTTTAATTTATGTCCTCTGGTCATTGCTGTACCTAGCCTGGAAGTGCCAGTAATCGCATTTGTTTATAATTTCTTTAAACAAATTCAATTATCTCGGCTTCTGCTGGGCCGATTTTAATCAACGACCTCTCAAATTGAAGCTGTCGGTTCAAGGAACAATCTGATTCAATTTTGGAAAGGTCTTGGTGTATAGTTCCGGCGCAATTCTCAAACGAATTGTTTATTTGTTTATAAAAAATGAACGGGCCGTGCAGTATTTTGATTTCCTCTTTTGCCGTGTAGCGGCATCCGTTGCCTTCACTTTAAGCTCCCGATCATTAATCTAGCGCCTCCAGAAGTCGAGATAATTGCAGTGACCCGGAGTGCATTTTTGCCTATATTTCAATTGTTAATAACTTTTGAACCACAAATGCCATATTGTTGCAACTGTTGGATGAGGTAGCTATAGTCCATAGCTTTAATTTAAGACAAGTCCGGTTAAAAAATACGCACTAGAAGCCGAGAAAAACGCAATTGTTTAAATTAACGATGTAATCCAGGATTTCGGTTTTGGCGGTGAGCAAAACTGCGAAAAAGGCCGCAAACGCGAGATGGCGCCACATGTACCGTTATCGACATTCCTTACCGACAAAATATAAAAAAATTATTATCTCGGCTCCTGAAGGATGTTTTTTAATAAATGGGTTGTGAAATGAAAGGGAATCGAATAAGCTACACGATAAAAAATACCCCGTCGCTGTAACTATATGCAGTTGGCCGGAATAATAATTTTAATTGTTTAATTGTTTATAACAAATGAACTGCACATGGAATGTTGTTCGCACCTATTGCAGATGGTAGCCTATGCCTCTGGCTTTAATTTATGTCCTCTGGTCATTGCTGTACCTACCCTGGAAGTGCCAGTAATCGCATTTGTTTATAATTTCTTTAAACAAATTCAATTATCTCGGCATCTAGTGGGCAGATTTTAATCATCGACATCTCAAAAGAAGGGGAAACGAACACGCTACACGATAAAAAATACCCCGTTGCTGTAACTATATGCAGTTTGCTGTAATAACAAATTCAATTGTTTAACTGTTTATAACAATTTAACCGCACGTGTCATAATGTTGGCACCTGTTGGAAATGATACCTGACTTTCGTAGCTTTAATTTATGTCGCTTGGTCATTGATGTATCACGCCAGGAAGTGGCAGTAATCGCATTTGTTTACAATTTATTTAAACAAATTCAATTATCTCGGCTTCTGCTGGGCCGATTTTAATCAACGACCTCTCAAATTGAAGCTGTCGGTTCAAGGAACAATCTGATTCAATTTTGGAAAGGACTTGGTGTATAGTTCCGGCGCAATTCTCAAACGAATTGTTTATTTGTTTATAAAAAATGAACGGGCCGTGCAGTATTTTGATTTCCTCTTTTGCCGTGTAGCGGCATCCCTTGCCTTCACTTTAAGCACCCGATCATTAATCTAGCGCCTCCAGAAGTCGAGATAATTGCAGTGACCCGGAGTGCATTTTTGCCTATATTTCAATTGTTAATAACTTTTGAACCACAAATGCCATATTGTTGCAACTGTTGGATGAGGTAGCTATAGTCCATAGCTTTAATTTAAGACAAGTCCGGTTAAAAAATACGCACTAGAAGCCGAGAAAAACGCAATTGTTTAAATTAACGATGTAATCCAGGATTTCGGTTTTGGCGGTGAGCAAAACTGCGAAAAAGGCCGCAAACGCGAGATGGCGCCACATGTACCGTTATCGACATTCCTTACCGACAAAATATAAAAAAATTATTATCTCGGCTCCTGAAGGTTGTTTTTTAATAAATGGGATGTGAAATGAAAGGGAATCGAATAAGCTACACGATAAAAAATACCCCGTCGCTGTAACTATATGCAGTTGGCCGTAATAATAATTTTAATTGTTTAATTGTTTATAACAAATGAACTGCACATGGAATGTTGTTCGCACCTATTTCAGATGGTAGCCTATGCCTCTGGCTTTAATTTATGTCCTCTGGTCATTGCTGTACCTAGCCTGGAAGTGCTAGTAATCGCATTTGTTTATAATTTCTTTAAACAAATTCAATTATCTCGGCATCTAGTAGGCAGATTTTAATCAACGACGTCTGAAAAGAAGGGGAAGCGAACACGCTACACGATAAAAAATACCCCGTTGCTGTAACTATATGCAGTTTGCTGTAATAACAAATTTAATTGTTTAACTGTTTATAACAATTTAACCGCACGTGTCATAATGTTGGCACCTGTTGGAGATGATACCTGACTTTCGTAGCTTTAATTTATGTCCCTTGGTCATTGATGTATCACGCCAGGAAGTGGCAGTAATCGCATTTGTTTATAATTTCTTTAAACAAATTCAATTATCTCGGCTTCTGCTGGGCCGATTTTAATCAACGACCTCTCAAATTGAAGCTGTCGGTTCAAGGAACAATCTGATTCAATTTTGGAAAGGACTTGGTGTATAGTTCCGGCGCAATTCTCAAACGAATTGTTTATTTGTTTATAAAAAATGAACGGGCCGTGCAGTATTTTGATTTCCTCTTTTGCCGTGTAGCGGCATCCCTTGCCTTCACTTTAAGCACCCGATCATTAATCTAGCGCCTCCAGAAGTCGAGATAATTGCAGTGACCCGGAGTGCATTTTTGCCTATATTTCAATTGTTAATAACTTTTGAACCACAAATGCGATATTGTTGCAACTGTTGGATGAGGTAGCTATAGTCCATAGCTTTAATTTAAGACAAGTCCGGTTAAAAAATACGCACTAGAAGCCGAGAAAAACGCAATTGTTTAAATTAACGATGTAATCCAGGATTTCGGTTTTGGCGGTGAGCAAAACTGCGAAAAAGGCCGCAAACGCGAGATGGCGCCACATGTACCGTTATCGACATTCCTTACCGACAAAATATAAAAAAATTATTATCTCGGCTCCTGAAGGTTGTTTTTTAATAAATGGGATGTGAAATGAAAGGGAATCGAATAAGCTACACGATAAAAAATACCCCGTCGCTGTAACTATATGCAGTTGGCCGTAATAATAATTTTAATTGTTTAATTGTTTATAACAAATGAACTGCACATGGAATGTTGTTCGCACCTATTTCAGATGGTAGCCTATGCCTCTGGCTTTAATTTATGTCCTCTGGTCATTGCTGTACCTAGCCTGGAAGTGCTAGTAATCGCATTTGTTTATAATTTCTTTAAACAAATTCAATTATCTCGGCATCTAGTGGGCAGATTTTAATCATCGACATCTCAAAAGAAGGGGAAACGAACACGCTACACGATAAAAAATATCCCGTTGCTGTAACTATATGCAGTTTGCTGTAATAACAAATTTAATTGTTTAACTGTTTATAACAATTTAACCGCACGTGTCATAATGTTGGCACCTGTTGGAAATGATACCTGACTTTCGTAGCTTTAATTTATGTCGCTTGGTCATTGATGTATCACGCCAGGAAGTGGCAGTAATCGCATTTGTTTACAATTTATTTAAACAAATTCAATTATCTCGGCTTCTGCTGGGCCGATTTTAATCAACGACCTCTCAAATTGAAGCTGTCGGTTCAAGGAACAATCTGATTCAATTTTGGAAAGGTTTTGGTGTATAGCTCCGGCGCAATTCTCAAACGAATTGTTTATTTGTTTATAAAAAATGAACGGGCCATGCAGCATTTTTATTTCCTTTATTGCCGTGTAGCGGCATCCTTTGCCTTCACTTTAAGCACCCGATCATTAATCTAGCGCCACCAGAAGTCGAGATAATTGCAGTGACCCGGAGTGCATTTTTGCCTATATTTCAATTGTTAATAACTTTTGAACCACAAATGCCATATTGTTGCAACTGTTGGATGAGGTAGCTATAGTCCATAGCTTTAATTTAAGACAAGTCCGGTTAAAAAATACGCACTAGAAGCCGAGAAAAACGCAATTGTTTAAATTAACGATGTAATCCAGGATTTCGGTTTTGGCGGTGAGCAAAACTGCGAAAAAGGCCGCAAACGCGAGATGGCGCCACATGTACCGTTATCGACATTCCTTACCGACAAAATATAAAAAAATTATTATCTCGGCTCCTGAAGGTTGTTTTTTAATAAATGGGATGTGAAATGAAAGGGAATCGAATAAGCTACACGATAAAAAATACCCCGTCGCTGTAACTATATGCAGTTGGCCGTAATAATAATTTTAATTGTTTAATTGTTTATAACAAATGAACTGCACATGGAATGTTGTTCGCACCTATTTCAGATGGTAGCCTATGCCTCTGGCTTTAATTTATGTCCTCTGGTCATTGCTGTACCTACCCTGGAAGTGCCAGTAATCGCATTTGTTTATAATTTCTTTAAACAAATTCAATTATCTCGGCATCTAGTAGGCAGATTTTAATCAGCGACGTCTGTAATTAAAGCTCTCGATTAAAGGAATATTTTCGTTTAAAAAATAAAATAAAAATAAATCGTTTATAGTCGTGTAACACCATCGTTCATGTTCATCGTAAGCACAGCATCATTAATCTAATATAAAAGTGTTTTTGAACACATTAAATTCAGGGATGAATATAGAAGAAGTCATACTTTGAGAGTAGCAGAGTTTGATTTCTTTCAGAAACTTGCAGCAATTCAAATTTCTACATTTGGAATAACATTTACCGATCCATTTATTTTGTTTTCGATAGTAATAAGTTCGAGTGATACGGATAAAACATAATTCTAATTGAATGGCTACAGGTCAGAATTAGATAATCTGTTGAAGCAATACATGAAGTTAATCAGCTCTGGACAGCAACAAGTAGGACAATCTGTTGTTATTGGGAGGAGACCTCAGTCGAATCAAATTAAAGAGGTAGTGATACTTGCATCGCTTTGGATTATAGGAATTTAAATCGCGTGCATGATCTTGCCATTACGTCTCTGTACAATCAAGTAATGTAAACGCTTCTCTCTGCCCAACTGTCCGACCTTTCATTTTCTGTAGTCATTCTTGCTTGAAAATGATTTAGAACAGAAATAAAATAATATTCCTGCTATAATGCTCTGAATCATTACCAGGGTATCGACAGAAGCATTTTCCGTGAACTCCTGCACAATACATTTAAAGTGATCACGGAGGAGTCATTAGTGGAACGAATATTTTGTTGCTGGGATCGAGAGAACGATGGAATTATTAAGTTAGAGGCATGGGTCATGGGATTGGATCTCTATTTTCGTGGCAGCCTACGTGAAAGAATAGAATTCTGTTTCAAAGTCTACGATCTGAACAACGATGGATTCATTACGAAAGACGAGATATTTCAGTTATTCAAGTAAATATCGGGGAATTAATCTTTCATTATTAAATCTTGGCACTGTGTTACCCATTCTAATTATATCCAATGCTGCCAGAAATTGTTTAATGAAGCAGCCAGGAGAAGAAGATCCAGACGAGGCAGTGAGAGATCTATCTGAATTGGCCTTGAAGAAACTTGATGTAGATCGAGACGGAAAGATATCTTTCCACGATTACAAGGTTGCTGTCACGGAAGAATCGCTGCTTCTAGAAGCTTTTGGTCAATGTTTGCCCACGGAGGAGAACTGTGCTTCTATTTTAGCCACGTTACAATCATAAAGTGAGAGGTTCAACGCAGAGAATCTTTATTAGTTGATATGATGGTAGTCTGCAGATATAAAAATGGGCGCGCCCAGGATTTGCTGAAAAAATGATTGAACTGCACCAGGATAAGGTAATGAAAAATAAGATAATCAAGGAATTCGTAATCATGGCACCTGCCGTTTATTAAAAACAAATTCGATAGTAATCATAATTACAAACAATAATAATATTAATAATTATATAATAATGATATAATATAATAATAATAATAATAATAATAATAATAGCATAATTACAAAATACGCTCGATCTGGCTTTCTTATAGCGTGTTTGCTGAATCAGTCTTAACCCTCGGATTACCAAGCATAGAAATCACTTTTCAATTTCTTCCCTTTTATTTTTTGTTTCCTATCGATCTTACCATTTGAAAAATATCGATCGAACATGCTCGACCTTAGATCGATAACCCGAAGGCTAATTAAACTATCAAACGTTCTAGAGGTATGTTACAGTGATGCAAGGGGTTTCTTTTATTTTCTTTTTTTACTTTATAATCGAAAAAATTGACTTCTCTGCAAGCGCAACAGAATATTGGCTCTCGTTGTCGCGGTACTTCCGGTATTAGGGACCCGTGCCGCGACCTCAAGGTTCCTTTCTCTTTTTCTCATGGACACACTCGTGTCCCATTGTGTATATATATTTTTTCATCATTTATTTATATATACTCTGTTATATATATATTCTGTAATAATTAATATACACGCACGCGCTCGCGTGTTCACAGGATGCCTCGCGAATCGATTGCGGCTTCTTTGTACGATATAATCACTGGAACGGGGTTGAAAGATTCAATTGTACCAAAGACGACCGGATTTTTCACGAATAAATCCCTTTCCCATAGGAGAGAATTAACGAACGAACCCTTGCCGATAAGATTGAAAATTGAAAACGAGGAACAGTTATTAATTCAGCTTCGATTGTATTTGTACATTGATCCTTTGTGCTCTAGAGTTTGTTGCATCGATAGACTTTAATCGCTTGGAAAGAAAACAGCCCGCAACATTTATTCGGAAAATCCGACCTCCGTCTAAAATATAATATATTTTGAACGTGTGTACCTTATGCATTATAGTCGTGAATCCCGATTTCCGATGCACTCTGTGAACACCGGTTGTTCATAAACGCGCTCCACGGAAACGAGCGGGACTTTTATGCGCGAATAAAAAATAAACGATCCACGTTCGTTTCGTCCGAGTGCTGAGATCTGCTGAGGGTGTGTTGAACGACAATTCGTTCACTGTGACGTGAAACTAGCAGTCAGATAAAATACTATTTCGTCTTTTACATACATATGTATAACATATATATTCATAATATAGAGTCAATATATTTATATATATATATATACGTATATTAATTCATCAAAGTGGGAATGACGATTGTGTCTCTACCTGTTCTTCCCTCATCGTCACTATGGTTTTGCATTACAATCCTCGTTTAAACGTTTCCTATCGTGTAACTCTTTTTTAAACATTGATGTCTCGTAAATATACTCTTTTTTATATGCTTTTCATGTTTTTTTTTTTTTTTTTTGCCTGTTTTAATTATATTCCTTTCTACCAGTAGCCTTACTATTAAGGGTGTTTCAACTTTGAGATTCTACGACGAAGAGAAAATGTATATATCTGTGTGTATTGCAGCACTCCTGAAACGGTATGTTAGCCCCTTGAAGGTATCTATCTCGCGGTGGCTTCCAGCCGTCAAAATAGTATCTTACCCACTTCTAGAAACTAGACAACGAAGGTTCGAGGAGGATAGACGCGTTTTTCCGGTTTTTAGGCACTTAAACGTCGGGAGTAGTGTGGGAACCTTAAGGTGGAGGTCCATCGAACGCTTGCTAATTGCTATTTACAGTCTTGATTGAAACGCGTGTTACATCTTCCAAGAGGAGTTGTGTTTTCAACGAGGAGCAAACCGTGTATCGTTCGCCAAATAAAACAAACTTACTACATTAAGAATATTCTGCGGTTTTAGAAAGTTGCAAGAAGAATAACTTTTTGAAGAAGACTTGTCGTCACAAACTCGCCGCACGATCCACTTTGACCTACGGTCGCACGAATAAATTTCTGTCCACGTTCTCTAGACTTTCAAGTACAGTTTTAAACGACGATACACGATTCGTCGTTCCTCTTGGCAAAAAAAGTAACTGCCTGTACGATACCTAGCTAAAAAAAATAAGCACGAGAAAATGAAACAGACGTACCGAGAACTCAACGACATGTACAAATGTAAAATTCGTTCTGCGTATGCCCGACGATTGAGGCCGGACACATGTAGAATTACTTGTGTCACATTTACACGCACACATACACAATTATTCACGCATGCACACACGCGCGCGCGCGCGCGCCCGTCATCGTGTACTACATATATCAAAATACACTTACGACTACTACAGAGTAATCGATTCTTTCTATATATATATATATATATATATATTATGTATAAAAATCAAAGCGCATATTACAACGGTGTTCCGCGACCGCGCGAATTATTAATTAATAGCAATATTAGATAAACAAGAATCAATTGTCGACGACCATAAACCATAGTAGCGATAGTAAGAATAATATTAATAAAACAAAGAATTTATAGTAAAGATTAGTATGATATATGTATACAGAGAAATGGCATTACATTCTCCTTCCTTTTTCTTCTTCCTTTATTATATTTACCGCCCTTCGTTATATCTATTCATCGATTTAGATGTATCTTACGCCTGATACACGCATAAATGTTAGGTGTACAATTAGAACGTTGGGACGACCTCAACATTTTCTGTCCCGAAGCAATCGCGCGTAATTGTTCAAAAAAAAGAAATTAAGAAAAAGAACCTTGAATAAAAAAAGTACATTTGTTAAAAGTATAGAATATCAGCCTTGGCAATGAGATTCTGAAATTCATTGAATAAGAATACGTACTGAAAAAATTCACCCAACGAATTCAGGAAGTAAAAGGAGGAGGATAAAATTATAGTTGGAATTGTTTAAAAAATTTCCTCGCAAAATGATAAAGTCGTCCCAGCAAAAAGGTTCGTAAAACATCCATTAATATATTTCGCCGAGACGTACGAGTACACGCGAGCACGTCGCAAATTAGGGACTAGCAATTATGATTCTCTTACAGAACTACGCCTTAATTAGGTAAAACCGTGGCCGCTACTGCGGTTGATTATCCTACAAGTATATTATTGATAAATTCTTTTTTTTACTAAAATATAATTATTATGGTACTCTATGTTCCGCCAGTGATTGCTTTTTCTTCTTCTTTTTTTTTTGACTAACGCATATTCGAAGAAACTGTGAGACCTCATGGCGACGATGGGGTTGCCTTTAGCGAATGCAAATAATGAGCATGAAATATTGAAGTAATGCATGCGTTCAGTATGAAAGAGTGAACGTTTCCTTAGCTCGTAATTCCTTTGTCGATAATACAAGAAGAACAAAGTATCAAATGCAAGTCTTATTTTTTAGAGCAATAAAATTTGACTCCATGGATTAGACGATACCTGAGGCCAAAGTATTTTGAGCGTAGCATATGTAAATGGGCAGTTAATTGTATTGTAAAAGTAACTATTAAAAAATTGTAGGCGATTAAGTGAAGCTGTGGCAGTAATTGAATTGGCCGATAGGTTTCCATATGAAATAAGTCTTTCCGTTCACTAACAGTTATAGTAAGAGGGCAGTGTTTTAACGTTATACCTGTCACATTAATTCTCACAGTGATGCGAATAATGAACGTTTCAAGAATGGTGAACAAATGATTCGAGACAAGGGAAAAAAATAAATCTGAAATCTACTCGCAGCTACGATTAAAATTCCAATCAATGGTAAAACGCTTCCAGATAAAATGTATGTCTCCTTAATGGATTATTTAAACACGTTCGTCGAGTAAAATCAAGTCCACGAAGAATCACCTGTCCACGCTAAATTAACATCGACTGGCGTAACACGCGGAATAAAGATTGAGACTCTGTCGCTCCACGCCATGATTATTTTGGCAATTATTGTACTTTTCTATATGTACAGCTCTATCGTACACGTAATATACAGTAATGTGTATCGAGCGCTGAAAAGCAAACGCACAAGTACACACCATACACCGTCTACTTCTTTCTATCCTCTGAGGAAAAAGAAATAAAATGGAACTCGCTCGCGAACATTCATTTCCCCCCTATATTCGTAATAAGAATGTACGAGGCAAACGAAACCAGCTTTCATTCACTCATAATATTTTTCAAGTTAAAAAAGAAACAAAAATCGCGATTAAAACAGGATCCACGAGCCTGGAGAATCGTCTAGAATAAACGAGACCCTGGTTCATGAATTTCTTGGAAAATAGATGCACGTGTCGTCGTCGTGGTGCTTCTCTACGACTGATTCGCGTGGAAACTATTCCTGTGACGGATCGCGGGGGACGACAGTCTGTTTTTCTAAATTCGTCAACCGTCAACGAACGGCCGTCAGCGGTCAGGTCTACAGAGGGAAGTTCGAAGCGCAGTTAAAAAGAAAACTAACGGGGGAGAAGGGCGTGTACAATTTGAACACACGGCTTCAATTGTCGACGTAGCTTGAAAGATAGTACTGTTCGACAACTCTGCTTCGCGAGAAGAAAATCCTTTGGAAATTTGTTAACAATAGTAATGCTCAAGCTGTAGATTTTAACCCTTTCTCTGGCAGTGTTGTTTTGCTTGCGAGTTTTGCGCGTCAAACTGCATGCAAACACTCTAAAATCTATTCATACGTATGCGTTTAGGATAGTACATATTGAAACTTATTCTACGGGACCCGAGATCCTTTGCCAAAGCCAGGGTTAAAACGCTATTGATCAATGCTTGACGAGAAACAATGAGAGACACGCAATTACAAAAACACCCTCGGTTCGCTTCGCATTTTTTTTTCGTTTCTCCAGGAGAGACAGCGGACAAACGAAAAATAGAGACGCGGGACGTTGCAGCGGATTAAAATCGGATCGAGATAGTGAAAAGCCCGGGAACTCAATCGCGTCAAAGGATGGAATTCGCTGAACGTTGTTACGTGCTGCGCTACGTACGACCTTTGATCGATTAAAATATAGATTATGTATCGTTTCGAATAGAAAAATACAATTCTCGTTGGAGATCAACAGGAGCACGGGAGGCCCTGTTCAGCCTCTGTGCAATCCTTTCTCAATCGCAACGTCGACCAGTTACTCTACACGGACGCACGTGCCATAGAAACGCGTACAACGTATATGTACATGCAATATGCTCGAACCGTTTAGTGCAGGGATGGTGACGAACAACCGCTTCGCGAACGGCCGTAGACGTTCTCCGCTCTAACACTGCTACCGAAAGGGTTGAAATCCACGCCCTGCCGTACTCTAGAATAACTTATCTTATGCTTCTGTCCCTCGCGGAAAATCAAATTGATTGTTAAACCCTTTCCCCGTTACTATTCGCTCTTTGGTAAGAGGTACGATTCGTAACAAAAATAGCCTTTTGGTGATCGTCCTCTTCGTATCAGGTCGGCAGTCGCTTCTAGACTGAGAATAGGTCACCTGGTAACAGCTCGTCCCGAGTCAATAAAACGTTGTGTAAGTCGTTTTAACAGAGTTTCGAAGTAGCAGGTGACTGATGTTTATATATCTAGCTGAACAATTCGACGAAGAAGGTTTGGTTATCGTGTGAGAAGGAACGTAGTCGTGGCCACTAGTGTCCGGCGGTTATCGTGGCCAACAAAAAAAAAATTAGTACGAAGATCGACAGGAAGCAGACTCAGTTAGCTACGAAAAAAATGACTAATATTTCCCTTCGCACTCGTTTCAGGACAAGCTCCTCGATTTCTATGAGATGGAGAAATACATAACTGTTCAAACATAAAGTTCTCCAAAAATATATTCTTCGTATCACAATTTCAATTGTGTTCAACGAAATTGAACAAATCGGAGAGCCGTCCTTCGATAATCGATGATCATTCGAATCATAATTCCAATCAAGGTTGTTTCGTTAGCAATAATTTCATTTCATTGTAATCAGCTTCAGCAGTGCCGTCTTCGAAGTAATCGGAAAACTGTTTAGTATATTAGCAATGCCCCTGAATCGTATAACTCGCGAACTTTATAGCGACTAATGCATACCGTAAATGCGCGTTTCTAATTCTTTTTTTACTTTCTCCTTCTGACATAATCACTTACACGCCTCTCGCGCTCCGAGCTACACAAACTTTCTGATCGTCTCCTTAACCCATCATCGGTAAGGATTAATCGGTCGAAATTAAATTAAAATTGAAAATGAATAAAACGTTTCGATCGAGTAATAATGGACAACTGTTTGCACGAACGTAGCACAGTTAAAGGGTTAATAAACGATCAGTTCAACTATCCACCGGGTCTCGAGAACGGCGAACGCGCAAAGCACTAAAAGTACAGACACGGTAGACGCGCATACAGAGTGTGTAAAGTGTATCGTATTAAAATACAGCTCCTATAACCCTTCGCGTATTTTCTTTTAATTTTTCGTTACCCTCTCGCTTCGTTACCCTCGAGTTTCATTTGTGCCGTCGCTTTCCCTGTGTATCGTAACTGCTATCGTTTTATTATTAATAATTAACGTTGCTCTTTGTTCTCCCTAGCACCCGGCCTCGTCGTCAAAACGTCTAAAAATATGTCCTATGTATCTTCGCATTTCTCCATTCACACTCGGACTCTCTCAGTTCTCTCCTCCTTTTTTTTTCGTTCGTCATCGTCATGGTCTCCCATTCAGACTTCGTTTCGAGCAAACCATGAGATATCCGCGCATTTCGTTCGAGACAAATATTATCGGCATGCATGCATACATCGTAAATCACTTGTACGTACAGTTCGCCTACGTCTAGGTATATTTGCAGAGTTGAAACACGGACGGTAGTGCCTGAGAGAAGCTCGCCCGAGATCCGAAAATCTGTACCGACCATTTTTCTTTCTACCCTTCCTACCTGTCTTCGCTGCTACCATTATCCGCGCCGTCTCCAAGCCGTTTGCTTCCATCATAAAAATCATTGTTCTTCGATGTGAATCAGCAACAGTCTTCCACCACAGCGTGCCACCTTGTAACCAAGAATAATTCTTCTCTGCGCCCCTTACACTTGTCCCAAATCTCGACGCAGCCTCTTCTGAAACTACGGGCATATACATGGCCCAGCACCACCTCCATCAACAGTTTATTCGTTAATCAACTCATTATTCAACCCTGGACTCCTTGCTAGCCGCGAAAGGCGATTGACGCGTGCACCAGTGTCGTTGCCCGAACTCTAGAGCTCACGAAGCCCAAACGTGACGCAAAGATCGACGTCGATCGTCGATCTTATCCTCTGGCGTGCTTACTGGCACCGAGTTCTCATTTAGGAACGTCTCGTCACCCTTTGTTCTGGTTTACGACGCCGGGTTCAGGCCTGTGCTTCATGAGATATCATCGAAGTCGGCCAGGAGCCTTTCATAAATAATCGTTGTCCACGGTCTGGGCATCCTGCGACTTCAGGGTGGCCATTTCTTCCACTGTGCCTTCCTCCACTTCCTGTTCTTCCACGAAACTAATGCTCCCCGCCTTGTACCAAACCACTATGTCCACCACGAACGCCAGAATTAGGATTCCACCAGTTGTACCTGTTTAATTATTAAAGGATTTCTTCAATGATTATGTAAGCTAATCGGCGAGCGTATTTTAAAGAGGCTCGTTATATCCGAAGAGAAATTTAGTCTCAATGTAGCAAGCAATGACGAGCAGAAGCCAGTCGGAGAGACGATGTAGATATTTCTGACTCCTCCTCGCCGCAAATTTCTTTTTAACCGCGTACATACCATGATAGAACATTCTGAAGACATTCGAGTCGTAAAGCCAGCAGGCACCTCGCTCGCCGCAAGCGTATTCCCATACGAGACAAGCTGAATCCACCACAGCACCATAAACGATTGGACACGGGACGTTACCTGGAACAGACCAACGGATCATCGTCTGACAAATTTATTTCTGAAATGAGCCTCTCTCGTAACTACCCTTGCGATGTTCTGAACTTGATCAGTAATCGAACGCAAACAAATTTCAGATATTTTGTTTAGTCGCTTAACGAACATATTTCGTCGACGAAGTGAACGATCAAAGTATTAATTACCGAAAAGGCCAATGGCGAATTGTATTAGCCCCAAAGCCATCGCTTTGTCCCGTGGATCCACGCACCGTAGGATGAGCAGCATGGATCCCACCTCGCTGGTCGAATGGATGAAAACGAACACCGAGAACAGGACCATATAAACCCAAAAGTTACTGCACTCCAGCTCGCAGTAACCGATCGTCGCTGTGCTGGTTATTTCCGGTATCGTCAGGTTCGACCCGATACACTGGCAA
This sequence comes from Nomada lathburiana, assembly GCA_963667235.1. NCBI lineage: Eukaryota > Metazoa > Arthropoda > Insecta > Hymenoptera > Apidae > Nomada > Nomada lathburiana. The sequence continues at coordinate 10,417,626 of OY763909.1, forward strand.
TTGCTAAACTGAAAACCACGAAAGCAACGTTGCTAAAGGTATGCCGAGTATGCCCATGCGAAGGAATTCAAGAACTTTGCAAACGTCCGTGTATACTCGTGAATCAATTAAACGAATGGCTGCCGTTCTTTAGTGAAATTAGAATGCCTGTTCGATAATCGCTACGTCATTTCATCCCTGTGAATTAATTAAGGGCGCACGAATTTAAAGCAAAGTTCACGAGCCCGTCGCAATTTCAGGACGAAGCTCAGTCAGGCTGTCTAATTGTACAAGCAATTGGGGACCACGCGAAATCCGAACAGCTGGAAATGAAATGCTCGCTGCGAGGCACGTTTCAATTGCGAAAGTAATGACTTCTGCCGTTGCGCAATCAATGAAGCATTGTTTCGTCCAGGCGAATAATGCGATTTCGTCCATAAATGGTAGAGCGACGAACACATTTCTGGCCTAGTTGCATGCTACTGTCACCGACAATTACGTTCCCCGATGCGCCACATATATATATATAGATATGTATACGTTTACATATATCAAGATCCCCCACGATGATGTCACTAACTCTGCTTAATCGGACCAAATTGGTTTTACGTCGGGTCTTACACGCTTGTTTACATATTATTTTTCACTGAGAAATGAATTGCTTGGCACTCTGTTGCATGTCCGCGGGATTATTAATAATGAATTTCAGTGATACTTACCGAGGCCACCTTGCCATCGACTACTGTGTAATTTGAGCAACCCGCGTGACACGCGGAAAAATACGTTTGTCCATCGGCACCGCAGATCGGGCTGAACTTTTTCCGGGCACAGTCGCAGGTAGCCTCGCAGGTCGATTCGAAGCTGGACAATCTAAAAATATTTTGTCATTTGCTTAATGCGAATACCTGTTTCAACAACACCTGTTGAAACGATGACAATTAATTAGCGCGGAAAGGAAGGGACCGTCCGTGGCAAAGCTAACGTGCGTTTGCCAGGGACGATGCAACATGAAAGTACATTTATTATTGCTGCAACGAAGGGACCATTTCTACCAAGATTGAACGAATTCTTACCCGTCAGAATGCGAGACCAGACCAGCGAAATCGTCCATCGGGCAACCGATGAACATCAGCACGCCCATGCCGATCGCGTAAACGACTGCTGTGAAGGCGATCCAGGCTGCGACGAACCTGGCGTTAGGCTTTGCCCTCAGGATAAACACTCCGCTAATTATAATACCCAGACCCATTACTAAAATACCACCGACACCTGCGAAAAAAGATGGCCACGAATCAAAGACTAACCCCTCACGTCGCGGCGCCTTTGCTTTCAACAAATTTATTTAATCTGCCTCAGATACAACTTCGATATTCTTTTCTCTTGTACACAATACTTCTCGCACAATTCATGGAAGACAGAAACCATTTTTGAGCCAAAAGAAAATGATTTCTGGGGAGGTATTTCAATGGGAAGGGAAAGATTCGGAGGTAACAGCTTCCCTTGCGTGTCTATTCGCGAAGATTACCTGAGATCATGTTCGCATGATGAGCTGGCAAGCGAAATTGGCTCTCGAGGTACTTTGGCAGGAAGGTGTAGAGGCCGGCGATCGGTAGGATGTGCAGCACGCTGCTGGCCGTCCGGAACATAAGAATGTCGTTCTTCAACAGCCTCTTCACCGCTTTAGGGAAGTCTGCAACAGGTAGAGAGAAGGTGAGGTGTAGCGACTGCACGGAGAGTCGTGCAGGCGACGCGAACCGTGCATCGTGACCTGCAGTCGAGGCCCTTCGCGCGAAACTTATTCGCAATAATTATCATTTCCCTTTTAACTTTCAAATGAAGTTTCACGTGTCTTCACGGATTTGTCACAATTTTCGTTCGCAGCGTTGACTAATTAAAAGGAGATTCCGGTAAAACAAAAAATACGGTCCCGGATCGTCGAGAAAATTAATCACCCATTTTTCCCTCCGAGCAACTTTCCATTTCACGTTCCCTACCTCGGAACAGGGATCCAGAGAGCTGCGAATCTGACAGAGCCACCGATCTCCGATATTTATGAAGTCGATTACGAACGACGAGCTAATTAACCGGCGATCGAGTTTCCCTTCGTTCTATTTTCCGAAGCACACGACGGAGGATCGGTCGCGAGCATACACGGGAATAGATAGACAGCCTGAAACCGCCTCGAGCTTGAAAAACAAGAAACAGCTGACAAAAAGGAAGCGTGGCGACGATACTGGTAGCACCGCGTAGAAAACGGGGATCGATCTTCGGTGTAGGGAACGATAAAGGCTTCGATGAAGACGCGCGGAAACTTTTTCAAAGATCCCGATAAGAGTTCGTTCTGCCCCAGTATTTTTCTCCGCTGTTTATTTCGTAATTAGTCGGTTAAGCTGTCGATCAAGGGAGACCAGTCCCCGTGCAGCTCTCTCGTGTTTTCATTAGAATTATTCGCATTATCGGCTACTGTGGCTTCCCTCGTAAATGTTATCGATACACTTGTAGTGGTAAACTGAATTTAAACGAAGCCTCGTTCAGTAGTTTTATAAATCGCCTCGAACCTTTGGCGAGGGAAAATCTTCCGGCGCCTCTTCTACCGTAGAAAAGGAGTCGGATAAAAAATCGGAGGAATGTTAAACAAGAAGCGACGTAGCACGATCGGATGAGGCATCGATTTTCGAGCAATCATAAAAAACGCGAATTCCTGCATGAAGGAGAGGAGGAGGAAAAAGAACGGAGGGAACGAGGCACGGCGCAGTGTCCGCCTTCGTACGAGGTTTCCTGTTCGAGAAAGCATCGGTGGAAACTGACATTAAGGATGCCTAGGACTGCTCTAGGCTTCCAGGAAGGCCAGGCTAGAGTCGTGGCAACTCCGCATAGAGAAGTCCTGCAGACCATGAGTAGACAAACGTGACTAACATTGCGCTCCGTGTATTATCGCGACAACCCTGCAGCGGGCACATACAGGGTGGCCTTTCGCGAAAACCTTGCGCAATGGCTCTGCCGCTGAGAACTTTGGACACGAAAACGCGGAATTACCTGAAGAATTATTTTTGGCGACTCACCGGTGTGTCGTAGACGACGGACGAATTGGGATCGATCGATCGTACACGTGTTCGAATTAAACGAACTGACACGGAATTTGGGACTCTTCGGCTACGTAGGTGCACTTGAATTAGGGTTTTCAAATGGTCACCGATAATAGGAGAATGATACTCGAATCGCGTGCATCTACTCGGCTGGACAGCAACGTGTGCTTCAGGGCGACAGCTACAATGGCATTCCGTAATCCACTTCGGGTCTTACCACGCACGGATGTTTCTACTGAGACCGTCACGATACGTCGTACTACGATACGCGGCCCGACAGTCCTCGCAAGGTTCCCCGTTTTGTGGTCCATTAGGGTGCTGCTAATCTCTCCGAACTTAGAGTTCCATGTAGAGTCCGGCGAAGATCGCGACAAAAAGCGTCGAGTTCATGGTCCGGCGAAACGGGTGCCGGGCGATTCTGGAAATCCCGTGCAAAAAGGAGTCGAAAGGACCCAAACGCATCCGGATTTCTCGTCTCTCCGGTGTGCCACGTGTACGTAGGAGTAAGGATCGGCGGGTGTGTGACGCGACGGGCCCCGTGTGTGGGTTAATAATGATGACTGACCGACTGGTGCACTAGGTGGGGCAAGTTCACGGTCATGCGTCGTGCATAGCGTTCTATAGGCACGCGCGCGTGCATTTCTGCGTGCATATACGTCCCTGTTCTTCTCTCGACGCGTGTGGATCCGTTCCTCGAGGGGAGAGGACTTATCTCAGCTGTCTGGTGCACCTAGGCCGACATAACACGCGCGACGTAACGAACGAGAAATGCACCGGGCGACGCCGTTCTCGTTCTTTCTCCTCGAGATCCAATGTACCGGATGCGCGATTCAGATGTGGACCGGGCTCGATCCTCGCGGAAATACGCGCGATTCGATTTGTTTTTATGCAACGTGCGCGATACGGTGCAACGGAGAGATGCACGTGCTGCACTCGAACGTTCAAGTTGTATTATCGATGCGACTCGTGCCGCATTCTGAGCAGCTGCCTGTTTCAGGAACGGCATTCCAAAACATTGCCGGTCAAGGGTAAAAAGTTGCGGGCCTTTTAAATGCATCAAACAATAACGATAATAAATAGCTTGCTCTTTTTTTATAATCAAGACGAAATCTTTGCCGATCGACCCCGCGTCTTTCTATCGATCGTTTCTGCCGGCAGAAACTTCGGGCAGAAGTTTCAACGAAGCGTACCAAGATTAAACCGCGCGAAGGGTTCGCAGAAAAGGGCTTGCCCGTGTTACAGAAAACGTTAGCCTGCGTGCTCACGATCGAACGAGCAGACACGCTGTCTCTGCGAACCTAAACTTCTCATTAACCTTGACTGAAAGATTCGCGCCTCAAAGATCATCCTATTCGCCCGTCCTATCGTCCCGATAAAACTTCGCCAAGTGCACAGTATCCCTGCTGTCTTTATCAATGGATACATTAATACAAGTGACCCGCAAATTAAACATCATCCTGTATCTCGCATGCCTCCTCCGTTTCTTCTCTGTACAGAGACGCTTCGATAAATGAAAATGAGAGGTCGATTAGACCGATGATACCTTTATCTCTCTCATTGAATCATCCCCGGGCAATTTTCCAGGACGTGCAGGACGGCTTACGGGAAGCCATAAAATCAAATTAAACCTATCCGATGACCGGAGCTTAAAGACCGGCCTCTCTGACGAACAATTCGCGTCGCTACGATAAATCAGGGCTTACCTCGGAGACTAGGCTTTTTCGCGTCCGCTCGTTTCGGCGGCGTTCTGCTCGCGGGCAACCGCGTCGGGAACGCGAACATTCCAATGCTGACCAGCATCAGCATGGCAGATATTAGAACCAAACCTGAAACAAGAAATTCCACGTTCTTTCTAAGCAATCCAGACGGTCCGTTCCCTTTCGAATCGTTTAGAAATCTGACCGAACTGCAATCGAATGATTATTGTTCGAAACGAAAGACGGCCGATAGAGTTGAACGGCGGGAGAATTCAATTTACCAAGCCACCAGGCACCGACCCATCTCGGGTCTGTCGGCGTGATTTGCGGATCCGCCGACAGATCCGCGTAAATCATCGTGCACAGGGATCCCAGAATAAATCCTAGAGCTGGACCGAGTATCCTTACCCCTATAGTGATCGCTGAAACAAGAAAACACATCGAGACGACGTTCCATGAATGTGCACAACAGCTTTGTCGTTCGCAATGGACGCCAGTAAATGAATTAAAAGGCCTGCGACCGATCCCATTTCTCCCTTATTATTTGAAATACAATGGAAGCATAAGGGTAAGGATTGGATTCTTACCAAAATAGAGAGGGCTTTCTCTGCTGGCCACATTGTCATCTATGTAAGGAATACCGAGGGTGTAGACCGCAGTCTGGCCCATGCCAACGCCCAATAAAGAGACGAAAAATATAGCCAGGACCACAGTGGTTATTTTACTCTGTATCCTCTGCTTCGTCAACGACTCACCCTCGCACAGGTTCATCGAATTCGATTGTCCAGACGTCGCCGACGAGATCAAGCTTCGAACAAAAGAAAATACACCGTGATAACGAAAACCCAAAGGAACGACTAATTAATTGCACGAGTATTTCAGGGGGGGATAGTCGAGCGTATTAATTGTTCCTATTATTTATATAGCTAAAGGGAGCGCAGGCAGGTACGAGACCTAACCCGTTTAAGAAAGGTGCGATCGATTTCGTCGGGGGTGGACGAGGGTATAGAAAAATGGGTCGGAAGGAAATTGCCCAACTTCGTGACAGCAATAATTTTCTTCCGCGTAACGTAAAGTTGAAATTCGTTTCGTTTTTTTATATTTTTGTTCTCGCTTATCGGATAAGTAATAGGTAGAAAAATATCGAATTGAAATCACTCACCCATCCAGCGTAATATTTTCCAATCGAGCCTGCATCTTGCAGAGATTCGCGGGCACCGGGTCGGTGTTGTTCGGGTCGCCTCCCTCCGCACCCAGACCGCTAATGAGCATTTCGTTCTGATGGATCAGCTGTTCGCCGAAGATAAAATGGGGCATCGAGCAGGTGAACGAGCTCACTGCGAACAGGATCATGCCCCAAGCGATCCACTTAGGCCGGTGGCCTTGGCCCCCGTAGTACGTAAGCAGAAGAGAGGAACCGATCTGACCGATCTCCGTCGCCGACATTATAATACCGGTGGTCTTCGACTGGATTTGAAACAACTTCTCGATCGTCGTGATCACCGAGACGAAATACGTGTAGTACATACCCTGGAGAACCTATAAATCCAAGCGCGTTGCAAAAGATAAATTTCATGATAATATTCCACCGGCGAGGATGCATAGGACTTCTCTTAATTAAATTTATAAAAACACCAACCCAGGTGATGCAGAAGGTGACCAGAAAAGCCTGTTTCGTAGCGAAATACTGAAGCCACTGTGGCCTACAAGGGCCCCAGCCGCAAGATACGTCGGCATCGTCGAACTCCGTCTGAAGACTACTGGACTTCTCATCCGACATAATCAGTTTTCCATTTTCCGTCGCGGAAATCTCGTGCACCTTCCCATTTGGTATCGAACCATTGTTGTTGTGCTGCTTCCCGCAAATCAGCCCGTTCCCGTTTGCCATCTTAGGCGGGATTATCGTCAACGCCTCGACGTTTCCGTTCGCCAGGATCTGCGTGTCCTCGCCCGCCATTATATCCCTCGATAATTGATAAACTCTCTACTTGATACTCTACTCGCTTCTACCGGTACACCGTACCACGCTCTAGCCGGGATTCTTCCTAGCGGGAGGATCCTTTCGACAGCTCAAACGACTTTCATTCGAACGGTCAACCTGCAATCAGATACGAAAGAACATATATATATGTGTATTCGGGCATGTGGAATATATGGAATTTAAATTCTGCGAAAGATTCAAAGAATTCATTTTATAAACAACACGGAGATCACTTTTCCTTCGGACGAAAGATGATGAATTTTTTGCGGGCAAAATTTAGTGGAGCCGCGGGGCAAGATTTCGATCTCAGATTTAGCTGCTCCGCCTAATTCTAGAGGCCGATTGCGCTTTTTGCATAATCGTCGTCGACATTTGCTCCCAGCAGCGATTTCTGCATCGATGAAGGAAAAAAAGGCGACCGAAAGGTCTCCAGGAATAAATCGTCAAACTCGACCGGCCACGATTTATCATCCGTTCGAAACGCTTTCAAGATGCACTTCGTATTTTTAAATGTCTAACTTATGTGCGTCACGGCATTATTTATAACGGCGATCTCTGCAGTCACCCACCGCGTTTCTGCGAAATCGCGATTGGCTTTGTTCCACGGTAAATGAAATTCCACCACCGCTGACGACATTCGCCAGGAAACGCGTCCGCGGTACCACCAATTTCTTTTTTCGGGGGGGTTTTCTCAAAGCAAGAATAAAGCGGCGCGAGAGCGCCGGCCGATTTTGTAGAAAGTAATCGGCAGACACACGATCCGACGTAGGATTCTGTTACAAATAAAAACGGGAAGAGTGCACGACAGAAATCCTTTCTCCGTGTGACCGACAGAAAGGAAACAGGCTGACTGAAGCAGCCTGTAGCCACTGTCCTCTCACTTTCATCGGTGCCCGACTTTCCTCATTTCCCTCGCGTTCCATTGCACCGGACTATCCTACCGATGCGGTTTTCACTGACAGTGAGTAGGAGTCTGCGGACTAGAACGTGCATCCAGCTACATACCGGGTGCTCCGAAATCCTCGATTTCAACTTCTTCACTTTTATTCAGCCGCACGTTCAGCCACTGTGCCCCGAACGAACTCCGAACAAAATAAAATAGTCTCGCTGCTCCTCACGGCGCCGCGCACCGTTACTCAATGCACCGATAATATTTTCACGGCGAGCGGGCAACAGCACGCGTGAATGGACGAAGAGGCACTAAACAAGAGGAGGAACTCACCGTCGGATCCGGCAACGATTTCGTTAGCGAGTAAAATGATTCAAGAGGCGTCCGTCCAAGAAACTTCCTGTCAGATGGGCTGGCGCATGATAATAAAATGCGAGGAACGGCGCACGAGCGGATTTTATTTCGACGTTAATTGGACGGCCACGGTAACCGACCTCCGAAACACTGTCCAAGAATACGAATGTGTTTTACGGTGCACTGCCGTTTCGCCACGCCATTGACCCGTTAATGTTTAAACGTCGCGCTGCTGGCCCCTGTATTCCACGCGTGTAGAGGAAACAACCTTCTGCGAATCGATTTATTCAACCGGCAGTACCGCCCAAGAGATTTCGAAATTTCTATCGACGAAGGGGGCGGGAGGGGTGTACGCCTTTCGATTCTACACGTGACTCCGGAACAAAACTCAGTCGGCGATTCAAGCAGAGGGATACTCCACGAGGCCTAGCCTTGATGTCTCGTACAAGGAAGTACTCGACCGATAAATCAGATCCTTTTTTTTCGTGTACGAAATACATTAGAACGAGATAAAAGTTTTCACGCGTGTGGCGATCGTTCGCTTCATCGGCACGGCCAAAAATCTTCCGTCGTTAATTCACTGCCCGGGGCGACCTCGGACTTTGAGTCCTACTGCTATACATTCCAGCTAGACAAAGGCAAGATATCCTCGAATCAATTAAGCACTTCGCAATTGCCCGAGCATTCGTTTGCCCATTCGAACGAGATATAAAAGCTCGATCGGGGAACGGGCGAGATTCCGCGAGAGGAACGATCGCGGCGATGAGGAGGGAACCGGTCGAAGATTAAGAAGTTCAATTAGCCGTGGTACTTTCGCCGGTTAAGGAGGGCAATGTCGACACACATCGGGTCTGCAATCGGAACGAAATCGAAAGGGCCCCGGGAGAAGAGTGTCCGACTCTCTCGTGGCGCGTTCTCGATGGTGAAACTCCGCGGCGGTCGCCTTTTTGCCGATCGTAAATCCTTTTCGGACAACCCCGGCCCCCGAAGTGAAAATCTTCGCGGCAACGGCCAGCCTCGATTCTGTCGCCCGCCATGGATGCCCCGTCGATGAATCACGTATATCGAAATCCGTCGTTTTAATCGTTTTCCGACTGACCAATCTTGCGGAAAACAAGCAACGAAAAATCGGCTTATTAATTGCCTCGGTTCGGTCACGACGCCTGTATCGCGTACGAACTTTTTTCTCCCGACCGAGAAGGTTCCTTTCTGCGTGTTATTTCGAACGAAACGGTTTGTTTATCGCCAACAGAACGAGGATAATTTTAGGCAAGCTATCTCTCGCTGCTTCTTCGACTGCTGCCTCCGAAGATTTATCGCGAAACTTTATTGTTTGCCGCGGACTCACACCGAGATAATGCAACCGTAACCGTGGCCGACCCCTTTGATTTTCGACGATCCGTGGATAGTTTCAATATTCCATTGGCTTCATTAAGTAAAGTCAATAGCCAGTCGTAAGATTGTCTATAGAATTCCACGTGCTCGCCCAACGCAACTTCTCGCGGCAGCCAATTAGGAATTCCTTTCGCATTGTGACTCCGTTCGATATTTCATAGACTCCCGTGGTACCAGCGTACGTATGATGCAACGAGAAAAGAAATTTCCGGTAATAAATTGTCGTGGTAGGCTGCCGTAGGCTTGAATGGGGACTCAAATATCTCGTAAGAGTTTACCCGGAGAGCCCACGTGCATGCTACACCGTCAGAATACGTGTCACCAATTATTATACCTCCATTCTCGAAGAAATAATCAAGATGGCACAAGGTATCGATTAATCGTTCGATGCCCCACAAATTACAACTTCTCACGTGAAATATCATTTACCATGCATCGGAGCACATCCTGTAGTCACGAAGGGAGGCAATTGTCGGGATTCGTCCCAATTTCATCGGTATCAGGGCAGAAAGATCGGGGCACTTCTGTGGATGCAATGCACAAACACCTGGACAAAGTGGCAGTGGTACGTGCACGAAAAATGCAGCGTTCCTTGTCAAGTTCCAGCAGCGTTGCGTTGCGGCGGAGAGACTTGGTCTAGGTCGCCTTTCACTGTCCTACTGACGTCTCGTGGTTAGTTGGTTAGTTGCTCTATTCTACTACGACTACAACTCAATGCCAGCGTGCACCACGTTGTTGCATGTACAGAGCGACCCAAAAGAAACTGCAGGCTTGGAAGGCCAAGCACGTGATCACGAGGGGAAAGAGCAAAATCTTTCACTAGGTCGCCGAGGGATCGCAGTTTTAATATTTCACAGCTCTCTAGAAACTCACCGCGCCTTATCTTTCCTGGACACCCTGTCAACGTTTTCTAAGAACCAATTAAAAAATTGGAGACGCCTTTTTTATAGCTGTATCGTCTTCGTGGAAAGAGGACCAGCCATGACTTCTCGGTCGATGGTTTCCAAATGCCCGAGAATGTACAAAGGAGTCCCATCGTGTTCAAGAAAGATCGTCCCGCTGTAAAACAAGCGTGGAGAAACGTAGAAAGGGTTGGCGGGATGAAATGGAAGAGAAGAACGCTCGCGAAGCAAAGAACACGGAATCCTTCCGCGTCGAATCGTTGTGTCGGCCTTTGTCGAGACAATGCCGCGTGTCCTGTATCCGTGGCACAGTTTTTCCCACCCTTTCACGGTCAATTGCCCTTTTAAAGCAGTTTTTTGCGATGCTGTTCGACGCGTGTGTACAAAACCACCCGATCGATCGCAGACCGGTCTCGGGGAATCTCGGAAACATCCAATGTGAAAAAACCGCCGAATGAATTTCTCGACGACTGACAAAATAGACTGCCCTTTAGATAATCGTGTGTTCGAAATGATCCGTCCCTATGAACGAACTGAAACGTGAAATATTGACGAATGAACGGACTGGTTTTCCCGCTTCGTGAGCGATTCACTTTCGATGGGCAGCTCGAGCGCGGCGAACGCGTGTCGCAAATCTTTGCAAATACCCGCAAGAAAGTAAGTGGAAAGCAGCGAGATTTATATTCTACATTGATGTTCCCAGCAAACTTGCTGAACCTGATCTTGAATCTGGTTTACGGTGATACGCTTACGTGCACGTCGAACGCCGCGCTAGACGCACGGGAATAATTCGAGCCGCTTCTGCGGAACAATAAATAATAAACGCTGCTAAAAACCGGACAGAACGGGTGCTGGATAATTTTTGACGTTTCGATAGTCCGACGTGATCGCGTTCGTTTCCATTTCGCGCATCGATATGCAAAATATTATTCGCGCAGCAGAGAATGTTCTCTGCGAACAATCGAAAGTCCGTTTACGCGGACGTTAATTTTCAAATGACCAGTCACGAGATCTCTAATTCTACTCCAGGCTGAAATAAACGTGCATTGCGTAGGAGACGAACCGTAATCAAGGGAGGATGAAAGTTGTGCACCGGTAAGGTTGTCTCCGTTAAATCACAGCCGACGTGAAAATCGAAAGCAGCGAAAGTAATACCCGTGCCGTGAACAATGAGGGAATCTCGATCTCGAACTCGATCTCGTTCTCGTTCTCGTTCTCGTTCTCGTTCTGGAAAGCAATAAACCCGCGGCAATAATAGAAATCCAGCGAATTACAAGCTATGACCTAAAGCCAATTTTCTAAGTGAAAATCTATGATATGACCGTTCTTCCTATCAAATTGGAAGTCGCAAATCGACCGAATAATCGACAGCATACAGTAGTAAGTACGAATTGGACCGGGGAATCGCTGCATCGCGAAATTGAATTCGCCCTGGATTCTGATTATTGAATTCGATTATAGAATCATAATTGAAAGGTCTCCATGAGCGGAGAGAACGGCTTCCCCCGTCATTAATTAAAATTGATGCGGAACCGGGCTGGAAGTTTATACGAGTTGAAAAAGGAGGCGCAAGTCGAAAGTTCAATTTCCGCGGTTTCTCGCGGCAGCATGGACAACAAAAATTTAATGAAAGAAGGCAGAGAGGCAGAGAAGAGAGAATCGAATGAAAACAAGAGTGAAAGATGAGCTCGCTCGATATCCCGTCCTGCGAAGTCCCAAAAGAAAGCAAGAGTTTAATGGAAACTAGAACATGAAAATCATGTCATTAGAGCACCCGTGGTCGAACAAGAGCCAACGCCAACGAAAGTCGAACCTGTACACTCTTCCCTTCCCTTTCTTCCTCGGAACAACTTTTTTGTTTTCTTCTCTAGCTGCTCGTTCCCGTAATTCGACGCATGATAAATGCCGCTTCCGAGCTATTCCACGTACATTTTTTTCCATCGACCCATCGATCAACGTGCACACGCCCCAATCCAGGCACAGGTTGCACGCGTGCATTATATTTCGATCGTTGATCCTCGAAAATTTATGCTATCACACGCGGTCATTAATAGACCGACAGAACCGATATTGCTAGTAATAATAGATAAACGTGGCTATATTAATAACTGTCGATTGTCGGGCCGGCAATAAACTTCCACAGAAATTATAGGCAATAAAAGTTCCACGGTTCGCTTTTTACGCGACCTTTTCTACCGACTGTTTCTCGAGGTCTCGTTAACATCGCAGGAAAATCCAAGAAAAAGAAGGAAGGTTATTAACGGGATCACTAGAATAAATAATTGCGCGGAGCTGCATAGTTTACTGGACATTTGTAATCGACTTGCATTAATTGCTTTACAAAAATCCAGCCCATTGAAATCGACCCCAATTACCAGCAACAATAAACATCATTCCTGAAATGACATCAGACTCAATTAAGCACTTAATCGCTGCAACGAGACATAATCCAATCTTTACAGACTACCTCCATAAAACCCCGCCTACCGTACCAGCCGACCGAAGGACTTGCCTGACAATTCGACCGAACAGTAAAATGCACCACTCGCCCTGGAAAATGACTTGGCGAAACGTAACGCACCTTGATGATTCCTGCTTGCTTCGCGCCCCACGCCACATCGAGAGTGCTACTTCAAGTTCGAGTTAATATTTCATCGAACTCGCGATTCCAACCTAAGCAGGCCTGAACTAGGTCTAGGCGACTATTCGTCGATCGAGCCCAATTTAACTTCAAGCTGTATCGAGTCCTAGGTAGACACGGTTTACAACTAGACTGAAAGTTGCCTAGATTATACCCGCCGGAGCTATTTCATTCCGTTTCACGATCATAAAAAATTCGACGGTTTTTCAAGGCTGTGAAATGGAAAACTCAAGACAAAGCAGAGTCGCAGGGTCGGCCAGTTCCACTATGTACACTATAGAAATGGTACACCGACGGCGTATTATAGTGGCCATAGAGGTACATAGTAACCTGGAGCCGCAGCGCATTATGGTGGACACAGGGCGATGTAATAATAGATTGTATTCACGACCGCGGTGGCCCCTCGCCGCAAATTACCGGCAATCATACCCAATGCTATCGGTCGTATCTTTTTTGGCAAATAACACGCTAACCACGCTTGCATTCTGACCACGCCAAGGCCGTGCATCGGGTGCACCCATTAACTGAACTTTTCCACGGACACTGACGGAGGAAAACGCCGCGGCGAAATGGTTTCGATGAATTTTCTAACCCCGGCAGACAGTTCGAGAAAGGTTCACGAGCACGTTATTGCAGTACGGGGAATCGGCAGCTCTTTGCGGAACAGCAGGAGTACTCGAAACTTGACCACACGCAATTCACCCTTGCGGCACAATTGATCGCCAAGTGGCGGCGTGCTTACGTGCATCCCCGTGAATAGAATTATGGCAGGTCGGCTTGAAACCACGTAGCCAGCCACTCGTAACGCCGCTACTTGAACACACTCTGCTCGAGCAATTAATAAATCGAGGCTGACAAAGACTGCAGGCAATTTCGAATAAAATAGAACGCCTTGCGAGGCGAATAATTTTAGAAATATTTAAACACGTGTTCGCACCAGGCAAGGATGATGCTCGGCCACCCTAAATGCTACGGCGGAAATTGCCAGACGATGTGTAAGCAAGACGAAGGAAAAGATCAGCCGACAATCGGCTCCCGATTCCCACTTCTGGTGTCCGCGTTTCCCAAGTGTCTGCAAGTCGCGTGGCCGGCCACGTGTGTCCGACACCCAGAGAAACGACAAACGCAAGCGAGTCCGAATACAGCACGTGGAGTACCGGTGCCGGGACGTGCAAGTGAGCTCGATGCTTTCGCGCATTGGTGAACCGTCTATTAGTTGCGTTTGCGATCACGCCGTAATGCTATATGATTCGCAATTACTTGTCGTTGAGATTTACACGTTTCTAGAAAAGTACTGGAAGGCTTCTCGAAACTCTTGTATTTTCGCTCTTCTTGTACTCCATCTGAAGCTATAAGCCCCCAGACTGTGGCCGTTTCGCAATTCGTATTGACTTTCTGGATAATTAATGTTACCCTTTTATCCTGATTCATAGCGGAGTCAGGCACGGCAGAACCTTCGATTTTTCGTGGTAGAACACGCGAGTTGTGCATACGCCGTTTAACTATTCCGCCCTCCATCCTCTTCCCATGCCTGGTCAGACACTCTTGCTACATGTGAACACATTATAGCCGGCGGATTATGCGAGCCAAGTGAACACGGTGCACAGGTGTGCCGACGCTAGAGATGGAATCAAGCCAGTGATTGAATCGTGAACAATGCACGGCCGATAATGGCTTATAACGATATCGTGCGATACCGATTTTAAATCGCTTCGTACTTAATAATACGTTTAGACCAGTCATTTCGTCCAGGCTGCTCAGACATTCGGAGTCTAATCGGTATACAAATAAAACAATAGACGAGACATCCAACCTGGCAGCAAAATGTTGCGAATCGGATCTGGTTCCACCCAGATTTATCCGGATCGCTCGTTGAAAATTAATGCACGCGCCGTTCAATATCGTGCTGGTGGTATATAATTGAAATAAATCTACGATCGCTCTGCTACAGGTGCGCTACGAATACGGCTCCGAAATTAAACAACCCCTTCTCGATCATCGATACGATGCAATTATCCAATAGGTAGGAATCAAAGTCGAACGATCAGCTGAATTAGATGCGTAACGACGTGAGCGCGGCTTGATCCCATCTCTAGTCAGCCCACGACACACCGTTGCATATACATATGTACGCAGCTGTTGCCCGCTTGCAAAGTTTTATGCACGCATTTATTTCAAGCGTTCAACATCTATGCGGCCTGGCCTACCGGCTCGGCGGTACCCTTAATGAATTCGCGGAAATCTCATTCCCCGAGAATTCTTCGCTGCACGCATAAGGCTGTACGCGAAACGAATCGTTCTCCGGCTCGTTGCGGCCAGCCGGAAATATTTCTGGAATCCGTGGAAAGTGGATGGCTTAAGGATAAGCGGGCTCGATCATCCCCCGATAGTAGATTCTCCCCTTTGTGCAGCGAGCCACTCCAGGTGTGTCAAACCATCGCGCAACGGTGCTGCCGATCAACTTTCAATTTCCGTTCGACGTTTGTAGATCCCGCTGCATTTTGCTGGATCGCGTTCGCGCTGCGTTAAATGCTTCGGATGCTGATGGAATGCTCGACGCTTTGGAAGCGTTCGCGCGAGGCGACAATCTATGGGTGCCTGAATGCACGGCGCAACGTATGGGTTTCGCGTAATTAAAGGTCGACGAAGGCCTTGTTCTTGGCGTAGTCGAGACTAACGGAAAGATAGAGGCATCGATATCTGATTCTTTACAAGCAACCCCTTTCGTGTGTCGAAAATATTGAAATTGGCATCGAAAAATTCGGTATCTTCCCCGCGGAACCACGGCCGGGAATGTGAAAGAAAGTGAAAAAGCCGACAAGAGAGCTATGCACGTGGGAGAAAGAGAAAAAGAGAGGCAAAACTGGCCGGATGACCTCGGTCGTGGAGTTGCAGTTGCAGTGCGACAGGTTCGCAGCTGCGGCCTGTCCCAGATGTCGAGGCTGACGTTGGCGTAGGTGTGAGAGATCTGTGTACACACGGCGCCGCGTTTCGTTCGAACGGGTCGGTCGATCTGTGTCACGGCGTCTTTCAGACGGTTTAAAAGTAAAAGTAATTGATAGACCGCGTCGACGACCGACAAGGATCATCCTCCGTTGCAACATCCACGGTGAATCTTTTACCGCGGCGGGATTACCAGAGTCGGATCAATGCTAATAAATCTTAGCGGCGCCTAAAATGCTGCCCGGCTGAATGTTCGAAAAATTCATCGCCCGATTAAAATCCAATCAATTACTCACGTGTGTAAAGCGTTCAACGTTACGAGCGGGAGGGATGCTCCGTGGCTGAACTTACCTGAAACAAAAAAAAGAAACAGAAGGTCAGAGATATGCTATTGGCATAGCAGCATCGAAACGTGTCGTTCACAATAATCGAGATAAAAAATGGGTCCCAGATGCGGCGAACCGCGAAGCTTCAGGTGCAGCAGGTGCGCATCTGCGACCTACTCTCTAAATCGATGGTAAGCACCGGTGACGTACGCGCAAAACTGCATCGAATCGCCAGCACGTGATGCGACCGTGTGCCCGCTGCACAAAACACACTTCGAGCAAAGCAAATTGCTTCCGATCAATTGCGCTCCTTCGTTTATGAAAAATAAATGCTCTCGAACGTTCGACTGACAAGATTATTGGCTCCAGTTCAATGAAAAATGTGAAGGATCATTTTGGAGTAAAGTGTGACGAGCCTGGGAGAAAGAGTAAGAGGGATAAAAAAAAATGGAATACAACGATGGCGATCGTGATAGTACCTCTATTTATAGAGCTGGTAGCGAGATTTGTCGGAGTAGAAAGATTAGGAGGATCGACCGACCGGATTTGAAACGCGAAGCTCCCAATTGAGCCACGTTAGCGGCGCCTTCCACCTAATTCTAGTGTCGAAACGACTGCCACCTACATTATTAATTGGAAAATAGCTCCAAGTGTCCTTCTACGAGCTAGTCGACCAATTTCGTTGGCCCCTCAATGGTTCGCAGCTCGGAGCACGTCTCAGCAATAGGATACTGCATTCAAACAATTCAACTAGGCGGCTGAAAGCTTTTACAACCCACAGTTCAGACAGCTCGATCATTATTTCCCCACGGCAACTTATCGAAGCTCAATAACCACGGCGCGTGTATACAAGTGCCCTCGGAAATAGGAATAATTAGCAGAAAAAGAGGGGAGACTTGGAAACGGGTGAAAAGTGGAGGCGGACGAGAGATGCAGAATCGCCCGGATGACCTCAGAGTCTCGAAGCTGCAGAGTGCATCAGGTACGCAGCTGCGGAATGTCCCATATTCCCATGGTGAACTCGGACGCTCGATAATCGAGATATCGAGCACGTAGGTGCGAGGCTGGAGCGTATAGACAACGCGGTCCCGGCTTCCACTCTCGTATTATACGCATTACACACACTTTGCTTGATGAAACAAATTGGTATGACCTGGTCTAGCCGCTGCTGCTACTTCTCATCGACACCCTCCAGCTAGCCATCCTCTCTCGTCCCTACCGTATCCCGTTCTTTCTTCGTTTCATTGAAGGAAGTCGTTTAAAAGAGCCGGCCGATTCTTCAGCTCGGGGGCAATTTCCGTGTAGCAACCGCCGCAACAGTTTCCTGCCGTTCTTCTTCTACTTTACTCCTCGCGGACAATTTCAATTGATTCGGACGACGGCGAGCCCCCGAAAAAAACTTGTACACGAACCGTGATCCAGAGCAAGCGGCAAGCGATCCCCAGATTCATCCGGCGGTCGCTCGGTGAAAAATCGACAGCGACACAGGCGACGAGGGAGGAGAGCTTGCCCCGGATAGAGGAAAGAAGGAGCTGCGTCAGAAGACGAAGCTGGCAGAGGTGGAAGAAGAGGGAAGCTCGACGGAGCAGGAAAAAGGGTTCGAAGGCAGTCGACGTTCGGCGCGCATAGTTCAAAGATAGAAGAGCGCAGCAGCACGTTGTATCGTCGGCCTGCATGTGCATCGGCGGTGCGCATGCACGAAGACACAGGCCGTACTGCCGCACCGCCATTGAGACCTGACCTACTTTGGGACACACAGTTCGCCGACATCGTGCTTCGTCCGAGTAAAAGCACCGAGCAAAGCACACTCGGTTTCGAGCGTGGGCGGCCACTCGTTCCCTCCTTTTTCCACTCCTCTGCCCCGTTCGGTTTCCTTTTTTGCTCCACTCTCGCGTTTTCGCGGCCCTCCCTCTCTCTCCCACTTTCTTTCCCCATTCTCACTTTTACCCCTGTACCTGTATCTTCCCTGTCCCCTTCACTCTGGCTGCTCGTCGCCACTCCCCGGTTCGCCTCCTCTTCGTCCTGCTCGATGGCTTCTTGCTGCACACTCTGACCGTGTCTCCGTTTCGCCCCTTTCCATCCCTGTATCCCTCCCTTGATCTCTACATCTCATTTTTGCTCTATACACGACCGTCTACCCCCTTGTTCGCTCTTTTTTCGTCGTCTTCCTTTTGCACCCTCGTCCCCTGCCTTTTTGTCTCCGTTCCACGCCCTCCCTATCGTTTTTCCCGTGCACTCCACCGCTCTCCACACCCCGACCTCTCTCCGCGAGATATAATGCACTCGTTTTCGGTGCAACCTGGCTGCACGTATGTATCGAGAGATTTCAAGTGCATTGGCCTAGATACGAAAGCGGCCCCGAGAACGGGGGCTTTGATACGAATTTTCCGGTAGAGGTGGATTTTCCCCCCGGATATCGGATGAAATTCCCCGGGAAAGGAGGACAGACGAGCGCAATAAAGACTGCTCGTCGCCGAAGTCGAACAATATTCCTCGATTGAATCCACTTCTCGCCTCCTAACGGAAGCGAATCACTTCATCCGCGTGGAGCTTGCGAATGAAACGCCGTTTCTTTTTTCCCCGAGCTGGAGAAGGGTTGGGAATGCGGGGGAAATAGGGCACGTGGAACCACGGAAAATTTCGCTTCGAGGAGCTCGATTTTCAGAACTCGTGGAACCGACTCGCGCGCAAATCGTTCCTCGTTTTTGTCGATGCATTCTCCGGAAACCTTGAGGGTACAGTCCTTGCGTTTTAGAAGGGAGGGAAATCCGAAGAGCCAAGAGGTAACGCGCGATCGTGAAAAGGAGAACGAAAATAGCGCAGTTCTAAGAAAGGTACATTATGGATTGTTCAAGGTAACTGTCCATTAGCTCCAGATGAACGGTTCAACTAATACGGTTAGGCAGAGAAGATAGAGACATGAGACGGTAGACGGGAAGAATGCACGAGCTGCCCGTAATAAGTTGAATTATCGATTATGATTGAGGTGGACATTTACGAACGTGCGAGCTAACCCCATAAAGATTTTCGACGCATAAACTCTTATCGGTGCACGCGCAACGACCGATAGTACGCGGGAGAGGAGGCTCCATGGGAAAAATAAAAAGAAGGGTGTCTCATTCGTCGCTCGATTCCGATTCCTCGTTGAGGTGTATCAAGCTTGGCCTTTCGTGGTGGATGTGTACACGGGAAAACGAGCTCGTCCCGCGAGGATGGTTACGCGCGAAGAAATATGATTATCGTCGAAACCGAGCGGAAACGAAAAGAAAAAAGACAGGGACGACGACCACAGGCAGGAAGATATTCAGCTGATTATCTCAACAACACCGCATACCGATGGATCCTTTCACCAATAATGTATTTGAGCATTGTCGCTTTATGGTTTAAAAGTAAAAAGAGAAATCGAGAGGGAAAGCAGCCGCGCGAATTCGAGCAATCAATTTGCATTAACGAAGAATTCGCGTTCTGAAATTCGGCGCTGGCCGCTTTCTCGTTGTTCCGGGTCTTCGATTCCGCCATCGAGAAACGTAAAATCGCTCGCGCTTCTTGCAGCGTCATCGTAAACGCGGATTTCAAACCTGTTTCGAAACGTTCTAACTTTGCCCGGCACTGAAATACATTTGCCCCGTCGCCACGTGAATTCTTCGTCTCTGAACTGCTCCAAATCCGAAAAGATTTATTCGCAAGCTCGTCGACGTTGAGACAATGAATCGCGGCGTGAAATACAAGTTCAGAGCTTTCCTTGTCAACCTAAACAAACTCGCGGATGCCTCGCGCGTTCCCCCCAGGAACGAATCCACAAATAATCCGTCCAGTATTCTATAAATTCACCTTGAAACGGTTATCCACCCTCTCTCCCGTGATTCAGATGCACACGCCCGATGCATCTCGCGTGTGCAACGCTATGCTGTCGGGAGCGACCGAGCTTTGCTAGCTTTGACGCAAACGTATCACCGATGCTGAGGAATAAGTCAGGCACGACGAGGGTTCTCGATTTCAAATATAGGTACTATAGGAAACCGAGGAAAGGCATTTTCCGGGAAACGCGGTGGCCGTCCGATAGTCTTAAAATTGACTTCGAAATGGAGCAACGCGGAGTTTCCATTCTTTCCGCTGTCTTTCTTATTATCTTCGATAATAAACTTTCCAAACGAACGGCACTCAATTCGCCCAGGTACTCCACTCTCTAGGGTAAGAAAAAAAATTCGGCTTCGACACTAGGGTCTATCAATCTCGGATTATTCCAGCTGCACGCGCCTCGATTCTCGGCCGAATCCCATTGAATTCTACGTCAATGGAATCGACGATCGATCGAGCCCGTGTTAACAGACGGTTCAATGGAAAACAGGAACGACTGGGTATTTTTAACGTGGAAGATCGGCGTGCACAGTGGTCGCGATTGACCGTGTCGGGTGCTGTGCGAGACGAGTGCACGTGTATCGGCCTCGCAAGCACAGGAATCGTTGCACCAGGGAGAGCTTGCAGCCTCGTCAACTAGGTCAACGTGACACCGCATCGCACTTGACGCACGTGCAAACATCTCGAAACGTTGCACGCATGTGCGGCTCCACTACGACGGTGGAAACTTCACCTGGATTTCGCCGTTGACGATCAATGACGTCTGGAAAACGTTCGTGCCCACTTTTCTGCGGCCTTCGTCAAACTTTTTGCGCGCGGGGTTGAACTCGCGAACTCGCGCGACGCTCCGTTTCAGACACCCCTGGCAAAATAAGTTTCTTCCTATCCAATTTTCAGATACTTTCGTCTGCCGCGTTACAGAGCTCGTGTCCAATTGGTAATGAAAATTCAGAATAATCTCGTAATGGAAATAGTCATTACCTTCTCTCGAAGTGTCCGTCGACGTGCAAGCGTATCCGGCGAACCGTGCACCATAAAGCACCAGAAACACTCGATATTCCGCGTCGCTCTCGCGCATTCTCGAAACAAACGTGTGCTCGTTGAGCCGTGCGCGTGGTCCCCGAAAAAAACGACGAGCAAAAGAGTCAAAAACGGGGAGCGAACCGAGTGAAAGTGCGAGCCGTCTCGAATTCGCGATTAGAGGGGCCGTGGAGGAGCGGCCTGGGACCGGGAGACGCGGCGTGCGCGATGCGAGGCCCCGAAAAAGGCGAA
This sequence comes from Nomada lathburiana, assembly GCA_963667235.1. Taxonomy (NCBI): domain Eukaryota; kingdom Metazoa; phylum Arthropoda; class Insecta; order Hymenoptera; family Apidae; genus Nomada; species Nomada lathburiana. The sequence continues at coordinate 10,438,949 of OY763909.1, forward strand.
TCACCTCTCGTCGAAAGTTGCTCTTCCGAACGAGTGTGTTGCGACTTGACGAGGGAGAGAGACGGGACGGAGGAGGATCGCGTACGAAATAACAGGCTGCTCGGGCTGTGCAAATGTTTGCGAAATGACGTCAAAACTCGCCAGGTTCGCCGATTACTCGCGCGCGCGGTCGCTGAACGCAACGAGGAATACACGCGGAGACAAAGAGGTAATCGGGGCCGAGTACAGATCGGTGAACACCGAAAAAATTGCCGGGCCAGATGTTTCAAGCTGGTTATATTTTAATTGCAAAGATACCGGGCACAGCTGAAGTATTGGCTCAACGGTCGATGCGAACACTTCCGTGGAAAATCTGCAGGAATTGTAACAATTACACTCTGCACCGCCTCGAGAGCTTTATGCAACGGAGAACCCATTAACGACCCGAGGCAAATATACAAGGGAACCTTGTGGCAAAAAAAAGAAAAAAAAAAGGAAAAAGGAAAGTAAGATACGTTCGGAGAATCTGTCCGCGGAAAGATGAACAGACGGATGAGGAGGAACGAAGTTGGACGCGCTCAGAAATAATGCACAGCCACAGAGTAGGAAAGAAATACGCGAGAGATATGCCGAGTTTTACCTGACTGCGATGAACACGGTTGCATTTCCACCCCTATTCATTCGCACGGCAGTGGTGGCTGCTGTGACCCACTTCCGTCTCCGGGAATAAACGGAACGCCACCCACGCACAGGTCCTCTTCGAGTTTCATTCGAGCACAGCGACCATTGACGTGCCGCGTCGCTGTTTCAACGAGGAATAGCGTTGCCGAGTTACTCGTTATTCCCCACAAGGAGAATCTCGACGGTATGATTGCGGATCATAAAATATATATACAATCCTTCGCAGTCCGCCAGCTAGTGGAACTTTTAGAATGTATTTCTGGCGTCAACTTCCGTTCGGGAAACCGTAGGGGAACTTGCTCGATGTCTGTAGACTATTTATGGCACGAATGATTGATCTGAATTTAATTAGTAACCGAAGCAAATATGCATATCCATATGTCCCAAAAAGCAGGTCGAATACGGAATGAAAATTTGGGAATACCAACAGTCTGACAATTGGAAAGCTGTGCTCGATTTCGAAAGCACTATCGATAACCGGAACATTCCGAGGAGTTTAAAGCAAATATCGTGCATGCCAAGCATCGCGCAGGGTAGAGGAGGAAAGCGACCCTCGAAAAGCACGGTAAAAGCAGAAAGTGGAACGGCGGTCGGATTGAAAGCCTCGTTCGGAACCTAACAGACGTTTATGAGACACTGGAATTCTCAAAGAACGACCGGCATCTCGTACTTCGTCGTCCGACCACGATATTGACCAGCCGTAGCCACCTAAGCGATCGTAGAAAAATCGGACGAATTAATAAGGAAATCTGTTGCGAATAAATTGGGGGGGGGGGGGGGGGGGGGGGAAATGGCCGAGGTCTCCGCGGAACAAACCGGTAATAACACGCTCCACAATCGTTCTAAATTTGCGATTGAACGATCTATTAACCAGCCGCAACAATTTTTCGTTCGCCAAGCCCTGCCGCGAAAATTTCGGTTCCCCGAGCACGCATCCTAAACGATCCTGGAACGTCGCGTCGCGTCGATCCATGGCCGAATCGGCTGAGTTTGCCGGATGCCTGAACCTGTCTCCTCCGCCGGCACGCACGCCGCTTCATCGAGGCTCTGTCACGCGTGGAAGTCGTTTACCCCTTGGAGTTATTTGGCCCCTTCGTCGCGAGCAATGCTCCGACCAGCACGCTCCAACCGGACGGCCAAGAGTGACACAATACGGGGACTGGGACGGGAAACTGACAGCATCGGAGCGAAAGAGAAATCGACTGTTTATTGCGCGACAAGTCAAGCCAGATTGGAGAAGAAGTCGCGGGGGAAGGATAGAAATTTGTCAGCGAACGGAAAGAATATCTTTCCCCCGATCAGGGTATCGGGTGCTCCGCTCCTTTCCCCTTTTTTCTTGTTCGCCAATTTTTGCCAATTAGGCGAGAGCGACACGGCGCAGCTTTGAAAGTTCTCTCGGTGCGAGCTATGCTAATTCTGGCTACTTTTCCAACAAATGTTCGGTCGACGTTGCTTGGGAATTGACGGAGAGAAGAGAAAGGTCTGCAAGGTGGGTGAATCTGCAGGGGGAAAAGAAAGAAAAAGAAGCGAATCGAAGGAACAGTGATAAAAAAACCGACAGAGACAGGGAGACACGGGAAAAGAGATGGAGAACCGATGTGAAGATGCGACACACGTGCCAGGGACACGCGTGCGTGTGTAGACAGAGGGAGAGAGAGAGAGAGAGAAGCAGGAACAAGTGGAGGGGAGACGAGCAACACTTGTGGTAGAGGGAAGGTGAAAAGACATTGGAAGTGAAGAAGAAAATGGGGCAAGAAGAGAGAAACGTGTCCCGAGACGTGGAACAAAAAAATATGGAGAAGCAGGAAAATGCAGGAAAAAGCAGAAAATGTGGAACGAAAAATAGAAAGAAGGGTAAAAGCAGAAGTAGAAAAATGGAATCGAAGGACGGAAAAAGATATCGTCAATTCGTTTTATCTTTAACACAGAGTCTATCGCGAGTACATACATACGTTGTGCTTACAAGAGCACATAGCCACGCGATTTTAGCCGTTCTACTCTCCCTCCTACGGTTATTTCATGCGGGTCCTCCCTTTCTGCTGCCGAAAACGACGTCGAGACCTTCGTATGGCAACTCGCCCGCCGATGGCGACTCCGAAACGTATTCCGCATACGTAAACCCGTGACTCCTCTCTCGAAGAGTGACGAATCGCGAAATTTCGTAGAACCTTCCATCCTTTGGCCAAACGAAAAACCTTTAGGTGCGCCCATAGCCGATAGATTCCATTCGAAACGAACTTGCACACGGTGCGACTCACTTTTCACGAATAAAAATAATTGCAGACTGGAACGAGGATAGTGTATGTTGAGCTCAAGTGTTATAGTTGAACTTTAAGATACAATTATCTCGCAGAGGAAGCACTAGAGCGTTTGGTGCAGTTTCCACCCTACAGGGAAGACGATGTATTTTCAGCATGGAGGTTCCATTAGAACGTGAACTTTGTTGCTCGAACATTTGCCCGGTCCTATTTCTTAGAGGAAACTTCTATTTAAACGCGTAGGATGAATTCACGCGGGAACTCTTTCGTGATACACGTGCTTGAACGGTGAAATTGCGTGGGGTTTTAAGGAGAAATTTTTTCGAAAAATATCGTACGGCTTCTTTTTTTCATCTTTCTAACGATTGTTAAGTGGCTTGCCTTTCAACGCATATGATACAAGAGTTTTCGGGAGCACCTTTTTCCGCAAGATGTGACGAATGTGCAAGACTGTACGAAAATACATGACCTACCAGTTGGAAGGAGACAAATTTTCGCATCGTATAAATATCACGGAAATGCAGTCGTTGAATTGTTCCTCGCAGACAATTTGGAATCGAAGCGACGTCGACAGAATTTTCCGCCAATCTCGTCGAAACTTTGAAACTCTAGAGATATCCCGTCAATCAGTCGACATTATGCTGGCTGAAAAGGGAGGGTAATAAATAACTTGGAAAGACCGTCACGCCAACGGAATACCAACATTTCTCGACTCTATTTTAAAGTTGTTTCATTTTTCAATTTTCCGTCCACCGATTCTTAGAAATTTTACGTTATTTTCGTAACGAGTGTTCGCGCGTCGCTTCAACCGCGCTCTCCTTAGCGTATAATCGAAGGGTTTTCCACGTCATACAGATAAGTGGCTAAATCAAAAGTATTTAACTTGTCCGCGTTTATAAGCGTGTCGTCGGGCTGTTCCGACCATGGCCTTAATCGCAATGTGTACCGATATGCACACCCCATACACATCACCTTTTACTGCTGCATTCCGAGCAGCGTAAACTGGCGACGTTATCGCGCGAGTGCCTCGACGTTACGTACTTTCCTTAACAAACCTGGTTAATAATAAAATAGATTCCATCGAAGCTCGCATTGACAGGCCTTTAAATCTATCTATCGCAGCCCGCCATGTCGTTCTTATCGTACTAGCTATAATTCTCGTGGCGATACTAATAATGTTTCCACGATTTCCACCCGGCCATCGGGCAAATTAGGCCACGATTAAATTGCCATCGATGGCGACGAAAGCAGCAAATGATTTATCCTGTTTAATAGCCGGGAGTTAAAGGTCTCGGTGGAAGGAAAATCGCGGGTGCAAAAGACGCGCTTGAACTTAGCCAGTCGCCGGTCCACGAGGTCGCCGGATCAATCGGCGAAGAGGAAAACAAGAATCGACGGCTAGCTCCACTTCGCATCACTGAACGAGCCTTATCGTCGCGCGATGAAATAAGAAAATTTCCACTCGAGTTCATAATCCACGGAAGATTACGGCCGGTGGCAACTGAAATGTTGCCGGCGATTTTTAATCGTGTTTCAAAGGGCCGTCCCGAAAGGAAGAAAAGGTAATTGCGATTGTAATTGCTGCGACCATTTCACGCGGACCAAGCATTGAAAGAGTCGAGACAGATCGGCCGCTATTACGACACGAGCATCTAATTATTTGTCGATTGGCGACATCGCGACGCAATAAAAATAACCAGGGATTGAAAAAAGGGTCCAACTTTAGTCTGGGTCGGTGATCGGCAGATGGGTCAAGAAATTCGAAAGACAATTGAGACTGCCCGCCTCGATTCAACGTGAACGGTTCGCCAATTTTTGTCATCAATTCGGACAGTTTTGTTTTTAAAGGCCAGACCGCGATAGAGCTTGTCGCGTACTACTTTTTTTTTTTCTAATTAAATTCTACAACTATTTGACAAATACTTCTGCCTTCCTGCACGATTCGTTCCGCGCCGAGAGACAGTGAACGATTAATAACGATGTCAAGCCGAAGGCAATTGAACGTCTGCGCTAAAAAAATATTGACCCAAATCGGGCGGGCATCGATTCACGAGACGCAGCCCTATCGTGCAATGCACTTCCACCGCCGCTCCACTGTTCCCAGAGCGGAATAATCGTCGAGATAACGAGCACTTTAAACACGTCCATTTTTTACACCTACAAACTGATTGCACTGATAAGATAAAGCGATTCTGCAACATCGATCGTGCCGATGCGATGGAGCGATGGAGCGATGTCGCGAACCCAGCAAACCCGCCGTTAGTCATGAAACCTTCGTTTTCCCTTTTTCAATCCGTTATCTTTCACTTGGTCGATACCGAGTTCATCACCTTCGCGGGGAACAAAGGAATCTACAGGATATTTCGAGATCGTTTTATAATACAAAATGCGGCGTGGGAATGAAACGCAAGCCACTGTCATATGTAACGCGTATGCGTTCGATCGTACCAAGCGAAGATGAGGATATGAAGATGCCTGTGCTAACTCCAAGCCGCAGAGCAACCTGACCACAGAAAAACACTGGGAAAACGTGAAAACGAAACCGATACGGCCATTCCCGATCGCTTCAGCAGAAGCAGCCCGGCTGAGAATTGTCACGGGGCTAGATGTTCCTCTATTGCTATGAAGATACAATTCAACCAACGCGGTCCCAGATGAATCGAGAGAAAAGCTACGCCAGGAACGTAGAGAAGGTTGCAAGCGAAAAGTTTAAAGCTCGAATACAAAAAGCTTCGAGTTGGAGCCGCATTGAAAAACGGCGATCCATGGCGGTTCATGGTTGCAGTATCCAGAACACCATGCACCACCGACACATTAGGCGGTCGTTTAGATAACACTAGAGCAAGTTGCTAGAGCAACGACCATCAAGGTAGTTAGCGTGGACAGAGACGTGACGTTGCCCGTTGCCTGTCGGAGCACTTTCATTGCTGTTATACAACCGCGGATCGAGCGACCGACCGCTGAAAGGAGAAATGGGAACACGCAGAGGTTCTCATGCAAACCAGCCAGAACCCGATCGATCGTCTCTCCGGGCAGGGAAGTGTTCCTGTTTGGATTTCTGGACGCTCCAATTTGCGAGGACGACAGCTCGATCGTTCGGCGGAATCGGCTTCCAAACAATCGCGACTCCATTCGAGCCTGCACGAATTTCCGATACCGAGAGGAAAATTAGCGGTCCTCGTGAACCTTTCCGGTACGATCTGTAGCAGAATTAGGTGCAGAAATGAAGTCCGAAAGCGCCCGGGCAGCTTAATAATACTGGGAAAGCTGCGACGAATGAAGTATTAGACGCCGCTTGAAATTGGAGCAGAATTTTCTTGCACAAGAAAGAGTTCAAGATACTAGGTCAATAGCAGAATTCACGGGGCTCGTTTATCGCGAAATTAAAGCTCAGCAAACAGATAAACGAACGGCACAGTGCTCGCGCGGCACAATGTTACGTTACGAAAGAACGAATCGGTAGTTAAACGGCGACGTTCGTGCAAACGTTTCGCACGTGGAATCGTAAGGTCGACGACTACGTTTCGTTCCGTTGGAAACACGTGTACTCTTGGTGCCACGTGGAGGATCATCGACCGCTAATTTTAGAACGGTAAAGGAACCCTTAAATTCTGTGCGTTCCTCCCGAACATACCAGAACATCCCGGGCAATAAAACATGCTTTTCCCTTTTAGAAAACAAATATCGCGATTGGAAAGACAGCCAATGCGCCAACAGATAGGGCCAGCAACGATTGAGCACCGTGCACAAGAGCAGAACGAAGGTGAGTTTTGTCTCGCGGTGTTCTACCCAAGGCTTCGTGTAATCTCGGTCGCGGAGAAAGTGGAAAAGTGTATCACTGACTTCATTCCCTACATACACGCCGCCTCGAAGCGTTCTTTAGCGTTTTGCAGGCTTCGAGGATTTACGCCATTTTTCCCAAAGACATTATCGAATCTTCAAACTGTCTATCCCCACGCCCAGCGGATCGCCGCACCATTTAAACGGCATTCACTTAGGCGAACAGAAAAAGAGAATCCTCCAACGAGATCGGTATTTTTAAAAGATATTCCTATACGACAAGGTGTTCGTCGATAACGAATGCAGCAACAGTATTGCAGCATGCACGTTCACCTATTTTCAGAACTCGGTCTAATATTAATCTCGACGATACCAACCACCAGAATCGATATCTCCGCGGCTGAACTGGGTCAAACAGTTGCGCGCATTCTGACATTATTCTTAATATCGCAAAATCCACCTCCATCCCAGCGGATGTCTCGTATAGAAGGCGTCTCGATTCGTTCAAGATGCTTCTGCGATATCAGAAAATTCAATCAGAATTCGATCTACGATCCTTTAAGCCTTTTACAAATTGTTTCCACTCAATATCCACAATCCAAGTATGTACCTCGATTTCTCACTTTTATCGAGTGAATTGAAATCTTAGCCAGGCGTCAATTACCACCTTCTACAGGTATCATCGTAAGAACGTGTATACACGCGTTACCGTATCGCAGATAGGAAAAGTCAAGGCGAAAAGGAACGGTGTATCGTTAAAATGACTAAGAACTCTCGTTGCTTCGTTTACGAGCAGCGTCGAGAAACAGGAGATAAATTCGCGGCTAGTATTCGTTATTCCCTATGTACCGTCTTTCCCAGCACGAGATCTTTAATTCCCATTCATAATAGCGAACAATGTTGCACCGCGGACCGTTGATCTGCCACTAGATCCAAGCATCGGTTGATTTATGCACTTTTCGTCGCGTCCATGAGCTATTCGTAAAGGATCTTTTGTTCTCGAAATTGCACGACCCAGGGGATCGTGAAATCCCATTCATTCGGATAAAATAATCCCCAGTTGCATTCAGCAATATCGTTAAAATGTCTCCAAGTGGGAAAATTCTATTACGCTGCGCAGAGAAATTTTCTACGAGTGTAATTGCTATTAGTACGGGGCCTAAGACACGAGCTACGTGGCACCCTTTAATGTCACCAGAATACTTTATGAAGAAGAGTCCACGTAACTCTACTCTATAATGCTGCGCACCATGCAATGCCATTTAAATCAATTGCACCGTATAGCAATTACCGTTCAAGAGTGTGGGGATCAGATCTTTCTGCATTTCGAATCGTAACTTGCATATGTACTCCGAATGCACTACTACCGCGGTACAATTTTCTTGCCCTTAACATTTAAAATCTTGTACTCCGTTCCAGGCAGCCGTATACAAAATTCGATACTTTTAGAGCTGCTCTTTTTACCGTACACTGTAATCCAATTTATTCCGCAACGTTTCTGTGTTCTTTTCAAGCATTGAAATTATTTTAGGGGCAAATTAAATCCAGCAAATGCTTAAGCTTCTCTGATCCTCTTAAGGGTATAATGCGCAGCCCTCGTAACCTGGGATAATTGATTTTTTAGTTTCAACGCATCCTCCGTCTTCGCAGCATCCCTTCGCTCCTGTCTCCATCAAGCTCAATAATATCTTCAAATTTTCTGCCACAAAGTTTAACAAGTAAACTGAAACTGTGGCGAGCGAAAGCTCTTCATTCGAATTCTAGATACGTGCAACGCAGCAACCTCGTCAATTTTCACTCGCAGAGAGCCAACTACGTACCAGCTGAATTACGGTGCACCGCGGTTGATAGAATGTCGTTTACAGTAGTTGCACGTTTTCCATCACCATTAAACGGTGTCATCATGTTGCTCGCATAACTACAACGTGTTCCTTTTCATATTCTGTCGTGTGGCGTGCACGACGCCAATGAACAAAATATTATTAAACGATTCCTCGCCTTCGTAGGAAAAATCTAATTATCCTGTAGCGTGATTTGCCATTGAAAAAAGACAAATTCAATCGATCAATTTATCACAGCCTCCCAATGAGAAAACAATCATACAGTCCATAGTACTTGAATTTGAATCCATTCCCATTGACAGACCCCTGTCAAAGTTCATTCGATTTCAATTGCAAGATTACCCCGACGAAATGGACACGCGGCTGCAGTAGAGCAAAATGCATCGTGCTGCGAGTGCATCGATGCATATCCTGCAGCTTCATCCTCGGGAACAGTCAGTTACATATTTTTCTTTGAAAGCCGAGGCAGGCGAACGCATCGCGTTCTCGAGGCCACGGGTCGAGCAAGATAAGATATAATTATTCGTGTCGCAAAAATGGCTGAATCCAATCCGCCCCTCCGCCGCCCATGTGCGTTTTCTTTTTACGTATTTCCTTTACTTCTGACTGCTCCTGACGGTGTACCATATTTACGGGGTCTCGCGATGTTCTTTAAGGGTTCCAATTTGAAACTAATTTGCAAGAATTTATTTTTAAATGCTTGGAAAAGAAGTCCTATTGGCAATCGTGCGCCAGTTGAGCGTCAGGACAAGAAGAAAACGGCTACGGTCAGACGAGCTCCAAAAAATTGGAGTTCCTCTGATAAAATGTCACAGGACACGGCATTGGCAAACAGAGTGGTCATTGTTGAATGCATGCATTAACGGAAGATGCGTCGACGGTTACCATCGAGGGGGGGTGCTGCTCGACTATTTTGTCCATTACGAAGCTAGGCCTGCTATTCTCCCGACACGATTGCCGCGTGCTCGGCCACTATCCGTTTCAAAGGTGTTATAAATAACCACTTAACCCTGCGTGCATCCGTGATTACGATCACGGAAGATAGCACGAGTGCATCGCCGTCACGTTGCATCCAGTCGACGCATCGCGAGAGACCTTTGCTTCCTCGAGACACCTACTCTACCGCCTTTCCTTTTCTCTATATCACCACTAAACACCTTTTCCATTGCCTGCATTCTCCGTTGCACAAAAGAGAACGTAGCAGGTCAGCGCAAAAACTGGCGTTTGTTAGTTTAGGAACGGACCATGGACCGGTCCAGCGCATGTGGTTAAATGAAACATCATCTGTGGCGAAGTGACAATGAACACAGCTGTAATTACCGGGGCCGTAATTAACCAGTCAGGCGAACGTCTCGACGTCTCGACGGCTCGAAGCTGCCAGTTTTTGACACGCTGCGCGTTCCCGGCGGTCCCGGGCGCGTTAAAGCGTGTTGCATCATTAGTCACGATGAAAGCGTGGTCCGGGACGAAACGCTCGCAGCAGCAAACCGAAATCAGTGTCCCTTCGGGTTATCAGCTCATTGGGAGAGGCCGCGCTTAAAACCGCCGTCACAGTTTTTGCTCGTTGCCCGTCTTGCGAGGGAGACCGGTTTCGTAAGCGTGCACTTCAAGAGCGCACATAAAACACGAGAAAACGCCCCTCCCTCGCATGAAAAACAATGTATAATTTTGAGATTTACGAACGACGATATCTGGCCCGGGGAAGGAGGCGAGGAACCCGTGGCCACGGTGACTAACTCCGTTTACAATTTATAATCCGTGCATTACGACCGATTACATCGGGGCCCGTGGCCAACTGAATCTCAATAATTGCATTCTGAATCTGTAACGGCCGCCCAGCCTGTAACAGTAAGCCGCAACGCGTAAAGAGCTGCGCAAAAAGTTCTCCTTCCTAGGAGGAAGCACTAATTTTCCCGTGATCGTTTGTATGTTTCGTTCCAACTTTTCCACGCTTTCCTTTCCTTTCCCTGCCTCCAACGTCTCCTCTTTCTTCGTTACTGTCCGCGCTCCAATCGGTGTTTCCACCGGCAACCTACGGATTACGCCGCGAATTCACACCGCATACAAAATCCACCGGAGGAGCAATAATAAAAAGCAAACGTATGCAGGCCGACGCAGTTATTTAGCTAATGACGTCCGAGAAGGCAGGGAGCGAGGCTCTTAAGAACCTGCCACAACGAGACGAGCGAAAATTCGCCGCGTGGCCACCGCCACGTCGAAATCGTGGGAATGCGTGGCCCAACATCGGGGCGGATTTTGCGTGCACCAGCGTCGTTCAACGTGTTTCGTCGATTTTCGGCTGAGAACGCACGCTATTTTTATGCCAGCCACCGGATGATCGCTTCTCGATGTAGCTCCCGTTGGTCCTTTGCAGATTCATTTCGGCAAAATTAGCTCCAACATTTTAGAAAATTGTATCTTTTTTAGCCACGTATTGTTTCTGTTCGTAGGCTAGTTCGGCATTGATTTCTTGGCGTTCCACCTGTGCAAGTCCGTGATACAATTCGACAGGTGTATAATCTCGTTGTGATTAATTTCCAATGACGAGCCTTTCCATCGCATCGTGTGAAAGCCGCTTAACCAAAGAGCAGGAAGGGGGCTACGGAAAGAAGCGGCTCGATTTTATGGGGGCTCATTATCAGCTTTACTCGTTCTCCACCTCAATTTTGTCTTATTGTTGACCGTTCAAAACGGAGCCGGGGTTTCGTCGGTATTTTTTTCGACGATAAATTTCGCGTTGAAATCGACGCAATCGGCACGATAATATTCACGAATCTCGATACCGCTGGCGATAGGTAAGCTGTAATTTTTTGTACACTTTACGAGTGACTCGTTAACTTCGGAATTGAGAATGTAGAAAGCGAAGGCACGATCATTGCGGTGAATTGTTTTTAAGAACGGGGGCCGGTTAATGAAATGTATCAAAAAGAAACGATCGACTAATTGACGCGTATTATATGGGCCTGCCACGTGTTACTTAACTGTCTAATTAGAGTTCGCTTGTGACGAAAAGAGAGCTCGGGTCACAGCTGCGTCCCATAAAAAAGGAAAGGGCTAGGGATGGATATCATCTCCGTCGTCGGGGAACAATAACCATCGTTGGAAAAAATTAAATACCGCACCCGGTAGAATGACTGCGATGGCTAATAAAATATGATAATTGAACGTGGAATCTATCAAACCTTATGAAAAGGCAGCAGAGCGCTATGCGATAAAGTGTACAGAGTCGAGCAAAGTAAAAGTTAAAAGCGATCGAGTCGACGTTCAATAATCGAAATTCCCGTGTTCCAGGTCGCGTGACTATGCAAATCACTCACGGCGACCGGCAGTGACAGTGTAATAATGACTGTTACCACTTACTACACGATGATGTTTACGCGGCACGCTCGCGATCATCGATCACACGCGGTCTTCAAATTGAATAAAACACATCTTCGCCCATCGCGGTCGGATTGATGATTCGCCGCGGAAATTAAAAAAAAGTCGATGGTCTACGGCGACCCACGATTACCTGTGCCGCGTGATTAATGCGGCATTTTGCGTTTATTATTACGCACGCCAGTTTTTCCGCATCGTGACTCGCGGGCTAGTCTGCAGGTACGCTCATAGCAGCTACACCGAACACGAAGCATGTTGTGATCCTTTTGTGTTACGCACAAAAGAATTCTTCGCGTTTCTATCTGGTTCTTTCCTTATTTTTTTTTTTTTTTTTAATAAGGGAAGGTGGGTACAGGCTTGTTCAATAGACGGAACAGTGATACAACACTGGTCTCGTGTTAGAACGAAAATCTTTTTACACCACCTTGATTAACTGTAGAGCATAAAAAGGAAACAGGTTTATTCTACAAGTCTTTTCAAAAGCAACAAGGTACGAACCGTGTTGCCCTTCCTTGCAGGCGTTACAGTATTAATATTAATCTTGCAGTATCACGGTGACAAATGCGAAATACAAAATTGCAAATAAATCTTGCATACCCCATCGATGCCGTGTGGAAGCAAAGTAGAAACTCAAAAAAGTGGAAAATGGAGGAGCTTAGGATACATGGAAGGTTGCAGGAAAGTTGTGGCGGACAGAGAGGATTGGTTTTGCAAGTTTTTTTGCGGTCGAAAGTGAACGCGCGCGAGGCAAATCCGGCGCGCAGTTTTTGCACGGTTTATTGCGATTTAAAGTCGATTTACGTGCGGCCACCGCGTCGTTCAGCTTTGATCATCGACAGCCAAAAAAAGTTAACGATCAATGATCACGTGGAATCGGCCAGACTCGTCTCCAGTTTCCCAGCTGCGAAACTTATGGAGCACACTGTGCAACCGCTTTTGGATTTTTCTGACTCCGTAATCGTTTTTTTCTCCGGTGCGCTACTGTGATAAAATATGCCGCGTCGTGCCAAGAAGAAAGGGATATATTTTCGCTCCCGACGAGGGTGATTGACGCATCGATTAAATCTCTGGCCTACCCCGACCTGCATAACTGTATCTTCGTTCTTGCAATCTCCGCGAGGAAAGGGCAAACCGTCCGAGGAAACGGGTGTGTCCACGACTTCTTTAAATTACTGATAAATCGTCCACGATAATTGCCAAATGATCAACGACCGACAAACATGGAAGAACGAATGAATATTCATCGGTCCACTTCGAACTTTAGGTTCACGCGATGGACCTATGCCCAGGTGCCTAACGGTACCTGTCCTCCTGCTGGCTGACAACGAGCATCGTGGCAGCCCACCTCGAAGCTCGCCGAAGATGCAACTTTGTGTGAAGGTGACTCAGATGCATCTCTGCGCGAAAGTGGAAAGACTGGATGGTGGTGCATTTCACGCGTGCACTCCCTCACCTGTTGCGCTACGTGCATCATTGATAGAGTGACTGATTTGCTTTAGGCACTGATAGAGAGAATCCAAGTGCAGCATTCCCTTTATTAGAACTTTCTTTCAAGACAGAGTTACGACTTGAATGTACAATATTGTGCGAAGGTTGATAAGCCATCCAGCTTAAGGTAATTATTTGCCGAGCTTTAGCAATCGCAAAGATCACGGGCATGGTTAAGAAGAGAATTATCACAGAAGTTGTACAAAACCACGCTTTGTATCTTATCTCCGACAAGCGTGCAAACAATAATTTCATTTGCATGTCGCGTATTACATAAATATCTCTGCCATGTATTAAGACAAGCGGGTTACGGAGCATAGAAATAATCTCCGTCGCATCGCGACAGGAGAATCCAGCTTTTTCCTTCATAAAGAACGTCACTTTTGTGCTCGGCTGTCTCGTCCGCTTGGCCACGTTCTCAAAGCTTTTTGCGTCCTGCAATCTTGCTTTTTATTCTCTTTTAGCCCTCCACATCCTAGCAATAAACTTCTCTAATGTCACATCGTAAAGTAAAAAGGAAACAGGGGGAGGCGGTACGGGCCGAGAAAAATTATTTCAGCAACGAATTAAAAGGGTTTATCAAGTCGGAGCACTTGTTTTGAGCGTGCCGCGAGAGCTTTCATTATTCGTGGCGCTACGTTTATAAACGGATCGCAGTTTGAAGATAATACACACCTGAGTGTCGAAACTCGATTTCCCTTGCTAGGACGAAGAAGAGTGTGAAGAAACGTTGATGTTACTTCAACATCGGGCATAACGAACCGAGAACGATGAATCTCCTATCGTATTAAACAAATAGCACCGAGGAATGGGGTGTGAAACGTGGTACGTATTTCATATTGTAGAACGGAGTCGTGATACACGTGCCAGGACAGGCACCATGCGGCTCAACGGAAATTGTGTACAAATAGTAGTAACATTCCCTCCCAATTCACATACACTTGCATACGCTATCTCAGCTTGTGGATATCACGCTTTCCGCGGTCGCGATTGCACGAAAAGCCATCAGTACTTTTGGTCAAACATTGATGTTTTAGCAAACGGCGACCGCTTCTAAACGAACCTGATTGTTCGTAGTAAGCAGCAGACGCGCGCAACGAACCTATCACAGTTGCCCCCGCAAAAGAAATATGTATCTCTTGATAATCATCAGCAACCCCCTACAGTACACTACAATTATCCACTCTATGACTAATCGATTGACAAAACGACAAGAGGTAATGGATTCTGACCCTCTTCTGCCTGGGCGCCAAACGGGCTGGGTTGAATTTATCAGCGATCTTTAGTGACGAAGAGGGTTAAAATGCCCTGCACCGTGGAGGGATGATCGAAACGCGGTGGTCAAAAGGCGTCAACGTCCAGCAAAAGACGCGTCGGTGCTTATGGTCATGGCACAGATACGTCGTAGGTCAAGAGATCGCGGTGCGCTTTTGCAAAAAGGCAAAAAGTCGAAACATACCTGTCATACACGCTGCTCTTCCTCTCCTTCTCTCGCTCTTGGATTCTCTCCCGCGTTCTCTCTTTCTCTCTTTCTCTCTCCCTGTTTGGTCAGGGCCATGCGTCATCGGCGCAGAATCGCTGCGCTTTGGAGGAACGTGGTGGACGCGCCGAAGAAAGAGCGTAGCAGGGCCAGCGAAGGCAGACAGCAGCGAGCAGCACCGTGCGCCGAGATATTTGGCAAGCTCGAAAATAGCAACAGCGTTGTCCTCTATGGTGTGTGCTCTCTGCCTCTCGTTTTCTTCTTCTTCTGCTTCGTCTTCTTCTTCTTCTTGGTCCGCGCGCCACTGGCAGCCTCACACCGCCCGGTAGCTCGTTCGGCCGCTCCACCAGTTGGCACTTTTATATAGCATGCGCTCGCTGCCGCTTGTCACTTGACCGCTTTCCGCTCTTCTCTCACTCGGTCACCAGCTGCAAGTATCTCCGGATGCAGCGAGCACCACTCGCGACGCGATTACCACGTCGATATCGCAACAATTCCACCATGAGACAACCCCGAGAAACGAATCCCTTTCGAGCGTTCCTATTCACCCCGAAGACCTCGGATGCTCGTTCACCTCTGCCTTTCGCTTTTCACCCTCGACACGGACAACGTCTCGGAGAATTCGCAACGCTACGAGCTCATCGACTTTCCCTCGAGAGCTTCGTGGAAGTATCCTACCTGGCCGAACCCCCACGAACAGATCGTTCCATCGTCGTTCCCTTCGGGGAGCCTTCACCCTTTTCCGTTCCGCGCTACCACCGATTATCCGTAAACACTGTCATGTCTCTGTAAACGGACGACAGTCGTCGTAAACGCACGAACACCAAGGAATCGGTCTACCTGTCGTCGTCGTTGCACCCAAATTATCCGTCCCCGGTGCTCCGTTTTGAAGCCGCGCCGATACACCTAGCTCCCGTGTATCTTCCACTTGCTGTTTCGATACGTCGACCTCTCGTTCCTCGGTTGCACGTGCACGCGGCTTTTCAACGCAGGTATCCCGGCGAACAGGGATAAATATAAACGACGAGATGCTCCGGGTTTCGCGGTTCGCGCGCGACTGACCGAGGGTGAGAGTCGTTATTGGGAGCAGAGCGCCGGTGAAGTCTGTTCGCCTCGGCTACCACCTCTCTTTCCAGCTCCTGCCTGGCCTGCTCCGTCTCTTGCTCTCGCATTGCACTCGCCCTCTGAATACCCTTCTGCCCCCGACGCCACCCCCACCACCACTGCCGCCACCTCCACCGCCACCTTCGCCAATCGCTTTTCCTTCTCTCTCCTTCTCCTCTTTTTCGCGTCTCCGGCTCTTTCCTTCCGCCAACTACCTCTATCTCGTACAGTTCAATGCGTCACGTCACGGAGGAACGTGTCACTCTCTCGCAGCCCTCGTACTCTCTCGCTTGCTTCCACGCGTTCACTCTCGGCTCCCGTTCGAGACGTGGAGCAGGCGCGAAACGAACGAAACCGAAACTTAAGCTTGGCTGTCGCCTCCTCCGACTCTTCTTCTTCTTCTTCTTCTTCTTCTTCTTCTTCCTCCTCCTCCTCCTCCTCCTCTTCTTCTTCCTCGTCTTCTGCTTTTCTCTCGACGGTTGCCTTCTTCTCCGTCCTCACCCCAGCGGTACTTTCTTTCTATCTCCCTTTGCCTTTTCCCCCGACCATGTCCTCCTCGTCGACCAGCAAAGGCTCGCTCGCGGAGAAACGCCCAGCTACGTAGACCTCGTTCGTACCGAAGACACTGTCCGAAACTGGTTGGAGAGATGGCCCGCCACTCGTTTCGGCATCGCAATCAAGTGGCCCCAGACTGCTGTTCCACACGGCCACCCATCCCCTCTGCGATCATCGTTCTCACCCTACTTACCCACCCTTCTTTCTGCGTTCCGGACGAATCTCGGACGAGGGAATGAGTCCCTGATGCGCGTTTACTCAGAGATCGAGATCCGAATCCTGGCAGCTGCTCGATCGCTCCTCTGATCCTGCCCATTTTCAATGGGTGCCACGGAGTGCTCCGTTTTTGCGCGGCTGCTTAAATGTTTTGCCCTCGAAAACGTATCGCGCGGACTGTTTTAACGGAACGACAGGACTATGCAGACCCCGGCATACACATCGGTTCGCCGCAAAAAACCGGAGAATTCGAGTGAAAGTGGCGCGGAGTGGTAATGCTGATCATAGCATCGCGTCGAAGCTGACTGGGTTCGCGTAACCGCGCTGTTTACGCTCATCGCTGCAGGACATGCTCGTTTTTTTTCACAGATAAGACCGTGGAATCTGACTGTCGGACGATTACGATGGCTGCAGGAGTGCGGGAGATCTATCGAATTCGTTGCAGGACAAACTTCTGTTCTGCCTTGAAATGTGGGACGATGACAGAGTAATTGATTCGACGCGGGGGTAACGGGGCGATGAAAGTTCTCATAGAAAGTGCAGGAAAGGAGCGAGCAATTTCCTAGGTACGGTCAAATTACTTCCGATAGTACGACCGTGGAATTCAATTTCGTTTTGTGTTCCCAATCGGTCTCGTAATAACTGATATTGTCCTTTGTGGTATTTTTGAAACCGCAAGAACCGCGTCAACTCCTGGCCCTCCCCGTTCCCGGGAGTTCCGTATAAATTCGAGTTTGGATTCCACTCCGAGATTCTTACGTAACTTCTGCCGTAACGAAACACTTTTCTCCGTCGGTCGGAGCAAGTTTAAATTAATTAAGATTGTACTCGCCACTGTGGCGTATGTTAATAAACGTTGTAAAATGTCGAAAAAACTTGTTCGTTTTCGCAGAGGCTGGATTCCGAGCTGCGCACCGTAAATTTTAAGCGATCAGGCATTTCAGCAACTCGCATCGTTAGATCCTACTTTGGTTCTAGATAAATTTGTAATTTAATTTACGATCGATCGAACGTCTTTTGATCGTGCCATTTTAGTCATTGTACAATTAACGGCAGCAATTTATTAGATCGCTATCTACACGGATATTGTATCGGAATTTTTATCGTGCTCTGCATGCGCATGGTATGAATGGATTTCACTATAAACCATACGAATCGGAGTTTACGGTGCACAAAAATTCCTTGAGCGTGGTCGCCGACTCGAGCCCGCGAACACGTGTTAACGACCACAAAGGGGCAAGTCTTATTTGGCCCAGTAACCACTATATGGCCTTACTGATAAGCTAATCAATCCTATTTGTAATAACTTTTCACTCTATATATTTGACTAAGCCACCCATTCGTTATTCATTTTAACACTCTTTGGCGAATGCGGCATCAACAACAAATGATAATCCGTGCCCAAGCCGCGTGCTCGAGCAAGTCAAAATATTCGCAATAAAACGGACATAAGTTGATGCGAGCCTCCAGTTCTCTCTTTCTCTCATTTCCCCTCTCCCTCTCCCGTTCTTTGCTGGATCGAGCACGATGGCTCGCGTGCAGATTGGCATTCAGCTCGCCTCGCCGCAGCAAAATGCGTTCGTACATGTGTACGTGCATCCCGACACACGTAACACCGGCAACACGCGTCGACGTAACACGCAACGCGTATGTACATACGTCGGGGACATACGAAGCCTTCGGTTCGATTCTGCAGCAGGTATGCGTCGCGACGCGCCGCGACACGACGTGCGAAAAGTCGACGGTACCGTTACAAGAACGCCGTCCCCAGAATCTTCTATAAACTGAGGAACGGAACACGGTGGATCCTAGTCGAACAACCGTGCATCCGCGTTCGGCAAGGTAACTTTCGCTTCGTCGGCGAACTTCTTGTTGCGTGCGATTTCCAAATTGATTTGCGATTTTTTGCTCCGATCGAAATTCGCTCGCCGCGCGTAACACACTGTTAAGTGATTTCGTTGATGAAGTATCAGCGCTGTGTATGAGTGATCTCGCCTGCAATCGGTGCCGATTATAATGCAACGTTGAAAAAAAAAAAAAAAATTCGAAATATTTAGGTCTTGGAGGAAGGCGGACCACGTTTTTAATGGTAGCTTGCACGTGAATCCTATTAACATAAATGAAAGGGTTGCGCTGCATTCCGTGGCGAATGGAGATTGACCTTCGTCAGGATAACGTGACCTTGATACCTTCTATAAGAATCGATATATTTGTGGTAATGGTAGCAACGTTCTCCGGCAAGTGAAAGGGCTGCTAGGCTGTCTACACCGCAATCCTTGCCGTCGTTTCGAGAGTTCGGTCGATCGACGTTGGAAGAATCGGCTTATTTCCGTCCAGGAAAGTGTGCAGGTTCAGGGAAGATTTTTCAAATGAAAATATATGCTACGGAGGCTAAGCCGCGAAGCCTCTTGCTAAAGATAGTGCAGCAACCGAGGCAGAATTAATGGCGGCTCCTCTGTATCAATTACACGCGGTATAATATACCAGGAAACGTCGAACAATTATTGTTGTCTGCCCTACATATTGCACCGGGCAGCCTGCAACATCGTCTCGTCGTCCACTTGCCTTCATTGCACTCGTCGAAGGTTCACAATTTTTGTCGACCATCGTGCAGGAAGACACGACTCCTCGCCCCTTTCTCCAATCCAGAGAGTTACAAAAATTCTCCGATCTAAATATCGAATGAAACAACTTGATAGGCAGTAACGAGCAGATAATGGAATATCAAATCCAATGAACAAGTATCCCTTCTAAGATGCGCTTAATCGACATTCGTCCGAACGATGCTGTAGGTACTATCACAACGACGCAGTGCAACGCAAGGGCGGAAATATTGTGCCCTCCACTTAGATTAGTTGAGTACGCGTAGCGAGCAATTAATTTGTTTATCGATAGGAACGATATCGTAGACCTAGACGAACGTTCATTCGGTGGGCATGAAAGCGATTAAGTACCCGCGACAGAGACAATTATGTCTGCACATCAAATGACCCGTCACGTCGGCCATCAAAGCGTGCACGCCAACTATTTTTACACTCGCGAAAATACTTTGGACTCGATAATATTTACGTATCATCGCCGCTATCTCTCCTACACCGCGACGTCTCTCTGTGTTTTACAGTATACTGGAATATCTGGTCAGAAATGTAACTAGCTTATCGCCGCTGCAATACTCCAATTTAAATGATTGCCGATAATTTAGTCGGTCATCGGAGTACCTCCGCCGCTGACACCGAAAAAGAAACGCGATACAGACCGGCGAAAGATTTTCGTAATTTCACGCACTGAAATCTGACCTCCGCTGAAAAAAATTTCTCCGATAAAAAGTGACAAATGTCAGCAGCTTTTAATTCCTCGAAATATCAGTCTCCCCGTCCAAGGCTTTGGTCCTGTTTCTCTTTCGATTTTACATGAATCGAATCCTTTCGCGGGAACAACTTGGGCAGATAAAAATTTCTGAAAATTTATCTCGACTCAGCTGCGCAAACAACGACTTTCCTATAGCCCAACGAGCAGCGGGACTTTTTATGATATCTCTCCGTTTTTCTCGAATACGTGTACCGACGAAATCGAAAAACAATGAATGCACGACGAGGCCACGGTTGCCGGATATGAATCACAGTCAAATGTAGTCTGAGAAAGCTTGAACTATATTTTCCTCGAACTGCAGCACGAAATTCATGCGTACAAATACCGATAGCGGGGCGCAGATTCTTATCTACGATAGTCACAGCAGTGGCAGCGCGTCGTTTGCCATACTTACGTCACCTTATCAAGGATTCAAATGAATGCATTTATGGTTTCACAGTGCATAATTCGTAGCGCAGCCGGCCCAACGATTTTCAAACGAACCGAAGACAAATGTGTCGCAAGATACGTATTCTCGATTCCCTGATAAATCGGAGCATTGGTAAATCTGTTTGCCTTGTGCGCTACCTTAACTCTCTAATTGCGAAACACCGCCGAATAGCTCAGCAGGACGAGCATAAAAAATTCAGTCCCCTCAGCCTGATGCAACGGTGGCGATATCATCATTATCGAGCATGGCGAATCATTTCGGTGTGATTTCGCCGACTACTATACGCCAACAGAATATTCCAGGCGACGAAAGACGATGCATCGCAGTGTCGAAAATTTGGTCGTGTCACGAGCAGCTCCCTGAGTTAATAAGATATCAGCCTCTTTCCTGCGTGTCGATTGCCTTGCTCGCGTTATTTGCGCGCCAAGTGCGTTGAACCAAAGAGCGATGACGATTCATCGTCATCAGGCAGATCGGCTGGGCCCAACGACTTCATTGGGAAACGAGACATTGTGGCCCAGATATCAATGCAAATGCGTTCCATGCCCCTAACTCTGCTACTCCGAAGTACGCGATTGTATGTACAATGCATCGATATTCTCCACCCTTCGGCGCAGCAACGATATTTTGTAACTTCGCAATGGACACCGTATCGCAAAGCCTGGCCCCGGTAAGACCGATCCGATTGATCCAGAAAACACGGAAACCTATCACCGAACAACAATCGATTCGCGGCTTGTTCAACGGCGTCATCCGCAAACACAATTAGCCACAAGAGCGATCGCTCGGTTTGCTTAAGCGCAAGAAGGTTAATCAGACGCGAACATTAGCGGCCGTAAATCAACAGGCCACCGATAGGATCTACAGGGGGCTAGGCCGACGAGAATTCCGTCCAAGTGACGGAGCAGGCCCGACACGCTTCGTAATATCAATGCGCACGACGCTGCTGGTCTATTGGAAAATTAGATCCAATCTAACGCGCTCGCGGACCGCAGTCTCACGCTCGCGCGCAGACAGAAATTACGAAACGTATTTCATCTGTGTAATCTCGTAACGCTACAATAGCGTTAGCCCGTGGACGTTAGCGTGGAACGAGGAAGAGCACTGACCCCTCTACGCGGAAGTGATTAAGCGTCCGCGGCGTTTAATGGCACATATGGATTAACCTGATTAACTTATTCATCAGGGAGCAAACGAAGCTGATAAAAGGTGAAGAGCCGCCTGGCCGGCGAAGATCGTGATCCGATCGTTCGTCCGAATCGACCCGGGGCTCTCTTTGATGAATTTCCATTCGCGAGGCATCCTCCGCGTTCCATCCCGAAGAGATTTCACCCAGGAAAAGTTTCGAGCTGTTTATTTTTAACCATCGCTCATCGACAAATCCTCGAGTCGAAATGTGAGGCACGGGCAATCGATGATACAACGATGCTGTAAATTGATATGAACGATTGCACGAAGCATCGAGCTGTGGGCTAACCGGTTCCGCAAAAACTGGTGGGTACAGGACTTCCATGCAGGCAATGCAGAATCGTCCTTAATTATTGCGACCTTTGCGCACAACGCAGGGTGCACCGCTGACCCTGGCTCAATGTATTTCGTTTGTCCCTTCCGAGAAGGCAATTATGCCTGAATTAATAAATTAGCCGCGGCTTACCACTCTGTATTGTTGAAACTGGATTGGAATCTGTACCTTCCAAGAGTGCCGTTCTTCAAACACGATATCAACCGTGCTATAAATAGCATACGCGCACTAATGCAACCTTTATGGCCCTATTATCATATCATTTTCCACTGAAAGTCTCGGAGAAAACTGTAACACTTTGTTCACGAATGCATCCCCCTCCCCCTGCCGAGCATACGCATCACCGCGAACATCCTCCCGCACCGTTGCTTCATGCTGTTTAGAATTTAACCTCAATTCGACATTGAAATGTGCATCCTGTCGAATGCATTTAAATATATGAAAGTTCGTCGGGTAGGATCTGGCATATCTCGACGTTCGCAGATACCGAGACAGATTGAATAGACAAATTTGATTGACCTCGTTTCGAAAGCATGTCCAACGGATTTTTTTCTTAATGCTCCATGTATATGTACAATGCTAACAACATCCATTGCTGAAATCATTGTGGATCGCAAGAATAATCGAAATTCAATCGTATGCCGATAGGCAGCGGTTAGGTAACGCGTCTGGTACGATTTGTAAAGCTGTTTTCGTCTACAGGGCGAACCAAAAATCGTTCCCACATCGATGGATGTAAGTTTTAGTAACGATTGTCGATTTAATTGATGACACTCTTTCAGTTCCCGTAGGAGTAGTTTAATAGAACCTCTGAAGAATGAATTGAAGAAGAATCGTGGGGAATTAGCTAACATTTAGAGGAAAGATTCCAAGACACCCTCGAGTATGAAGCAAGCATAACGAACAAAATTTACAAGCGAATAGAAAAGCGTCGAATCGTCTCGAATGAAGGAAGTTTCGCGTCTCATTGTCAAATCGTTAAGGAACGATTTGTGACAGAGCCTGTAGCGCTGGACGACTGTTTTCGCCTTGTTTTCGAATTTCTCGGTCGGTCGAAGTGCTGAATTATTGATGAGCCCGATTGGCTATGCCTCAGCGTAAAGAATTCAGATATTATTCACTTGGAACCGTGGCGAGAGAGCCACGATCTTAACGTCATCAGGCGTCGTCCATCTTGACCAAAGTCCAAACAGGGCTACTGATTTCCGGACGAGATAAAACGGCCTTGGTTGGTGACAGAAAACGCAGGAAACGAATGCGTCTCGGGGGGAATTTCGGATGGAATCTTAATCGGCCGAGGGTATTTTAAGCCGAATGTCGGCAAATACGCTAGAAAGCTCGGGGAATACTGTTAACCTCTGACACGACATGGAAAGGGCGGTCGAAGATTTCGCGCAGTCGATAGCGTCGCGAAAAAACGCAAGGCACTTGGAAGAAGAACTAAGGGAGAGGATAGGAATTGAAAAATTCAGCAGAGCACTGCGCATTCCGCTGCCACTGGCGATAAATTCATCGACAAAGTCATCGCTAATCCTGAAATTTTCGTCTCACAAAACGGAGCACGAATCTGGACCAAGGGTAAGCTCGGTCGCCGAACAAAAGCTCTCCGAATAAGAAACATCCCCAGCAAAGTACATCGATCACGATGCTCGGCAGGGAACAAGATCGGGTCGATTCCTAGTCCAACTGGTCCAGCTAGTGTTCCTTGGAAGGATGTACGAGGCTGCTGCGCAGCACCCCTCCGGCTCTAATCCGTAAGAAGAGGGGGGGAAACAAGACGAAAAGGAAGAACGAAAAGAAGGTTGGCTATGGGGCGAGGGAGACCAAGATGTTGAAACGGGAGGAAGAGGAAGGATATAAGCGTGTATATAGAAAAGTGATGCTGCGCCGTGGATAGAGCGACAGTCGACCTTGTCTCGTGACGTCACCGACCGTCTAGACGAGATCCACCGCTTTCAATGTCCCCCATTCTCCCCCATTCTTGGATTAAATTCGAGAAGTAAAAAACTCAAAACGAGCCACGACGGGCAACCCGATCCACCCGTTCACTGGATTCCCCGCATTAATTTCGACGACCTCGCTGCTGCTCTCGCCCTCACCCTCGTCCTCTTCCCTATAGCCTTGTTCCTTACCCCCGTGTCTGTGCACGCTGTGCATACACACCATCTTGGACCTTATCCTTCTGCGCTGCTGCTGCTGCTCTACTGCCACGCTAAACGCTACTACGCCCTTGTCCTGCCACATTTTTTCGGTGCGGTCTCCTTCTGGTTTAGTCTGTTGTTCGTGCTTGGGCCTTTTCAGCCTCGCCCTTTGCAGTTCAATGTCAAGTTCTTGAACTTTGAAGATCCTGTTGCCAATGGTTGCAGCGGGACAAGCGGATCCCTCGTTCGCCGCGCAGGAACGTGTGCTTTCCTCGAGGTTAAAGTGCCGATCGATGTACGCACTCCTCGACCACACCCGTCGATGTTCCTCCTTTGGCTGGCTTGCCGAACTTCGAGAAATCGATACTTGTATCGCGTCATTGAATATCGAATAAGTGCGCAGATAGACTAAGGGAATATTAATTTACAAACCCCGGGGAAAGACTATCGAGACATGACTAACGGTCCCTAATGCTTGCAGTATGTACTAGGAAAGCTAATTGCGTGAACATTTTATCGATAGATTAATTATTGTTTGCGCTTCCAAATAAATTCCCATTTCCATCAGGAAAGGTACGTTAAAGAATATTGGACTATAACAAAGTGGAATAACAAACGCATTCGCCACGTCGTTAGAATGTCAGAATAATGATTGTCTAGTAACTGTTCTTTCTGGTTAATAAATTAGCATCAAGTTAAACGGCCACCGTGGCACACTCGCGTCGCGAATAGGCGTGGTGCATGCTTGTTCTAAATACAACATTTTTCGATGTTAATACACACTTTCCATTTACCAATCAAAGGCTTACGCAATCGTCGATACGATTGCAGAATTCATTATTCACACAGAAGTGCAATGAACTAGGAAATAGAATAACAATGTCCTTGCACGTATCCTGAGTTATGCTCTGCGCAGAACGACTAGCCAATGCCCGATTAGAAGAAATATGAGTGCCGCATAGGTGAAAGAAAACTTTCGGTACAATTAGGTACGTGCATGCACGTATGCAATAGCTGTTTGCACGACTGATCCGTCTAGTCAATTGGTTTTAAATCTCACGACGGGGTTTGCCTTTCGAGCGCCTCCAACAAAGGTCACGGTTAAGGTCTGGCCTGCAGTGTCAGATCAGTTTGGATGACCGTGTAGATCGCTACTTTTTAAATGATCCAATCACGTGCTTGAACGCTTTCAATTTTATGCACCGAGGCATAGTCGAGGTGACATCCTTGACGCCTTGTTAATCTTTGCTCGCCCAAAGATATCCTCGTCTCGATTCCCCTGCCGAAGAAATTGTGCACAGCGAAACGCGAAGAATGTTTTTTAGCAGGAACACCCTTTCCAAAACAGAACGTCAAGTTTCTGCAGAACGATCAATCCTTTACCCTTGCAACCCATACGGCCTAAAAGGGTCAGGGTGCATTCGGCACACCGACACCTGACACACGGCCAAAGGAAAAGCTATATAGTAAAAAAGAAAGCTCGCGACATGGAAAGGGACGCGTGCACGCAGTTGCAGCTGCACCAGGCTCCATACACAAGGTCTATTCTTCGACTTGCTCCAGCAGGGGTCGCGGTTAAGGTCTTGCCGGCAGTGTCAGATTATTTTGGACAGGCATGTAGGTCAGCATGGGCAGCCGGAGCGAACGATCCGCTCGCGAACACGTCTGGCCAGGCTCTCGTGTATTAGCGGCCCAGATTGAAACACAATCGATTTAATGAAACGAATTATCCGCCACGGCGAGGGCCAAGGGCGAATCTCTTAAAATGTCTGAATCACCTGTTTGTTCTGACCTCTACTCGCGGTGGTAATGACCAGCCCCAAGTGAACAGACCTGACCCGCGAATGGGAAAGAAAGTTACGAGGCGAAAGAAAGGCAATCATCGACGATTGATATAAACGATTTAATGGTTTGGCCTCGCCAGCACCGCTAACACGGCGCAGCCTGCAGACTGCGACCGATTGCATTCGACTCACTAACTCCGATAAGGGGACCAAGGAACAGATGAGAAAATATCCCATTAAAACTGTGTACAAATTTATCGAATAAATCAAACAGTCTGCATCGACCAGAACAAACACGATGTCACCGATATTTTACACTGTTTCACTTGACAACGTTTCACGAACTTAAAAAAAGATGAACGCCCACACATGTGACCCAAAAGTGAATACCGGTATCGGGAACATTATTTGCATTCCAATGCGGCCATTTCGGAGCGCCAGCCCGTCTGTGTCATCAATTGCGATCGAGGCTACAAAAACCGAATGCATCATATAAAAAGCCCCTTTAAATATAGCGACCCGATTACACTCTCTACGCAACTCCAGGGTTGCACCATCGAGTTGTGCATTGTAATCGATCTACGTATTAAAAAGCTTGACCTTTGATCGTTTCGCGATAAAGAATTACTTTATTTTCCCTTTTAAAAGAATATCAATTCATACGATGTGAAACGTCGACGCACAAGTAAACACGTAATCTGCTCGATTTCTGGTTGTTCCATAAACTATCTGAAGATAGAACGACCCGAACTGAAGTTACTGGTAGGGATCAATCCTGCGATGAATGTTGATTTGAATAATACCAATCAACTTGTAAAACGAATTCTAATTGTGTATTCCCTGCGAGTTCCTAAAAAAATAGTGGCCTCTCTTAGCATTGCAAAAATACGCGAGCTTCCTCGGCCGCACGTGCATATTATCGCCGCTGGTACGTTGTTATGCTAAACGATTTATACGCCAATGATTTATGAGCCCCGATATATAACACAGTGATGCGCCATTACTTGTCAGATTAACGGGATACTTCGCACGGATTTACTCGTAACCTGCGTGTTACTTTTTGCCAACGCGACGAATAGAAACACACTGCTAACTATGTAGTAAAATAGCTGGGACACGAGACACGAATTGCTCGCCGCTAAACTCAGCGATAGTCCATAAAAGTTGATTTTCGAGAAACGAACAGGGGAGAGGATTTTTACTGCCACCTCGTCTCGGCCGGAGAAATCGGTCGGACAAAAGTGAAATCCTCTAGAGAATTTATAGGCTGTTGTGCAACAAGAACACACTATTAACGTGTCGATAAAAGGGTTGAAAATGTTTGAAAAAAAATTCTCGCCCTTGTTTGGTGGTTTGGACTGTTAAGTGTTTGCCGAGGAAGACCGTCCGAAAAAACTCGACCGTCTAATTCTTGACCCAGTCCCAGGCCCATTCGCATATATTTCGTTCCCAGAAGCGAGTCGCAAATCAACAGGCACACCGAAAGAGAAAAGCACGAGACGAGACAGCGACGATCCCCTTCTCGTCGGTGGTAACGCGGGCAAATGGCGCCGATACAAAGTTATCCGGTACACAAATACGATCCCTAGAAACTCCACCTCGCGAGAAGCTATGAGGCTGGAATACGCGAAGTAACCAACTATTAGTAACCCAGACTTTAGTATTCCCGTGGTGTCATCTTGTAGGAGACTTCCTCATTCCAGAGTTGAGCTATTGTGACTCTCTCCTTCGCCCCCGCCGCAACACATCCCTCTTCATGACCCCCCTTTCCTTCTGCACTACCTTCTCCATCTTCTTCTTCTTCTTCTTCCTCTTCTTCTTCTTCTTCTTCTTCTTCTGCTTCTTCTTCTTCCTCCTCCTCTTCTTCTTCTTCTTGTTCTTGTTCTTCTTCTCCTTCTTCTGCTTCTTCTGCTTCTTCTTGTGCTGGTACTGCTGCTGCTGGTGCTACTTCGTCCACAGTCCAATCGTGTTAGTCGACTGGCGATTACGTTCACTCACCTCGAACGTTCTTCGCACCATCGCGGGTCGTTTTCTTCTCTGCAATTTTCCACCTTCGGTTTCCACCCTTTTTCCCGTTTTAATGATCCTATCCGGCCTCGCGTGATATCCCCCAACCCCGTTATGATTTCTACGATCAATTCGACGGGAAGAAAATAACCACAACTTTGTTGTTCGCAGTTCTGTTCCGGAGAACTTGGCGTAGGAGTCGCACGCGAAGCAATACGGATACACCCTATACGATATGTGGACAGAAGGCAGCGAAGTTGGAAACAAAAGGACCTCTGCGAGCTACAGTCGATCGTTCTTATCGTAATTTCATAATTCTCCTTTGCGTTACGAATGGAGGATTTCTCAGCCTTCCTGTCGGAGATCAATGTTCACACCAACTTCTCAGCTAAGCAAATACCGGTTAACAGGGCTGCCTTACCGATGGGCAGTCCCGTTAATCTTAAAAACACAATTCATTACCCGGTAAAACTCCATCGGAGAGCAAAGCCCGCGCGAGAAGTTCCAGGAAAATGAATCTAGGAACCGAAACCGATCTACAACCGGTCTTTACGTCTTTCCTAGACAAAACTACGGTGCACGGTGGGGAAAACCTGTCGCGTTCGTGGTAAGTACAAAACGACACGTGCGATCGAAGGACGGAAGGCCGATAATTCTTCGGCCCGGTGCTTAGCTATTACATCCCGCCGGTCAACCTTTTTCTCTTCTATGGGCCGGATACGCTAGATTGTAATCCGCTAAAGGAAAAAGAATTTTTTCAATGTTGGGGAAAAAAAAGTGCCTGCTCTCTCTAGCCCTTATTCTCCCCGCCGTTTATTGGGTTGATCCTTTTAACGCCGCATGACAGCTACGAGCAAGCTTTTCTAATATGTATATTCTGAAAGCTTACGTTCTTCGGTATCAAAGCATGCACAGAAGGGTTAATAGTTCATGTTATGCAAATGGATTAAGAAAATTGACGAGCATTAAATGCATCGATAAAAATCGTAGAACGTGATCTAAGAAGAAAGGTGAAACTATTTCTGGCATTTTCCTTCCTAAAACTATTTCTTCCCAGTGGATATAATATTTTTGCAACTTAACGATCGATATCCCTAGCGAATTCAGCTTCATTGCGGTGTGACGTGACGAAGAGAAAGGAAGCGTGATCGGAGTAGAAATTACTTTGGAAGGAAAGCAACGGGCACGGAGAGTGCTTTGAAAAGTTTTGCGAGGAACACCGACGGGGAAAGTGGATGAAAGTATTACGTGTTCAAAATCCTCCGTCTTGGAAAATAAATAGCCAGAGATTTATAGTTTCGCGCGTTCCTTGCCAGTTGTAACCGTGCCGTAAACAACGCCTACTCGTCGAAATTCGTTTCTCCAGTGGACATTCCGCGTATCATATTGTAGCTCAACGTTACATGTACCTCCCGTACCAACTTTCTTGCCTACCTAAATCTAAACTTATCCTCGCAAACGTGCCGCACAATATAAATCAATTATCCGTGTGGCAAACAACTATCTAATACCCCTTAGCCACCGACGCGACGGGTTCTTTCCAAATCGCAAATAAATCAACCTGCATCGAGCCTTCGGTGACGTTATAACGTTTACGACCGTCTCCGTAAGTAATCGCAAGGCGGAAAAAAAACAAAAAATTAGAATCGCTGCTACGAAATCCCGCACGACACTTGGTATGCCATGTGACCGTGAATTCGCGAACGGAACCAGGTTATCGAGTTTTCCCCGTTGCTGCGGGGAGGCAATGGATCGTCGCAGGAAAGCCACGCCGTCGTTCCTATCTCTCTTGTATTTCTCAGCGTGCATCGCGTGTGGGAAGATGACAATGTACCGGTGGCCTCGCGCCCGATACGCCTTACGTGGTTACGCTCTCGCAGCCCTGGGGAATTCTCTCTGCACGAGCGTGTAACTCGCGCACGACCGTCTCTGTCGTTCCCTTTTGCTTTCTTTCTCTCATTTTCTCTCTCTTCTAACGATTCGCTACCAATGCATTGATATTCCAGAGTCGACGTCGCGTACGCCCCTGGCAGATGCCCAGTTGTGCTCCTCTTTCTTCCTTTTTCTTCGTCTACGGATGACGAAGGGCGAGATGATCGATCGGGCGGCGTCTATTTTTGCACGAACGTATCGATGTCCGTGGAAAATCGGCTTCCTGGGAAACAGGGTGACGCACCCTTGCTACCTGTGCCTTTATCTACGTTCAAATTGCTGCTGATTGTGAATAGAAAGATTGACGATTCTCTTTGTGCTGCTCGACGCAGCAGGACTGTCTGCAAGGTCTGCCCGTTGATCTTAGCTCCGAGGAGCTTCTGGCATTCCCGAAGTGCGGTTAATTTGAAGCAGAAAAAAATTCTATCTATCCGCCGTGATTTTCTCAAACAACAAAGGTTCACCGATTAAAACGAGGGAAAGCAAGAAGTATTGTTATTCCCGATGACGACTGCTACGCCCCTGGCAGATGCCCAGTTTTTCTATTAGAGCCAACGTCAAACCTTAGGAATGTCTTCTGCCAGGATAGGCCTGCTGGTTGAACGTAGCCAGCAGCCACGCTTCCATTCGCACATCTCGTAATCTACCAACGAGCTATTGTACCACTGACGTGTCTGCGGAAGCATAAAAATGTGTCTTCTTTTAGAAAGAAATCAATGGCCCGTGAGCGTTTGCCCCGCGATGCCGTTACCACGGATCCAAAATACGCCTGAGAAACGCGAGCGAGCTTATTAGCGCCTTGGCGCTCTGGAAAAAAATGCCACTGATAAGAAAGAATCTCGACCACCAAAATCACTAGTTTATCTGTCTAAAATTTTCGAAGAGATTCTGTAGAAGAAAAGAAAGGTCCAATTTCCTCCTGGAAGGGGAAGAATAGGAAAAAAAGGCGTCAGTGCCGTCTTTGTTAGACGAAAATAGCGTAACGCCAATGACCGGTATCCAGAACACGAAAATCGCCGTGGGATATAACTGGGTCACACCACGTTTCATTCTCGTTTCGACGACGACGCGAGAATGAGCGAGTGCACGGTTGCGTTCATAAGGTTAAACAAGTGTGCTGCAAGCAGTTCGTTGTGTGTGACATTGTTAACTATCGCGTCGCGAGGAGGAAAGAATATATCGACGCGAAGCGAAAACGCGTTTATCATCCGGCGAACGGTGACTATCGTACAATAATTGGCGATAATTGGTGTCGGAAATGCAGCCGTACGAAACATACGAGTGACGCGAGCATCATACAAGCAGGAAAAGTGAGCCTGCAATTATGACAAAGATATATTATATGGAAGAAAACATGGGACGGGTATCCTAACGAGAAAATTTCTTTCAATCCCATCACCTGCAATTTATGAAGTTCATTTTGATGTGCTGCAACGCGATACATTGTCACTTTTCAATTCTCCCCGTGAGAATTGCACTGCTAGACCACGTGTTACATAGTCATTCATTGCGTAGCAAATATCTCTGAATGAATATTTATAATCGCAGTATCCTTGCCATTACCGAAGGAACCATTCATTCTCTTCGACAACCCTATAATTCATAACTGACACGGTAATAAAGCACAATGTTTGTTGGAAAATACAGCACAACTGAGACTAAAGAACGAGACGCTCGTTAAAGTTTCACACTTACTTAACCGTGCTGATAAATTAATCGCCGCAGCTGCACTTGCAGCACTTGCCCGCAGTAATTACCTTTAGAATAATAATACAGGTGGTAAAAGGAAACAGGGTCCACGGGGAAAGTGTAGCTGTACACAGTCTACCGAGAAATTAAAAACGCGTAAACTTCTGGGAAATGCTAATATTCTAATTCATACAAATTGCCCAGGTTTGCAACACGCTCCAAGGATGACAGACCGAGGAAAACGTGGTCGTCGTGAAAGTCTACGAACGCCTACGGGATCCTGACTCAAATCGCGCCATAATTGCGCTCCTATCGGTGAGAGTAAACGTCTCGGACGAGGCGTGTTTCGTTAATCGCAATTAACAAAAATGCGGGTAGATTGCCAAGTTGGTTACTTACAGGTGTGGCGACAGGTGAACCACGTTCGAACTGTCACCACCGTGTCAATGAAAAATCGAAATGTGTGCGCGCCAACATAATCTCGCACCCCTTGATTCGCGAATTTCCCGTTCTGTCCAGTATACGTATGTATTGCAATAAGTTCCGTCCACATTCGAAACTATCCGTTGAAGCGGTGGAACTTTGGGTATGTCAGTGATTTGCCGCGTTTCCATTCTACTCACTCACTAATGAGCACGAGATGAATACTCAAAGACCTACTGTACGGTCCCGACCGCTCGATCACCGATAGAAATGTCTCGGTTCTGCGACAATGACCTTTCCTTCTTTTCCACTCCCCTTTTTAGCCGTCCAACCGATTCGAGTGCCGCATGAAGAAGGGAAAAAAGGGGTAACGGAAAAAAGACGAAACAAGGAGAGAATTGGTAATTAATACTGACTGAGCAAATGCCGATTCCCTTCCTTTTGTACGATCCTGAACTGGGTCAGGAGCAGAACAGGTTTCACCAAGGAACTATCTTGAGTTAGAAACACCAAATATTCAGGTTAATCGATTGTCAGGTGAAATTTGGCAATTCTTCAATTAAAACCTGTTTCGCTTCAAGATTTCTCCACGTTCACTGAGCGTTCTGCGATATTAAACTGAACTCAGCATCGTCGATTTCCGGGTGATATGCAAATCAAGTTTCTCAAAATTACGGAGGACACGTTGCATTTCTGACGGTTGAACCGCATGACACCTTGGCGATATATCCACCAAATTGTATCAATGGAATGATACAATTGTGATTGTGACAAACGACGAAACTACTGTGCGGATCCTCTTTGCGATTAACGATATTTAATATAACTGTTTACTATTTGCCGCGAACAACGAGCTCGCGCAGTCACGCGCGATACAAGACTGATCAATAGGCGACATTCGCGCTCGCCGATTTGCATATGTGTATATGCAAATTCCTAGTAATACTGCCAATAGCACATAATGTACGCGTTTATGGTGTGCTGAGTTATAAATCTCGTTGCTGGCCGATATTCTTGCACAGCATGAACCGTATAAATACGCATGCAAATTCGTCGCGGTGATTATTTTAGGCCCGCCTTGCACGGATATAGGTACGCGCAAATCGCAAATCTACGACGATACGTGCGACTGTAAAAGGAACACGAGCACGGCGGAAGATTAACGAGTCGCAGACGGCAACCGCTGTCCCTCGCCTGTTCACTGACAAGATCAATTACCGATTCTATGCGATTGTCGCACTTATTATACTCTGCTCCCCTTTGTTCCTGGCAACTCGGCGCAGCAACCACGGGAACTACAGAGTAGTTCAGAGGCTTCTTGGAGATGCCGAGGAATCTTTAATCCTTGAAATCAAGATTTACTGGGACGAATCATGGGCAAAGTTCATGCCCCGAGTTGTTCTGTAGAATTCGAGCAATATCGAGCGGTTATCTCATATTGCAAGGCAACGATGGTACCCAGCGCCGATGCCACCGTTGCGTTGACGAAGATGGAGTGGCGCCAAATGTCGTGGATGCAACTCTTAGAGAGTCCCGACTGAATGACAAGTAAATCAAGCGTATAATTGGAATTCAATTCGCACAAGTGGCACAGATACACGGCATTAGAATTCCGCTTGCGGGTCCGCCGTTGCACGCTAGCTGCTTCAACGCACACGCATGCCTGTGCACTGTGCACGCGTGCAAACGCGTCAATTGTAAGGTAAGGCACACCGGTGATCCGTCTTGGAACGCTTCGCGGCGCGGCGCGAAGACAGTTCCACGAGACGCGATTCGCCGTCCCATTTCGAGAAGGAAAGCGCAGGAATGCGCTAATGAAGGCGCAGAACGAACGTACCAGTAGGCGTAAGAATGCGAATCAGTGATAATAAATGACTACAAAGATACACGTTGTCGTGCTATGTAAATACGACTGCGAATGCAATTCACTTTTGCTTCACGATCAAAAATTTTCTAGAAAATTGCAAGATTATTTCGCAAGAAAAGCTACTCATTTAAAGTAGCTATAAGTTGCTGGCTAAAAAGGGAAGAAGTTGTGGGAAAGCGGAAGGCAAAAGGTAGAACAGCGCAACGGCAAGATATCATTGGCGGGGAGGGTGCCGTTCGCAGGGCTGAGAAGGGATACACGGGGCTAGAGCCTAGAAGGTTAACAAAATCAATACCGGTGGGTGGCAGAGATGGTGGTCGGCCTGCTGGGGTGCTAGGTCGGCCACTGACCTCTATCCAGGCCAACTGCATCATCCCCATTTCTACGCGTGCACGCACACAGGGGAGGTCGTCTATTTTCACGGCGAGCCATTTTCGTCGGATGAAAACAATCCGACCGTACATGCCACCGCCTACTATTGCTGAATGTCTGACGAGTAAGGAGAGTATCAAGCCCCCGACCTTTTTGCATCCCATGAAATCCCGATCGGCGACCCACCAACACACCCTTCCGTCACGACCCAAACGCTCTTCAAAGAGTTATTAACGCCTGACAATCGACGAAAATGATCATTTATTTTGAACGGACGACTGATGGAATGGCTACCATTCTACTTTCAACAGCAATTAAGTGAAAGCTTTTAAGAAAAATCTACGGGCCAAAGAGCGAGGAGATTATTTTAGCGAAATGGATTCAGCCTTCTTAGGATACACTCGAACGAAATTCCGCTCTTTCAATCACTGCCCATTACCATCGATACCTAGTGCATTTAATAAACATCGAGTGATTTAATTCGACGTCCTTTCAAAACCTAAATTGCATCGAGTCGAAGATGCTCATTTCTCGGTGTTACGGAGCTGCATAATCGTTCGTTCACGAATTCCAGCGATTAACCTAGTTAGGCGGAAGGAAAATAGCAAGTGGAATAACGCGTATCTGCGTCGTCAATCTGAAAATAACGGTAGCACGAAGGGCTGTTTTAGATTTTACGAGTGACTCTTAGGCAGCCCAATGGGACGTATTTCGTCACGCGAAAGAGCCACGAAAATACACGATTGTACAAGTTTAGCTTCAAACTCGAACGACCGACTCTCATGACCAAACGAATTAATAAGGCTAGAAAGATCACGATCTCAAAATCATAGATTATAGTGTTCCCAGCACTTAGGCTTTCCGAAAACACGAAGGGAGGTCCACGACATACACACCTGCCACGTATATATATTCGCCTTTAAGCCGAATCATTAGGCTACTCCGTTCCATGGAACGAAGTTGGCGCAAATCTCAGGCGAATTCCGCTGAACGTCACCTTTAACCATTAAGGAACGCTAAACGGAACTGAACTTCCGTGAACCGAATTGGAGCGAGGCGGCAAAAGTTCCTTCTACCTATATATAGACTTTCCGATCCCTAATCCTAGCCGGGAAACTTGATATTCGAGATTATTATTAATTCCCCCGCAAAACCGTACTAACCCCGACGGGCTGCTAATATCCACAGAACACTATTTATCGAAAGCTCGATTAACCAAATTGACCGAGGCACATACGCTACTTGGGTGATCAATTTTCGTACGAGTGCAACGAACGATAAGAACGATGCGAACGATAGTTAATCAATGAAACGAAACAATGTTAGCGGAGACAGCTGCTTCAGAAACTTCGCTGGGCAATTTTGTTGCAAGATCATACTAAACTACAATTATAGATCATTTAGATCGTTAAGTAATACGGTCTCATAAAACATCGGCACTCCAATAAATGATTCAGCGAACCAAAGGGGGAGCATAGATAGGCGAGACTTTATGAGAACCATAAAACATGAAAGTCAACCACCTAATCGTGGTTCAATAAAACGGAGCGACAAAGAAACGATCGGCTGAAATAAGAACCATCGGATTAGCATTTTTACTGACAGGAATTAGCACGCTACACGTTAGTGACTAGCGAAGTTGCGATTTAGGCCAACGAACGACGACTACCTACCACGATGGCGGTTGTCCTTGCTAAGCAATGTCGTCCTGTCGTCCACGTGACCCGCTTTTTTCTTTTCTAGGATGTGGGACGAACTACTAATGCATGCTCCTCTCTCTCCGCTGCTCTCTCTTTCATTTAGAAATCCAGGCATGCGAGAACGCGCGAATAGAAAACGCTTCATTGTCGGATAACCCGACGAACGAAACGCGGCTCCTCCGAGCGATCCACTCGTCGATCATGGGGTTCGCAAGAACTATGCACGATGCACGAATGCTAACAATGATGTAATCAAATACGATACGCGCATACCTGCAGAATAATGTTGCATCCACCGATGCAGTGACACGAATGTAGAAAGGATTGGAGACACGGCAAGGGTGAGCTCAAAGCTGAAGAAACAACTTTCAAGATGCATTATCATCTGACAACGACTAATTCATTTGGACGAACAAATTTCCAGGGATGCGTCAATCGAGTTTGGACCACCTTAATTTGGTCCGCAGCCAACAGATTGTAGTGTCACTCAATGTCTGTGACGAAGCATTTATCAGAGGTTGACAACGTCTGATTATGGTGCTCCCTATTGCAAAGCCTGACCTCGAAGAGAACGGTACGCAGAATCGAGAGAATCGAACGATAGACGATTCAGCTACGCGTTCAGATCTACCATGTATTTAAACAGGAAGGTTCAGTGAACGGGACATTGTTCTACAATAACGATAAGGGCCTTGCATGTGCAACAAGACATTTCGCGACTGTTAATAGAATAGGGTGACGGACGGTCTTGTTCCGCGACGACGGAACAAATGAAAAGATATGACGACGAAGATGAAGACAAATGGTTCGTGGTACTAGACTCGATCTCCTAAAAGTAACAGAGGCAAATTAACAGAACGAATCGAACGTATCAACGAGACAGTTCATAACGCGGGAACAACGACCTCGTTCTGCGGTGTGCTTCAAATCTGCCACATCTACGAGATCCTTTGCAATTTTCTTCGTTCCCTGCCCTATCGTGTCAGCGATTGGTCCATAATTAATATTAGTTCCCAGAGTCACCCTGTCGTCTCTTAATTTATAAAAATGTTCGGAAATTTGATTCGATTCAGTCGTTCCCAAGACGAAAGATTATGATAAAAGATCGACGTCTATCGAGGCAAATCTCGCTGCCGTAGTCACACGGAGGATCGACTGGTATTCTCGACGACCGTTTGACTAACCTACGCAGAATTGCCGATTAGCCAATTCCAGCCAATGCAAATGACTTGCGATCATACGATCGCCACTTCCGACGTATTATGTAGATATTCACGGGGTGGACGGAAATTTCGGCGTAGAGAGCGTCGTCGTCCGCTCGAACCTCTTTCTCGCCTTTGAGTATACATATTTTGCGTTTCAAATCGCGGCCGTGATTCATTCCACGCGTATAGAACGCCTCGCCTTTACCAGAAACAACGTGGTGGAATTCTTTAGAATTTTTGCAACGTGTCCCGATCAATGCGTACTTCCGTGAACCGATAGATCGGGACGTGTACAGAATTTCGTGCGCGCCTATCGAGCATCTATGCATTTAAATTGCATTCTTCCAGTCGTCTAGCAGTTGGGCGAGAAATTTTCAAGTGGAATTTGAACCAAAAAAAATAAAAAAAAAAAATAAGAAAAAAATAAAAAACCATTTTTCCCTTGCTTTGCGTAAAACGAGCCGCACTTTTATCGCCATGACAAATACCGCCGAGTGACTTGCACTGCGCGGTCAACAATGGGTACAGATTCGCCCAGAGTCCTACACGCATCACGATGATAAGTGGTTTGCCGACTGTCGAGTGCAATGCGTGAGACTAGCACGCGTATACTGCAACGAGATCGCCTTGATTTCGTCGCGATAGGACACACGGTGGTATGTAGATGAAACCGCGAGTCCAGAACTGGCCGAGTTCAACTGGCAATTAGACCGGACAATAACCTTCTATCAACCATCCTGAGCGTTTCAACTAAATTGCAACGCGTTTGTGAAAGACGCTCAACGCAATGAGCAATGATAATCTAACGCGTATCAATGGAACGCGCCGCGTTTTACATGTGGTTTAGAGAAAGTTCCCACGTGTACACTTGCTCATCAATAGAAAACACATTGAAACATTGCCGAGGAAGGAAGAAAAGGACGCGCTTAACGTGCGTTCATCAGCTAATTACGCAAAGAAACAATTACGTTAGTTTCAGCATGCAACCGGGCGAACCACTAATTAAGCATAAGAGCACGCAACGCGAACACGACAGTGTCGCGTGTGTGTTGGTGTCGACACACTTGTTTTTCATGTAACATTCGTCTGCTCGTTTCTGGTCAAAGGGTTAAGGCTTTTTATATGCGTAAGGAAAGTGCTAGTATATATTGCAATAGTATGCCTGAAATCGTGTAACGCAACGAAACAATCTACGTAAAATTACTTTGTAGAATGGAAACGGAGTCGAGACTCACCGCATCGCTCGTCTTCGATGAAAACTCGGCACTCCGTCTGCAATTAAAAAAGACCTCGTGCAAATTAATGCAATTAATTGTACTTTCTAGATAAAAAAAAACAGGCAAATCTGAAAACTAATTAGAGCCAATGAACCTGCATCTGGTGAAAGAATTGAATCGATAAAGAGTTAAACATTATTCAGGAGACAAACAATTCACAATAGAAAAACCAGCATGCCTGGCAAATCCAGTGTCTGCTTTCGCGTTACGCTCAACCAGGCAAAGGGTTAACCAGACACGTGTAAAAAAGACGTTTAACTCGTAAAGCTCTATTGTCCCTGAATTATTGTCGCTTAACACGGAAGATGCACATTTCAAGGTGTTCTTCCGTCTAATTTTATCATCAGAAACTTTTGCTTACCGCAACTCATCCGAATTCAACATGAAGTCGTGGTCGTCTGTCGTTGATATTAGATGTCGTCGTAAATTAATTAACACGTGTATCTGGCTATCTTTTTCATCACTACTAAATAACACCCACAACACTAAATTATTACATGTTGCATAAGGCACTTTAACAATTATATCTTGCAATATTTGAAAATAAAGGAACTCCAACTTTGTTTTTCACTTTTCAAATATGAACGCCGTCTTTAACCATTAAAAACCTCTGATATATAGTTTGGATTACACAGTCTAAATCTAGGATCTATGCAAGATGCGACATCTATGATCTATGAGAATGCGACCGAAGCTTAAGCTCCTTAAGGCACGAATTTTTTTGACTGTCTTATCTTACCAATTTCATGATCGAAGATTTTAAAAATGGCCACCGAAACGCGGTTCTAATATGAATTTAATTTTGAATTGCCAATCGTGATTTTTGTAAATATTCAAATAATCAGTGGCTACAAAGCAGTTAGAAGATATATGTATAACTAAATGAAACAGAAGATCGTACGTGCGAAATGCGTTTATTTGTGTGGTCTTTGAATTTTGCATCTAAAAACGGAGTACACAAAGCAACCCTAAATTCTACCCCATTGCTTCGAGAACAAAGTTCCCCGGCATTAATGTAAAGAGGAGCAACTGAAAAGCCGGTAGCGCGACGACGTATTTATCCAGACAGCAGACAAACATAGTCGCTTGAGTACCTGGCACCTGCTCACTTTCGTATACTTTTAAAAGGCTACACAAGGACTGTCACCAAGTGAAACCGCGTCTAAAGCCAGATGAATAGTAAATTTCTGATACGATTGTAATCTCTCTCGTTGCCAGCGTTTCTATTGATTTACGAGCAGCGTATTTTAACGTATTGATAAATTTCAACAACAATCTTGCAAATTATCCAATTTGATCATTAGAATTTCATTAGTACTATAACGCATCACAATCTGAGAGCAAGCTGCTAACGTTGACATAGGCTCACGTGAGTAGAACAAATTACGTCCACACGAATTGCGTGAACGCGACTACGCATAAATAACGCAGCTGTGTGTACGCAAAGTGTGCGCCGACGGTGACGACAATGAACACAGTTGATCGCATGAATAAACACACACGGAGTACAGACGTCTCGTACACACGTGCATATACGCTACACTCACCTCGATACAAATCGGCAAGTAGGCAGCAGGCCGTCACAACACGACGGTCGTCGCATCCCCTCCAACCGCGCCGAGATCGTCCTCTTCACGTTCATTCATTCCTACACCCGACGATTCCGTTGTTTCTCGCAGGTGATATTCGTGTCGGGAACACCCGCGGACGACACACCATAATTTCTCGCTATTCGAAACCCCTGCTTCGAAGTAACAGCCAAATAAAGTACTGTCTTCGAGCAATCGAACACGACAAACCGGATCGCACCAAGCACATATACAACAATACATACACAGACGCACCGCGACGCGAAATCTCCGTCAGAACGACGCCATTTCCACTTCCAAATTGTTTACATCATGTCGCCTATCGCGACATGGCGAAAATAAATTGCGCTACCTTCTTATACTCCGAAATTTGGGTATTACATTCGATAGCTCCGAATCTGTCACTTATTTTCGCCGGCGATTAAAACAGCAAAACAAAAATTGTCTCACGCGTGCTCCGAAAGATCGCGCTACTCTTCAAGTCTGTCGTCTCTGGGCGGCGTGACGTGAACACGGGCCATCGTACGTAAGATCATTAATAGGAGTACGGAAATTACAAGGAACAAACAAGAGTATCCGTAAGAGAAATGTCCATCATCGTGAAGTAAACTTTCGTAGGTTGCTCGCGGTAAACGCGACACGTTCTCAAGAACATCCGCGAACGTCTCGCCGGCGATTCCGCCGCTACTGCAACAATCGAACGACATTTGATCAAACCCCGTAGCACCACGAACGTTCTGTCTGGTCAAAGTATGACGAGCTGTCGCCAAGGTATATATGGAGTACACCCATAAGAATGCTGCACTAGAAAACGTTAGGTCGCGACAACCACGACTAAACGGGCTAAGCAAGTTTTCGCTTTCGACTGAAATCGAATGTCCTACCGGCTTAGTCGGTGACGAGCAGCTGGGTAGTGTATGAATGTGCGCACGCGTGCATCATTGTGTGTGTTTGCTGCGATATACATACCGTCGTGGGTTTCTACCAGCATCCAGTATCGAGTGTCCCGACAAGTAAATGTAGCCTGTCGAGCTCGCATTACAAAACGCCAGTGTCGACAAGATGAGTCGAGCGATTAAGTTACACGCGACACGCGCGTACTGCACTCCATTATGACAGGTACATCTTTTTGCCTTAGCTTGACAGAATTCACACTACACCCCCCCCCCCCCCCCTTTTACTGATTTTTTGATCGGAGCTCTTCTTATGGTGCATCCGCAATGTTTTTTCCAAATTGCTTTACATAATTCCAAGTGCAAGCATTGTCAATGCTGTTTTATTATCAACGTCCTCTTTTTTAAAGCGATCTTTCTATGCTCTTCGAAGGAAAGGGCAATTTTGTCTTGTAACAAAATATTAAAATTAAAATCGACATGTATACTTGAATATGATTTATTGAAAATTACGCACGTTTTATATATATAATGTTGATATACCTATTTTACAATGACAAATATTACAGATGTTTCTTTAATGTTAAACAAATTTTATGACAAAATTAACATTTCTTTGTGTGTGTCGGTTGAACAGATGTCTTATTTATTTTTTCTCTTCATTGAGATTATACTTTGTCTTCAACTTATCTATTTCCTCCATCTTTTTATCGACATCCACTCTTTTAAATGCTTTATTACTTTGGTAATATAAAACTACTAGGTACCTATTGCAAACATTAAAACCGCTCAAGTGGTCGCAAGCATTTTTTGCATCAAATATATCTTCGTAAACGACAAAAGCAGTTCCTCTAGTTTCAGCAGTGTTACCCCTAAAAAATAGATCCATTAATTTCGTCTATCATCGATAAGAAAGCATCAAAATAATTTAAAAAATGAACAAGCAATTGCGACATATTTACACTCGAATTTGTCGAATAGCGCCGTATTTGCCAAAAATATCGTACATTTCTTCAGCTGTAATTTTATAAGGCAAATTTCTTATGTATAGTACTCTGTTTACTTCTGGTGGTAGCCTCACCTATGATAAAAAGCATATAAATAACAAACAGTTTATAGGTTAGGTTAAAGATGTTCCGATAGGGAAGACTTTGTACGTTATTTAATGTACTTACATTAGCTCGTCGTTGCAGCATAGCCATCGTCATATTGGAAACAATTATTTAATAACTTAATGTGAATAGTAAAATTGTCAAACTTTAATGCAGCGTGCTTTCTGAATGTCAAAGTACAATACAAGTTGTTCCAATTGATTTATATGTATGCTACCAGAGTGCAGCACTAACACAGTTCCAGGAATAAAAGGGTTAAATATGTTTAAAGAAAATAGTCATACAAACATTTGAGTTGACAATTTTTATTTGTAATAATTTTTCAAACCAAGCAATTAAAAATGGTACTAGTGATTGGCATTATATACTTGCAATATCATGTATAATCGAGGTTGTTTTTAAGAGAGAACATAAAACTTATTTACTCCAAATTATAACTTTAGACATTGAATTACATTTAAAACGTATATGTTTTACACTTTCCTTTTATAATGAATATATTTACGTTACGACAACAGTTTAGAAACTTCCACTATAAGTATTGTTTTTGTGAAAAAACTTGTTAAAGCGAGACGACATCGAATAAGAAAATGGGTATAATAGCTAAATTTCTGATTTCATGGACAGTAGCGTTTAATTATAGAACACGTAGTGTGTTTATAGAAATAGATATTGCTAGTGGAATGAAAGGATGGTACAATAGACCAATGCCTGATTGTAATTCGAACCGTCAGATATTTTTCTACCGAAGAAGCTTCGTCGATTTTTTATACTTTATTAAAAGCTGCGATATCTACGCTCTGTACAAAGTCCTCGACTTCCTGAATCTTTTCTGTAAGCCAATCCACTGAAACTTTATCGTCCTCTACGACACACGAAATCTGCAGTTTGTGAATTCCAAAGGCAAGTGGAACGAGCTTTGCTGCAAGATAAAAAAGAACAAATATTTTCGTTCGTAATCCAAACTAAATAATACATTTCTAGTCTAAAGATCAAGTTGCAGCGGTAACTTACATGCTCCCCATAAAAGACCATCAGCCTCGATCTTTCGTACTTCTACTTCCATAGCTTTCATATCCGTTTCATCGTCCCATGGTTTCACGTCTAAGATTATATTCGACTTGGCGATTAAAACTGGTTCTGTAAATCGTTGTTATGTGAGGATGCTGAAATTTCTCCTACAATGTAAATCTAGATAGCGGAACTTACTTTTGGCT
Organism: Nomada lathburiana; assembly: GCA_963667235.1. Taxonomy (NCBI): domain Eukaryota; kingdom Metazoa; phylum Arthropoda; class Insecta; order Hymenoptera; family Apidae; genus Nomada; species Nomada lathburiana. The sequence continues at coordinate 10,482,238 of OY763909.1, forward strand.
TTTTTCGCGGCATACGCAGCTAATCGTTCTTCTCTAAGTTTCGCAGCGTCTGCATCTTCGCCCTAATGAGTTAAGTATTTAAACAATTTACGGTATACATTCTGACTAAGGACATGTGAATCTCAATAATTGTACTGTACTGTTTGTGTCGATAGTGTGTAATAACTAGAAAACTATGGCTGATGTACTAGTATTCTGGGAATATCTGGTGTAATATATTTCGTAAATGTCGTATTATCTTATCGCCCTTGCATCCTATTCGAAAACGCGTGTAATGTGTACTAAATGTAGAAGTATCCGTGCAAAAATGATTTCCGTTATAAAAAGTAGTTCCGTCATTTAAGGAGATTAATTGGTCAGTGTTTCCACTATTTCTGCTCACTTGCCTCTGAATCTGAACCAAAGAGATCAACATCCTCGTCATCATCAGTTTTTTCTTGGGCGGGTTTCGCAGCCGGTTTTGAAGCTGGTTCAGGTTTAGCAGGACAAACCGCTAATTTTGGTATAGCAGATAAAAGTGGTTCAATTATCGCTTCGAGAGATTTAACACGTCCTTCCAATTTCTGAATGACATTAGTCAATTCTTGGACAACTGTTGATAAACGTAATGGACGGGATCATTTTTATATTTACCATAATATGATCCGCAATAAGCAAAATAAGTACTCACCACTAGCATCTACGGTATCCTTTTTATTATCATTCGGAGTAATGAGACCGGCAACAGCTGCGATATCGTCTACCTGTAAAAAAAGAAATTGAAATGCATTTAAGAGGTATAGTTTGCAACATAAAACCATTAACAGTCATTGAGGTATATATTAATGATATAAATTACTTTTGGATATTATATTAGTAAGCAGGTTTGAAAATTTTGTTATATTAAGGGTGCGCAAAGAGTGCAGTACTCACACTCTGTAAAGACTGTTTAATATGCTGCCGAGCCTTGGCCACCTCATTGGCTAAACTTCCACCAGCAGGTAAATTTGGAGTAGTGGTTTGTTGATTTCCCTGTGTCCACCAATATTAAAGATCAACTAACAAGAAAACACATTCATTGCATTGCATTGACGTTTTAACGAAGTTTTGCCCTGTGATAAAACTTGAACTATTGGAGTTATCCATATATAATAGTACTATGCAGAGTGCAAAACTTTAGTAGTAAATCAACACCTTGTCTGAACATATTTTCCCATTAGACTAAAAACTGTTTTTTCTAATAATCCAATATCATACCTCCACTAAGGTTCATAAGTAAATTTTATTGGAGGTATATTGCTATACATATTTATCAATCTTCGAAAAGTCTTTACCCGAATTTTTTTACTTTACAATTTCTTTACTTTAAATATAAATAGTTTTACATAGATAACAAGTGGAAATAGACATTTTGAATATTTACAAAGTGAATAAATAAGCAAAACAAACACAGTTTGCTACAAGATAAAGGATTAAATTATATAAATAGTTAATTAGCACAGGATCATAACAAAAGTTATGTCTGCCAAGATGCTGCATGCACACATTACACGCTCCATTTTTCACACAAAAAGGTGCATGCAAGATGATTAATTAAAGCAAAATAAATATGTACACTTTTCCCTCCTTTTTTTTGTGTTGCTCGCTCAGGAACTATGAAATTTAAGAATCAAACAGCAATATAAATTTCAAATTCGTAAATTAAAAAAATGGTCATAAATGGAATAAAATAATTCCGTCATTGATGCATGTTTCAAATATATTTTAAGCAATGTTTCTATGAGGATTTAAATAAAATACAATAAGTATCTCATTGATGCACACAAAACATGAAATGATATATGCAGTATATTATATACCTGGACAGGTAATTGCTGCTTATTCCTTATTAAAGGTGTAACATTTTCTTTTACTTCCTCATTGTCATTTTTTCCCTTTCTGTTTCTGTGTCTAGTTTCAGCCTTGCTTTTCTTTTCTTTTGCTTCTTTGGTATTATGCTTCGTTTGGAGTAGTGTAAATTTCACATTACCCTTATTAGGTTTGCATTTTACTTTTTCTTCTTCTTCATCTTCATCCCTTTGTACATTCAAGTCGTCCTCGTCTTTATTCATCTTCGATGTCTTTATTTGACACTTGGTATTTTTTGCATCACTCGAAATATTTCCATAATTTGGCTTATTGTCTTTAGATTTTTTAGACTTTGTTTCAGTCGAAGCTTTATTATTTAAGAGGAGATTATCTTGATTGTTGTTGATTACAGAAATTTCAGATTTTAGCGAGCAGCTTTCCATAATCTTATGAGACACCACCTTGGAACATGTTTCAAGCTATGCAAGTAAGAACTCGTGTCTTGCAATTAACACGTAAATTGTTATAGGAGCAAAATAAAGCATGTCCTTTAACATGCTTGGTACAATTGGTATTCTTATTGTAAAACACAACGGCAATGAAACGTAAAGAACTTTGATTCGAAGACCATGCATTCCTAAGTTCATTACATATATAGAACCATATAAAATAATACATTGTGTAATTAAACATAAATGTATTAACAGGAAATCATAATGCTAAATTTACGATTTTATTTTACTGTCGTAACTTATACTTATCACAATAGCTTTGTGTTAAAAAAAAAAGTATAAGATTAGATAATTCGTTAGAACACACAATTGTAACTGGGAATTAAATTAAAAAAAAAAAGACAAAAAGAATAAAATTCCCAACACCTTATGAAATTACAAGCAGGTACAATTTTCCCTATCACCAGATATTCCCTGAAGTGTGTGTTTAGAAATGTTAGTTTGTTGTTAGTACAAAGGAAAAATACAAGGCACAACAAAAGGCAAACTTAGCTGTGGATGTTGGGGCCAACAATAATAGGATTAAAATAGTCTTGTTTTTAAACATACTTTTACATAAATCAATTTTCTTTTACTCAATAAATTGTATGTTTAGAAACGTTTATCCTATTCTTGGTAATCAGTTTTATGTCCAATAACAATAATGCGCAATTCATGGCTCCCAATACTTACCTTGGCCATTTTCTCAAAATATAGTCGTTCAGCCTTGTCATAGGACGGTTTATCAATCCATACCTTCTCTTGTGCTAATGCTGCTTTCTCCATAGTTTACGGTAATTTGTTCGATATTAAAGGTGTAAGTAAATTTCTGAAACATGAAATTTTAGTGTCATAATAGTAGTCGATCAATTCACTCAAACTAATAATGTTTACATATGCCAAATAGAATCTTAAAATTTATTCAGTTGACTATATTTATTAAAAGTACCAAATTTTTGTAATATATAACAAATATATAATATGTAATACGTAAAAAAAAATTACACAATACTGTATATACTAATAAAAATTTATTACACAACAATATAAATAAAAAATCAGCTTATTAACTAAATATTAGCTATCATTATAAACTATCATCGTCGCTACTAAAATATTCAGACTTAAATGGAAGTTTATTTGTTGCTTTACGACTAGGAAGCTCCAATATATATGTCTGTTTATCTATTACTTCCTCATCCGAACCCTTTTTTATAATATTTAACAAGTGATGAATTTCATTCTCTTTTCCTGTTGTAATTACACATGGATATATCTCTGGTGTATAAAAGTATTCAACGAATGCTTTGAGTTCATACAGAGATGAATGTGTAGAGTAACACACATTGAAAGTTCTTTCTCTAGTTTCATCCCATTCCCCTACTACACTTGTATCTTTATTCTTCCATTTCATCGCAGATGGAATAATGGTCATAATATTTGCCATACTTACATCGCTTCTGCAATGCAAACCAGACAAAGATATCTTATTTTTGCAAGCATGAATTGCAGTACTATATGAGTCGTTTGTGACATAAGAGGACATTTCTGAAATACGGCAATAACTTTCGTATACAATATTCTTTACATGGATCTTCGTATTTAATATTTTTGAAAGTTCTACAAAGAGAAACTCAGAACCGTACATAGCAGAACATTCCAGAATAACAACATTCCTTGGGTCTTTGCCTAACCATTCCTCGACAACTTCATGTATTTTAATTATACTGTCTTGTCTGGTAGGAAAAGCCGGGAATTCATTACTTAAAAATGTTGTGTCCAAGTAAATTTTAGTAAATTTCCTAGGTATCCATTTAGAATTTTCGTAATAATGTAAACCTTTTAACTTTGAAAAGTCTAATGGGTTTATACGAAAATCTCCAGTATATAATACCGATATATTATTTCTTTCAAACAGAAACATTACAGATCCAGGACAATGTCCCGCCGAGACAGAAGTTACAGAAATAAGTATTTTATCTGTAGTTTGAATTGCATATTCAACAACAATAGGTGTATTAATATCTATTTCTTTGACCCGAGTAGAGTTAAATTTAAATTTGCTTTCCAATAATACTTTTGTGATGGGACTGCAGTAAAGATATTTTTTATGTTCATCTAAATGCCCAAAGAACATATCTGATAGACCATGCATATGATCGCTGTGACAATGACTAAGAAAAAATATGGAAGATGTTAAGTTGTGTCCATCGAAACGATCCACTGAGATTCCAGGTATTTCCTTAATAAGCCCTAGAAAAGTTGACATTCTGGCAGGTATTTTGTTCCTGTAAGTTATAAATTGAGCATCAACTGTGCCAATATTAATTAACAGTATCTATACTTATATGTATGTATGTAGAACATTATAAAGGAACAAACGACCATATATTTTTTATAAAACAAAGTCCTAACAGCGTCGAGAGAGAAGCGGAAATAGAAGTATTTAAACGAATCGAACATGAAAAATTATTACAAATGGCAAACAGATGTTTAGTAAAGGGTAAAGGATAATCATTTATACCGTAGGTTATAGATAGAAATTGTGCGTACGTTATAAGAATGAATGAAACAGATTAGAGGAAGTCGTATACGAACCAATGACCTACAAATTTGTACAACTGTATATGAATAATCAGTAAATTTTTCACTGGAACATTAATAACACGAATCCGCCATGTGCCGTATTGATCGATTAAAGCGATGGTTATATACTGAAGTATAATTATTTCAATGTTCACAAGTACTGCAAACCGATCAAATATGCGTATGGATGATGTATCGCTTAAATATTATTAAATATACCTTGACTCGTCACAGATTGTCAGATTGATGCAACAATTGTCTGCTCGCCAAAATCTCTGTAAGCCGGATATAACGTGCCAATTAAAAAGAAATAGAAACAGCAGTCTGTTATGAGTGAAAGAAGATGTCACTAGGGTACATAATTTCTACTGCCAAATTCAATACGTACATACTTTGATTATTTAAAAAAGATGAATAAAAATTTGTCAATTTATGCAATAATCAGTATGCTCCAAAAGTTGTTAATTTTATTTATTATTTTATACAGAATAATTATTAACGAATCTAAGCACATGTAATAAGGGATTCAAATATATTAATTTAATCTGAATTATTCGCAGCTACTTATACGATTTTATTACGTCTGAAATGTTAAAAATAAAATTTCATTGAGCATTTGTGATATACCCTTAACGATTGTCGAGATATCGATACGCAAAGTACAGTGTTTGAAAACTGGCGGCAGTCGATCCGCATTCGTTGCCGGTGCGGGTTGTATTTGGTCTTAATGAAAATCAATTTTTTTTAGTAAAAATGACTGCGCAAGGATCACCTGCTAAAATGAAGGAATTACGATTACCTATGTCAAGAGTAAAAACAATTATGAAAAGTTCCCCTTACGTCGACACAATCGGTCAGGATGGATTATATCTGGTCACAAAAGCTACGGTAAGATTACATTTGAAACATTAAGGTTAACCGACGCTTTATCGTAGTTGTCATACACCTGTATGATTTCCATATTTGCTATTTCGCGGGCCAAATAAAATTGTAACACCTTTACATGTACCTAAAAAAAAACATACCAATCGGTTATATCATATACATCGTGATTGAACACAACTTTCTCAGTTAATTTCGTTATTTGACCCTTAATAATTGTGAAATAGTTGTGAACCAATGTAAACATAACAAATGCTTTTGTAGGAACTATTTATACATTACCTAACGGAAGAGGCTCATTTACAAAGCAACAAAGGGAACTCTTTGGATTATAAACATCTTGCAGAGGTGGTTCAAACCAATGATACATTGGAATTTCTCAGAGAAATAATGCCCAGGAAGATAACGGTCAGACAGTTTAAAGAAATGATGGCTGCTAAGAATTCTAACAGCAGTTCGTCCGAGAGTAGCTCAGACTCGGACAGTGATAGTGAATCAGATACAGATTCTTGTTCAGATAGCGATGATAGAAAGGCGGAGGATGACAATACATCAAGTAGTGAACAAGAAAGTGAAACAAAGGAAAATGGTAAAAGTGATTCAGCCACTGAGGCCAGTGGAAAGAGTGACAGTGAAGATGAAACTAAAAGATAAGAAAGCAGATCATTATTTTTATCCACATTCGCATAAGGCTGGCTCTCTGATTATTTATGGAATACCTTAAGTTCATTTCAAAGTAATAAAATTCTGCAGACATTTGATATCAAATACATGTTTAAAATATTTGTCCAATATCCTAGATTCAATAGAAATATTGTTTTTAGATTTATACCGTGTATTTATAATATGTATTCGATGGACAGGTATATTAAGGAAACATTGTAAAAACCACGTACAAAGTAAAGAATTTATTTATTTCTTTTACAATATATTAGCCCAAGAAATTGACACCTAATGTAACCAACTTGTTAGACAATACAAAATAAATGCATTAATTTTTCTGAGGTGGTTGTTTCTTTTACTTGTATCACCTATTTATTTTACCATTTTATTACATTGGCACGTTATAAACAATTTATGCTGTGTATTTTTGCCTTTCTGTAGGAATTACAGAAACGCAATAATACTGTAACAACCATTTACGAAATTTTATTCTTGATGCAATTTTTTTGGTGCTGGCATTGGAGCAGCATCAAAATCATCTTCGTTTAATTTGATAGCTAAGAAATAAATTTCAGCTAAGGCTATAATTAGTGCGCAAATTATACCTAGTAACAATCTAAAGCCAAAGTCTAAATTTCCTACTATAAGTTCCACGCCTATGAATCCAAAGGCGAAACCTGCTAGCACAGAAAAAATAAACTGTGCAACAGCTATAAGTTGTTTATTTATCTGCTTCACTGTAAAAAATAGAATACAGATTTAAGGTTTATCGACAGATGTGTTGACTTAAAATTTTTTTGTATAATTCTTACTTTGATAAGAAATAGAGTCCTCTGGTAGTTTCATTGTAGTAGTGTTTACATTTTTCGTCATAGCTCTATACTTCAAAGCATCTTGCTGTGCTTTCAATTTCTGCGTTCTTGCTTCTAGTTCAGGATTCCTTGGTATAAGCTTTGGTGTTGGTAATCTGATATCGTCCTTTTCTAAAAGCTCATGTAAGTAAATATTCTCCGTATTAGTGGTTCTGTATTCTTCTAAGTACTTGTTCAACCATCTTATATCTTCCAATTTTAAGAAAACATCCTTCTGTTTATCTTTAGCTGACTTTTTCAAAGTTACAATAGCAAGTGGTATATCGCCCGTTTTCTTCACGTTTTTGCAAACGAATTCTATCAATTTTTTATTTGGCTTGATTTTTATAGAAGGGTCTTCTATTGATTCAACTGGCATTCTTATATTTTCTTTAACCAGTGTTCTGTTTTCTAATAAAGTAATATTATTACTAAATATCTATACATTAAATGCATAAGCAGTACAGCTGTAAGATTATAGCTATTACAAATTACAAAATATCTTTATACAATATCTCTGTATAGCAATGGAATATAATAATTGTCAGTTTATGGTGTGATGTGTAACTTTCTTTCCAAATCAATATAAAATTCTTTTATTTCGTTCTCTTTCTCTTCAAATGTTTGATTTACTTTATCACACTTTTCACTCATATCATTGACAAACTTTTCCCATTCCACTTTCCTTAATTCTCTATTTTCTTGCAATGCAATGTCCTGAAAAATATAGGGTTATTAATAATAGAGAAGAAAACATTTTTAACAATTCAGATCTTAAAAGAAATCCATAATCCATACAGAATCAAGCTCTTCTTCCCTCTGAAGGACTCTCTCGCACATACTCAAAGCTACATCAACATTTGCCTTCAAGCTGGGCAAATGGCAATCCCCAAGTTGTTCTGTACGATCAAGCTGAGTTTCTTTTAATTCCGTCGAATATTCAAGAATCTTGAAAAGACGTTCCACTTCTCTGTCTCCTCTTTTCTCCTAAAAATAGTCAATTTTTCATTTCATTAAACGATATTCTTCGATGTCGACTTGTAGGTTATACTGGATGGAATTTAATTTTTTCATTCCCAGAATGATCGTCGCAGTTGCCAATAAAAGTAATATTTTTGCATAGCTTCCTTTGTCTAATTTTTATTTTATATGGCAAGAAAATACAATCATTATTAATACTTTCATAAATCTGTACCTGAAACTCGCGCAGGAAAAATGTAATTTCACCTTGGATGAATGGTCGATGATCGAAAAGTCGACTCCAAATCTCACCCGTGTCTAGGAAAACGTGATATCACGTATAAAATTATAATCAGTAGTCGTAAGAATAAGACGTATACTAGGAGTTTACATGTTTACAATCAATCGGAATATGCCGCACCTTTAATAATGGATGCCATGTCTCCTCGTGACATCGGTGCACTGCTACACATTGTAGCCTTATAGACATAGTTTCCACGCATCGCGCTCAATACAAATTGTAACAAATGTACCACGCATGATATATTGTTAACAACGATTGAAAATTGTAGCGTAGACTTCTAGCTTTCATTGATGTCATTTGAGGATTGATGTAGCGTGCCTACAAATCGATATAATGGCATTTATTTATTATTCCTACAAACAAAAATTATCTCGCGTTCTACTGAGCCGATGTTTTCACTTTTGGAACGATCTTCGCGTATAGTAGCGCTGCCATTCCCAAACGAATTGTTAAACTGTTAAACTGTTAAACCACAAGTTTGGACTGAAGACCATTCCAAAAGTGAATCAGATTGGTCCTTGAACCGAGAGCTTCAATTTGAGAGGTCGTTCATTACAGTCGGTCCAGCAGAAGCTGAGATAATTGAATTTGTTTAAAGAAATTATAAACAAATGCGATTACTGCCACTTCCGGACGAGATACATCAATGACCAAAGGACATAAATTAAAGCTAGAAGTATAAGCTACCATTTCCAATAGATGTGATCATCACTGCACGTGAAGTTCATTTGTTATAAACAATTAAACAATTAAAAATGTTATTACGGCCAGCTGCAAATAGGTACAGCATCGGGGTATTTTTTATCGCGTAGCTTATCGTCTGCCCTTTCTTTTGACATAGCATTTATTACCAAACAATCTCCAGGAGCCGAGATAATAATTTTAAAAAATTTTGTCGGTAACGATAGTCGATAACGGGACATGTGGCGCCATCTCGCGTTTGCGGCCTTTTTCGCGCTTTGCCGCACCGCCAAAACCGAAATCCTGGATTACATCGTTAATTTAAACAAATGCGTTTTTCTCGGTTTCTAGTGCATAGTTTTTAACCGGACTGGTCTTAAATTAAAGCTATGGACTATAGCTACCTCATCCAACAGTTGCAACAATATGGCATTTGTGGTTCAATAGTTATTAACAATTGAAATATAGGCAAAAATGCACTCCGGGTCACTGCAATTATCTCGACTTCTGGAGGCGCTAGAATAATGATCGGGTGCTTAAAGTGAAGGCAAGGGATGCCGCAACACGGAAAAAAACGATTTATAAATGCTGTATGCGCCGTTTATTTTGTATAAATAATTTAACAATTCGATTGAGAATTGCACCGAAACTATACACGAGGGTCGATCTAATGGTGAATCAGATTGTTCCTTGAACCGAGAGCTTCAATTTGAGAGGTCGTTCATTACAGTCGGTCCAGCAGAAGCAGAGATAATTGAATTTGTTTAAAGAAATTATAAACAAATGCGATTACTGACACTTCCAGGCTAGGTACAGCAATTATCAGAGGACATAAATTAAAGCCAGGGGCATAGGCTACCATCTGCAATAGGTGTGAACAACATTCCATGTGCAGTTCATTTGTTATAAACAATTAAACAATTAAAATTATTATTACGGCCAACTGCATATAGTTACAGCGACGGGGTATTTTTTATCGTGTAGCTTATTCGATTCCCTTTCATATGACATCCCATTTATTAAAAAACAACCTCCAGGAGCCAAGATAATAATTTTTTTAAATTTTGTCGGTAACGATAATCGATAACGGGACATGTGCCGCCATCTCGCGTTTGCGGCCTTTTTCGCAGTTTTGCTCACCGCCAAAACCGAAATCCTGGATTACATCGTTAATTTAAACAATTGCGATTTTCTCGGCTTCTAGTGGGTATTTTTTAACCGGACTTGTCTTAAATTAAAGGTATGCACTATTGCTACGTCATCCGACAGTTGCAACGAAATGCCAATTGTTGTTTCAAAGTTATTAACAATTGAAATATAGGCAAAAATGCACACCGGGTCACTGCAATTATCTCGGCTTCTGGAGGCGCTAGATTAATGATCGGGTGCTTAAAATAAAGGTAAAGGATGCCGCTACACGGCAATAAAGGATTTAAAAATGCTGCACGCCCCGTTCATTTTTTATAAACGCATAAACAATTCGTTTGAGAATTGCGCCGGAGCTATACACCAAGACTTTTCTAAAAGTGAATCAGATTGTTCCTTGAACAGAGAGCTTCAATTTGAGAGGTCGTTCATTACAGTCGGTCCAGCAGAAGCAGAGATAATTGAATTTGTTTAAAGAAATTATAAACAATTGCGATTACTGCCGCTTCCTGGCGAGATACATCAATGACCAGACGATATAAATTAAAGGGAGAGGCATAAGCTACCAATTCCAATAGGTGTGAACAACATTCCATGTGCAGTTCGTTTGTTATAAACAATTAAACAATTGAAATTGTTATTACGGTCCACTCCATATAGTTACAGTAACGGAGTATTATTTATCGTGTAGCTTACTCGCTTCCCTTTCATTTGACATGGCATTTATTAGAAAACAATCATCAAGAGTGAAGATAATTACAGTGACCCGAAGTGCATTTTTGCCGATTTTTCAATTGTTAATAACTTTTGAACCACAAATGCCATATTGTTGCAACTGCTGGAGGAGATAGCTATAGTCCATAGCTTTAATTTAAGATAAGTCCGGTTAAAAAATACGCACTAGAAGCCGAGAAAAACGCAATTGTTTAAATTAACGATGTAATCCAGGATTTCGGTTTTGGCGGTGAGCAAAACTGCGAAAAAGGCCGCAAACGCTAGATGGCGCCACATGTACCGTTATCGACTATCGTTACCGACAAAATTAAAAAAAATTATTATCTTGGCTCCTGGAGGTTGTTTTTTAATAAATGGGATGTCAAACGAAAGGGAATCGAATAAGCTACACGATAAAAAATACCCCGTCGCTGTAACTATATGCAGTTGGCCGTAATAATAATTTTAATTGTTTAATTGTTTATAACAAATGAACGTAACATGTTATGATGATCACACCTATTGGACATTGTAGCTTATACTACCAGCTTTAATTTATGTCCTCTGGTCATTGATGGATCTCGTCAGGAAGTGGCAGTAATCGCATTTGTTTATAATTTCTTTAAACACATTCAATTATCTCGGCTTCTGCTGGGCCGATTTTAAACAACGACCTCTCAAATTGAATCTTTCTGTTCAAGGAACAATCTGATTCACTTTTAGAAAAGTCTTGGTGTATAGCTCCGGCGCAATTCTCAAACGAATTGTTTATTGGTTTATAAAAAATGATCGGGGCGTGCAGCATTTTTAAATCCTTTATTGCCGTGTAGCGGTATCCTTTGCCTTCATTTTAAGCACCCGATCATTAATCTAGCGCCTCCAGAAGCCGAGATAATTGCAGTGACCCGGTGTGCATTTTTGCCGATTTTTCAATTGTTAATAACTTTTAAACCACACATGGCATATTGTTGCAACTGTTGGAGGACATAGCTATGCTTCATAGCTTTAATTTAAGACCAGTCCGGTTAAAAACTATGCACTAGAAACCGAGAAAAACGCATTTGTTTAAATTAACGATGTAATCCAGGATTTCGGTTTTGGCGGTGCGGCAAAACGCGAAAAAGGCCGCAAACGCGAGATGGCGCCACATGTCTCGTTATCGACTATCGTTACCGACAAAATTTTTAAAAATTATTATCTCGGCTCCTGATGGTTGTTTTTTAATAAATGGGATGTCAAATGAAAGGGAATCGAATAAGCTACACGATAAAAAATACCCCGTCGCTGTAACTATATGCAGTTGGCCGTAATAATAATTTTAATTGTTTAATTGTTTATAACAAATGAACGTAACATGTTATGATGATCACACCTATTGGACATTGTAGCTTATACTACCAGCTTTAATTTATGTCCTCTGGTCATTGATGGATCTCGTCAGGAAGTGGCAGTAATCGCATTTGTTTATAATTTCTTTAAACACATTCAATTATCTCGGCTTCTGCTGGGCCGATTTTAAACAACGACCTCTCAAATTGAATCTCTCTGTTCAAGGAACAATCTGATTCACTTTTAGAAAAGTCTTGGTGTATAGCTCCGGCGCAATTCTCAAACGAATTGTTTATTGGTTTATAAAAAATGAACGGGGCGTGCAGCATTTTTAAATCCTTTATTGCCGTGTAGCGGCATCCTTTACCTTTATTTTAAGCACCCGATCATTAATCTAGCGCCTCCAGAAGCCGAGATAATTGCAGTGACCCGATGTGCATTTTTGCCTATATTTCAATTGTTAATAACTTTGAAACAGCAATTGGCATTTCGTTGCAACTGTCGGATGACGTAGCAATAGTGCATACCTTTAATTTAAGACAAGTCCGGTTAAAAAATACCCACTAGAAGCCGAGAAAATCGCAATTGTTTAAATTAACGATGTAATCCAGGATTTCGGTTTTGGCGGTGCGGCAAAGCGCGAAAAAGGCCGCAAACGCGAGATGGCGCCACATGTCCCGTTATCGACTATCGTTACCGACAAAATTTTTTAAAATTATTATCTCGGCTCCTGGAGGTTGTTTTTTAATAAATGCTATGTCAAAAGAAAGGGCAGACGATAAGCTACGCGATAAAAAATACCCCGTCGCTGTAACTATATGCAGTTGGCCGTAATAATAATTTTAATTGTTTAATTGTTTATAACAAATGAACTGCACATGGAATGTTGTTCACACCTATTGCAGATGGTAGCCTATGCCCCTGGCTTTAATTTATGTCCTCTGATAATTGCTGTACCTAGCCTGGAAGTGTCAGTAATCGCATTTGTTTATAATTTCTTTAAACAAATTCAATTATCTCTGCTTCTGCTGGACCGACTGTAATGAACGACCTCTCAAATTGAAGCTCTCGGTTCAAGGAACAATCTGATTCACCATTAGATCGACCCTCGTGTATAGTTTCGGTGCAATTCTCAATCGAATTGTTAAATTATTTATACAAAATAAACGGCGCATACAGCATTTATAAATCGTTTATTGCCGTGTAGCGGCATCCTTTACCTTTATTTTAAGCACCTGATCCTTAATGTAGCGCCTCCAGAAGCCGAGATAATTGCAGTGACCCGGAGTGCATTTTTGCCAATATTTCAATTGTTAATAACTTTTGAACCACAAATGCCATATTGTTGCAACTGCTGGAGGAGATAGCTATGGTCCGTAGCTTTAATCTAAGACAAGCCGGGTTTAAATCGACGCACTAGAAGCCGAGAAAAACGCAATTGTTTAAATTAACGATGTAATCCAGGATTTCGGTTTTGGCGGTGAGCAAAACTGCGAAAAAGGCCGCAAACGCTAGATGGCGCCACATGGCTGATTATCGACATATCGTTAGTGATAAAATTTGAAAAAATTGTTATCTCGGCTCCTGGTGGTTGTTTTTTAATAAATAAGGTGTCAAATTGAAAGGGAAACGAACAAGCTACTTCTGTATAATTATCTCGTTGCTAAAACGTTATCCACTTGCCCGCAATTATTATTTGAATTGTTTATGCATTAAGAATATCGTTATCTTTATCGTTTGATATCGCTTTCATTGTGAATGATGTGCATTAATGATTTATTTACAACGTGTGCATTTTAGAATAACTAATTTCATCTTTAAACAGTAAATTCATTACATTCGGTACCAAAAAATATATTTGCAATAATTTAAGCAGTTATTTTAATTTTAATATTTACAGTAGTTTTTCATCACATATTTAACTTTTCTTAATTTTTAAAAGGTAATGGTTATAAGCTTGAAGGCATCAAGGACCAATATATTTTTCATTCCAATACATTTAAATAACAGAATTTTGCGGTATTCAGTTATCAAACTTTTGGAAATTATGTGCAATGTCCAGCTAAGCGTTTCGTCCGAAAACCGGCGGTCCTGAATGTGTTAGTTGTCGCAATTGCTGAACTTTCTGCCTCTTATCTGAATGTATTATAGAAACGTAACTTATGCCTCGGTAGTTGTTGCACGAAGTCGTATATTTTTCTTTTGTCGTTATTTTCTCTGGATAAGTTCATAGAGCTTGCGTCTTACTCGCGCACAAGAGCAAGGGAAGTAATTACAGATAGGAAATTGCTCGAGGAAAACGGGCTTTCCATTATGTCCCGTGACGGATTGACGTTTAAATCAGAAGTAATTATTTACCGCCCAAATTGTGAATAAATTTTGCTTTCTTCAGACACCAAAATTACCAAAAGGCTTTAATTCAAGGATTTTTCCGTCCACGAGTAACAATCTTTCTCTTCAATAATCTACCAATCGATTAGGATCGATGCAACTTTTCTTGGCCAGGTTTTGTAATTACTTTAAGTTATTCTTCGTAGGTACCACCTAAAAAGCTCGCTTAAACTTTGATTAAAACTCAATGGAAATTTTAATGGATTCTGTCTTGATTGGATGGCAAAAAGGACGCATGCCTTAAGTGAAATATTTTACGACGATTTGTCTCACGAAAGAAATCGTTCGATGGCTGAGTGTTATTTAACACTGGTTGAAAAAGAGACTTTCGATCAACGAACGGAGGCGAGCATTGGACACCGATTCATTTCGATCTCGCGTTACAACGTGATGCATAACTTATCGATAGAAAATTTGAGACATCTACATGATAGTCCACGCTTTGTGACAATTGCATCGTGTATCCGAATGTGGCAGGATAGTAGGGATGCATGCAGAGTATAAATTCAGAGTTCTTGTCCGATTGTCCGTCTGTTTCGCGAAACTCTGCTAAGCAGCTAAGCTTAATCGACTTAAATCTCCATAAAATTGTCAAACTGCCATGGATCGCACACTGCATTTTGTCTTGCTGCTCGCAATTCTGCAATTTAGCATGTAAATAATTAATTTGATTTTTCATAGAAAACAAATTAGTGCTTTTCTAATAAAGAAATGTTTGAAGCCTCAGTCTTGAAACGTTAATAGTTTGCTTCGATAATAAGACGGTTAATAACATTTCCTTAATTTTCGATTGCTTTAGTCAAGAGGGCATCGAAACGGGAAACTGTGAATGTGGCGTGTTTTCCAAGAAAATATGGGGACCAATTATTGAGCGGGCCATTCCATATAACGTCACGTGCAACGATGAAGGGGAGGAAAAGTGTGAACAATTGTGCATTGCTATGGTTAGTAAATTAGTCGCTATACATCCGCGATATCCCTGATTAATATTACAAAGGTGCGTGTAATTTTGTACAGGGCGAGGCTTCACGAGAGAACGCGCCGCAAATGATTTGTGGAAACTTGAATGGCCACGTGGATCATCTTTACGTAAGTTTATAATAAGGCGGAGCAGTTATCAAAATTAATCTTTATTTTCCTCGCAGTGATCGAGCATATTTGACAAAATATTTCAGGTGGCACTATACGCCAAGGTGTGCAACGCGATCAACTGGAAATTCGCTGGTCTGACAAATGCAGTTCCAATTTGTTGCCACGAGGGGCAAAGTACATCTTGCTACGAGCCGGTTTCAGTGTTCACCAATTAAACTGTCTGCATTTATCCTGCAAACATCTGGTTAGTTCTTTCCGAGATTTTACGTAACATTCGGAAAACGTTTACTATTTTTTCACCAATTCGATGAACCTGTTCGTCGCTGTTATTGTTGCACGAGCATAAAGAATCATCCGCGATGGAACAAATTATGTAAATAAATTGATCAGCTTTTGTTTCCGTGCTAAATGCACGTGGTTAGGGATTTAGTACAGTTCCATTTCCCTCAATCCGTGCACCGTCACTTTTTACCGAATTCCACTCTCATCGAAGATCTCGTTTGTTTCGAACATTTAATCTCGGTAGATGTCCGATTTCAAAAGTTGTCCAGGAATAAAATGGTCGCCTTGAAAGCATTAGACGCTGTCCATTCCCGTTTCTCCATTTCACACGAATCTCACAGATCTCCGAAACGATTATATACGTACGCAGACAGTCTTTAAAAGGTAGTGGCAGAATACAGGGTACGTCCCCACCGATCCTAGATATCTTCTATTTCGTCAATGGTGTTCCCAGATCCTCGTCCCAGAAGCCAGGCCATTGAATGGAGGGTTTGTTATCGCCCTCCCAACTTCCTGCCGATGAATCCACCGCCGTGACTCTCTATATCGACTTTGCCAGCCTAGAAGACCATTGTGTGTACCCGTGGTTTTGTCGCCC
This sequence comes from Nomada lathburiana, assembly GCA_963667235.1. Classification (NCBI taxonomy): domain Eukaryota; kingdom Metazoa; phylum Arthropoda; class Insecta; order Hymenoptera; family Apidae; genus Nomada; species Nomada lathburiana. The sequence goes on from OY763909.1 coordinate 10,499,035, forward strand.
TTTCTTCTCCCGATTTAATGACTCCGCCATTTTCACGCGTCCTCCTACGTTTTTCGTTCAAAAATCCACTCAATTTACCTCGCTATCGGGACCGACACAATTTTTACGAATAGTCGTAGCGGGAATGGGCTTTATTCCGCTCCGTGTCGCGGATAATTGACGACTTGCTATGTTAGAGCTACGTTGGTGTACGCGTAGCCTGACACGGAGTAGAAATAGAAGTTGCCTGGAGTGTTTTTTCGTTTTCGTCGTATCCTGTGTTGACTACTGGCAGGGTCCTGGGGGTAAGGGGATACGTCGAAAGCGAGGTAAGTGACTGCATACTTCGAATTGCTCGTTTGCACAGTGCCAACAAGACGAAGGAGATGCGTTAGAAGTACAATGCGTCGCGATCACGCAAACATACTATTCATTTTAAAGGGAACAGGCACAATTAGCTTACGAGGCTTGCAAAAATTGACTCCGCCCGTTCGATCGTGTGTTCGTTAATCTCGAAATGCTGCTCAATATTCTATTAATCGGCTGTCAGGTCATTTCCACTCATCAAACATCCTTAATCATACGATTGGGAATGGTACACGCCGGTAAATCCGTTCGCGTTAATTTGCGTTTCATATCGCGTATATTCCTTCGCGCGTACACCACCCACAATCCGACCGTACAGCGTGTGTCGTTCTGACACAATTAAACGAAACGGAAATTGAGGTAACTAACTGTGAGTTTCTGGCCCTGTCTTTAACACAAATCTTCCTGAATATGCGCGCACGCGAACAGTGCTCTCTTTCGAATCTTGTCAGGTTTCAACATCATTTCCCTCGGGGGGTGTTATTTTGTTTTAAATTCGCTATTCCGTGAAACGGCGTTTCCAAGTAGAATTGCACGTTCACAAGCGTAGCATTAGCAAATGAAACAGCGTTTCCGAACAGCGGCCGAACTCAAATTCGAAACCCTAAACTGTCTCATCCCCCCCCCCCCCGGCGATCACGTTTTCATGATCAGCGTGACGAGCAATCAACGCCGCGTCGCGCCTGAAATTCAACCACCGTATTGCCTGAATATGTTAGAGTCTGTTAGACACAATTAATCGTCCCCGTTCCCCGTGCGCAATTGCCGAAAGAAATATGGAACGGCACGCGAATATAGATTATTAGGAAGAAGAGAAACGAGTCTCTCCACGATTGTAACATAAATCTGTACCGGGCGAGAATGCGAAATGCGCAATGGTTTATCCAATAATGTGTCATATAATCGAATCTCTGGGGCAACACCGACACAGTTCCGACGGGTGTGCTACATTTGCGTAAATAATTCTACAGCGATAGGATAATCAATGCACGGGGATTACGATGTACATACATCGTTAGTTTGTTACCGGGGATATTAGTTTCTGGACGTTTCCGCGCGTGCAAATGTTCACAAAGGGTATGAAACGGCAGAGCCGTCAGGACGGGCAATACATGCAGCACAATGTTCCGTATCATCGGCCAGACGAAAATCGATTATCTGAATTTTTATGCCGTTTCAATTAGAAGTTCGGCTCTTGTGTATGAACGTGCGAACGTGATTTGGATCCACGCTCATTCGGCCCGCCGCAGATCGTGCCGCCCGTCCCATTTAACCGTGCAAGCAATTCATCTCTATTAGCGTGTCAGCTTCTGTTTAAGATACCGTCTATCTTGCACGCTATTTTAGAATAACAGTATTCTACTTTTCGGTAGGCCGCGTGACAAATCACACGCGCTAATTATTAATCATGATGTCGTTAATGCACGCGTAACGCTATCGCGTTACAGGCCACGAGCTACACGACGCGAGGTGCAAACACCACCTTGGAGCCCCTAAGCCAGCTTAATCCTCTACATGCCTTTCGTGCCTCCTTAATGTCGCTTCAGCTTGCTCGATCTGGTTACTGGTTCACACGCGGTCCACGGGCTGGATGTTCAATTACGCCGTGGTAGCGGGAATCGCAGCGTGTTTGGCAAGCAAACATCTTCACCGCGGTATTTTTGATAATACCATCGGCGAGCATGCAGCTGCAACAAAGGCAAGTGGTAGGTTACACGCGAAAGCAACTGCATGGACCGCCATAGCTAAAGTTGTTGCCAAGTTTCTAAGTTCTTCCGCCGCGGTCAATGTAATCGAAACTAGTGTGCATTACGCTGCACAGACGAGTCCTTATCAATGAACAACTGTGCGCGGTTATTACGTAAATTCGATCACAATTGAGCAAACCAAGAAGAAACAAGTAGAGGCAGCCGTACACGTCAGACAGCCTATGGTTGTCGCTAAAATATACGTATCATTAGTTTAACAGGGTGGGAATTATTCATGTAGGCAGAACGAACAAGTTCGACACAGCTAATGCCGTCCCGTCGCAATGTCGGCGCACTAGAAACTTTTCAAATAAGCGGACTAGCCCGTTAACAGCTTCGAAAGTCCTAATACACCCCGGAAGCCATTAAAACGACCGTGCCGCGCTTTGATGCATTCGAAATTGTAACAATATTTTTCTTCCCTCGAACGAGCCGCTGTATACGCACGGGGGAAACCAAACGAGCGGTCAGACAAATTTCGCCGTAATTATCCGCGCTTAAATCTCGTTGTCGCGTCGCGATAGCCGACGCTCGCGTAACGTGCCGTGCAAACGCTGGGTTAGCCGCGCGAAGCTTGCATCAGCCTGTATAAGCTTTCCGTGTCTCTTCGACGCCACTACAGGTCATACGTTACATGTTACTTCAACCGGAGATAGGTCTCGGAACTACACCTACGGCTACTGGAGCACGCGTTACCTGACAATCGTGCGCGCGAAGTTGTATTTACGCACGTGCGTTTACCTATTAGCGACATGTCGGCGTGGCTGCTCTGTCAGCCGAGACTGCGATTGTTGAACGCGAAACTGCAACAGCAATCCTGTTCCTAACGATGTCCAGGTTGCACACGAGTCAGATCATTTTCATCAAGCGCAAATTGACGGGCCGTGGTAGATCGGAACGATTCAAACAGCCGCTGACGCAAACCAAGTTCTGTATCGTCTTGTCGTTAATATTTTATCGATCGCTGAAGTGCGCTGCAAGCGAAATATACGACGTTCGCGTAATGAGTGGAATACTTTCGAAGGAATGCGAAAGGGATGATTAGTGAACCACGAGTGGATCGGAATAATAATTAGTTAAAAGAGGTCGTTAGATTGGCTTCGCAGGAGGCGGAAGGCGGCGGATCAGCACGCGAAACTTTCATGGCTCCGCTTATTAACTTATTGCGTCTTCTAAGTTCTTGCTAAACTGATATTAATTACTGTACTCCACGGAGGCTCCAACTTTGGCCAGCTTGTTGTCGCGTTATCCCTCTCCTCGACCTACTTAAAAATTTCGCTCCCTTTTATTCGTCGCCCGCCGGCTTCCTGTGACCATTTTAAGTGGCCCTTCCACGCTTTCAAGAATCATTCGGTATTCTCGTCAACGGCGAGATGAACGCTGGAAAGATTTTCAAGTGTCTTCTCGCCATAATAGAAAAATGAATTAATTTGTTCACAATTACGATTTGTTTCGATTGCAATTCGATTGATCATTGAAGGCAAGCTGTCAAATAACTTATGCAACGACGTCAATGATACACAGTATTTCCTCCAATTTTTCAGTCAACCTGTATATCGGTCGAATCGCACGTATAAACGAGCCACGTAGTGGGATAAAGAAACCCAGGATAGCCTTGCGGAACCACAAAACCAATAGTGGCGTGCAAGCATCTTTCACCGGGAAAATATTTCCCACTAGACGCTCCTCCAGGAGTCTTATATACGATCGGGGACCGAACACGAGTAAACATGATTCTCTTTCTCCATTCAACATGTCCCCCGAGGAGAACGAAAATACGACAGATCTTTAATGCGCCAGAAAAGCTGCTAAAACTTGTCGCCAACAATTGATTCGTATCTCGAACACGAACATCAATTTTACGAATTATACGTCTTATCAAGCTCAGCGCAAAAGGCACCTGCCTTGTCTTCGTTCGTTCTATTCGGCCTAATGTCAGCCACCGGGAACAGAATTTTCAAGGAAGGCAGTGCTTGAAAATGTTCGTGTGCTCGAGATCTTGCCACGCTATGAAATGATAAACATTTCGACAAATTTCAAGCTGCGCGAGATACATTGCAGTGAAGTCCTGTCGAATTTTGATCGGGACCGAGGGTTTCAACATTAATTTTGACGCACCGGTAACGCCGAGAGGTGTAATAAATTCGTTTTCCGGCCTTGCATCGATGCAATTTTCATCCCCCAACTGAAACACAAAGCCCGTGTCGACGAACACACGGTAAAATAAACGTTCCCCGCGATTTTCGATGCACGATTGATCCGCGATTCCATTGATTCGCCTCTGAATACAATGCATTGAAATAACATCTACTATCGTTGTCGTTCCAACTGGACACGCGAGGCGGTATTATAAACCCTTCGTGCGACACAGTAAACTATTTCTCATTGGGCAAAGGATTAAAATAAAATAGCAGGAAAAAATAGTACCGTGGCGTGGGGGTTGAACGAAACAAATTTGCTATACTTCTCAGCGAATGTAGAAATAAATGTGCCCAAGAAGATAATAAATTAAATAAAAGTAAACACGTTTGGCATGCAACAGCCTTTTAAAATTGTGCATCTCTTTTTTATCACAACAACAAAAAATGAATAGCACTATACATTACCAGGAGTGTGGGTGGAAATATTTTTATCAAGGGTTTTTATTCATTATTTCATGGATGTTCGAAGTATGTAAACAGTTTAAATCATCGTCTCGTGCAAACCGAAGTTGCCACTAAATTTTACATCGCGACGAGAACGTTTTATTGCGCGCTTGTGTAAATTCGTCGTTTCACCCGGAGTTTAATGGTCCTCTAGAAAATATAAATTACGCTTCTCCGCGGCAGCATAAATACCGTGTAGTCTAACGCGAATCATTTGTTACACCCCGCTGCGATAATACGTCGATATTATTAAATTAAATTAGTTAAATAATTATGTCAAATGGTAACGCCCGGCAATGTGCAGCATATCGTTTGGTTTCGTTTAATGACGATTCAAGGGACCCGAAATATTTAGAACAAACGTGTCGACCTACTTGTTGGAAATAAATGTCGGGATTCATTTTCCGTTCTTAGATGGCTTGTTGAAAATTTAATAAAAAAATTCTCGTAAACCTAACGACTGGCAGATCGACGCAATGGAACGCATTTTATGGTTTGAATTTAATTTAAACGAAAGAACTGTCTCGTCCTCTATTCTGTTTTTAAATCCAGCAAGGGTGGCTGACTAGTCACTGACTTGTACTACTCGCGACTCTGAAGGCACTGCACGTTTCGACTATCTACGACGTTCTTCAGCTCTGCTATTTCCGAGGAGAATAATTATTGTTCTTTCACGTGTTCCCCCCCACCTTCTTAAATTCTTTTCCGGGTCTTTTTTAATGAAATTCACGGTGAAGCGTTCGCAAAATCCCCTTAATAACAACCTTCTCGCGACACACGGTTCTATCACGACGATAATTACGAGAAAATTGTTTTCCCCTTTCGAATTTACAATTGCAGGCTAACTGTGCCAGAAGTATGAGACCCGCAATTCGGCATACAAAGTAGATGCTGTCGATATCCAGCAGTCGATTGAAATTGTACATATCCAATTACAACCGCGATTAGAGTGCAGCAGTGGACAAGGCAGTTAACCGTGAGACATTAATAATTTAAAACTGGATTAATTAGTTGGAACTTTTTGTCCTTAATAAAACGAAATTATTCGCTAATTTCTCTGCAAAGAAATCAGTTCGTATCGTTTCGGTTACTACGTTTTAATTGAAGCTTCACGGACCGGGAATATTTCAAACTTGTTCACTCGACCGCCGCATTTTTTCGATTCTCTAGAACGAGAATACCTGTACAAACGAAGTGTCGTTTAATTTTTTCCCCGGATCGACCCCTCGTGAAAACGTTTCGGTTTCCCCTTCCTTCTTCGTCTCCTTCGCGAGCTCAATGCTCATTCCATGCGTTCGGTTTAAGCCTTTCTCTCTTCCCTGTCCCTTCTTGTTTCCCTTGCCCAGATTAGATTCCGCATCTTAGATTCCTTATATTAAACTGTCTCGGGAACGCTAGGTGAACGACAACAGTAAACCGGAAAAATTGATGCGATACATGCGATGGATTAACAGAATATGAAATATTTGGAGCGAGAACATTGGGAACATTCAAATACGGATACGCTGTAAACTAAAGTTTGGTGGAGGCAAAAAGATATAAATAATATCCGGGAAATAAAAGCAAATGGAGAATGAGAGAGAAGCAACGGCAGCTGCCGCAGAATGGCGGTGGATTTTGATAAAAATCGTCAGTTTTTAGCGTCGCACGGACGAGTAGATCTTTCTTGCTGCATCCGGCGTAATAACGATTGACGTGTTGAGCGTCACGGAAACGCGTTGATGGTTCGAGGAAAAAGCATATTTCCGGCGGCCCGCCGTAACGATTCGTCCAGGAGGCAGATAGAATTAATCAGTTTTCCCTGGCGCGGATGTGACGATGATATTTTGTGAAATTCCAACGAATCAAGTGTAGCGGGATTCGTTTGTTAACGACCGTCGGATCGATCGTAATAAATTAAAACACATAGATTCGTGTTGACCGATACATCTGTCGCCAAGTAATCGAGAGATGGCAATCGGGACGATGCGTTAAAATTTCCAATTAGAATATTCACGATCAGTCCGTAGCTTTCGGGGTACTTTCAGACATTTTTTAACAAGGATAGGCCTCAAGAGCGATTCGCAGCGGCAGTCCCAGCATGTAAATCTCATGGAAACGCTTTCGAGGCACACTCCACTTTTTCAGTCTCCTCTTCTCTCGTTCCCTTTTTATCCGTTTTAAACTGGCCCGTAATGGCGCTCGGTACAGTTGGTTATATCCTCGTCGTGTTGCAATTAATCGGCTCGCGAAAAGCATGCAGAACCGGATCGCTCGAAAGTCTGAAGTGCTACGAATCAACTAGGATTCATTTACTATCTCGTATCTTTAATTGCGCCTCTTTAATCCGTCACGAAACTGGACACACTGCGCTCGAGATATTATGCCTCGGACGGCTTAAAGCTCACGTACTTTCTCAATTATTTTTTACGTTCTTTCGAAAGGCCTTTCAAATTGCATACCCTTCTGAAATGGATAGTCGAATCAAGAGGTGACGACTGAATTTTTTGCCCCGCTTTACGTTTAGAAAGCCCTTAATTCCACTTTTCTTCTCTAGCGAATTTCACAGCTTCATAATTTCTCGGGATCGAGTCCACGGAAAGTTCTCGTTATTGCAATACAGTCGGGCAATCGTGTCGCTTCTTTGGCCCAGACCGATAACGCGCACGAAACTTGGGAACACTGTCTAAATCGTACAATATATTCCATAATTTGTGGTTTCGCAAGTTCGGTTTTATTAGCAAACGAAATTTGGCTATTTAACCGCGGAGAGTGAATTCTACTAATTACGATGGGCGCATTTGCGATCGAAATTGGGGGGGAAAATTTAATAGGTTTTCTATGAAAACGATATTCGAAGGATTTTCTAACAGAGCTATTAACCGAGATTTCGCTAAATTCCGGTCGAAACGATTAATCATCCTATCAAATCTTTCGCCCCATCATCCTGTATATCTCCATGGTATTCTGTGTCGATAAAATGTCTGCGGACCTCGTCAGCCTAGGTTTATCAGCACGCTGAACGAATCATCAGCCAGATTGAATGAACGAATTAAGTTTTCATTTGCCCGATGCATTACACAGGCCACGTTTTCTTTTGTCTCCCGAACTCTATTCAGCTCGACGGTGACGAAATCCGATTTTTCGTTTTCCCTCGTCTCTTCGCTGCCGTACACCCTATAGCCTGTTTATCTTTCGCGTGTAATTCCGGGGTTACACGAATCTTTCGTGCCAGCGAAGTATGAAAAGGGCCGCAAGTAGAATTAGATGTACGTTAGATTCAAAGTTAAGGCTTCAAAGTACTTCCCTGGAAATTTCGTGGCCCGGAAGATTCGAAATTCTTGCAACCACGCTAAAACTTGGTTAATTAGGACTGATTCGGAGTGGATGCCATCGAAATTAAACGGAAATTTCAATAAGAGACGAGCATGCGCTTGCCCGTAATTATGTTTCAACCGAATGGAAAAATTCTGAAATTCTAATTGAGATTTCAAGATCTTCTCGAAAGTTATCAACCGTTGAATAGCATTCGTGAATATCGAAATACTCCCTAACGATTTAAGCCTTGGCAATTCCATTCACCGCGCTATACCGAAATTGAAAGCTTATTCAACGCGACAATCGTTCCCTCATATTTTCTTCCTTCTTCGATTTCACCGGTAATCCCCAATTCTGTACCGAAGTAACTCCTTTTGTTTTCCCGACTTTATCGAAAAATTGAACAGGAAGGGAAGGGTTTGCCAGCTTATCACGCGAACGGCCATTCTCGATTTTTCCATGCATTTTCCAGCAAGAAACTGAAATGGAACAGACTCTTGCACAAACGACGAGCGAACGCAGTATATTATACGAAGAAACGAAATATCGAGAAGGGGGATATTGCTTTCGTTAAAATTAAAAGCGTTTTCCAATTCAGCGCAATGGCAGCGTGACCGTCGCAAGTTTCTCCGCGGAGTTTTAGGAAAAAAACTCGAGGAACGCCAACGTTGGGTTCGCGTCTCCAGGAAGTTTGATAAGAACGTTCGCTTCGTGATTGACCTCGCCAATAATCCGCGATTCCCATAACACGCGTACAGTCAATTCTTATTTCTCTGCTCCCCTCCTCGGTTGTCGAGGCGTCGCGCAACGATCGGACGGTCGGACGTGGCGAGGACCAGCAAGCAGACTGCGAACGTCAGAGTGCCCTACGACTGCGCCGCGTACACATCTCCGCTTGCTGGATCGGTGGTCCACGGGGTCGAAGATCATCCTTCCGCTCTCGTCTCAGAAAGTGCATCGATCGCGATAGTCGCCCAGAATATTCAGTGACACGTAGAACAGAAGCGGAATAAACAAGTGTCCTCGTGTTTCGTCCATGCTCTTCTTCAGCGTGGATCTGCGGATCGAAGGCTGAACTTCGAACCTTCTCAGTTACTCGACCAGTGACCCAGAGCTGTCGTGCGCCGTTCATCTACAAATTTGTACAAGATCTCGGGGGTTGAACGAGGATCCACGAGCGGCCGCGTAAAATGCGAGCACCCTGAGGAGCTGCGACAAACGAGATTCGTCGAGACCGCGTATCGACTTGCTCTTTCGTCATCGCCGCTTACGATGTCTGCTCCGCGAAAGGGTTACTCGTAAAAGAGGAAGTGCACTTTTACGCGCGATCCCCGACGAAATCCAGCTTATCCAGAAAACACTGGACGAGATCGAGAGCGATGCGTTGAACCATCGATCACGGGGCACTGCGCGGGGATGAGCGAGGCGTTCAATTAAAGCGTTCCAGAAGCGCGACAGAGAGCGAAGAAGCGCAGGGGGAGCCGTGTGACTCGCTTGGAAAATATTAGTCGTGGAGACGCGGCTTGCGATGCTGCCTCTCGTTGTATCGAAACCACAGTCGCGTTCGAAATAAACAGAATCGTTCTTTCAACCACGAAGGAAAGTTCAATCGCTAACGCGAGTACCTTGGTCCCGGGCGGTCCGCTCCAAAAAAAATCTGACGATCACGATCGACGCGTCGATGCTAGCCTCCATTTCCACGGATTGACTTGGCACGCGCGTGACAGCAAGAGGAGAATACGGGGGTCTTTGGAAGAATTCCAGCGACAAATCCAACGTGGACAATGAAGTGGTGCTTAGTGGTGCTGATTCTGGTCGGTGTCACACGGGCCGACAACTCCGTCGAAACGGACTATTCGATCTTCAAGTGTCCGGACCTGAATTCCCAGGAGGAGATCGATCTGAATGCGGTAAGTCCCTTTCTATTGTCCTTCTTTCATCTTTCCCCGAACTTCTCGCAATTACATGATCGTGGAACTCGGTGGTCCGACTGCGCGATTGACGCGTTCGATCGTGAAAATAATTGGATAGGTACGATATTCCTACCCCCGCTGTATATACGGTGGAAGAAATTGAAGATCGTTTATGCAGCGTTTCTTTTTCATTTCTTTTACGATGATCGTCAAACGTTTGCGGACGAGGAACGACGAGAGGATTTGTCGGTTCGTCGTTTGCTCGTCCCTTTCTTTTTCCGCGAGCAGGTCCCCGGCGCTCCTAGAATCACCTTAATTGTGTCATTAAATTCGTGTCACGTAAACTTGGGCGGCCGGGATTTTTCTGTGATTACTCTAAAACAATTACCTGGGAGTGTTCCAGGAAACCGTCGTTTGCGTTTTAACGAGGAGAAAGATGTTACGTAGTTGAGTAATAAAAGAGCTTGGAGTTCCCCGCGTATTTTAGGATACGTTTCGCCGAAGAGATCGCATCTATAGATTCTACACGGCCAGGTATTCGCATAGTTGGAAAATTATGGGCGAGCTACCCGTGCCTGAGATTCCCGAAAAATATTTATTCGATGTGCTGTTCCACGCGATGGATGAAATATCGGGAATGTTTTCGTTCTATTCGTTCTGTCGTGGTACGTCATAGTGTTTTTGACCGCACGATCTGTATCGTTTCGGGAAACGGTGTCACGATTTTGCGACACGGATCTGTTCCAGTGAAAAAAAGGCGAAGGATCCGTCGAGGGTGGATGATTTGTGTTCTCTTTTTTTTTTTTGGCCGAGTGGAAATTTATCCCGGCAAGATACGGATCTCAACCTGGCCTCGCCGCCCTTAGATTAATGCGATTCCGATAACCGCTGTGGTTTGTAGCGAATTTGAAAAGGCGTGACAGCCTGCCAGCGTGTATTTCCTTCCATTTTTATCCCGCAAAAAATGTCGCAACCGAGTAAACACGAGTGGCGGTACAAATTACACAGATAAATAAAGAAATGATACAAGTGACAGAAGCAGCCAGCTTTCCGATAAAACTGCACTGATAAATATTATATTAATAACAATGTTTGCGAAAAAACGTCGTCTCCGTTCTCTCTCGATTTCTCTTCCCCGCGTTATATATTCTTTCATAAAACGTAATTCCACAGCAAAGGGACAGACTTTCCTTCGTGGCTTTTTTTTTTTTCTTCTGCACTTTTTTCAAAGCATTCTCTTGTCCAGGTTTAACAGATAGATATCCATCGTGTTCCACCGTAAGTTCAGCCGAGGGTAAACTGTTTTCAATAGGGGACCGCGGGTGTTGCGCTTTGAAAAATCGGGTCAGATTTGAGTATTTTTTTTCTCTTTTTTTTTTTAATGGACGCCGAGTTTCGCGCGCGCATACGCTGGTATTCAGCAGCGAGCATCTTGCTACGGATAATCGATACTGCACTTGGTGTTTGGGCTCGATTTTTTTAGCTCCCCTTTTTAATACCCTTCACGCATAGTCGGAAATATCATTGCTTCGTTTCACTCGCGAATTTTATGGAACTACCCCGCTACCTCACAAAGTGCACGAAAGTATAAATTTAAAGAGCTATGCACAGAAGCTGCTAATGGTTAATCGATCGGGAGGAAAGAATTCTTGGCGGAACGAAAACGTTTCCCCAATCGTGCGGGCAAGCTGTGTGTAGAGGCGCAGAGACGGGCCACGGTGCATAGTGGCACGGAGTTGGGCCGTAACTTAAAGTATCGTTAATTCAAAACAATTACGAGTTCCTGGCACGCGGCCTCTACGAAGTTGTCGAGTCGTTCGGGCTTCTGGTTATGTAGCGAGCGAATTAAGTGGCAGCTATAATTTAAATGGTCGCGTCCAAGAGCTCGTAATTCGTAGCTGGCTCCGTTATCGACACGACAACTCTCTCTCTCTCTCGCCATCTTTCACCGCTACCTTTCTGCTTCCTCTTACGAGTCGATGAATAAGCGAAGACCCATATAACGCAAGCGGAAACGCGGCAGATTGTGCGGAAAATATTTATCGAGAAATGTGCTGCCCCTTCTTTCTCGGTTCACGCATATTGAAATATCTCGGATTCACGAGCCGTCCAAGACGACGGGTTCGATTATTGCGATGAAAGATCCCCGGAGGTACCGTGGAAACTGCGAATTTGAGGCACCTGCGTCGAAGCAATGATTCCAGCTGTAACGCTGTTCAGAGTTAAAAGAAGGGACGTGTTCTCCGAAACAATTGCCACTCGGCCGGGAATAAAACTCTGTCCTGCCCATCCCGGAAAGGAACTGCGAGATACATCGACGATTAGTGAAACGTTGGGCAGAAAATGCGTCCTCCGTTGGAGAGATTCATGTGGCGGGTATAAAGAAACGAAATGGGGCAGTTACTTAAATCGCAGACGAGTCGTCGTGACGCGAGATTGGCTGCAACCCTCTGGTGATATAGTGATCCTCTTGCGAATGCAGCAGAGGTAGCGCATTTGCAGTTGCAAGTAGGTTAGCGTTTAAACTCGCGCCGTTCTTCTTCTGGCTTTTTTTTTGTCGCCCCTTCCTCCTTCTGCACAGGAGGAGCTCGCAAAAACGCTGCACGCTGTGATTTTTGAGAAACGCCTCTTCGTCTTATCCCGGGCTAGATAAAAAAAAACTGCGAGGATGCGCGAACGCACGAGGGAAGCGCCTATTATCGGCACTTCTTCCCCAAGTGTTTTCTTCATCGCGGCATGCACGATTAACGTAAAGCCTGGCCAAATTTCTCTCTCGTTGAATGCAAATGCTCCCATGATTTAAAGCGCAGCTCGACGGCGGCGAAATTGGTTTAGAGTTTAGACTTTTCCTGGCCTCTGTTCCGCGCGACTTTCGTATACGGTGTAGGGGAAATGCATGCGCTTTCGGATGAACGATTGTTTGAATTTTTACCGCAGCACAGGCAGAGAGAGAGAGAGAGAGAGAGAGGAAGATAGAATTTATCGAGAATTGACTCAGCTGTGCTATTGGATGCACTGTTTCGCGGATTATTTCTAAACAAATTCGCCAAAAAACGTAGAGACGTTTTATCCTAGTGCATGGGAGTAATCTGAGTGAAATTCAAACGTTTCAAGCCTTTCCCGCTGCTGTCTATACCCTATGGTTTATATAGAATTACGAATATATTCTATGCAGATGTTGATTAAACTACCAGGAAACAGTAAATGTTGTTAATCTTGCGTTGCCATTGTGTGGCTCGGCAAACTTTCCAATCTGCCGGCCTTACACTAACATCGATCACAGAGCACCGCAATTGGGGTCCATATTGTGCATGTAAAGCGCCCAGCCATCACTTAACTAATGTTATGTGTACGTTGCTGCGTTACATTGGCTTCAATCATAACGATGAACTTGGGACTGTAATGGAAGTAGCATTGAGTACTGGCCATGGCGACTCGATTTGGGTAATCCTTTCTTGATGTTAGTCTGCAAAACCTGTTACAACATGCAAGCGGATATTACAGTCTGGTAGAATCTGGTAGCTGGGCTCGTTGAAATACTACTAACTGTGCGATGCGGATTCTTTTTTTTTTCCCCAGAGCGTTTCAACTGTTCGACGTTTACGTCTGCTTTACGTTTTGCAAACTATGGCGCACCGATTAACATAAATTTCATTTAAGGCTCATGCGCTGAATATATTGCTCGAGGAACTGCGTTCTCGTGTGCGGAGTTATGGGCAAGCTGTTGCGGAATTGGTTTCAATGCTGACTGTATTCCGATGCTCGCGTGTAAAAGGCAATCAGCCTGTCCTGAGAAATTTTCACGGAGAATTGTTCTAACGGTTTCAAATTGACGTGAATCGATCGCGCAATTTTTGATCAGGCCACCCCCGGACAAAAACACCCGGCGGTACAGAATTTTCGCTGGAAAATTCTTCCAGCACGTAAAATCCGAGCAAAGTCCATGGCTCGTATTATGGGCAAGCTGTTGCAGTCCTGTAATGTCATGGTGGTACCTACTCACTTGCACACGCGAACGTGTCGTCGACGTTGTGGCCGCTTTTCACTGACGGGGAAAGAATTCAATGTTTCCACGCCACTGCATGGAAACGCGAGCTTTCTTTGCAAGCACGATCGATCGGGATTACCGACTGATTTATTGGGGCCTCTGGACGAGTTTGGTCTTCTTTCGACGCGGGTTCAAAGCAGTTGAATAAAAGGTCTTATCTCGATGAATTTTTCATTGTAAAAAAAAAAGAAACGGTATCTAACGATGAAGCGTCTTTTTCAATCAGCCTTCCTAAAACAGCTGAGAAGCTTCTCGATCCGGCACCATTGACCGGAGAAGAAGAATTCTCACCCTGTTTATTGCACGGGAGAATAAAGACTATTTTCATCGTCGATAAACTTTTATTTCACAGTTAGGGTCTTTTCCGTGTTCGAGGTGTTCACCTTTCTTTTCCATTAATAGACGGCTGGGTTTAAAATAACGTAAAGATCTCATCGAGCACCTTTCACTTTTCTCCCCTTTCCTCGCGATTACCAAAGTCGAGCCCCAATGTTCGACAATTATTACGGATCTGTTTTAAATTCCGTTTCGAGGCAGGGGAAATCCGAGATGGCGCTTTTACCGAGATATATGGTTACCAGAGATTGTGGAAGATTTACTGCGTTAGGGGCGTCTTCATCGCCGAGAGATTTGTGCTTTACAGGGTTCTTCCTATTCCGTACACGTGCGAGAACCCCAATAAACCATATACTTTCTAAACATCAGAGCTCTATCTCGTTTCGTTCGAGCATTTTAAAATACCGTCAAGACAGTTCTATTAAACCGCACGCCACGTTGCGCACTTGTACACAGTAGCTTTGCTACGATAATTGGCATCGATTCAGTTGCTTCGCCCACTATTCATTGAAGTTCTGGGTGTGTTGAAGTCACTGATCTATAAACGATCATTTATATAACGCCCATAGAACGGTTGAAGCGTTGCTACAAGATAATACTGAAATCGTTCGGAGCACAGAGTATGTATTCCTCTTCGATAGCCGAATTTCGTGCGGAAAAATTTCTTCCTTGGTGCGTTTTCCATGTTTTTTAGAGTCCACTGGACGCGTTCGATACGGCAGAAACGAAACGAGAATCTGGACGATGGATTTCGTGTCGCTCGGAAGCGCTGGATTGAAGGTGGCGAACTTTTTTCGTACTTTAAAGATAGCAGCTAACTTACTGTGCTGTAATTCAGCAAGAAACTATCATTTTTTTTTAATACGCGAGCTATCTTCTTCTCGAGATTTTCCATCGATCTATCATGCTAGTTGGACGCACCGATCGTCTTGGAAGAAACGAATTATCGGAGGAAACATTTGTTTGCTAAAAGTAAATTAGTTCCGACATCGCGGTGTACGTGTGCGTGTAAAAATAAATTCTTTTATTTTATTGCTCGGCGGAAAATTCCTTCAACTTTGAAGGAATTAGACGACCCTCGCCATCGTAGCCAGAGAACGGAGGAGATTTTAATTAAAACATAGAATATTCGTAAAAGTGGCGGAGAAGATCGCAAGAACGCGGTAGGCGGGGGAAATTTAAATATGGAAATTTTATGTTGTCGCCCGTTTACGTTCCGCCGCTTTTCATTTCTTTCCATTATCACGTAATAAGTTCTCGGGCACGGGCAAGATCCGACAGCTATCAGGTAAATACGAACGTTATGCGCCACGTACGATATAAGAGTCGGCTTCTACTCCTTCCCAATGATAAGGGGTTTAACGCTATGATGAATGCAAATGTTTCAAATAATGCTTGGACCTTGTCTCCGCCGAAGAAATTTTTATTTTACGACACAATAGCAGAGTCAGTGAAACGATTGTCCTCTGTAAGTATACTTTTTTCACATCCGTGTTTCTCTCACGCATAGAAGGGGATTTTGTTTATAACTCGGCCACCCGCAACATTTTTCGAAAAATATTTCTTGTTGATAAAGGGCGATCCTTTTGTCAGATGACAAATCCCCTTTTCATCGGTTTCGTGTACGCTAGAGATACGAAAAAACGAAGGAAATGATGAGCGGCGACTGGGTTGCCTGCATGGCGGTCAAATAAAATTCAAAAGTTTTCCAGTGAAAAATCAAAGCTATAAGCGAGGGGATTCGTGTTTGCGAGTCGAAGAAATTCGAGACCGAAATTTCGAACTTTTAACATTGCGTTCCTCAAGCATCGCGGGCATCTACGAACACTCGTTTCCTCTGTATTATCTACCGTCTTGAGCTTTTTCTCTGGGTGAAAATAGAAAAGGTTCGAATCAATAAACGACATGCTGTTTACTCTATTCTTAACCCTTTCTGGAGGCGAAAGGACAGACTTTTGTTACAAGTATTTGTCGAAGGAAGTTTGTGCTTCCATTACCGTGATATTTCGTCGAAGTATTTCGTCCACATTGAATTTCAACCCCTTCGCTCTGAACCCTCAAACAATTGCCACACTTGTGTTCGTCGCAATCTTCGAGGAGTAAGCAAAGTCTGAGCAACAATTCTGTCGTCTGTTCCGCGCTAAAACGTTTCGTGTAGTTTCGTGTAGAAGATAACCATGCTCGACGGAGGAAAGAAAGAAGAGGGCAAGCAATGCTCGGTAATTCGAAGCTTCCGGGTTGCTTCTTCCGGGACAGGAATGCATGCAAATTCTTGCCCCGAAAAACTTTGCACCGGCAATGCGCTGCCGCGGATGTTCACGTTGCTCTCCCATCTACCGAGGGGCCGGCGTTCGGCGAACACCATTGCTGAACACTCGAGATTTCGTCTACAGCGGACAAAGGTGTCGGAAGGACACGGTGCGTTTCCACTTCGCGGATCGTGATATCGTCAGATTGCGATCGGAAGAGTCGCCCGTTGTTGATGCACCGGGTTCGCGCTTCGACGAAACTCGGAAGCTGGTGTGATTTATCACCGTTCTCGGCCCATGTGCTGGGAAACGAGAGAAACGGGCCGACGGAAGCCACGGGTTTTGATTTCACGGGACGAGCGAGCTGACATCGGGATCCCGGCTGGACGAACCGGGATTAAAAAAAGCGGAGCGGCGAGAAGGGTTCGAAGTCTTTGCCTGCGAGCCTCTATTTTTGTAAAACGTGCTCCGCGCTGTGCTCTCCTCTATCGCGAGTGTATTTATATGTGCGCTGTAAAGTTAAGCACGCACTTGCATCCAGCACGGTAAATAACTCGCTGCCGGGCAGCAACCGAGGATCCTTTTTCGGTACCGCGATATGGTGAAATTATGGTCCCGGTTAAAAAAAAAAAAACATAGGCGAGGAATGCAAAGCTCGTGCCCCCTATTTTTTTTGCCCGCCGTTCCTTGACCGACGCTTAAAGGTGTGCATACGATACGACAGGGTGAAGAAGCCAAAAGGGAAGAACGTAGAGCAGCGACAGATTTTCCTGTCGCGTGTAACTGTATAGGAGTGGAAAGTTCTCACTGAAAGCTTCTCGTTGGTCTATGAAACATTTTCCAGACGAGTCGTAGAAGCAAGCGGGCTTTTAGCTTCGGGTTTCCCGTGGTTTCGAAGCTCAACTTTCCACCCCGATCTAGAGCGCCGGGGACGAGGAAATGCTGGCCGAAGCTTACCAGTTTTGATACAGCCACTGAAAAATGTTGCCCTACATTTAGATGCATTATTTCCAAGGGAAAGTTTGTTCTCCGTGTAAACCAGGCACACGGCCTGGAAACCCCGTAACTTTTGTATCTCGTTTTCTTGGTGCTTAAACAATTCTCTGCTTCGAGTACGCGAGGCATTTATGTAATTACCGCAACTATACCGCAACTTTTATGCTAGTCCCGTTAGCGAAACATCAATTTAACCCCGTAGGAAAATATTTTTAGCACGGAAGAACGCTTTCCATGTTTCCTCGAAGTGCTGTCTATTTGCGTTACTCTTCTCTCGATATAGCCACGTGCTATGTTTTATTAATATAATCGGTTGGCCGGCGAAACGTTTATTCCATCACGTCGGGGCAGCTACACCTTGCCTGGAACGATCTTTAAATATGGAAATACATTTTTCTGCCAGTGAATATGTATGCGAGGGAAGGCTTGTTGCGCTGCCAGCTTTTCACAGAGGATTATGTATGCAAACGAGCTGCATTTCGCAGTGGCTGTTTCGCGGCTGATAATCGCGAACAATTCAAATGCAATGTTATGAAAGATACACCGTATAATGTAGACGAAATTCGCAGAACGTTTTCGTCAAGCTTGCATCAAAGCGAGCGCTTTTATCCCGAAAGCTGTGTCGTTGCGTGTGCATCATGGGTTCACGAATATCTTGTCGTCTCTGAGCCTCGTCAGAGATTCGCGGTGAGTAATAATTAATTTACACCGCGACTTCCGACGCTGGCTTGCTCAGGGAACTAATAAATATTAATAGATTCCGCAGGTATGTTGCGTACGGGGTAAAGTTCGCGTGCTCGACTCGAGTCGCCTATGCCCTGGCAAATTTTCTTCCTTTCGGCGTCCGTTTGGCGATTAATCAGCGTTCACCCTTGCAAAATAAAAAAACAAGAGCCTGGCGGCACCGCGCAAGTAAAGTAGGTGAAGGTAAAATCGTCTACGATATTCTAATTTTAGAGCCCCACGGAAACTTCGGCAGCACGAAAAGCGTGCAGCTCGCTAATATTCAAATCGATACAGTCCTCGGAAATGCATAAACCAGAGAAGTCTCTGTACCCTGCGATTCACCCTCTGCGATCCGTCGCTTTGACTTGCAATAAGCTTCGAGCCATACGCTTGGCACCTAGCTCGGAAACACGAAACGGATTTCGGCCGGGCAGAATACGCTTAATTGGTGGTGATTGCTCTTCCCGTGGAAATTTGATGAATATAATCGGACTGGAACTCGACGCGACAGACTTCCGGACTTTCGATAATAAATTCGGTCAATAGGTGGGGGACGGTCAGAAAGGGGGATGCGGGAGTATTATTGGGATGTTCATTTTTGGAATTGGAAAAGTCGATGGTTTCGGTAGAGGCAAAAAGCGCACCTAAGGAAATGGGGGTATATGTATCGAACGTATACGTAAATGCCTACATATTGTACGAGCGGGCGAGAGCAAAGTAGGTCACTATACGCGGCAAATGGAAATGCATTTTCAGCGTGATGTCGCATGTTTCAGATGTCGCGTCGCGTCGTTGTCGCGCTTCGACGTTTAACGATCGTAAAACGGAAACAACGAAGTCTTACGCGGATTGCTTCCTGCACGGCGCACTACGGCATGTCCATTCCCTTGATTGCAGGTGTTCCATTAATTAACGACAAATGAGATGAATAATTAAAACACGAAAAAAAAGATACGAGCGAAGCTGCTCGTTTTACGGTGGAAGAGTTCAGTTAATTCAAGGATGAGAATTGTATAGGAATGCGAGATTCTGTATAATTTCACGGCGAGGATAATTAAGCAACCAGCAGTTAAGTGGAACAGATAAGGTACGATTAATTGTTTCGCGTCAGAGTAGGTGGAGATCTTACTTTTCTCATTTATTCGCGCGATGTCGGTGTGTAATGTGATTGCATGACAATTAATCAGTTTAAATAATTAACTACGTTTGAACAGAGAATTCGGCGAAGCTTGTTCTGGCACGCGTGAGAAATTAATTGCCAGATACTCCGATTTAGTTCGAACAATCGGATGACGAATACATTTATTCTATTCGTTCGATTCGTCTTGCCAGGGAAAATTTAATCGAACAATCTTTTCGATCGAAATGGTCGAAAAATTATTCGATTTCCCAGTTAACGTTTCACGCGCAAACATTTCCCCGTTCCTTCGATCCACGATTCGTCGTGATCTCGCGGCCGTTCATTAAAGGAAGCTCCGTAATTAACCGTGCACAAGTCATCCAGTTATTAGTAGACCGGCTCTGGTCAGCGGCAGAGTTATTTGTATTCGCTGCACGACCAAAGATGAGATTTCTATTAAGAGATTAACAGTTAGCTTGGAATGATTAAAAGACCCACGAACTTCCCCATCGTGGTGCTACCCGCACCGCGGCCCAATTTAATTATCTAATTGGACATCGGCCTGAATTCCTAATTAAACGATTCAAGGGGCTCCACGGGGGACGGTAATCCATGGGGTTATGTCCCGACGATTACGTCGCCCCATATGAAATGCATCTGTTCACTATTGTATTCTACTGTTGGAAATATTACCGAAGACGCGTTCAAATACGGTTTCGTTTTTCTGCCATTAGTTGTGATGGAACTCAGTGCGACCAATTTCCAAACAATTCGATGCTTTACGTCGATTACAAATCCGCCGAATTGTACACCATATTCATTACGCGAGCAGTGGCATCCGAGCAAGCTAGTAGCTCTCAATTTTATCGAGGAGCACCGAGGTTCGATTTTGCAATAAACTGTATCGATATTATGTTTGTCCGGCCAATATTTGGCAGCGGCGCCGTATTAGAACAATATATGGATCCCGCAGGATGTTAAAACTGAAAATATATGCTGGTTATTACGTAACACCGGCTACATCCTCGCTTCGAAAATAAAGCACACGCAACCTTTCAGCCGCCGTGATGCACTCGAAACAGCTACGCTCGTTCCGAACTAAAATCGTTGCAACGAGGCTCGGGGCTCTTCTTCTCGGCTCTTCGAGGCAAAACTGTGAACGATAACGTGTTCCTACCAGTCAATTAAATTATCATCTACGGGCATGCTAGGACGTAACTGCAACACGTTCCTCGATGCTGCTCGCTAAAGATGCGAGCAGTGAAGAACTCGTTAACATTGGCTGATCGATGTCAAACGAGACAGGCACGCCGTCAAGTGGTTTTGATAATCGCTAGTCGCGCGATCACGCGCTATGAAGTTATCGCGACCGATTGCAGCTCGACATCGAAGGGAAAGAAAATTCCTTCTTTCCAATACGTCGAGCTGCTGCGAGTATATGCCACTAGTTGCTGCTGCGGCCCGGTCATGCACATAAGAGCGCACGAGAATGTTCGGGTGTAGCAGATTTTTGATCAAATGAACATCCCCGCAGTCAAGACTGGCACAGACGGCCGAAAATGCATTTTCGATGGCGACGACACGACAAATCGTCATAATGTCGGCTTTAATAATCGGAAGCTACTTAATTCACAGAACCAGGCCATGGGTGTCGGGGGCAATTGTATCGGTGCACGTTAGTCTGTGACCTTATTCAATGTGTTACGAGAGTGCGTGCGTGCACCGTTCTCGAGGGACTAGACGAGGCTTATCGAATCGTCGGGTCACCGGGGGGGAATTGTTGCGCCTCTCGCGTCAAAGAAGAAACAAATCAGACTGCAATTTGATGGGTGCAGAATTATGAAAGAGAATTCGGGCTTGTCGCGCCGGCAGCCGCGGAACAATAAATCCGCGAACAGCCGTCCCGCTGCCGCGACCGAAATCTGGAATTTCCTCAACGACAGGCTGACGTTTAATGGCGCGGAGTGACAGAACTTGAACCGTAAATTCGGCCGGAAGGAGCGCATGGAAAAGCGAGCATCTGCGATGCTGTAAAGGCAAACTTGGGTCACCCTAATGTAGCTCTAGCGCGTGCTGCGCGACAGACGCAAGGACTGGTGTCCCGTGGCCTACATATGGCCCTCTTCCCTCCGCAAATGCAATCGGCTGTGCTGGCAATGACGCGTATAGTTATCGCATTGTGCATCCTCTGTCGTCGCAGGTTGCTCGTATACACGCACAGGATAGGCGAGCAAACGCTTTTGGACCGGCGTTGATCGAGGCTGTTCGATAAATAGTAGAGGAACATTCGGATTTCTTCTTCATGCGCGGTGTCGAAATTTGTTAACGAAGTGTAGGGAGATTTTTCAAGGGGACAGAGAACGGATGGAGTGGCTGGTACAAAATGTCTCACACGACACTGGAGATTAAAAGCGAGTCCACCACCGGGGACTGTGCGAGCACTTACAAATTTTCATTTAACTTCCTGGTGGGGCCATTGGGAACTTTAAGGACGACGCTTTAATATGATCGTACCGAAGGATTTCATGCGGAGGCGGCTGTCGGAAGTTTTTAAAGCTGAACATACTGCGATCGCGAAACTTCTGAAAGGATCTTCGCTTTACGATCTAGCTGCACTTTTCTGCCCACAGTGTGTAACAAAAAAAAATGATGCCGCTGTTTCGGCTTTCTGAGTTGCCGGAGAAAACAATGTAGATTTTTACGAAAACGTATTGCTAGATAACTACGACAGTTTCGAACACTATTTCTAGTTCGAGCACCGCGAACGGCATTAAATTGACACTTAGCCGGCCAGCTTTTCATCCGATATCTGAGCTGTATTATTCCCCGTTTGTGCTGTGCGATGTGCACGCGTACCACTTAGTTAACACCTTGTTAACAATACTGACAATTATATATGCAAGAGTTTCTGTTGGTGTTCGCGTCTCTACGAAACGGAAGCGAGAAACTTATTCAGCGAATGTCAATGCTGTTGTTCTTGGTGCGAACACTGGCAAACACAGTCCCCATAAAACATTCAACAGCCACGTATAACTCGACGAGTGAAGAATTAAAGCGCCTTCTGGTCTCCTCAACGCGAGAAGTCGAGGCTGACGCGCGTAAATTTATAATCTTAATAAGCGCGTCGACGTCGCGTCGCGGTGTTGTTCCTAGCGCGAGGCTCGCTCGAGCTTTCAAAAAGTATCCCCTCGACCGCCCTCCATTCTTCCCTTTTTCTTCGTCGCGGCAACTTGAAACCATTGTTCAAGCAGCGCCAGCAGAAGTTTCGAATAATTTTAGACGGCTTTTCAGAGAGCCGCGACGAAACTCGAGCCCGAAACCGGGGAAATTCCTAAGGGGAAAAGAGATTTTCCTCGTTTCCCCCGGGGGAATTTTCTTTCGCCATGCCCTTTCTTTAGCGAAGTTTCGTCTCTTTGCGCCGACAGAATTGAATAGATCAATTCGATATTCCGGTATCGCGACGCGAGAGAACGCGAGAGTTGAACGCTTCGCTCAGAAGCTGTAGAGAACCATTTTCTGCAGTCGTTTCGTCGCGAAGCCGAGGACAGAAGACGCTTCCTTTCTCTCGGGTGGAAGATTTCTCACAGGATCGTTACGGTAACTCGGGTGTTAGTTACAGGTATCGAAGTTTGTTTAAATACAAAACAGAACGATGCCTGGATGGGGAATAATGGGATCGTCTAGCGTGTTACCGCCACCTCGGTCCACGGAAAATTGCTTCCTTCCTGCGCGGTCTGAATTTCAATGCAAATCTTGTCTCCACCCACCTGCTTGAATTACCCTCCCTCGAACCTTTTCTCCTGCGCCTTCTTTTCCCCTTTACTTCGCCCGTCACGACGGGAACGGGAACTCGAGAATTTGCTAAATGTTCCGGTTGGAATTTCTTTGATTGTGAAGTAGCATTTTTTTTTTTGCCCCCGCTACAGAGAACTGGGTTGGTGGCTGCAAATAGATTGTATATTCTTTCCCAAGATATCTGTAACATAGTTTCTAGTCCACGAGCGGTGACAAACATTCATTTTTCTCTGGTATACGCCGCAGGTCTGTTTGCGTTGGTCTCGACAGTGACTTTTCGCTTCGGAATAAAAGCAGGCCGCCTCGTCCCCCACCCAGCAACAAAATGTCGCGACATTTGCGTGGGCGGTGAGCAGAACGAAGCAACGGAGCAGTATTCGTTGTCAAAGCATCGGTGTAACGTAATTGTCCGCGATCCTCGTGCATGCTAAAAAGTTTTCGAGCGGGCGTGTTCATCATCGGGGACGCTTGCCGCGGAAATTACTATGGCGTAATTACTCCCCGAGAGACCAATAAGCGACTTGCTTCTCGCCTGACGAATGCAGCGTGTTGCAAAGCCTTAAACAAGTCTAATATCTTTTTCCTTTCTTTTATCACGAGGCAAAAGTTTCGTAGCAATAGCGATATTACGAGAAACTCTTTTCGCAGCAAATTACCGAACCACTTTGAGGCGCGCGACATTTAAATGGAAATGGAAATACGAGAAGCTCGATAACCAGTAACGAATCAAGAAATGACGTGAATCGTCGATGAGAATTTCCCTGACCGTGGATTCCAGAATTCAATCTAAACGTGACTGACAGTCGCCAGTCGATTTCTTTCGAATCTTTTGCATAGAGAGGATGCGCGAAAAAAGGAACAGGAGGAAAAATCGAGAGAGAGAGAGAGAGAGAGAGAGAGAGAGAGAGAGAGAGAGAGAGAAAGGAGAAGCAGAGAGGATATAAATGAATTGCAGTTCGTATATAACTCCAGGTATCGTGCGAAATCTCTCTGATTTCAGAAGATTTTACAGTAACGGACCAGTGGGCCTGATAATCCCGCAGATTGCATACATGTATGCACCACTGTAGCACAGGATTTGATAAATGAACATAAAAGCGGAGAAGATGATTGTTATGGCAGGAGAGTGCGGATATATGACAAGTTATTCGGAATTTTGTGGAACGCTTTAATTGGGTTTTATTATTTACGGAACAAATTATATCGAAATTATATATTTCAAGTTTGCTGAATTGCACGCGACAGAAAACGGTGGATTAAATTTCTATTCCAGTTTCGTAACAAACGGATCAGGGATTCACGTGTTGCAGATGTATCTTTTATTGAAAGCTGTTTTATTATATTTCCTATAAATATCATTTCGACGTTTTCACGATTTCCAGTGGAATATTTCGTGTTCCATCCGACATAGGATGTCATTACAGTTACCATGTTATACGTTTTTGTATGAGATGCATTTTGCTTGCAGTATTTGATTTCGCCTGTATGAATATGTGAAAGGAAAGTAATTGCAATACTTGGACGGTCGTTATTAACATTAGAACTTCGGAATTTATTTTCGTCGTGTTTGATTCTCATCAAAGCCGGAAAGTATCGAAAATGTAAAGGTTTGATTGTATTTATAAAGCATATACCGATTCTGTCGTTTGCTGCATGCCATACATTTTATGGAGATCAATATTTCGTTCGAATATTTGAAAACTTTTATCGTATTTCGCCATCTTTGAAAGACTTCTCTTCAAATGTATAAACTTCAGTTCCATGTAGTAACTCCACAGACTCCCCCGGAAAAGTAAGAAGGTCCACTCTACCTTGTACAATTCCCATCACAAAGATAAACATTTTTATTTCCAAATGTAAAGGAAGAGATGTATTTATTTTCATTGGACAAATTAAAAGATTCAAATAGTAACATTGAAACGCTGAAGGCTCGTACAGTAGCTTTCAGAAACGGGTCAATAATTGCGTAAGTCCCCTAATGTTGGAAGTACTTGTGTAGTCGCATCAGTTCTTCACCGGAATTCTCCTTCATTTACCAGCACTTTGATATGCCATCATAGAAGTTTCGCAATATCTAGTGTCGCTTAATTCTAGGCGTCTATTGAATATCTTGCTAGGCTCCTGCTATTTAACCAAGAAGATTAAACGTTTCCACTCGGTTCTCTTTCAAACCGTCCAACAAGCAGATCCTGCCAAATGTAAATCTCAATTTCTCCGACAAGTGATCCCTCCCCTAACGAAATAATCCTGCGCAACCTTTTGTTTCCACACTCAACTCGCCCCGATGTAACTATTTCCATTTCTATGCGCGCGACTACTGTTAAATGATTCTCCAGAAAACGCACGCAGCTTGAAATGTGTGCAGTTCCCTTTAATGTAATTGGATTTTTATCGCGTAACGATCCGATCGAGCTTATCGGGCGTGAAATCGTAGGGAAACTGCGGGAGATCGCAGACACGCTACGATTCCCATTTCCTCGCAACGATCCTCGAGTGCGATGAATGCAATTCTTGTCGATTAAACCTCA
Organism: Nomada lathburiana; assembly: GCA_963667235.1. Classification (NCBI taxonomy): domain Eukaryota; kingdom Metazoa; phylum Arthropoda; class Insecta; order Hymenoptera; family Apidae; genus Nomada; species Nomada lathburiana. Next base: position 10,524,781 of record OY763909.1, read on the forward strand.
TTGTATTAGATCCGAGCATAGCTGTCTAATAAATTCGTGAGTCGAATCAACAAGCAGCACATTTCACGGGTTCAACGGAGTTTGGAACGGTCCACGGATCTATAAGAAAGGCTGACTGAAATTCCGTCGACTCGATCGAGGCGGATTCGCCGTGAACGCTAATAAAAGAGGAACGAGCCACCGCGAAGGGTAGATAAGCGGCTGTACAAAGAATCAGCCCTGGACAGGTAGAAAAGGGTGATGAAGTTTCACGCATTTATGGCTTCCGCGTTCAAAGTCTCTCGCACGAAGGGCTTGCACGATGGCCAGAGGGTGACACACGCGTTTCCCATGTCCGTGACCAGCTATAAGATTTCAGGAAGTTGTACGATCGTAATCCGTCGGCCGTGCTCTCCCTCGTCCCTTCTCGAAACGAGCTTTTTTATACTACGATGCGGACGTTGATTGGATTGGCGAGCCGTTAAGCTCGTGCCGACTGTTTTCTATCCACAGAAAAGATCGTCCGCGACGGTCTCTCGGATGGTAGCCTTTGCTCAAAGATTGGGGGGGTCAGTAATTCGCTGACACTTCGAAAGGAGTTCCGGTTAAGCGTGTAAAAATTGCGAGCTTTAATATCGAGACGCGTGTATCTCGTAGGAGGGTCTAATTAATTTACTAGGCGGTGGCACAGCGACGGCCCGTGGCAGAATTGTACAAAACTTTACGAGAAAATGCCTTAATGTCGGCCGCATGTGAAGTACGCTGAAGCAGCAAGGGATCTTAATAAGTTCTTAACGAGAAACTTCGGGCACCGGGCGAACCAGTGTCGACGGAAGCAAAAGAAAGTTGAGCCTCGCTGAACAATCGGCCGCGGAATTAATCCTGCTTATCTAACGTTGTCGACTAACGGCGACTGTTTAATACTCTTAAGTGCTGGACCGAACGAGTGTGACGCAAAGGATGTTGCACTTAGATAATTACCGACTTTCCGATAATAATGTACTAAAAAATGTACTGTGCGCAGCCCTTTAAACACTGTTTAACTTTAGTACAGCACAGCGCTCGCCTACTGTGACGACACGAAAGTTTCTCCGTTGTTGTTTTCATTTTTTTTTACCCTCATTTTGTCAGCCGCACTTCTGTGCTGCAAGATTTCCCAACGAGAATTCTTTAATATCAACGACGCCACTTTTTTTTCGAGGTCAGCTCGGCGGCAGCGAAACTTAAAATCATTTCGTAATCCCAGTGGCACTGGGTCAGGTTGTCTGATAATTTTGCCAAGCCAGCGAGGTAACGACCCCTGGCCGCGTCGTGTGAAATTTCACCGATATTGCCCCGATATGTTGCCGAAGGAGTGCATTTTATGGACGCGTGGGTCAGCGCTTAAAAACAGCAAGCGGGAAGAGGCGGCGCTCGTTGGACCCCCTTGATTTCTTTTCGAGCCAGTTGTTTTTCCTTTCAGTGCTCTCAACCGTTGCCCTTTTACGAAACGCGCGCGTACGTGGAATACGAAAAACAACGGACAAATGCAACAGCATTATCGCAAATCTTTTGCAACGCGGCTGAACGCCATACGAAGCCAGCCGAATGAAATTTTCGATGCTGGCGCTACGGAAGTGTAAGAGATATGGATTGACCTGCGAGGAGAATAAAATAAGTTTAGAAAGAACTTTGGATAATAAAAATATCGCGGAAAACTATACGTATGCACACGCTTGCAGCGTGTGCAGCATTCGAATGATATTTTAATATCGGATGCCGACAGCGAGAAGGGAATTGGAAGAGTTTCCAGGACTACCTGCCCGCAACCCCTCACCCTGTCTGTACCTTTCTCCGCGTGTAGAAAATCGTGTGGGATCCCCGTGTATGCAAATCGTCTCGCATTAGTTAGCATTAATAAAGGGCGGTTCTTGTGCAGGCGGAAACTGCCAGTTTAGACAACTGATCTCTCGCATTGAATAGCGGGAGCGAACTTTTCAGTCCCGGGTTGTGCGATATCAAACAAGAATTCTCACCCGTCACGTTGCAGCCAGCCATTGAAACGGCAGTCGTTCGAGTTTGCGGGGCGGCTTTAAAGGGAGGTTAGTTTGCGGCAAAATAAATACAATGGGACCCGAACTTCGGGGAAAACGCAAATTACGCGCCGGTGCTTTGAAAATATTTAGACGCTTCGCGATTGTACGACACCTGTTCCACGCGCAGTTTGAAAGCGCAACATCCATACGAGAGAAGTAATTATTAATCCAGCAGGTTTCACGTTTGCCCGAATATTTTGTATTAATAAATTCCGATCGATTACAAATTATGTATCGGATTCGCAAATACCCGAATCGATAGGCGAAAATGTGCCCTTTAAATTGCTTTTTCTCCCATCTCGATATCTCAATTAGCCTCGGAGATACAGGAGTTCGAAGAACACCGTGCGAAACAGGCGGCTCCCATGAATGGGCGCTCGAATTCCGGGAATCCACGCGACCCACCATTTTTTTCCTGCAAATGCGTACGCGCGTCTAGCGTAGTAAAGACACGCTGTCTCGGCGTCTGTCACTGACCAGCGCACAGGTGCCGACTTTGGGTTAGGTCAGTTATGCGTGCGAGCGAGAGATCGGTGTGCACGGCAAGGATAGCGATAGCGAAAGTGGCAAAAAGTTGGTCGCCCTTTGAACAGCGATATCTCGGGAACGAAAAGGGATATCGAGATGCACCAAACGGCATTTTGAAGGGGAAACTTCGCCCTTTAAGACGCATCAACCAAAGTTTTTCTATCTCGACGAGAAATTATGGTGCGACAGGTTGAAGTAAGCAAGGCCGGTCCATGTCTTGCCTGTTCAACTTTCACTCATTTCTCCCGACCGAAAGGCTACGTAGAGCTACGAAATCTGTGCGTTTAAAATCGTACGTTTAGCCTCTCGAATCTCTCTGCCGATTTTCGATCGTTTTAATTAATCAGTCTGAAATTAATTGGCAAACAATGCCCACACGATATTACGTTCTCGATCGTCAATCAGCGGAGCCGGTAACGAGTTCACAAATTCGCCGACGCTAAAATTGCCGATAGCGTTCCGAGGGAAAGGGCCAATTGATAGTGTCTAATCGGCCGGAAAATATCGAAAGGTGGCTGCGGGGTGAATTTGATTAATCCAACCGTTGAAACGCACCGCTCCGTGCTGCAAGTACAATTACACGTGTCCCGTGAACGATGCCGGTGGTTGGAGCAAACAAAACCGTACGCGTTTCCGGTGGTTTGCCAGCCAGGATGATATTAAATTGATAGGAAGTCGAATTAGTCTAATTAATTTCATTCCATGCGTTTACGAGCGCACGATTGCGCGCAAGCAAAATTCACGGCAACTCGTACGCAAAGGCACAGGGAATTCTTCTTTCTCGCGCCACGAAAATTCTTTGGACCCCGCCTGCGATCAGTGGCCCGATACACGAAATGCTACAAGCTCCATGAAGATTGAGAGATGCACGCTGCCAAAGAGCGGCCGCTTCGACGTGCAATGGTTCGTGTGGCGCGAATTAATCGCGACGAATTTCAGCCCGGCCCCGGGGAAACTCGTAATCTTGATTAAACGCGTAGTCTGCTCGCAAGGCGGTTAGCTAGCTTCCCGCCGGAAACACGCTCGAGTTTCGTGACGTTAGCGGGAAAACTTCGCACTGGTAAATGGCTTTGGAGCGTGGGCGGCTGTTTTGGACGCGGAGCTTTTGCGGGGAGATTCGTAATTTCGTTGCAAACTGCGGCGAAGAAAAATTCGGCGAGGTTGCAGCGACAGGGAACGACACTCTAAAGTTTCTTGGTGCGCTTGTTTGATTCGCAGCGACGAGTTAATTCGTCCCCTGGGCGAAATCTGAAATCCGTCGGCTTCTCTGTACGTTCTCATAAAAAATGCATGAAGTTGACGCGGATCCCGCGAAAGGTTAATGCAATTCTTTCGTCGGGACGGGCCACGTAATTTCGCGAAACTTTCGAGACTTTTAACACGCCTTTTTCGTTCGCGAAGACCTCCGGAACTCGAACGGGTCCGGAGATTCCCCATATCCGGCGCAGGATCGGACAATGTTCGAAGTCGGTTCAAAGTTTTAATGATTAGTTCTACAAAGATTTCGATGAGATGTTATGGAGGATATAAAACTACTTGTGCTATTGGAAACGAAAACCTCTCTTCGTTTCTTCGCATCATCAAGGGGAGGGTAAATCATTTGTCATCAAAGTCCCCCTGGCTGCAACTCCGGATACATGTAAAAAAAATGATGCGTTTGAAATTCTCTCGAAAATGCCAGGCAATCCGTGGGACGTATTTTATTTCCTTAGTATTTTATCGAAAACAGAGGGCGGGTAATTGGTTTAAAAGCGCGTTCGAACATGCTGCAGGTATACAGGATCGACGAATCCGCGATATCGATATCGGGTCGCATTACCTACGGGTAAATATAATTTCCAAGTTATTCGAGCGTTTAATCTAAAGTGCAGCCGAGATTGCACGGAGCAAGGGAGAAATTTACAGTACATCATATACATAGATTCTGCGGCGGGGACGTGCAATTTTCTGAACCGTGTTGAAATAATATTCGAACGGCGCGTCTGCCGGTTATATTAAATTAATTCTATCGATTAAGAGAATAGACATTTTTCGGCAGCATTCACTCGACCAACCGCGGGCCCTTTGCCCCGGCAGAATTTGTGAAACGTTATTAATTCATCGACCGAGGGTTAATAAATCTGTCCCGTCTCTTGCGAAGACCCTTCTGTAAAAAAAATAATTTATTCGAAGCACCGAAGCTCAAAAATAGGCGCTTCCATCGCGCGGGCATTCTTTTATTTTATCGTATCGCGAGGGCAGACACATTATTGTTCTTTCCACAATTTCAGAGATGTATAAATTTCTCCGCGTTTATTAATAAAAGTCGCGGCGTGACGGAGCTGCGTTCGACCACAGTGCAATAACAATCGGGCCCAAAGCCCGTGCCACCGAAATATTATAGGAACACGGTCGTTTCTTGTTCGATTATGTCACAGCCACGGGCAGCGGTTAAGTGACGCCGGTTTACAACAATGTATAATTAGGTGGCTCGTAAAACAATGGCTTTCAGTTTGGCCATGTAACGCGGTCGAACAAATCTAACCGGTGGCGGGACTGATGCCATTTGTCTCCGTTGCTAACGCGCCGCATTTTCGGCCACCTAAAATTGTACATGAAATCACGAGGTTATCGTTCTCGCCTCGAACAACTGTCACAGTCAACTTTGATCGGAACCAAATGCTTTTATTTCTATTGGGCCAAACGCGTGTGCTCCGCGCATTTTCATATACTTTTATTCTGATTAAATTGTGCACCGCGATGCAATTTTAGATCATCGTTTTTACGGAAATTTTATAGGTACTTCGAAGAAAAGGATGCTTCATTCCGCATTGTTGGAGTATCGGTAACCCTTGGGGATTTTGCTCTTTATCTAGCGAACTTTATACCGAACTGATTTCCCTGGAACCGTAATCGACACTGACCACCGCTACCGCCACTCTTCGGTGATCCTCCAAAGAACCCTAATTCCCATGAACTTGGAACACTCACGGTTTAACCCTCGATCAGCATAGAAGCCCCGAGGTTCTCTTGGAAAATACGTAGGCGAAAATCTTTTCCACTCGTCTCGTTCTAATTCTAATGAATTCGTAATGATTGCCTTCTGTGTCAAATCGCGATACCAGTCGACAGATTTTATGCGCCGGCCTTTTGTTTGCCCAGACACTTGTATGCCAACATTTTCGTTTGTCGTTTCATGGAGGATCTTGAAAAAGAGTCCAAGCGAGTTTTCTTCCACTTCGTGTACTTTCCCTTGCCCGTGCTGTTTATAAACAGCTTTAATCCCCGTCTTTCCGAACGACTAGAAGACCCGCTCTTGCGATTGGAATTTCCCGCGGAAGTGTTTACCTTGGCGCGCTGTTCCTGACGAGGAGGGACAGGATTCGAGTTCTACCTTCGCGTAGACCTCGTGGCTCGTCCATGCGCTCACCGCGGGGGAGCCGTAAATTTTCGCATCCTCGTTGGGAAAAGACGATGCACCCGGAAGTATCGATTTAGATATAAAATCGGAAAGCTGTAATAAAAAGGCGAACGCAGCGATTTCATTTTCTCCTGTATTTGACAAATATTCTTCATCTTGAAAAATAATTTTCCTTCCTTCTCGCGATACCTTGTATCTCGGTGCAGCAGAAGATGAAGGATATAGAAGGTAGCACGGGACAAGATAGAATGAACCGCTCGTCTCCGAAAGCCGCGTATCACGGAAGAGCAGGAAAAAAAACGAATAGCGGAATGAAATTCACCGCAGGAAGAGTATAAACGTATCTTGAAAGACACAATAACCGATCTGTTGCTCCAGCGTCTGCCTTCAACGCACTTGATCGATTTTCGCTCTAATGGAAAGCGTTGTGGCGGGCACAGTTGAGAGGGGAAATAAACTCGAATGATTCCCGATGAGTATACAGGCAAGGAACGTCGTTGCAGTATATTTTCCGGCGGATCGAAGATGCCCCCGCGGAAAGAGGGAAGAAGAGCTAGCTGTAAATCGTCTATTTATTCGAGCGCCGGGCACGACGCGGGATTCAATTTTCCTGGAGGAAATCTGCCCGTCGGAGAAGGAATTCGAAGAGTTTCGAGCAGCACTCTCGTTTTAATCGAGGCGGATGCCGTTTTAATGAAACGATTGAATCGCGTTTTCGGCTGAGAAATGGGCCACTCGAGATGAAAAGCTCGCTCGAGGATGCTTTCTCTGACCCCGTAACTCGATGGACCGTCTTTAACCGGAAGTTAAGCTCGGAGGCTTGTTGTTTCATGAAACGAGCATTCCGTCGATTATCTTTATTTCCATGGTCTTTCGGGTGCCCTCCCTTTAACGTCTATGGATGCTGTGTATTTTCGTTTAACTATGCCCCGCCGTTCGTGTATTGCACCGTCTAAGCCGCGAAATAGAAAGGTGAATAGCATAATCGATCACGGTATATACATTATCTCTATTGGGACAGCAGCCACTGAGAGGCTATCGATGGTATTGCAGCGTAATCGAATGAAAAATGAGCTATGGCTCGGGATCGCTTATATTGACTCTTCTACGTTCATGTATATCGTCAAATAATAATATATCGAGCACCTGCATAAATTCTATTCGCGCACAGTGTTTAAAGTTGATCGTATTTTATTTGGAATTTAATGATCGCCACTGTCAGGTCTCGGAAACGGTTGTACGATAAACTCAACCATCGTGGGGATAATCTATGGCCGCATATCATCCCCGCCCGGTGGCCATGCCATCGAGCAAAAGCAGGAAAGCTCGGTATACGTCGGAGATTCATCGACTTGGACCGTTTCGAGGTTGACAGCCGGCAATTTTTCCCCAAACGTGCATTTGCATTTTTACGACCTTTGTCGTACTTCTCTAACTTCTCGTCAATCGATTCGTATCACGAATCCGATGAAAAATGGCCCACGAACAATCCTGCGCGATTGCCGCGCAAGCTTACAAATTCGTTCGAAAGCTCTGCGATAGCTGTTTACTGACCGTGGAAGCGCGGGACAAAAGGAGGGTGCCAATATCGAAAGTTCAAGGTCCTGGGAACTGTGACCTAAATAGAGAGGAGCCTTAATTTCAAAAAGTTCAAGCCTCATAAAAGCTCCAACCTCGGGAACTCAAGGCCAACGAGATTTAATCTTAAAACTCCCAAGAGAAACAGCTTCGAAAACTTTAAATTATCTTGCCACGGCAGGCCGAACGTAGTTTTCTTTCGCTCTTATCGTTCGCCGAAGTTGTCGCCGAGACACGCGGTAACGTTTTCACCTGCCGCATCGATATTATTTCCGTGGTACAGGGACGAATCTATTCCCGCGACTTTAGTACACCACCGACACGCTTAAAAATTATTAACGACCACTGCCTACGCAGGGATAGAGACAATAAACGAAGAGCGTGGACAATAAACGAAAATTTATCTACGGGCAGGAGGGATGCGCTGCTCGCTTGTGTTTCGGGCCCGCGGACAAAGGGAATATTTATCGCTTCCTCTTATAACTGCAATTACGTGAAATTGTTCCAGCCACAGATCAAACGCGTTCGACCCAACAAAGGTAGAAACATTTCAGCTTCGATTGCGTGCGCGTACCGCGTCTGTCGTATTTCCGCGTGCGAATCAAGTTTGCATTTGTGCGAATTTCGACGATCTTAAACGCGTTACCCCGATCTGGTCGAAAAAAAAATCGTGATACACAGATGGTGCGATTTTTCACTGCAAGGCAGCGAAGAATATTCCATGAATGGGTTTATTGCGTTTCGCTCGTCCGAAGCGCTTCATTCCTTTTATTAACTCGAATTCGTGCAGCATGAACGGATTGTTTCGGAAAACACAATCGGAATTCTTCGCATTCTCGAACAATTGGCTTTCAATTGTTTTTTGTTTCGGTTAGCTTTTGTGAATTCGCTGGCTCGTAATTCGCGCGACGGAAAAAATTTTCCCAACGTTGCGCGAGAGAATTTACGGGGGAAAGATTATTTTGCACGTTTCCTCGGCAGGTTGTTGCAACGTGTATTAGATTGTACACCCTCTCCGAACACTGTCCCCTCTGCATCGTTTGTTCGAGTGTTTTTCCGCACCTTGACTTTCGCGTTTGTAATTCCGTTTGCGAGAGGATGGTCGACCTTCTCGTTACGCATCCGGAGAACATTAAACGTCGCGCATAAAATCAACGTATCCCGAGAAGCTTGAAGTGGATTTCCTAGAAATTCGTGGCGAGTGCACCCTTTTATTGGCCAAGCGATCGAATTAGTCCGTGTTTCCCAATTAAAGCCCGGCAGCATTTTATTTTCTTCTCTGTCCTCCGCACCTCGATATTCAAGATCGACCAAGATTCAGAGCAACAAGTGCCGCCCTTATCTAGCGAGCGGAAAACAAAAAAAGACAGTCGATCCGTTTACGGCCAATCAATTAGCAAGAGTCGCTTCCGTAGTAACTTTGCCATCCTCGCGGAGTGCATGGAATACAGAGCAGGAACATTCTACCTTGCTATTGCGCAGAAGAAGTTTTAAGATTAGAGCGCGTGCGATGAATAATTAGGGAAATGAAAATTGTTTAAGTATCTCTAATAGTCGGGGCATTGCACGTGATCCATGAAACAATAAACGAGATAGCTTTTACAGCCATTCGTAGAGCAATAAGACAGCGAGGCTTGCACGTGCATCCAGTCGGGTGACATTATTAAATTTCTCCGGGCTTTCCGCTTTGCGCAACGCAAGGTGTTGAAAAGCCACGCTAGCTTGGGCTCACACGTGTCGGCGTCGCGGAAGTAAAAGTTCAAAGTTGCTAAATCAACGTTCGAGCCGAAGGTTTTGCATCGCGGCGCAATTCCAGAGGGAATTTCATGAAAATGTTTTTCCAAGATCGCTGCGGCGTACAGCAAAGTACCTACATTTTCCTCTCTTTGGATAATTTATTAAGTAACTCCTTCCGAGAAAAATTAATGCTGTTCAACGACATCCTAGTAGCCTGATTTAATATCGCCCTCATGCTTATTACAGGATCGTTTCAAAATGTGTCGCGGCACCACCGCCCCTCGAAAATATAATAATTATTCCGCGAACAGAAATTAAACTTCGCTCCTTGCTCCGTTTCCTTTTCCTCCGGCTAGGGAAACCGCCTGAAACAGGCGAAACGTTATTGCGAGCACGCCGCCCTATGAACTATAAATTTGTACTCCCACTAAATTCTGTTCCATCGCAAGAAGCTACATATCCAGCGGAGCAACCGCGGAGCCGCAGGAAAAACTAAAGGCTACGAAACAAACATAATTTTCCCTAATGTATTCATGAAACGGGAAGGGGCAGGTCTTATTTTTTCATTTAAGGATCGCTCTTATACCTTGTGGCCCTCCGAAACTGGTAGATCTTGATAGTGTTGCAAAATTCTGTAACGTTAAAATAGTTTAGATGCGCCTAAGTGACGTTGATGTCGTAATTCTGGTTCCTCGAGCCACCGATCTGTTTCTTATGCACGATCAAATCCAGTTCACGTTCCGTCCACTGGGTACCGTCGGGCCATTTGTCACCGATATTGCTTCATTTACCATGCAGTCACTTGGCTCGAACAGTGTTCTTTTATGAGCTCGCTAGCGGCAACGTTTGCAATATTCACCGGCGTCAGGAGTCACGTTGGAACGTACTTATTGAAAATCGAGAAGGCGGCGCGATTGAAAGTGGACGATAGTCAATGGACTGTACACCGAATTACGATTAACAAAGTAATAAAAAATACGGGTAAAGGAACAATTCTATTCGTGCCTGGATATTTTCTGCGATAAATCTGACGGTGCTCGGGATGCGCAAACTCAATTGCCCGCGATTTCGAAGGCAACGTTTAATCAATTCGCGTGTACATCGAACGACAATCGCTTTTGTGTGCATTAGTCTCTGCGTAATTTTAGGGCGAACCACGACCCAATTAAGGTAACAAATAGGCGAGGTTGACGCGACGACGAAATAATACGGTGTCAGAGCCGCCGCCGCAAAAAAAAGAAATAGATCAGAGTGTCATTGAGAAAGTGTAGCTGTCAGAAATTATTGTTCAATTGACCAGCCGATTCATTAAATACATATGGCTAGCAATAATATTCTGATGCTCTCGAACAAATCGCCACGAGATAGCTGAGCATAGAATTGCATCTGAAACCATTTACGCCGCCCGGCATGGTGCTGCCTGTTACGATATAAATGTGCATCCATGAGAGAAACGAAGGGCCCGGGCATGAAAGTGCGCGGCCTTTCATAAAACTGCGTAATGTAATTACGACTGACTATGAACACCGGTTTAAAGTCCGTTTTCCGTGCAATTCCGGGACCGGGCCGGAACGAATTGCCGGTCGCTGTATCAGGCCGCGTGTCGCTTTAATAAATCGTGTCTATGTGTTTCTCGCTCCGCGTTCACTAGTTTCGCCTATCCGCCAAGCGACAAGCGTTTTCGCTCGAATCTCCCGGCCCGGCGTTTGTTGTTTTAATTATTTCGCGTACAGCTTGTAGCCCGTTATTCCCGTCGTTTTTACCCATCCACTGAGTTGCCGAATAGGTCCGGCGAATTAAACTGCGCTGCTTCCGTTCAAAATTGCGCCGGCCGAGAAAAACGATGCAAGTCGACCAGACGTTGTTGGACCGTGTCGATCAAAGCCTCCTGCACGTTCGCTACGTGGGTACAGTTAATCGTCGTTCAATGGGTAATAGAAATCTGCGTTTCCGCGACAGAATTATCCGAAACTATTTCAGACGTAGAGAAGCATCATTTGTTGCGGGATGATATTTTAATCAATCCTACAGCGATCTCAAATGGTCCCCGTCGTTGCGGGGATCGTTCCGTTCGTTGAAACGCGACTGGCTGACGCGGGGTTTGAACTTGCACGTTCATACAGCAACTGGGATCACGTCAAATGAGATTCCACGGGACGCGAGCCACGTTTGCGGAGCTTTTAATTACTTCCAGAGGTGGAGCTTTGTCTGTTTCACCTGCTGATTATGCATATCGTCGCGCTCAATCCGAGCGTTCGTTGACGACGACTGCGAACGAAATTGCTGATTCGGCGGACCATAATGCGAAGGTATAGCGGCGCTTTGATCCGTTAAGAATATTCTAAGACTCTAAACTAGCTCTTTCCGTGCTTCCACATTTTTTTTTTCACTTTTTTTTTATGGACACTTCCTCCATCTCGCTAAAAGCTTTTCTTAACTTGCGTCACTTACAACTTGTTGGGCGCTCTTTAATTTTTTGCGTGGAAGCTCCCGAAGGAAGTTTCATGCTTCATTTTATGTAATTGATTTATAGACAGGTCCAAGTGGATTTTAAATACCGACGGCTTTGGAACTTTCATCAAGATTGCGGCTTTAATTATTACCCAAATACTCTCTCGTTTATTTTCAATTATGCAGATGCTCGACAGATAGAAGAGCCCCATTTGCATACCATTTTCTTCCTTTAGAGATTAAAAAGTACAATGAAATACGGCTGCCCCTTCTTAGTCAACGAGTTGTCTAAATGAATTTTATTTCATGCCGAACGATCCCGGAGCAATTCGATCTGGCGAATATTATTTCTTCGTACATAATTACGGCCAGCAATCGGCCAATAAATCGCCCCTAATTTGGTTTAAACACCACCCGGAATTATCTGTACTCGATAAGCCTCCGGATTATCTCACCGACTGAGAGTTCTCTTGCCGTTCGAAAGACACCTAGTATTCCAGCGGGCACTACCTATAAATTACTATTAATCGTTTAGCTCGTTCCAACGCCGTCTACAATTATCAGTAATATCGCCCACTGTTTAATTCATCGAGGTATAAAACAGATGACTTTAAATTACATGCAAATGTTGTATTATAATTAGCTTGCCCTTGCCATTGCTCCATTTGTGTTCTGCGGTTAATTCGTGGTATACTTTTCGCAGCAACGAGAGAAGAATGAGTCGTGGATTATTAAACGAAGGGAGTGTCCCGTGTTAATGGCACGGCAGCCAACGCAACGGTTGGGAAGATCTCTCGCGGTAAATGTGCCCTGACACTTTTATGGACCTTCGATTTTGCAATTTAATGTGTTTTTAAATCGGCCGTGATATATTTGTCGGGTTAGGAGCGAAATCCTCGATAAGCCGGCCGCTTTAATTTAAATTGATGGCACTTCGCCGAAATGCGGCACTCGCCGTCGCGGCGTCTTCCGCGGTTTGACGAAATTAATTTTTAATATCGGGCATTAAATCGCACAGGCGTGAATCCCGCTCGCAATACTAAAAATGCGATCGTGCAGAATTGAACTCAATGATGATTGTACGGATAACTCCTGCCGAGGCGACATCTCAATTGGGATTCAATTTGAAAAGTCGTGAGACTTCTTGGCCCGGATCCTCTAGTTGAAAACTACGGGCGGTCATTCAAATCGCAAGGAGATCACGGTAACCGAACCTGAAGCAAAAATTCGGAGAAGCTCAAAAAAAAAAAAAGAATAACCAGAGCCCGTCGAAAATGAATAAAATAAAAATGAAAACCTGCTTACCGAAGAATCCTGATTAACGCTCGATTCCTTCGTTTCCGCGCTGAACAAATTGAAACGGGCGTAATCTTCGCGAAATGCTGGCCGGCGAAATTTTCGCAACAGCTTGAGCCGTGCCAAGCTTGTTCACGTTTCGCGAATCTCGCGGCGGCTTTTGCCGATCGGAACGCGTCGGAGCGCGTTTGCGTTAGCACGCGAACGTAATAAATCCATTTGTGCGCGTATTGATTTCAGATAATGGGCAAGTGGTACGTGGTGGAGGTGTTGGAGCATAAAGTCGACCCATTGAAACCTGTGGGCGGATCGTACGTGATCGATTCTTGTCCTACTGTGAAGCTGAGGGCGGTCGAGAACTCGTCCAAGTTCTTCTCGTCGTTGAGGCTGTTGTGGGCAGAGGGGGCAGGAAATCTCGAATACACCTTCCGGATACCGGACATCTCCCGGAAACCAGGCTTCTGGATCTCCACCTCTTTGCAAAATGGTAAATCCGCTCGCACAACCGAGAACAACTATTATGGTTTAAAGATGAATATGTATTTTAATTGGCGCGAATGCGAACGAATTTCGTCCCTTGTGCCTTATAAGTTATGCCTCCGAGGACAAAAGTGTCTGAGGCGTGAAAAATGTAGGATGCTCGATGAAAAGACGATCATAGGGGAGGACAGTTTCCGCTGAACGACCGCTTTCTAAACGACTAATTAGCAAGCTCTGTCGGGAACAAAGTGGGAAACCGCTGGCGGTAATTAAAGTCCTAAGGTGCATCCGATAACGATCTTAATGAATTTCAAGTATCCGGCTTGATTATCGGTTAACTGTCAGTAGAAATGGGGCCGAAGTGGTCGTCGGTCATGGCGCAGAAGTCAGCCCATCCAATTATGGGCTGGCTCTAAAGGAGAGGCCGGGCCGTGGAAAACGGAGAAAATCCGCGAGAAACCGTCGATGCGGAAAATAATTTTTCAAAAGCGCCTTACGGCTCCCGTTTTTCATTTCGCGGCGCGATCCTTTTCGAACAGAGAGGTGGCGAGGACAAGCGAAGTGCATCCTCGGATCGAGATCTCTCGAAGCTCGTTGCTTCGCCCCTTTAACGGAGACGTAGTTTTTTTAGACTCGTCCGCAGACAACCGTTCAGCGCGAAATTCCTCATCAGAAATTTTGTCTTCCATTATTTCGCGCAGCTTGGCATTTTGCTATTTATAGTTCAAACGTTTCATTCGGCGTTCCGGGGCTGCAGCTACTTTATGTTTAATCAGCGAAATATTTCAAGCTGCGTTTAACGTTTCAAGAATTCGATAGATTACCGAAAACGGCTTAGCTGTGTTATTTTCGAAACAGAAAGTTCGTGCTAGTCTCGCAGCTCGTTGCCCTTTCTCCGTACCACTATCCCCGTTGTCACTGACAGTTCTACGCATTTCCAATTCTACTTCGCCGGAGGACAGACGCAATCCCGATAAAAGCACTCGACGTACAAAACGAATCACAAATCAAAGGCGCGCGCTGCAACGACGCTGGGCCGGAGAAATGTCTTGAGCGTCTTGTCGATATTAATCAGCAGTCTCTCCGTTTTCGATAAATTTCCTATCGCGAATCGGCGTCGCGTTGATTAGTAGAACCTAAACGGAGGAACAAGAACAATCGCTAAACTAATTCGTTCGACGATGGGGCGAGACGAAATCGTTCGGCCCGCTTGCTCGGGCAGAATCTCGCGCAGTCGAACAGCTGTTACCATTAATTTCATACGATTAAACGTCAATATCCCGGAGCTGCTGACCATTTACACAACGAAACAGCTTAATGGAGGACGTTGTAATAATTCGATAGTACGCAGCGATAGTACCTGTCGACGTTACTGCGATTGGCACGTACTAGACGCGTGACAATCATTTTCCAAACTAATAATCGCAAATCGTTTCACTCGTGGATCGCGGGCACGCGGAATGGAACAATTCGGCGAACATATATATTTTTCGCGAGACGAACTTCGTGCTTATCAATGCTGTGCCGTAGAATGATTTGGATGTCTGTGACGTTAATAACGTGGTGCATGTTTTTTCGGCCGCAGCTCGCATGAAGAGTACGTGATTGCGGACGCGAGGCGCGTGTCGCATACGCAAAGAACGCACGGCAATCTTCTAATACCGTCATCAACGACATAATGACGCCTAATGTGACAGATTTCCAGAGGGAGCACGCTGGCATTCCCAGTTGTCGCAGACAATAATCAGGCCGATTCATTGATTTCCGCTGCTAATTCCCCTTGAATCGTGCCGGAACGTTTCGAGTCGCTTCAGATCGCTCGATACAATCCAGCTATCGCGCGGCTCTCCTGGAAGGAACGCTTCCCTTCGCATAATTTCCCAAAAACTAATTCTGTGGATTAAGGATTGTCTGCGACGCTAATCGTCCGGGACTATTTCTTTCGCAGGCACGCTGGCAGAGAGACAGTACAATCAGTTCACCGGCAATGTCCACGTGATGAAGGCTGTGTCCTCGGACATGGTGCTAACTTTCTGCTCTCGAAGCCCGGACAACCAGCTGTATTCGTTGCTGCTCGCGCGAGAGCACATTCTGCAGAAGAGCGACAAACGCGGCGTCCATAATCTGCTCGGTCGTCGTGGCCTGAAGATCGCCAGCATTCGGGAGACCTGTATGAACAACGCGACCTGGAGACGAGGATCGTTCGATCTGATCGGCTGGCTGGCACTAACAGCCGTGCTGTCCAGCGTGTTCTTTGGTTCCTGGTAGTGGTAATCTTCGAACGGGAGAAACGAAATTCAATATTCGGTTTAAACCGTTAGCTGATCGGCGATATGACGGCGCGTTAAATTTTCACGATCATCCCTTTTATCTCCGTCTTCATTCGAATCGTACCTCCTGAAATCAGAGATCCGACACTTTCTACCGTCTTAAGATACTCCGCGAAGTAGATCCCGCGGCAGTATCCACCGAGGAAAAAAGAACGGTCGATTTAACGACGTAGCCGACGGCAGAAGCCCCCGCTTCCCTTTTGATCGCGGAAGAAAGGCCCCTTAATTGCCAACACAGCTAACGATCTCGCGTCCCGTGTCCATTGCACGAAACCCGCCCGAGTCTGCTGCCCAATCGTAACGAGAATCTGGCCGTGTCTGTCTCTTCGGGAAGCGAAAGGGAGAATGCGATCCTGACGAGAGAAATTTATCATCGCCCCTGCCGTTCGACGACGAAGCACGACAGGTTCCGAGGAAAGATGCACGGCCAGCAGCTTCCGCGTCGCGAAATTTGTCTTTTTTTACGACAATCCCTGCCACCGGGGGGAACGATTTCCCTTGGATAGCGTATCGTTTCGCGTTTCGTCGCGTTGTCCGAACTTCCTCCCGTGGTCGTGGTCGCGTGATTCCGTTCCTCGATGGAACCGTAGACTTCTCGAGTCGTTCGACTCATTCCGACTGCAACAACACGCACTCGAGTCTCATCGGATCGCGTGCCTATTTATAATTAGTCCGTCGTTTCTATGAATCGGGGAGCGATCCAAGTGTTCATATTCTCCTGCTGTTTGCCTCTTTCAGTCCTGTATTTTGCTTCTTAGATATCGTCGCATGCCTGGACTTGAGTGTTACGGTCTACTTGGTTCAGTTTTTGCGTCGAACCTCAGGCTACTTGCAGGTCTATCTTTGCTCGTGAAGACATATCAGATGGGGGTATTGTTAAGGTGTAGAGACAGAGGCGGGATTGCTAGGCAACGAAGAGATAATCGCGGCAAGATCCGTGACGCGTCCGATAACGTCGCTAAAGGGCTGAAAGAGTTAAACGCGCCGCGCGGAGAACTCGTTCTTTCAGCAACGATGGTCCTCGTTTCAAAAGTAAACGACCTTCCCGTGAACATTAGTCACGTTAGATAGAAGTGCATGATCTATGTATCTCGGTTCGTGGATTTGTCAAGACAATATAGTAATATCAAAACGATCGACGAACATCGATCCATTAGCCGTTTGTAAGATTCATCTGTTCGCTCGCTGAACGAAAATAGAAAGCGAACAATATACAGCAAGCTCGCAGATTCGGACAGCTTCGCGAAGTCAAGATTTTTTTGGGAAACGATCGAAGCGATGATCCATTACAATCTGGATCCAACTTGAAACAACCACGATCGTATCGCGATTCACTCTGCTCGTCTGTTTTCCGTCTCGAGCTCGTTTAGAATAAAAAGAAACTTCGACCCTAAGTAAGTCACACATAGCGTGAATTCTATTCTCCATGGTGGGGCAAGCGCAGTGTATGTTGTACGATTGTATAAATAGTGGAACTTATCGTTAGAGATATTATTCGCGCCGCGAACGAACTAAGGTTGTTCGAGTTTAATCAGAGATTCGATTGAATCGAGTAGCCGTGTCCTTCGACTCAATCGCACTCGCTTTCCATTTACGATTCGTATGCTGAATACACACTGAGTATCTTTTTTATACTTAACAGAGATTTGTTGCGGCGATCTTTTTTATATGAACCTTTAAATTCTGCCAGTTTGGTGTCTTTCGTATGCCTTTTTATACGAACATCTGAACGTACAAAATTGGATGCTTGCCTTTTACCTTTTCTATACACTTCTATTCGAATACGGATTATCAAGCTACCTTTGGGCGATCCCTAATTCATTTCGTTCATTGCGTGGCCGATAATGCGCGATCCATCATATTATTCCAGCTGAAAACTGCAAGTAAACTGATGTAACGTGACAATGATCCATCTGCAGCTAAATTCAAACGTACAAGTCCCACGGACAGTGTGATAAATGATTTTGACGAGTCGCATGTTTTTCTCTGGATATTTATCAAAGTAAACGAATGCGTTTGAGCGAGTTGTTTAATGCGTTGCAAAAAGAAAAAAAAAATAATAACGAAGCGCATCCTCTCGTCGGGACGCGATTATCTACCGAATCGAACAGGAACTGTTAGAATTTGTTTGGAAAGTTAAAAAAAACAAAGATGCCCTGTGCGCTGTATATAATATTCTAAGATCGAATATTCTGCTTGCCATTCGCTACGCCGACAAGTAGTACGAAAGAACGATATAATACGCACTCGGGGAGCTCGTTAAATTATTGTACACTTTTCGATATTAATCGCAAGGGAGTACGCCGTGTTATGTTTAAACTACTCTAGAGTCTTTATTTATTGTACAAAATGCTCGATATATAAATAAATAAATATATATAATACGATCTAGTACCTAATACGATATAATCGTATCGCTTACTATGTGTATAAATATGAAACAAATAAATTACTTCGCCGGTTCCTGACGACTTTGCTTTTCCCAACAACCTCGCGAGATCAGCCAGGGTCTGGCGTTGAGCAAGTGGTGGGTACGGCAAAAGAAAGTAAATTAAAATCTGCACCGCCAGGAAAAGATGCGATTCTTGATCCGAAAAATTGAAAAGGATCTCACGCCAGCAGCATCCTTTCGTCCCTGTGATAGAGCTCTTTCATTTCAATCTGGGATCTACCCTTTTCCTTCCGTCGCGTCGCTTCGGCCATATCTGTCCGTTTCATCCACGGTATTCGTCTTCGAACATTCTTCCGCTGGTCCTCGGCTCGATCTAGCTTAACGATCCCGCCGTCGACGCTTCTAGTCGGCGGATATAAGCCGACGGTCAAAGGGATCTCGCACAAAGAACCGTCGAAAAGTTTCGACCGTATTCGAACGTGGCCTGAGGCATCAAACGCGTCGCGATAGAATTGTATAATAATCCGTTTACGGGAAAACGAGCGAACTTGGAACGTGGAACTATCCCCACTGCGCACGACACTGTCCACTTGTTATTTCGCCATGGGGAAACAGATTTAATGGGCTGGGCGCCGTGCGCTTCTGGATCGATCCAGGATATTGCTCGGGGCTCCTAATAGTTGTAAATCAGCCAGCAAAAATGACAGCCAACACGGTTCAGCGTGCAGGAAATTTCGAACGCGGCCAGTTCATCGTGAGAACTGCTGAATCCCATTATATTCCGTGTACCGTAAAACACGCGTACCTCGTAAAACAAGCGACCCAGGGAGAAATACCGCCGTGACGAGGGCGTGTTACCGGGAAGCTCGGCGATCCTCTCGAATGGAGACCAGTGGAAACACGAACTAAAACGCGAGGCGTCATCCGGCGATGACAAACGGTGCTCAGACCGCGTGCCGTTCGGGACAATCGACTTTTCGAAACGGCACGCCGATTAACTCATCAATGAGAATTGCCATTTTAATTGTCCCGTGGGTGTTCGACCGGGCCACGTTTGTCCGGTGATTTTTCACCGGAGTCCAGGGATCGCGACCTCTCGTCGGCAGGAACAAATAAACGAGTCGACAAATTAGCTAATGACCGTGTGCTGATGAATCAACCGATTCCGGGGCAGGAAGTGAAGCGGCTTCGTCTCGTGAACGAAACCTTAGATGCTGACGCGTGGGATTAGAGGAATCTTCTCGTGGTCCAAGATAATGGGAGCGTTGGCAAGTTAAACGGAGCGCAAAGGGAAGAGAGATACGTTGGGCGAAAGAAAAATACTCGTGGATGTAGTGAGAATTGTTAATACTGTTGGAGAAGTAGGAGCAAGCACGCTGGGGTTTGGAGAAGCTGCGCGGGCTTCATAGTTTTACGGGACCCACGTTCGAGGAATAAGAATTAAATTCAATTACCAGCTGCAATTCAGCACGCGTGCAGTTGCATAAAGTTTGCCTACGAAACTGCAACTTCGTGCACACCGTTACGTTATTTTCCGCAGGGTTCGATCGCAGCCGAATCGATCCGAGCGCCGCAAGTAGTATAGGTCGCGCTGTGCCCAGACGCCGGCGCCCTATGTGTTTAGCCTGCAGCGTAGGTACTTGTGTCGCTTTTTATTTCTCGTTATTATATAAAATCGCGCACTGTCTCGCGCGTTCAGAGATCCTTAACAAGGAGATTGAAGTTGCCGATCAAATTGAAACTTGCTTGCCTCGAGAACTCCAAGCTGGAGAACTTGCACTCAACTCCACCGACCTGTATGTGTCGTGCCGCTCTCTACGAGCCACTTTACATGCGCGCCGTGGTATTACGAATTTTGTAGAGAAGTGGTATTCTTTGCACGTTTCCGTGTCCTCGAGCCGCCTCTTAAATATTGCGCTCAATTCGAATTTCTTCGGGAGGTTAAAAATTCTATTCGTCGTTCGAGCACCTCTGAAATACCTCTCGATCGATTCACGTTCATGGAAAAAAGGGTGACACATCGACCAAGGTTCGGGACTTCTTTGAGGCAATCGTCGAATACGTCGCTCGCATTGCGTTTAATGCCTCAGCTTCTAGCTTCGCTTAAATGCCAGCATAGATCAAGTATCGTCGGGCACGCAGGATCCTCTTTAATTAGAGTTTACGGCGGTTTTCTCTCGCAAACGAGGCTGGTTCTCGGGGGATCAAGTTTCGTCGTTACAACGGGGACAATTAGCGAGGGACCGGGCGCATTCCAAAGAAAATTCGCGCGAGTCGAAAATCCGGTGGCACCTTGGGGCGCTGGTGGAGAGCACGCTCGTTCCGAGCAACTCGGACGGAGAGGTGAATGTTGACGGGAGTGTTGCGACACGGCTGTATTATACATCGTTTGCAGGAAGCGTGTCGAAATTTCGATAACGCCGAGGAATGCTTCATCGGCAGGGCTGTTTGAGATACAGCCGGATGATTATATCTGCGACTATATCGAGAACGGAGCGGACGGAAATTCAGTGCTACGAATAAGTTTATCACGCATTTGCCTCGAAGCAATGTTAACGCGCGCGGAGACGTGCCATTTGTGTTGCAATTTATCCTTCTGAGTATCCTGCAATTACTTCGAGCGGCACGGCAGCGGCGCTTCTGTCAGTTTTGTGGCATTAATCCACGTGGCGAATGGAGGGCGTTAGATATTGGTTACTGCTCTTGGTCCGAGACTCGATGGGATGTGATCGATCGTCGGTGCAGCAAAGCGTAAAGATAAACGTCTACGGCGTGTACTAGGTGTCTGAAAAATTGTTTAAGAGCCCTGCCGTCTATCGCTGTTCAGCGTGTCACGATGAATTAAATTTCCACGTATGTCTATTACAGAAGGGAACTGGTACGCTGATATTATTTCAACCCTAAAGTGATCGCGCAGTATCGCGAAACCGAATGGAGAATCATACCGGCGCGCCGCGCATTGATTCACGAACGAGCTTGCAATATCGACGATAGTGCGGCGATCAGGACGGAAATGCAGGATCGAAATCAATGTAACGTCCATTATATCAGAACGGCGGGCTAAAAGGCCACTTTCAGAGCCAGCTACGTACACAGCCGATAAGGTTGGACGATCTGTTCATTGCCATTGTCATTCCCGCGTGGGATCGTGCTGCTGTAAACTGTTTACGGCCCTCCCGTTCTCTAGCTCATCACACACGCTGCGTTTCGATTGCACGTGCACAGAGAAGGTACGGGTGGTCAATGAACGTACACATCTACCTGGTTCGGACAGGGACTGGTCAGCCTGAGAGTTAGGCCAAGCGTGGAAAATTCGCAGAGGCGTGATGCTCGCTTGATCGTAAGCAATTGGCACACGCACCAGTAGTTCGAGGCTTCTCTCGGCCATCATCGTCGATTCTGAACGGACAAATAACCCTGCGGCGAGGATTCTCTTCGGTTCCCAGTTGCCACCACCTGCTATTATTGCTGCGGGTGCAATTAATCCACTGCGAGAATAGTAACAATAGTACTAAAGTTTGGAACACATTGCAGAGTATTCCGTGAAACGAATTTGAAGAACCTATGAAGAAGTTTTGACAGTAGGTTGCAGTATGAAATGGGTAGGGCCGCTATTCTCCACCCAGTTTTTCCGTTCGACAAATATTAATACACAGGTGCGCAAATCTTAGTACAGCTAGTCAAATGTTGCCGATACGACGATATAGGAGGACGAGATTGCTCGTCGAGGGCCGAATCGAGGTGGAGTCCGGCTCCCAGCAGGGAAAGATAAGTACGGTAAAACGGGCCTGCCAATATCGAGCTGTGTTTTTTGTTCGCCGTAGGCGGCCAGCTTCCTGCTTAGAGTAATGGATATTTAAGTCACGGATGAAACGGGAACGTAACAATGACGGAGGGTCCGTCGGCTTATCTGTCGCGCCAAACCTGCGCGCGATTTTTTTCCACCGTACTTTTTGCAAATATCTTTATCGCCAGGATCCATTAACGGAGGAAGAAGAAATCGACGGGTATCCACCGCCACGACGGAACAACAAATCGTTATCTCGATACTTCAAAGCGAAACCTCTGTCCTCCGAGGCAGCCCGGGCATCGACGAAACCCAAATCCGGCCTGTCGGTACGCGGGTCGCATAGACGAGTGAATCGCGCGAACGTAACGACGCGACGCGAGGGTATATTGACGGTGGCACGTCGCTCTGCGCGAAGAAGAAAAAAGAGGAACGAAAAAAAGAGAAGGAAGCTGTTCGTGCAACCTGGTGGGGCGGGAATCGGAAGGGCGCCGTTGAGGGTTTTGATTTTATTTGCGAGCACGTCGCCTCCAGCCCTGTTCCCTGGATCACGCGGACGAAATTCCAGGCTGTCGTTGAAGCTCACCCCTGCGTCTCCTTTCTCGACATTTCCGTCGTTCCGTTTTTAGCCTTTGCCCCCGCGCCACTCGCCCATGGCTTTTTGCCATCCGTATATTTCTCCGGCCTCGTTAACGACCAGCGGTTACTCGCACATAGCCGAAGAGCGGTGAATTCTGACGAGAGGCGCTTTGAAAATTCACGCGAAGGTATTTCGTGTTCGAGAAAGGTTTAACGATATTCACGATAATTGTTCTATGACGCGGGGAGCGTGCACGCTGCCACGCGTATATTTCTTAACGTGCGCGACCGGCGAAGACGACGAGATAATGAGGACGTCAGCGATTCGGCTCGGGAGCTCAGGACTAATGGCTGAACTGATCTTCTGGAGAATTAACCACGGCCTTGGCGAGAATGGAGGAACCTGGTCGAGGCGAAAAGAACAGGCTGACATAATCGTCTGAGTCACCGATTAACATCAGTTAGTCTGGTGTTGATCGTGGCCTCACGAGTGCGCTATATTCGGTTGCGTGCTGCCCTTTTACTCCAGTTTCAAGTGGACAAATTGATGCGCACGAAACGAAGTCAACGAAAGATTCGCACCGTTCGCAGGAAGAATGAAATACACTTGTCCGAACTTCGACGGCTAATGCATTAATCGGAGGAGGCTTCCAGGCATCGATCGAATCATACGGACGGGAGAAACGAAACAATGGATGAAAATCACCCGCAGTACCGTGGAAAATTATTTATCCACGGTTACGTAGTGGACGTTGATAAATAGGCTGTGCCGGCAAAACGCTGCGGTGAAACGGTGGAACGAGGAAGGGGCGATTAAGCAAGATCCGCGACGGACGGCGAAAAAAATCGTCGGTCTCGACAACGCCGAGAAGAAAGATAGAGGCACTCTGCAGGGAGAGAATATCTCTGCTTTCCAGCTCTCTCTCTCTCTCTCTCCCTCTGTTCCCTCGGAAATGAAAATACTTAATCTAGGGTGGTCCTCCTTGGAAACACGCGTTCCCCTTGTACCTGCTATTTCACAAAGAATTTATCTTCATCGAATTTCCTATCCATCGGAAGGTAACCAGGCAGCTGGAGATATTCGGATCATTTTCGGAGTTGGTCGGTTCGGATACAGTGGCCCTGGATATTCGTAGAATGCGCATAATTCTCCTCTTAACCCAGTTGGATGTAATTAACTGATGCAACTTGTGCAACGAGTTCGCCGGCGTAGTTCGCCAGTTGGTCACTTTGCGTAATCTTGAGAGAACGGAGAAACGACATTCAACTAATATCTGCCCCATAAATTAAATATTCGGCGTTGCTTATCCCCCGCGAAAATAAAATAAAAAAGTGACTCGAAAGAGGAGAGCATCGCAGTAAACTGCCATTTACATTGTCCCACGGAGATCGTTGCCCCTCGTAGAGGAAACCCTCGCCGGCGAATGGAAAAGGGGTAGAAGAGCGCGAAAACATCGGCAAAAGTGGTATCAACAGGTTCCGAGGAAAGTTCCTACAAGCGCACGACGATTGCGGTCGAGCAGCGTTTCCTGCGAAATGCTTTGCAACTCTCCCGAGGCATTTGTTCTGGCTGTTTCCCGTGTAATTCACCGATCGCGGTGCCTGGCAGGAATCCTGCCCGGCTTTTAATTCAGCCACGGGCGTTTCGTCCGCAACAATCGCAGGTGGAAAACACTGTCGAACGAATAAAATAAATGGGAGTTGTGGACAAAAATTGTTTCTGCGCGTAGCATGCTGGAAGCATGAAAATCTACTGGTACCGAGGATGTAACAATCGTGTGGCACGATCAATACCGAAGCAGCTATTAGCTAGAACATCGCGGAGACGAAATCGTAATAAAAAGGGATGATTACGAAGACGCTGGCCGTAAAATTGATGATACAAATTCACGACAATGAAAATCTTGCCCAGAACGAGCGATAAAACGTCGCGTTTATTATTCATTACGGTTTCATCGTTCGATGGCGAAGCGATAGCTCCGCGGCTGAGAATTAAAACTTCGTCCGCGGCCGGGAATAGGTAATTCCCGGTCGTTTTAACGACACCGTTAATCCCACGCTTTGCGACGGACGCAAAGAAGACCGAGGCGAAACGTGAATCTCTGCGAAGATGCAACCACGATAAACTACTCTGTTGAAGGGAACGTTAAGGGTGAACTTTGCCCTGACGTGGACCCCCGTAATATTTTCCCTCTACCTTGGTCCAAGTTCCTCGAATTTCCGTTCCGTTTGGCGACACGGAATCATTATACGACACGGAATCGATTACAGACACGAGATAAAATGTTAACGCAGAAATTGTGGTTGGTGCACAGATTTAATCGTGGAAGAAATTGTGACGAAAAGGAAGTAGAGGAATTTTGATACTGCAATTGTATCGTCTGTGTTTGGAGTAAAATTGTTGCGGCGAAGAGAATCGAAATAGGCAGCCGGATAATATTGAAATGGAACAAATTGAACGATACCAGGGGCGGGGGAAGATTAAAGCCTCCAGGAAAATGATTCGTTCGCGATTGATGAAATTCTATTAATGCGTACGCTTGAATTCCATTGCTTCCTCGGCGTAAATAAATCTGCAAATCGTGGGGCTGCGTTTAGCGAGATGCAATCGTAATAAACAGCTGGCTTTTCGGTGAAATTAAAACCGAGCCATGCTCATAAAGCAAGCTGTTTCATAAGCGCTTACATGCGACGCAAACTGTTTCACATATGTATGTACATTCTGAACCTTGCTTTTCTCGGTTTGCTACTCCTTTTCATTTATTTATTTAACTCTCCCCCTCGAAGATGAACGAGTTTTAATAACAGCTGTAGAAAAATATGGGAATCGCGAACCCATAAATAATTGAAGAGAAGCTCTGGTAAAAAATAGTTGCTTCTTCTAAAATGTTGGAATAAACAAAATTAACGCTGTTCAATAATATCCAGATCTTTGTTTTTTCTGAAGACGTTTAGAATTGATTCAAATTTTGTACAGAGTGTATCGATTCTATTCGTGGAAGTTTACAAGTTCTCTAAGATTCTTCGACGTCCTCTTCCACTTAGGATTGGAAAAACTGAACGTAAAAGGAATGTAACGATAACAGATATATCCTTGATATTTTCCTACCGATCGTATCGAGTGCTCCCTTCGTGTCTCCAATGCAATTTGTAAAGCAGCAAGTATTCTCGAGGACTAAGGTGAAAGTCTGACACGAAAAGTATGCTTAACTATAACTGTTTCGTGCAATTCATTTCATAGAATAGCATCTCGAAACACAGTTCGGTCTCTACGACAAAATTGCATCCGTACTTTGGAAATCGATCCCTCGCACGAAGTCTGATGGAGCTTACGAGTGATGGGTAGCTCAGTATCGAACACAGGATCTTCCCTTCTTCAGCTACACCTTGGAGAAAAGGATTGAGGAATTTCTTCCATTCCTGCTGATTCTCTTCCTCGAATAATTTTTT
This sequence comes from Nomada lathburiana, assembly GCA_963667235.1. Taxonomy (NCBI): domain Eukaryota; kingdom Metazoa; phylum Arthropoda; class Insecta; order Hymenoptera; family Apidae; genus Nomada; species Nomada lathburiana. The sequence continues at coordinate 10,550,843 of OY763909.1, forward strand.
TTCCTTCGCGAAATTCCATGCAGTTGGAAATAATTTCAAAGGATTGTCCCAAAAGATTATTCGACGGAAGTTTTACATTTTAAATTATATTTTATCCTGCTACCTCATAAAAGAGCAGGCGAAGGATGCGTTTAACTTCTCTTTTCTACGTATTCTTCAACTTCAAGGTCTATAGATTATTCAGTAGGGCTAGCAATGCACCAAGCTGAGCGTGCAATTTCTACGAAGCCGTTTCACGTCGGATGCATAGGTGCAAGTGCAATCCGCAATCGCAAAGGAATCCCTGGGGAGGAATTAAAGCTGACACGAAGAGCTCTCAAAATATTTACTTGCACAACGACACGACTGTGTCCGTGTGCCCACAAATAAGCGAACACGCGTATTCTCTTCCACGTAATCTGCATGAAATTACAGAATGACGCGTAATTAGAGCGCATGCATTAAAGGTGCGTTCGTACTTCAGAAAAGACAAGAACTAATAGTTCGCAGTGCCAGTATAAAAATTTGTAAAGCGTTTGCAAGGAGGAAATAATTAATGGTTAATATGGAGGTCACAGGTATATAATTAAACAATTAAAATTGTTATTACAGCCAACTGCATGTAGGTACAGCATCGGGGTATTTTTTATCGCGTAGCTTATCCTCTGCCCTTTCGTTTGACTTAGCATTTATTAAATAACAACCTCCAGGAGCCGAGATAATAATTTTTTTAAATTTTATCGGTAACGATAGTCGATAACAGGACATGTGGCGCCATCTCGCGTTTGCGGCCTTTTTCGCAGTTTTGAGCTCCGCCAAAACCGAAATCCTGGATTACATCGTTAATTTAAACAAATGCGTTTTTCTCGGTTTCTAGTGCGTCGATTTAAACCCGGCTTGTCTTAGATTAAAGCTATGGACCATAGCTATCTCCTCCAGCAGTTGCAATAATCTGCCATGTGTGGTTTAAAAGTTATTAACAATTGAAAAATCGGCAAAAATGCACTCTGGTTCATTGCAATTATCTCGGCTTCTGGAGGCGCTAGATTAATGATCGGGTGCTTAAAATCAAGGTAAAGGATGCCGCTACACGACAATAAAGGATATACAAATGCTGCACGCCCCGTTCATTTTTTGTAAACAAATAAACAATTCGTTTCAGAATTGCGCCGCAGCTATACACCAAGAACTTTCCAAAAGTGAATCAGATTGTTCCTTGAATCGAGAGCTTCAATTTGAGAGGTCGTTGATTCAAATCGGCCCAGCAGAAGCCGAGATAATTGAATTTGTTTAAAGAAATTATAAACAAATGCGATTACTAGCAGTTCCAGGCAAGGTACAGCAATGACCATAGGACATAAATTAAAGCCAGTGGCATAGGCTACAATCTTCAACAGGTGTGAACATTATTCCATGCGCGGTGAATTTGTTAAAAACAATTAAACAATTAAAATTATTATTACGGCCAACTGCATATGGTTAGAGCGACGGGGTATTTTTTATCGTGTAGCTTATTCGATTCCCTTTCGTTTGACATCCCATTTATTAAAAAACAACCTCCAGGAGCCAAGATAATAATTTTTTTTAATTTTGTCGGTAACGATAGTCGATAACGGTACATGTGGCGCCATCTCGCGTTTGCGGCCTTTTTCGCAGTTTTGCTCACCGCCAAAACCGAAATCCTGGATTACATCGTTAATTTAAACAAATGCGTTTTTCTCGGTTTCTAGTGCGTCGATTTAAACCCGGCTTGTCTTAAATTAAAGGTATGCACTATTGCTACCTCATCCAGCAGTTGCAACAATCTGCCATGTGTGGTTTAAAAGTTATTAACAATTGAAAAATCGGCAAAAATGCACTCTGGTTCATTGCAATTATCTCGGCTTCTGGAGGCGCTAGATTAATGATCGGGTGCTTAAAATCAAGGTAAAGGATGCCGCTACACGACAATAAAGGATATACAAATGCTGCACGCCCCGTTCATTTTTTATAAACAAATAAACAATTCGTTTGAGAATTGCGCCGCAGCTATATACCAAGAACTTTCCAAAAGTGAATCAGATTGTTCCTTGAATCGAGAGCTTCAATTTGAGAGGTCGTTGATTCAAATCGGCCCAGCAGAAGCCGAGATAATTGAATTTGTTTAAAGAAATTATAAACAAATGCGATTACTAGCAGTTCCAGGCAAGGTACAGCAATGACCATAGGACATAAATTAAAGCCAGTGGCATAGGCTACAATCTTCAACAGGTGTGAACATTATTCCATGCGCGGTGAATTTGTTAAAAACAATTAAACAATTAAAATTATTATTACGGCCAACTGCATATGGTTAGAGCGACGGGGTATTTTTTATCGTGTAGCTTATTCGATTCCCTTTCGTTTGACATCCCATTTATTAAAAAACAACCTCCAGGAGCCAAGATAATAATTTTTTTTAATTTTGTCGGTAACGATAGTCGATAACGGTACATGTGGCGCCATCTCGCGTTTGCGGCCTTTTTCGCAGTTTTGCTCACCGCCAAAACCGAAATCCTGGATTACATCGTTAATTTAAACAAATGCGTTTTTCTCGGTTTCTAGTGCGTCGATTTAAACCCGGCTTGTCTTAGATTAAAGCTATGGACCATAGCTATCTCCTCCAGCAGTTGCAACCATCTGCCATGTGTGGTTTAAAAGTTATTAACAATTGAAAAATCGGCAAAAATGCATTCTGGTTCATTGCAATTATCTTGACTCTTGATGGTTGTTTTCTAATAAATGAGATGTCAAATGAAAGGGAAACGAATAAGCTACACGATAAATAATACTCCGTTGCTGTAACTATATGGAGTTGACCGTAATAACAATTTTAATTGTTTAATTGTTTTTAACAAACGAACTGCACATGGAATGATGTTCACACCTATTGGAATTGGTAGCTTATGTCTCTCCCTTTAAGTTATATCGTCTGGTCATTGATGTATCTGGCCAGGAAGTGGCAGTAATCCCATTTGTTTATAATTTCTTTAAACAAATTCAATTATCTCAGCTTCTGCTGGACCGATTTTAATCAACGACCTCTCAGATTGAAGCCCTCGGTTCAAGGAACAATCTGATGCACCATTAGATCGGCTGTCGTGTATAGTTTCGGTACAATACTCAAACGAATGATTAAACTGCTCATAAAAAATAAACAACGCATGCAGCATTAGTAAATCGCTTATTTCCGTGTAGCGGCATCCTTTACCTTCTTTTTAAGCACCCGATCATTAATGTAGCGCCTCCAGAAGCCGAGATAATTGCAATGAACCAGAGTGCATTTTTGCCTATATTTCAATTGTTAATAACTTTTGAACCACAAATGCCATATTGTTGCAACTGTTGTATGAGGTAGCTATAGTCAATAGCTTTAATTTAAGACTAGTCCGGTTAAAAACTATGCACTAGAAACCAAGAAAAACGTATTTGTTTAAATTAACGATGTAATCCAGGATTTCGGTTTTGGCGGTGCGGCAAAACGCGAAAAAGGCCGCAAACGCGAGATGGCGCCACAAGTCCCGTTATCGACTATCGTTACCGACAAAATTTTTAAAAATTATTATTTCGGCTCCTGAAGGTTGTTTGTTAATAAATGCTATGTCAAAAGAAAAGGCAGAGGATAAGCTACGCGATAAAAAATACCCCAATGCTGTACCTATATGCAGTTGGCCGTAATAACATTTTTAATTGTTTAATTGTTTATAACAAATGAACTTCAGGTGCAGTGATGATCACACCTATTGGAAATGGTAGCTTATACTTCTAGCTTCAATTTATGTCCTCTGGTCATTGATGTATCTCACCAGCAAGTGGCAGTAATCCCATTTGTTTATAATTTCTTTAAACAAATTCAATTATCTCAGCTTCTGCTGGACCGATTTTAATCAACGACCTCTCAGATTGAAGCCCTCGGTTCAAGGAACAATCTGATGCACCATTAGATCGGCTGTCGTGTATAGTTTCGGTACAATACTCAAACGAATGATTAAACTGCTCATAAAAAATAAACAACGCATGCAGCATTAGTAAATCGCTTATTTCCGTGTAGCGGCATCCTTTACCTTCTTTTTAAGCACCCGATCATTAATGTAGCGCCTCCAGAAGCCGAGATAATTGCAATGAACCAGAGTGCATTTTTGCATATATTTCAATTGTTAATAACTTTTGAACCACAAATGCCATATTGTTGCAACTGTTGTATGAGGTAGCTATAGTCAATAGCTTTAATTTAAGACTAGTCCGGTTAAAAACTATGCACTAGAAACCAAGAAAAACGTATTTGTTTAAATTAACGATGTAATCCAGGATTTCGGTTTTGGCGGTGCGGCAAAACGCGAAAAAGGCCGCAAACGCGAGATGGCGCCACAAGTCCCGTTATCGACTATCGTTACCGACAAAATTTTTAAAAATTATTATTTCGGCTCCTGAAGGTTGTTTGTTAATAAATGCTATGTCAAAAGAAAGGGCAGAGGATAAGCTACGCGATAAAAAATACCCCGATGCTGTACCTATATGCAGTTGGCCGTAATAACATTTTTAATTGTTTAATTGTTTATAACAAATGAACTTCAGGTGCAGTGATGATCACACCTATTGGAAATGGTAGCTTATACTTCTAGCTTCAATTTATGTCCTCTGGTCATTGATGTATCTTACCAGGAAGTGGCAGTAATCCCATTTGTTTATAATTTCTTTAAACAAATTCAATTATCTCATCTTCTGCTGGACCGATTTTAATCTACGACCTCTCAAATTGAAGCCCTCGGTTCAAGGAACAATATCATTCATCATTAGATCGACCCTCGTGTATGGTTTCGGTGCAATTCTCAAACGAAATGTTTAATTGTTTATAAAAAATGAACGGCGCGTGCAGCGTTTGTAAATCGTTTATTGCCGTGTAGCGGCATCCTTTACCTTGATTTTAAGCACCCGATCATCAATCTAGCGCCTCCAGAAGCCGAAATAATTGCAGTGACCCGGAGTGCATTTTTGCCGATTTTTCAACTGTTAATAACTTTTAAACCACAAATGCCATATTCTTTAAAGCTTATTTATTAACTATTAACATATCCTAGGCTCGAATTAAAAACTTTTGGCTTAATTTTAAGTAATGAAACAACGTATCATATATTGTACCAAATTTATTGTTAAAAAATACATTATTTATATTTATTTCCAAAGAGCAGAAGCATTCATTGGAAAGCATTAACATGTGAAATATATTACACAGCAAAACTCAATAACTGAGAAAGCAGAAAATGCTTTTATTCTTCATTCTTTTCCCACTTAACAAATACAAAAATTAAACCGCTACTTGCAAAGAAATTTTACAATTTGCTTAATATAATAATCAACTGCTTAATTGTACCGTATATTAAACTTTTAGATAAATCAGTTATATTAAATCATTGCTACAATTGCAGAATAAAAGTGTCGAAGGAACATCAAATTTCAAAAAGCTATATTTATACTGAGTATTCATCAATCGTCGAGGAAAGACATATTTAGCCCGATAACCATTCTATTAGCGTTTTGTTTTTCAACAAGTTTGTTCCGTATTCCGTATTATCTGAACACATTCATTACTTTTAGAAACATAGTTTGATTGTTAATTTCATACAGTCAATATTTTCATCTTGTATTTTAACAAACAAACAAAAATGCATTCGCAAAAGAAATATTCATTTGACGAGAAGCCACAGATCTCTGTACATAAATTCCAAGTTAAGACATTATTATCTCAAACAGTTTTAAATTTTTTACACATTACTCCATTATACTGTCCCAATTTACGCAAGCATGTAACTTTTTATTATAAATTATCACCGAAGATGTACTATATATTACTATATGATACATATGTGTAACCCTTGAAATTGGACCTAATTATCTTTTTTTAAGCTAAGGTAACATCTTTAAATTCCAGAGAACATAATTTGATTATCTTTGTCTAGGTATTAAAAATAATTTATCAATCTCGTGTCAACTTTAAAGTTTCTTTACTCGAATAACATGTAGAGTAAGTCATTATAGCTGGTCACTTCTACAATATTACAAACAATCCAACCAAACTACAGTTTTGTAACAGTAAATTTAGTTAAAAAAGTATGCAAATTTAACTCCCTACAGTAGTGTACTTTTTCATACGAAATTGTAACATATACTTAAATTTGTCACTTATTTGTTACTTATTTGTTCACCATGTTATTTGTTCACACCATTATGTGACGAACATAAATAAAGGAATACTTTAATGTAGCGTTTATCAGTTCCTGCAATTAAAATAAAATTAAGATACAGTTAAAATGAAAAACACACCCACACGCCCAATTTAATATGGGTACTTACTTTTTATATTATTTAATTTTTCTCAGTGCAAGTACAGTCATCCCTTTCATTCTTTACACATTCCGATGGACATTCTTCTTTTAAGTTTATATTTATATCACAAATCTTTGTTTTCGGTGGTGGCTGTTCGTATTTACATATTACAGCATACATATCACCTCCTAGTCTAAGCGCTAGCCAGCGATTTTTAATAACTGCTAACTTTAAACATTCACAAGTCATTTTTGCATGAAGATTCGTATGCAGGGTTCTACCCATTCCTTCGAGTACAATGAGATCGACATTATGTTTCACCATTGCGAGACACAATTCTAAATTCAATCGACTGCAAAACGTGAAGTAGATTAATAAGATATAGGGCATTTAAAATAATTGTATTATTCATACTTGAGAATAATTACCTTAAATCGAGGCAGGGGCCAGCCTGAGCAGTCTCCATAGGAATCAAACGATTATCCTTCAGAGCATGTCTAATAACTTTGCATAACTTTGCCGCATCTCGTAATGTTACTACCAGTTCAGGATATGTGACATCATTTAACGCGGGCATAGAATTAGCGCACAGTATAACCTGAATAATTAATTAGTTCAAACGAATTAATTCATTGTAATGAAATTTCAGAATTTTAATTCATATACTGAGACTAACTTTTGTGCCCCGTTGTAACAAATCGCGCACAAACGGTAATATTCCCAATACTATATCAACGCCACTATTATCAACGAAAATAGCAGCACATTTATGTGGTGGTTCAGTTTCTAATCTGTTTATCCAATCATCCAGGTCATCTTGCAACCACGGTCTACCTAAGTTTCAAAAGCAAATATCAATTTTATTAATATCATCCATTTCGATATATTAACTATAATTAAAAGTATTATAATTGACATTATCAATTATATTAACGTATCGAAGTGTACCCGGTATTTTCTCTTGGGCTTCGGTGAAGCCAAAGTCAGTCGTTTCCATTAATGTTGCAACAGCTTGTGCGCCCCAATCGAACATGTTACCACTCAAAACTCCGCGTATTAAAGCTTTTATTTTTTCCTTGCCTTCCAATTTATCGATAGTCATTATGCGACTCTTCAAATGTTTTAGAGCTTCCTCGTTCTCTTTCTTCTTTTGCTATGTATTTTAAAAATGTTATGAGATAAGCATAAAATTAGGTTTCAATTTTACGAGAAACTTACGTGCAAATAGGGGTCGGGAAAATCGAATTCCTTCATGCAATGTTCAATAGTATCCAATAAAACTCTCACAGTGAGCGCTCCATAAGCACTAGAATGTAACGTAACTTAATATGATATTACAGTATATACCTATCACACATTACATTTTTATTTGTGATGTAAGCTTACAATGGTTGAAGATTGAAATAATGTAGCCGGCTAATATATTTTTCCTTCAATTTTGTTGCTCTATATTTTGCAGATGGACTATGTGGTTGACTGTGAACAGCTCTAGCAACAAATTTATCCACTGACTCCTCAAAACATTGAAGCCAATAATCTCTAGAAATGTTACAATGTTGTTATACGTAAGAAAACAAAAAATGTGTATTATAAACTCATCTAAGTTTATTACACACCTTGCTTCCTTATCTTCGGCAAGATCTGTTGTATCAGGATTATAAGATGCAGGATCTTTTAAAAGCGGACAGAATGTAATAGCATTTTCTGCCTGATCAATTTCCAGTTGATCAACTTTAATTCCTAGATCTGTAGGGATTGATTCCTTAAATCCCGATGAACCTGCATAATTTTCCAACCAACAACATTCGTCAGATTGCTCAGCGCCATACAAAAATGCCCCGATCGCACCCAGATATCCTTCGTGCCGCAAGAAAAGGGGCTTTACTTTACCCTAAATAGAATTTAATAAATATTTGTACAAATACATTCTTTTTACGAACTTGAAAGTTTTTATTACGATAGCACAGCTGTAGAAAAGTAGCTATCAGACTAACATGGGACCAATATTTGATAGAATACGAAATAGTATGCATTGACAAGGGATGATTACGAAGAAAGTAACCACCAAAGTAAACCTTAGTCATTTTATGCACAGTTGCATATAAGCTTGCTATTTGCCCAATGTCATTACTTATGGTAAGCAGAAGACTTCTTGCTAAATCTGCTTCGGAAAACGTTGGTTGTCCTAAAAAAAAGAAATGGAACAACTTATTCTTTAATACATTACTATTTACCTGTTGATTCTATCAATTATTTGCCCCCTCACTTTTACTATCATACGTGGCCTTGCCAAAGGAAGATGCAATAAGATCTCCAGGTAAACCCTGGGAGGAATAATCTCCTCCATAAATGTCTTTCACTAGCATATCAACATTACGATGATCTCCTTTTTCTGCGAGTTGCAGCAATTCATCAAAGTCCTGAACAGAGTATTTATAATCATTTTTTAGATACATGATGTTCATCAGACTTGTTAATGTTATATAAATATTAAAATATGATACCTTTCCTTTCGTGAGTAAAGAACCCAATCCCCAAAAGGTGCCTCCACCTGTTGCTGTACCACCAACCCTTTCATATTCAGTATCAGACTCCACCTGAAAATGTTAAATAACGAAAGATAATAAAGAACATTATTCCTTAGAGCTGGTTCATCGAAAATATCTATCACTTACTTTAAGAATACTGACTCCATTACCAATGTTCACTAGCATATATGGGAATATATTAGGGCTAGCCTTTTGAAACTTATATTCAGGATTTCTATGTCTTTCAAATTCGAATGCTTCGCACCAGATATTTTTTAGCAAAAAATTGCAGCCCTTTATTAGACACGCAATTTCATCCTCCTTATCCACTCTAAAATGTTTCAATTAATTTAATTTCTTTACGGAAATTTGAGGGGTAGGATTTTATTCCATTGGATATACGTATATCTAGATACAATATAGCCCAAATATAATTACTATACTTCAAAGTTAATGCTTACATTAAACCTAATTTTTCTTGCAGCAAGGAATTATATTTGTACGTTCCTCCACCAGTTACTTTAATACTTTTACCATGAAACTTTTCGACATTTACTAAATTTTCTTTGACGAAATCCAAACAGTTCTCGATATATCTTGTCTCAAACTTAACAAAGTGTAGTCTATTGCCTTCGTGCACTTTGTATGCGCGCTCGCCGCTATTACCTAAGCCTGCATCCTCGTACAATGCTTTACGATAACTAACTGTTGAATAATATGCTATTTTTGTCAATGAAATGCCTGTAAGTAAATTAAAGCCAATAACAACCTTTAGATGTATTATTACAAGATTACTATTTTTTTGAAAGAACGAAATGAAAGCATAGAATTTCTGATAGAACGTTGAAGCGTGACGAGAACCGAAATTTATGCATAAATAAAAGCTTGCGATGGAATACCGATTAGGTGTATAGTACAATACATACCGATGTCAATCGCAAATTTTTTAGCATTTTTCAAATTTGCGAACACTTCGACTGCAGTTGGTAATTTTATAGACTGAGACTGATTATGTTCATTGTCGATTTTCGCCGTTTCCATTTTACATTAACTTTAGCGAGCTAGGATTCCATTAACCGTGTAGATACTTTCACGATGCAGACAGTATAAGAGGCTACATCACGATAAACAGTAATTTTATCATTGTGCAAATATTATTTCGTGGATCTCTTGCACTGTAGAAAAGAATTTTCCTCCGCCTTTATGACACATATGAACGTGAATGAATTAATATCCTTGTTTACCGAAACCTTATCGAAATGATTTACAAATGGCTATTAATATTAGACAGATAGGAGTGCGTTATTCGGCACACGTGGCGCTAAATACATGATTTGAATCGAAATCAATGAGTGTAGAATATTTAAATTGTTTGAAATTTCGATTTCGTTATTTATGTGTATAGAAAAGTAGCACACGCATTAATACAAAAATAGATATAGTATTTTTTGCAGACATTAGATCGAATGACAAACAAAATGTATTTAGTAATACAGTAGAACCTCGTTTATCCGCACGTCGTTTACATGAGTTAATGCTCAGCGTCTGTTATAGGAACTCGTCGGAGATTAAGGAGAAGCGGTTGCCTAGAAACGCTATAATCAACTTCAGTTTTTCGCATGCTAGCTTATATTATTCGGACTAATAAGAACAGCTGGTAGGGATAGGTAGTGAATGAACCTCTATTATCGGAACTGCCTTGCTCCTCAACATGTTCAGCTAAATGAGGTTCTACTGTAATTAAAATAAAATTCGCAAACTTAGGCTTCATCTAATATGCCTTCAATTTTTTAAAGCTTTGAACTTAGAACTCATATTGATTTTTATCAAAGTATTTACAATTGTATAAAGTATTCGTAATTAAAATTGGTGACATTATACATTTTCATTCTATATTGATAACAATACGTTTATTGCTCTATGTTTCAATTTATAGCATACAGCTGGGACTAATCTGGAGGATAGTAGGAATTATATTACTTATAAATAATGTTGTACAAAATTGTTTATGGAGTATTTTAAGAACACCAACTATGTACTGACGGGGACCCTGTTTATTTTCATTGTACACGTTATTTCGAATTTCCATTCAAGGAAATTTTGCATTCTTTTCTTTCGTCAAAAGTGGAATCGATTTAACTTTAATATTTTGCAATAAATTGTATGAGCCGTATGTACAAAATTTATGTGATACAAAAGGTATATAAAACGATCTAAAAAATCGGTGCGATCTGAAAAATAAATAATAGATATATTGAAACAGTAATTTAGCACTTACAGATTGTGTTCTAAGTTAATGAAATTAAAGCATAAAATCCACTCACTTTGCGGAAATTAAAAATTTGGATGACTTTATTATCGTAAAATTGTCACTTAGACGGGAATAATTGGGTTCTAAATTTGTTTCTGTCCCAGTGTCCAAGTCTAATACGAAATGGCACTTGTCTAAATTGAACTGCAATTACAGAAATGATTTATTATATCAACAAGTTTAAAATACTTTTATGCTCTGTTAGTAATATTAACTTACATAACGTGTAGGTTCCTCTCTGTTCATATCATTAAAATGCGGTTGTATAATACCAGTTGCATTTTCGTGATCTAAAAAAGCTTGAGGTAGCTGCCCTTTAAATTCGGATCTTAGAAATTGAAGTTTCCAACTGAAGTTAAAATATTTTATGATTAAAATACATAATAAAAAGTATTTCATATTAATCTAAGTAAAGAAAAGAATCGCTTACTTATTAGTCGGGAAGAAGAAACTACTTGGAAATCGGTGCCATTCTTTACCAATACAGAAATTAATATTAATATCTTTAGATATTTGTCCCTCTAAGCCAAGCTTGTTAGCATCCATCATTACCTCCATTGGAGCATAATAGCCTAATATAGGAGAGAATAATGAAATGTTTCATTTATTACGGTAACTTAAGGGTACAAATCTTGTATTGTATACCTTGATATATTGCTTGTAATCTCGATATTCCAAAAAGGCCAGATATTAAAATAACAAGAACGGTAATATGAACGGTATATTCCGAATAATGATAAGCAATATGCGATGAACTAAGTTTCGTTCTAACGAAGAAATACATTTTTTGAATTGTATCTACAGCTATGGCTCCACCTAAGCAAATCATTGGATATACGGGGAACAGGAATCGTTCTTCCTGCAATCAAAATATCATTGTACTTAATCCACTGTACGTAATCGTGACACGGATAGAATATTATTTAATTTACCTTATGCGATTGTAAAAAGAAGACCAGAAACCAAAGATATAGTGGTGCCAATGAATACCAATAAGATAAGCAAAGACGATCTCGTGGTCGAGCGGGTATAATTAGCCACACTAAAACCTATTAGACTCGTTAAAGTATTAAGAATAGTAAAGGTTGTATCATTATTAATTTCATTAATATTACCAATCCAAGCGGGGCCAAAAGGGCGCCGATAAAGACGAAATTAAAATTTAAAAAACCATTATAGATATAGTAACTGAATGGTTCTGTTCCATATAGATCTGGTCCATGATTAGAAAAAACATTGTAGAGCACAATGTTCAATGGTGCTATTACCAATTTTCCATAGTACATTGAGTCAACCCATACCATTGGTATTAAAACAACTGACCCAGATATGATTACCCATTTTACAAATTTCCACCATTCTTTTTTCTTTATTAACATTTCCATTGCAATGGGTACTCTGTGAATAGTACAGAAATGATGTATAGAAGTGCTAGATTTGCATTATGCGAATTACTCCTTTACTTTCACATATATAAATAGTACCCGAGCAATGCAGCAAACGGCCACCCTAATAAAGCAGATATAGCTGTGGCAAAAATTGCTAATTCATATTGACGGCCATACCATGCTGCTGTAGCAAGAGTACTTAAATACCTGTGTAAAAGAGTACATAGGATTAATCTTTTGAAAATATTATTTAAGTATTTATTTAAATTTTCATATACATACATCGCAAAAGAGGATGGCAAAAATGCGGAACTAGCAATATACATGCCAGAGCTAAGAATAAGAAATGCTAATGTTAATCTCCCTATGTGAATTCCAAATTCTCGGCACACATTTCTGCGAGAAAGATATTAAAATTTTGAATTAGTATTTTTTGGCATTAGGTTCATTCTTACTATAAACAAAATACAATTTAAAATGTACATACTTATAAAAGTATACTTCGGACAGTGCGCAACCCACTGATAACAAACATCTTACAAAATAGAAGACTAAGACCGGATTTGGTTCGATTAAATAATGATAAATTTTAGCTGGTGCCATATGAACCAATAAATACATGTAGGATCTTAATGCATATTGTGGGCTATATTCCCACGTTTGTTGACCAGTACCATAAAGTAAATAGTGGCTCTAAGAACACAGAAAGCATAACTATGAAAGACAAATATATATTTATGAAATAAGTAGTACATTTATTAAATCAAAATAATATAGTACAAACATAAAAATTCATATAAAGCATTAGAATAATGCAGAAGATATATTGAATGTTCCTTACTGGTTCCCAATAGTTATAAGTTTCATCGCAATCTGTTATGTGACTTAATATGCCAGAACAAAATCTAATTGATAAAAGTAGTTTAAATGCTGTGTCCACACTGGGGTAATTAAGTCCATTGTTAGAAGATTCGTCTGGTCTGAAACATGTATTCTTTACTGTTTCTTTTGATTCAAGATTTATTTGATGCGTATTCATTTTTAACATCGAAGAAAATTACTAAATCGATGATAACTGTAGGAATTAAATAAAAAGTTATTAAAAATTGTACGACTTTTAGAAAAAGTATACATTTAAAGTATCTGTAATGTTTCACGAAAAAGCATTAGGCTAAACTGCTGGAAAGGGTTATAACCAGCGAGCAATATCTTTAAGCTTGTTCAGCAGAGGATAATAAATGAAATTCCTATTCGCTTTTTTTTATTAATAAAAAGGATGAGAATCTCTTGTCACTACTTTGAAAATCTTCTGCCATTCAACTTTTTAAGTTCTTTCTTTGAAATAAAAATCTGACGCTGACGTTGATTCGGCGCCATGGTTTTCCGCCTTTGAAACTTGTCTAAATATTTTTATCTAACTAAACCAGTGACATTGATATTCCATTGCTGTTAAACTATTCTTAAACAAATGATGTATACCTATTTATTAATAATAGTGGTTTAAAATTTGTAGTGCTAAATAAATACTGATTGCATACTCGATATTTGTGTAATATTCTTCTTTTTCATATTTGCGTTTCCATAGTAACAGCAAGTGTTTGAAAATGGAGATTGAACCCAGTTATACATTTGTGCCCTTTGCACAAAAAAATCATTTCGGTATTAACAATACAATAACGCAGGAATATCTTAGAAAATGGTAACAATGCTACAGGTTCTATTAAATATATGCTAATGTATAGTAATCTATAATATTCTTCCAATTTGTAGGGGAATGAAAGGAAATTTTATTATCCAACATTTCACATTTAACGAACCCTTTCAACAGTATCACAAATATCATTTGGCTGATGTTAGTTACTTACTATACAATCTTAATGTCCAATTGTATGTAATATCTAATAGTTATCGTATTATTTTTTTATTGCTTCATTCTGCTGTTAGGCTTTCTTTAAAGATAGTACTGTAGGAAAGACGCTATTAACAAAGCAAGGAGATAATTGGATACAAGGTAGCAAAGATAATTTTTTACAGAATAGAATGTACATACAACGAACTATTAATATATATCTCATATTTTTGTAGGTATAACAGCATCAACTGTAGAAATCACACCTATCCCCTGTTCTGTTCTAAACATGTCCTTCTTTAATAAACTGAAGGATCCTGAGAATGGTATTGTACACAAGTCTGGGATTATTTGTAAAAGATACGATACAGAAATTGATAATTTTCTAATTTCTGATAATCTTAGAGGAGTATGTCCTAATATTATTCGTCTCTATTATAGAGTAGGAATTAATTGATTTATCACAATTATTGTAGATGCTACTGGACGAAGAATGTCCAGAATATAATCTGTATTTAAAAGACGAGCGTGAAGAATTCATATTTTATATCTTTCAACTGCTTGTTCTTGGGGGAGTTTTATGTCAATATGAAGATGCTTTAGATCCATATTTAGAAGTTACCAAAACTATTTATAAGGATTTAATAAGGTTGTAGTTTTGCTTCCGGCAACACTTCGTTAAACTCGCTTAATAACTACATAATATGACTGTTTCAGAGTGAAAAAAAATAAAGATGGAGATTTATCAATCAATACCTTCGTTTTGCAAGTAGTTGCTAGGGATAGTAATGGACGAGCGTATTTTCCTACCGACCCAAGTCATAAACAAAATATGGGTTTTCTATTAGTTGATGGTGCTGCTCGTGAAATTACAACATTTTTACATCAATTTGGAGGGTATTGCCTGCCACAATGAGTATGTATGCATTTTCAGTACAATGTCATTTATTAAAACATTGAAGGAAAAAATAATTATGAATTCACTACACTATATTGTGCATTATTTACAATATATATTTATTGTGTAACTAACATTAAGTAACTCGTTAAAGATGTTATACTAATATACTCGATATGTTCAATGTTAGCAAAAGGAAACACTTTGGAAGAATGATTATTAATTGGCACGAATGTAAATAAATTCTTAACCATATATTACCATATACCTGCCTATAATTACTGGATAACTTTTGTGTTATATCGAAGACCATTATTTATAACTTATTTATAAGACTAGAGACGGAACATAAGAAATGAAGTATAACGACTAATCACAGCACTTTCTTTGGAATATCCTGCTATGTTATACTTTTGCCATTACCTTACTGAATATTAGTTGTCTAATTCTTACAGTAACAATATTTTCGTAAGTGGAATAAAGTGTTTTCGACGCACCTTGCCTGAAGCCCATACATATTAATTCTACTCACATCTGAAATCTATGAAAAATGTATTTGTGTATTCACATTTTTGTTATATACATACTTCCTTCGCAAGAATTCATATATTTTTCAAACATAAGTTAGTAGGGAACTTACTTTTGTTGAAAACGTATTCTTCCTTATGTCATGAGTAAGGCTGACTTCAAATAAACCATCCCCTGGCTCTGCTCTCACTTTTATTTGATAAGTTTCCATAGTTAATTTCGTTTTGGCACTGAAGTCGCCTATAAAACCATCTTGGTCGCCAGACTTTTGAAATTTCAATAGCCCTGCACAATTTTCCGTTTTATCAATCGCGAATAAACATAAATGTACCTCATTGTAAATGAAATTCTCATAATACCTTTATTAGGTATAAGTTTAGCAGCCCACAATACTTCTTTTATTTTTAATGGTTCACATATGTCGCGGTGATCTTCAGTATATGCGTTAAGAAAATTAATAAAATACTTGGCGGCGGCAATTACATTGGTATCATCATTTGGAACTTCTCGCCAAGTTAGGCAAGCACACCAATGTAGTTCTATAAATGCGTCCGCACACGTTCTATCAAATGGTATCTACAACGAAATACGATAGAATTATTTATCAGTTTTTAAATCAGCTTCCAATTTTATTTTCCTTTGGTATTTATATTTATTTACAATTACCTTATCAAATAAACTAATCGCTCTTTGGTGTCGATCTCCATCTTTTGGCGTTTCTAAGTTTAATATGCTTTCTAGTGTTTTGTGTACATCAAATGGCGTTGTTAAATAACGTGTATTATGTAAAAAGTTTGCATAGGCTTCTGGATAAATTTTTTTAAACCAGGGAGGGAAAACAAAAGAAAAGAAAGGTAGCCTTTCTTCTTGCTTCCCCTGCAGAGTGTTGCGAATTTCTGCGAACCTTCAAATGTAATTTGCAACATTAATTAGTGGTTGATATATGCTGGTTAAACAATTAAACTTTCTATATTACTATAGGTATATGCAACCTGTGTCCATGGTCACTCATTAATAGTAAAACGGTGTTATTTAGGTGACCAAACTCGTGTAAATCTTGTATCCAACTACTTAAATCTTCATCAACCACTCCTATATCATTATAAGAATCGTGCGAAAGCTCCCCATGAAATCCAAATAAAAACTTTGGTTGATGCTTATAAACATTGAAAATTTCTTTCATATAATTCAGCATTACCTATAAGAATAGTAGTAATAGACGATCTTACGAATTTTGAAGTAGCGAATATGAATATTATGTAGTCAAATGTACCATGTGTCTGGGTATGCTTCCAATGCAAAATTTGTTGTAGTATCTAAAATATGGTGTAGCAGCTAGGTAGAATGTTCTCATGTAATGATCAGTTGGCTGTTCTTTAAAACCTTTTAAGCGATATGTGAAAGTGCCAATATGATGCACATCCTCCATAAATCCAGTTATATATCCCTTTCTTTTGTACTGATTCCATATCATTGGATATACATCGACATAATTTGCTTTTACACCCATACGTTTTCTGGTATCAGGAAGTTCAAGTTCGATCTTTCCAGTAAGAATAGGAATGAGTGCTTGTGGCGTTCCATCACCTACTATATTATATCCTTCTAGAACTAAAGCACCTAAGTACTCTTTTAAATACTGATATGTTTTTGGTAATTTGCGTATAAATGTATTTCTCGATAATGAATCGAAACCAAACATAACTACATTTAATTTGAGGGCCTTGCTCCCAACATTTTCCCATTTATTTTGTTCTCTTGCTCCACTGTCATCCTTCACTCCTGCCATAATGCTGTGCCAGCTGAAAAACATAAGAGAAAGATAAGTTTTGCATAGTTCATCAATTGGTTGTCCCTTTCAATGTGTCTTGCTTACTCCTTTCCTTTCTTTGATTCACACTTCACATCAACAAAATCACTGTATGCCAGCACATAAAAATCATTAGATTCAACTGGGGTCATGAATGACACATTGTAGTCGTCGTCTCTGAGAATTTCTGCAAAAATCAAATAACATAAACTGATTTTACCATGGTGATATGAATATTGTGCAACTTACCACTGAAAAAACACTTTATAGGTCCATATTTCTTCTTTGCTTTACTGCTAATAACTAGTCTAGAGCCACGAAGGATCACCCAGTCCTCTGGAGTACATGATAAAGGAGGAACATTGTGTATAAATTTAGTAATCTCTGGATTTGAAACATCTAACTGAGGTAGCTTGCAGGCCACAAATCCATCCCTAGAAATGCATAGATAAATCTTAATTGTTTCTGAAATTGTCCATAGTGTTAAAATTGAACGCATATTCTTATAATAAGCAAAATATAAAGAACTGCTCACAGTTTATCCAGGTTTGAGAGGTCATTGTCACTAAGGCCTAGCTCTGATCGGAAAACTTGAATAACGCAAAACAGCAATACGACGAGTAATACTATTATTGTGAGGCGGCGAAAATAACATGACATTATCCTCATCTTTACTCAATTTATCATACCTGGAAAGTAATGTTTGTAGTTTTATTCTCTATTGTTCGCCGGCATAATTGTTTAAGATTAAGAGCAATTTTCATGAAGCTAAATGAATGGAAAATAAACACACATATGCACCAGTATAAAAGATTTATTATAAATACTAATATATGACTATCAATTAAAATATTAATTTAACACGTTCCCTATCACGTGCTCCGTTTTCGGTACACAATGAATTCGATCGCAATTGCCGACTAATGTTATTGTAATTAAAAGGTAAGAGGGCGGTAAAATAATTTTTGTCGTTTATATGTATACGTGGAATAGTGATTTTGATAATAGTAGATAAATTTTCAATTCACCAGGAACCACAAATTCAATAATTATAATACTCGCATAGTCGCGTAACATTGATCTACAGTTGGGAACATGTTAAGTAAAAAAACATTGGAAATACAATATTTGAAAAGTAGACATATAACTACGTTTAAGCGTAAAACAATAACGTTTTAATAAAACATAATAAATAAAAAATGAAGGAATCTCAGTATGCTAAATGATTATTTAAAATAATTATACACGAAACGATACACAGAGTTACTTTGTAACAAAAATTCAACCTAATGTTTATTTGTAAAATAGTTAGAGCACTAGCGAAATCCTAAGGATATTTAAGGAATACATAATTAATTTGTTAAATTGATTGGTTTTTCAATCATAAAGAATGCCACGAGATTTGTAATTCTTTCAATTCACTGATAAATCAATGATTACGGACATAAACTTAAAATTGGCGAACATTTAATAGCAGGATATTCTTCGAGAATTTCTTTTTTTCTGTTCCACCGACACACACGCACGGATATAAGCCTCCTTTTCGTTCAAATGTACATGCGGATACATGGGATGCATCTCGTTAACTGCGCTTGATGCGACGAACCAGCCAAGCTTTGCACTGTTACAGAATCCCCTAATTGCATGTATATCTGGTCGACGTGCCGTTGAAATATTGCCGGTCTTTAGGGGCTACCCTTTCTCTTCACACCGAAATATGACAGCTGTTAAAACATGCTGCTTATTAACATATTGCACTTGAGAAACTGCAGAACTGGTTCTGGTTGCACACTGCCAGATATGGCGATATCGCGGCGGGTTATTTGAGAAAAACATATGCGCAAACTTAATATGTAATCGTACTGTGTCGAACATCTGTTTGTTCAACATCAGAAAATAAACAGGATATTTATCGTATGTAGTGTCAGTCTAAAGAATGGTTTCTATACGAATATTATGTTTTTCAATAAAATTGCCCACGATATGTTTAAAGTTTTATTATAAAATTCAATCGCTTGGAAAGTAAAAAATGCACGTATTTCAGCCACACATGTAGTACAAAAACACGTACTTACTTTTTATATTACAATTACATATATTCTAAATTAATTTACAATAAACTACTTTTGAGACTCGTTTAACTATTCGTCCTGGTAGTTGATGTAAAATGATATTTACAATACGAACATCTCTTTACGAGATATAAAGTACATACTGAATCGTGTTATAATATATGCCCTGCGTTTAAAAACTTGACCGCTCGAAATAATAAAGAGAATACTGTTGAAAGAATGGTATTCCCCACTTATTTCAAGAGGCATGGTAAGATATCAGATGTGAATGATTAAAACCTGTTTTGCCCTTATTAACGACCCTATTGTATCGTTGTGTAACATACAATTCACTTACGATGTCTGTATAAAAATGAATAGATCACAAGGCTCAATTTTCCGAACGAGAACTCATATACGAGTAAAAAGAATTTTTTTTACAAATAGGTATGCACACGTCACAGCCGGATGAAAATATAATAATAAATACACTTGCCTTACTTGACGAATAAATTGTAAATTAATGAATGACTTACGGTTCTTACGGTATGAGGAATAAATTAATAACTCGATTACTACCAATTTTCATCGATGTGCTTCGACTTCATTCAGTCTTTTGTGGTGCAAACCTATGCAACCACGGGATGTTGCTAAAAAAGTGTTGGTTCTGCAAATGGCGGTAGGTTGATTCATTATCGTTGGCTTGGAAATAATTGCTTAACTGCATGCGTGACAAATAGACGTATAATTCTTACCCGGACCTGTAATGGTACGTTCTCTGTACTATGGTTGCTACTATTACTGGCAATCAATTGCGGAGGTTCCTCGTTCCTCCTCATTATTTGCGAAGGTCTATAACTGTTGTATGCAATAACTAAATAATCGGGTATCAAGCAAACAACGAGGACAATGATTGATAGTATCCAGAATGTTACCGATGACACTAGCATCTGAAAAACTCTCAACATGTCGCCATCATATTTCCTGTAAGCATAAAGATAAATTGTCAAGTCGCATGCGATGGTATCGGTAAGGTGTGTGATATTATTATGGCTAACCTGGGCACGAACGAATAGATAAGGGCGAGTATGAGAAATGTTAGTTCTGATAATGCTACTGCTAATATAAGAGGCAGTGTCCAGTACGAGCTACGTAATAACACCTGCAAATCAAAGAGCGCTGTTAATCTTGTGGAACCTTTCGGTATACCAGCGTGACACTTTGTAATTTACTGTACCTGTAGATTGGCGACTAATGTAACTAAATGAAAAATGCAAGTACTGAATGACCACTGGTCGATCGGTGTGTTATTATACAAATTGACAGGATTGATATATATGTACACGTGCGTCATAAAATATATGGTGAGGGTGTGCCAACAAGCTGAAAAAAAGATATTAAACTCAGCATCCAAATATTTTGCAATCGATGCTTCCTAATGAAAGGTCTATATTACCTAGGGCAGTCCATACAAGAAATTGCTTCCCTGATAGCAAATAATTGTGTTGATACAATTTGTACAAGTACGGGTGACGGAGTAGTACATCAGCAGTGTAATCTTGTTCAAATAATCCATATGCTAATATTGGTAAAGATGTAAATAACACATTAAAAAGCATTAAGAACAATGCGTCGTAAAATGCCTAGAAGAATATCGTACAATTAATTAATTAATATTGGCCGGGCGTTAATTGCAAAGGGGTACATTCGAAAGTTTTATCCCTACCTGTGCAGAAAAGCCACAGAACATGTTGAAAAGTAATTGCGGCGTGATGAAGATGAAATTCTTGTAGAAAAAGTACTGGGTTAAGGTGCTGATTCGCAAATAATACCAATGGCCGTGCACCAGCAAAGCTTTCTTCAGAAACTTGAATTTAGCTATTGCAAAATCAGAGGACATAGTCGCTTGTCGGCCTTCTTTACCCATTATTCCGATTCCAACGTGAGCTTCTTGTATCATCGAAACATCATTTCCTCCGTCTCCGATCGCGGCAGTATGTGGACGATCGTGCGTTCCCTTTACCAAACTTACAATCTGCATTGACAGAATACGTGTTACAATATTAGCGATAAACGCATTCACCTTTCTTACGTGAAACTTACTTCACTCTTCTGTAATGGTGTCAATCTGCAACAGACCACTGCAGTGCACGCCATTGCGATTGACGTAAATTCGTCTGTATATTTTTTTAATGCAGTTGAAATACTGGAACCATCGACCAGGAATCCATATTGCTTATAAGGTTCTAGCTTAATTCTCCGCCTATAATCGTTTGGAAATTCATAGATAGAAGTATGATGCGCAATGTCGAATGATCGTACCGAGTACAGATAAATTGCACCTACTCATAGTCCGTAAGTATATGCAGGCAAGCTGGTTCCGTCGTTACTCTTAGCATTCTCAGCACTTCGGTACCACTTTTGAATTGCCCGCAAAGAAAGGCTATATTCTCTGCAGTCTCCGCTTTGTCTCCGGTAAGTACCCATACCTAAATGAAGAAGAAGAATATAAGAAAACATTAGCTTTGCCAACATATTCTTGGCATTAGTATTACCAACTTTAATGCCAGCGACTTGCAAGCACTCTAATGTTTCTTGCACGCCTTCTTGAAGACGATCTTCAACGGCAGTAACACCTAGCAAAGTGAGACCACTTTCCATTAAATTATAAACTCGCTCTAAGTATATTGCCCGTTCGATTCCAATGATTTGCCTGGCCTGTTCTACTCTCTGCACCAATTCTTCATATTCTATTTGATTCATCTTTTTGTACCCAACAACAAGCGTTCGCAGGCCTCTCTAAGAAGGGCAGGAAATTTCTTTAGCTAAAATGACAGAAAGAACTTCAGACAAACTTCATGATAAGATAATTTACGAACCATGGAGAAATCAGCCACGTGGACTATAGCTTCGTTGACTTTTCCAGACACTATAAGGGGAAAGAGAGACGAGTCTGCCCCTTTACAGTACAACCAGAAATCGCCTGCCATATCTTTTATTATTACCGACATCCTTTTTCGCTCTGTTGATGAAGAATTGATGAGTTTCGTGATTAACAATTCCTAGAAGCTCTCTGAATCATTAGATACTAACCAGAAGTGAATTCCAATACCTCGAGTTTCTCATAAGTTATCACGTCCTCGTTAATTTTAAGTTCCATCAAGTCGCTGGTGCTCTTTTGAAAAATGATCCCGCATCTGGCACTTGCCTCCACCAAAGCTTTTTCGTCCGCCGATGCTGCCTATCGCGTAATGTCAGTTAATTAACTAAATTAATATTAATTAATCGGAACTGCTATGAGAGAAATATTGATGTTTTCATTTAGCTCTATCTTCTATCCGGCACATGTTATATTAACACAATTCAGTGCGCAAATCTGTCGTCAGCTGTTGTTTATCGCAGTTCAGCAGAAGTAAATGTAAGTGTTGGCGTCAATACACGTCACTACGTACACATAAATTTTTACCTGGTACTCCGGTAAATCCGGATCCATTAGCAGGGAACTGTGCACTTGCAGAATCTTTTTTTGTCTGAAGCTTTCTCGAAATTCGCGACGTTTCGCGGCAACGTTCTCCCTCTGACTCGGAGGTGTAATTTGAACCGTATGGCACACCGAAATACTTATCATGAAATGCCATATCTCCGGCTAGAATTTATTAAGATTTGCATAGAATACTGGTCGAAAAAAAAATAGACATATTTATTAGCCTGTTGTTCGTCACGAACACGATTTACCTCCCACGTTGTTAATTCAACGGCTTTATTTTCATCCCCGTCGGGAGGTAATTGATACAGCTTCCCGCTACACTCTTTTTCTTCGTACATTTGTCCATTGACCGAGCAACGTTTGAACACCATAAGATTTTCGGTGAGCGTTCCGGTTTTATCCGCGAACAGGTACTCGATTTGCCCGAGTTCCTCGTTTAAGTCCGACGTGTTGCTCATCGCTGGTTGATCGGTTTCTTTGTCGTACATATCGATGTCCCAGCTGAAGAAAAACGAACTGAGGAATTTTTGTAATTCTGTAACGAGAACCAGTAATCGGAGCTTGTCAGGTATTCCATTCCAGACACGATTGAATTGAAACAAAAATGGAGTAATTAATTGAAGATACGATACTTGGATAGTATGAGAGAAAGAAGTAGGCGGATCTCTTGATACGTACAGTAGGATTAAAAAAAATGATTTTTACCTATGGTAACGTACAGTGATATGGGTACGATGTAATTGTACAGAATAGTGAAGCTCAGAAAATCGGTGATCAGAGAGTGAAAAGTGACGGTTTCACGGTAGCCAAGATAAAATTTCCAATTCGTTGTTTCATTCATTACGATTTTCATCATACAAGACTCTATTACTTCGACCAGTAGCAACATAATAAATACAACTATATGTCTATTAATGGATCTGTAAATAAATATGGAATATTATGTCCGAGTTTATGTGTATAAATGATTTCGTTTGCGGTAAGAAACCACGAATAAGCGCATACTTTTCAGCCGTGGAGAATTTGCTGCTCCTGATCTTCGAATTGAGAGATAGTTTGGTATCGTGGCCAGTATAAATTGCGCAACCGATGATGTGATCAGTGTCTTTTAACCTGGATCCACGTAGCAATAAATTGGTGATTGTTAGATGCCCGCTTGTTATCTCGTTACTCCCATTATTAATTTCCATTTTACCATGGAAACTATAGAGATCAGATGAGGGGTGTTGACATGTGACAGTGGCTTCCATGGACACTATCTGTGATGTCGTCATTTTTGAGACTATCTTTGGGACCATCACCGTCTAAACAATTAGCCGTATAACAATTACACTCATAATGGTGAACACCAACCTCGAAGGAATTACCTTTAAATTGGCTTCACCATCAAGATTCGACGTTGTGACATAACAACGGTCTGAATCTTCCGTGCTAAAAAGAAGTAATAGATCGCAAGGGATATCCTGCTCACGATTCACCTTCACCAAATCTCCAACAACTATTTGTTGGCAGTGGATGTTCTACAAGATGTAAGAGAAGTTGTTTGAAAAATATGTATCGCAAAAAACGTGACAAGATAGAAAATAATGAACTTGAAAAGTCTCATATTAATGTTTGCTTTCATTGATAACGTATCAGTTACGGTAACAACTTGCAAGTTAAGTTTCGAGTGGATTTATTGAGATAAAGAAATTCCGAAAATACTTAAATAACGATATAGTGCAATTGTACTGACCTGTGCACATTTGTTACGAATAACAGTGACCAATGTTCGATTCACTCGGTCATCCACCACATGGCGAAGATAGTCTTCGTAACCCTGCTTGCATGCAGTTATTAGTATGACGAAAGATAAGGGTAAAACGCTAGTTAAAGGTGAAATCGGGGATGTTATCATCAGAGCTATTATCGTCATTACCAGAAAATAAAAATTTGCAATTCGCCTGAATTGCTCGAATAGATTCTTTGGTACGAAGTTCCACAACGTGTACTGTGAAGCAATTAATTCGATATTAAATTACATTGTAGAGAAATGCTTGCTCTTGCTAATTAACCATTTCGTTAACATTTACTTTTTTCGAAACAATACGATTATCTGGAAAAAGTGTTTCCTTCGGGTCATGGCTTGGACTGATATTCACAATCCTGTGGTCTGTATATACTGATATCCCGCTGCCCTGTAATTTAACCGGTTATTTTAGTACAAAATATGATAATTCATCCACCATCGGTTCCTCGCGCGCTTAATCGAATTTTATTAAACTTGCTTCAATAAAGACTATAACGTGGGACAAGGTGTATGCCGTTCTTAAAAGAGCTGGCACGCGCAACCATTTTTTAGGTTTAAACCACTTTCCGCGGATCAATTGCCATAGCCTTGTTCCGAACGATGATAAATCCAATTGCACGTCTATGTAGGGTAAGTGAACCAAATCATCTATGGGTTGTGTATTCTCATGCATCTTTTCAAGAAACTTTATGTTCCGACACCGAATTATTGGTCTCTATCTCAAACATTTCTATGTAAAAATATCGATAAGAAGATGGATAGCATATTAAAATTGTACTGTTAATGGTGAGAGAAGTTGCACCTCTATTTATCGATTCACTTGTTTCATTTTCGAATTACGAGAAATAGAGAAAGGGAGAGAGTGTCAGAATAGTTTTTTGCTATGGAAATGTCAAATACAAAATGTTTGTACAAATAAAGGGTATTGCCGGTTAAGGTTCACGATGACACGATTCTTGGCAGAAATGCAATTAATTAGTTTCTGTTATTAATATAAAAATTCCAGCAGTGATTACAAAAATCGAATGCTTTCGGACCTCTAATGCGTTTGATAATAAACTCACGGATATGTGCACGAATCTACAATCCTGTCGCAGCCTGAGATCTCTCCTTGTACATTTATATTGTCAATCGAAGTGTCGCAATGGAGAACCACGAATTAATCTGTTCACAAGTTACGATCTACAAAAGTGTGCTGTGCGTTTCAAACATGACGATCAGAAAGATGGTCGTGGAAGCGACAAATTTGACAATATATTAAACACGACGAACAGTCAGTACTTGGATAACTTATATCAATCATGGAGAAAGGATCCAAAATCTGTAGGCTCCTCGTGGGATTCGTTTTTCAAATTCCTTTATCAGGATAATCCACCGCAAACTGAGCCGTTAAAGTCATCATCCATTCGTGTTCAATCGTCGTCACCTATAGTACCAGAAAATTTGACTGGTCCACGGCAGTCAGGTGAATGTTTGTTTGAAATTCCTACGCTCCTATCTAGGATCTCTAAAACAGTACAGGTATCTAGAGCTTTTGTTTCGCCTCTGATCAGCACATGGATTTCCTCAGCAAAGTTCAAGATCAAAGTCAGATGGAGATATCCAAGGCGATCAATACATAAGTGGCGCTCTCGATATCAATGCCACGATTCGGGCTTACCAGGTACTCAAAGGGAATTCAGGTCGAAGCATAGACATTTTAAGACATTAATGCATTTCATTAGAGATGGATTTGTTTTTATTAACTCAAGGCACGCGGGCATCTGATTGCCGATATCGACCCGCTAGGCATTCAGAACCCAGACTCTCGTAAGCTTCAAGGTACTCCTAATTTACCACCTGCTATCGTGGTTCGAGAACACTTGAAGGGAATGACGGACGCGGATATGAACAGAGAGTTTCCCCTTGCACCGTTCACCGTTATTGGCGGTCGCAAACGGAGTCTTCCTTTGCGTGATATATTGATTAGATTAAACGAAGTTTATTGCGGCCATTTAGGTTTAGAGTACACCTACATTCATGATCTTGTCTCGGTAGGTGTTGTCTGACGAAAAATATATGTAAATCTAGCAAAGGTAGATCGATTTCGAGTACCCGTCTGCGGAACATTTTCCAGTTAGACTGGTTGAGACATAGGTTTGAGGCGCCTGGTGCTTGGCAATTACCAGAGGAACATAGGAGATTCATTTGGAAAAATATTATGAGAGCGGTGACGTTCGAAGGATTTCTGGCGCGGAAGTTTCCTACTGAGAAAAGATTTGGTTTGGAAGGTTGCGAAGCTTTTATACCATCGATGGTACAGTTCTTGGAATCGTCAGCCGAGCACGGTAGAATGATTATTCTAACTGATAAGTACCGTGAAATAATGAAACAGACACAATAGAGTCATTTTGTAGGGGTAGAGACAGCCGTGATAGGAATGGCTCATCGAGGTCGATTGAATACTTTGATTAATGTTTGTGGGAAGCCGTTGAGCCAACTTCTTACACAGTTCCATCCAATTCCGTTGGAAGGATTTGGTTCCGGCGATGTGAAGTACCATTTAGGAACACACGCGGAAAGGCTATTGGAACAGTAGACTACTACTATGTTTTGATACATTTAATTTCGTTGATAAAATGATACGATAATTTTAATCTGAATTTAAATACGCAGGAGTAACAAGAAGATTCTTGTCTCCATGATGGCAAATCCCTCTCATTTGGAAGCAATCGATCCTGTAGTGGTTGGTCGTATACGTGCTGAACAAGTGGAAAAGAACGATTCCCAGTGTACGTGTCGATATATCGCATGAGAATGATTTGGAACCAAAAATTAATTAGACAGAAAATTCATGGTTAAAAATTGCTCGATTCTAGATGGTAAGAAATCAGTAGCTATTCTAGTTCACGGTGATGCTGCCTTTTCCGGACAGGGTGTAGTTTACGAGACGATGCATTTGACTAATTTGCCTGAATACACTACCGGTGGTGTACTTCATGTCGTAATTAATAACCAAGTAACAGTTTGGACATTATACCTTAATGTTTGATTCGAACACTATCTTTTTTTAAGTGGACAATTGTTTTAATAATATCAATGAATTATAGATTGGCTTCACCACCGATCCCAGATATTCCCGATCCAGTGCACATTGTACAGACGTAGGTCGTGTCGTAAATGCTCCAATATTTCACATACACGGCGACAATCCCGATTTAGTGACGTATTGCAGTAAAATTGCCGTAGACTATAGGTACGCTAATATCTTTTCTTCCTTCGGAGCACGAATTAAATCATTTCTTATACGAATGAATAACGCAGGACAAAGTTTCACAACGACGTCGTTGTAGATATCGTAGGATATCGAAGATTCGGTCACAACGAACTAGACGAACCAATGCTCACGCAGCCTATAATGTATAAACGTATAAAGGAACATCCGAATGTGCTTGTTATCTACACCGACAAATTGCTTAAAGAGGGAGTAATCACCGAGGCATTTGCCACAGAAGTACACAAGCATACGAAAACTACTTTCTTTGTAACTAAATGTTTAAACATTTTTTCCGTACAAATATTCTTACTTCTTCAGGAGACACAACGGTACTGGGATTATTGTGAATCGGAGTTCGCGAAAGCAAAAACGATAGATACGATGCAGTTGGCCGACTGGCACGATATACCATGGACCGATTTTTTCGCAAACCAAAGCCCTCAGAATCCTATTCCACCGACTGGAATTGATCTGGATACTATGCTCGCGATTTGCAAAGCCATATCTACTCCTCCAGCAGATATTCTACCGCACCCTCAGGTACGCAATTATTAAGCCAACAAACTTTTAAGGTGTGACGGGCCGTTTCGAAAGAGACTTTCAATATTTCATCAACTTCCCGGCTAATTTCTATCAAAGTTTGCGAACACGCTGATACATTATCAGTGTGCTTGGACGTGCGACGAAACCACGAAACTTGTTCTCAGGAAAGTACAAGCATTTTCTTGTAGGTTCTAAGAGTAATGGATAAGAGAACACAGTTGACGGAATCTCGGCAGGCCGATTGGGCGATGGGCGAATGCCTGGCATTTCTTAGTTTGTTAAAAGAAGGACATCATGTGAGACTATCCGGTGAGGATGTCGAACGGGGCACCTTCTCTCATCGCGCACACATTATTCACGATCAGAACAAAGACAAAACTTATAAAAACATTTTGCATGGCGTGTTTCCGGGACAAGCTCTGTACACTGTCTCGAATTCCTCGTTATCAGAGTATGGCGTTTGCGGTGAGTTTATGGGGCCAAAGGGCAATAAAAATCCTCTGAGGGAGTAATAAATTTCCATCGATAATAAACACAGGTTTCGAGTTGGGATATTCGGCCTACAATCATAATACTTTAACGATTTGGGAAGCCCAGTTTGGCGATTTCGCAAATACCTGCCAGGTAATTGTTCCTTTGGCCAACAATAGGAAAATTTCCTCGCTTCTAACGACAATACATTTGTGTTCATTGTTCTATTAATTTTCGGATTACCGGTGCTTAAGTATGTAAATCCATTGAAATATTGATAGCATGAATTGTTCTAAGGAAACAATGCATTCAGGTCATTATAGATAGTCTTTTATGCTCTGGACAAACGAAATGGGGCAGGCAGGTAGGATTAGTCCTTCTTTTACCGCACGGAATGGAGGGTCAGGGACCTGAACATTCGTCTGCAAGGCTCGAACGATTTCTTGAGCTTTGCGACGATGATTGCGTGTACATACCGGGAACAGAACCAGGTGCTCCAACAGGCGAAACTGTGGAGCAAATTATGAATCGACAATTGTTCGAAATAAATTGGATCGTTTGCAACTTGACTACACCGGCGAATCTATTCCACGCTTTTCGTCGGCAAATCCATATGCCCTTTCGGAAACCATTGGTCAGACACATTGTAATTCGTGTATCTGCTATTAAGATTAATTGTATCAATGTTAGACTATCCATACATTATTTCAATCAGGCTATTATGACGCCCAAATCCTTGCTACGCCATCCTAGCGCCTTGTCGTCTTTCAAAGACATGGAAACTGGTACCGCGTTTAAACCTATTCTCCCGGATCCTCGGGTTAGACCAGGGAACATACGAAAGGTACTACTTTGTAGCGGCAAAGTATTTTACGATGTGGATATAGTACGCTTAGAGAAGAAATTGGAAGACAAAGTGGCGATCATTCGTATCGAGCAGCTCTGCCCATTTCCGTATCACCTCCTCGCGCAAGAAGTGGCGAAGTATCCGAATTCCAAGGTAAACGAGCTTGTTTAAATTTTTGATACAATTTAAAGTGCTACATCCTTGTGTCGCGTACTTAGATTATGTGGCTACAAGAGGAACACAAGAATCATGGTGCTTATAAATACGTAAGGGATAGAATAGCGTTGGCCCTTGGAAAACGTTTAGAAGATATTCTGTATGGTGGCCGACCAACATCGGCTGCACCAGCGACTGGTAGCAAAGTTATCCACGCGAAGGAATTGAAGGATTTGATTGCAACCGCGTTGAATGTCGATTGAGTTGAAATTAATTGAACATCAAACAAAAGAAACGCCCTCACGGGTGTCTAAAAATAAAGTAGGAACTCTTAAGGTGACAAGTGGCTAGATAAGAACACGAATGAACGAACAAACATGCGCAGCCAGTATATTCAGACTCATCGTGAATTCCTCCGCGGCCTTCGTTTGGATCACATCTATTGAACGGATGTTGGGTCACTCACCAAAAGACATAAGTATTTAAAGCGTGTTGTATTCGAGTACGAGCATATCGCCTTGTCCAAGTAATGCCACATGGCATTTTTTTTAACACAATTTAATTCTGTTCTAGAATTTTCGTGACACCAGAGACAGACAATTATACGACGCGCAAAGTATAACTGAGCTTGAGACCTCTCTGGATAAACAGTGCTAATAGTCTGACAACCTGCACATGCATGCTGTGAAAATGTTGCATCTAGATTATATATCACTATCTTTTCATACGATACTAGCTGTGGCTGTATCGCTTTTGAAATTAATTAATTGTATTTGCAAGAAATATTTGTGATTGTATTTTTTTTTAGCCAGACAATGTTCGTTTATGGCGTTTTGTGATGTGATATTGTGTATACCCACAGTTTTTATAATTTTCTAGCAAATAAATTTACACATATAAATTTGTATAGTCTCCGTTTCATTTTCGTTAATTTGTTACGTTATTTAATGCAATCAGTGTAGCCGATATATGACATTCAAGTAATCTCCAATAGAGATGTTATCTGTTATAATATCTAGTTTATTGTAATCAGTCGAAGATAGATATAAATACAAAACATGTATAAAAATAAATATGTTTTTTAAACGCAGGATTAGATTACGAGGATTGCCCAAGAAAATCGATTCATCTGTTGCATTTGATTCTTTAGTTTTACCCGTTATCAGATACTACAGGATTTATTTTTAGCAAAAAATTATATAAAAAAAATATGTCCTCACCATTTGAATCATAAGCTTTGACACCAATGTTTCGTAGTTGAAGCAACTTCTTTCCCTCATCAGTGGAACCAATTACTCTGTATATTTATTTGCTGTAAATCGCGCTTGATCATTCTCCATTCACTGACATTCATATCCTCCTATTGACATCAATGATTGTAATTAAAATACTAGTTATAAAAATGACACACCAGGAGAACTCGCGATCGTTGTCTTTCACCTGCCAGAAAGAATTTTCGTTGAACAATGCACTAAGTAAAACATACAATAAAGTGAATCGATGAATTCGCTGACTATTGCTACGGGTACAAGCGACGATGGCAACTGAGATCTTCTATCGTGACAGTGGATAAAAAATTCGTTATCCGTTCATTGCCGATTATCAATATACGCTTCATCCTATCAGAAATATGAAAGATAAGCAATTTTCGACGCTATCGAACAAGTTTCGCAGTTATCTACCCTACCGCACCTTCCCGTTGAAATCGGCCGATCGATTCACGTGATTTCCATGTAAAACAACTGAGAAAAATCCAACAAATATTATTCGTGAAATTAAAATCATATCGAACAAATTCGGTTACAGAGCAATTAGTAGTACGCTTATGTCTTACAATATTTCTTGATTTATTGTAGGTTCCCAAACTGATACAATTAGTGAAAGATATTTTAATTTTACATTATGCCATTAAACGTAAAGTACTCTATAATATTTCGAGGCACTAAATATTAAACTGCAACAATGCCACCGTGTTTGATTGATGCGGGAAAATACCGCGTGATTTCAACACGAATCGAATTTCCCGCAAATGGCACGGTCGTTTCCTCGTTTCTCCGCGTGGTGGCACCCGCGGTCGAAGTGGAGAGTCAGCGATGCGCAGAGCGCAGAGCGCGGTTAGTCAGGTACGTGATACGGTAGTGTATTGATCTGTGACATTTTGTCGCTTGCGTAATTGATTTAAGTGTGCAAGCGAGTCGGGAGAAGGCGATAAACCGTGCAGGGGAATTCGACAGAGTGTCTCCTGCTAACGTTAACCAAATAACGTTAACACAGCCTGCCGAGGATCAAGAGATATGCCGCAGAGTGAAGGCAAGCATTGCTAACGCCGAAAAGGATGCGAGTGGATTTTCTGCTGACGGATCGATAACGAACGACGAACAGTTTGACACGGGAAAAATGTCGGCACTGAAGACCAGTGGTCCACCGGGGACAGGCCGTGTTTTACCTGTGCTTAGGCACGTTAAGTACGAGCATTTTGTCGCCGGTATATCTGGCGGCGTGGTGTCCACGCTGATGCTACATCCCCTGGACTTGATCAAGACCAGATTCGCAGGTACGCAACGATTCCTATGAGATTACTGGCGACATTAACGCTTGCGTGCAAATGGCGGGCATGGCTTCGAACCGTTTGATATACACGTGGTGAACGCGTTAGCCTTCTACGTGTATGCATGACCTTACGGGATAACCATGGGACATTCTTTTTATATGCGGCACGATGTTACAACTCGCATACCCCACCGTGTTCATTCGATGATCTGTACATTGTGGCAGACGTTTGAATATGGAGTAGTTTCTTAATAACGAATTGACAGGGGGAAAAATCTTTCGATAATAATTGTCTCTATATAGATGATATCACTGTTGAACAAACGACGCACGACATTTGTCACAGTAATTTATATAGGCCGAATTTTACGTCAAGTGAATTGAACGAGGAGTGCGATGTCAAGCTCGATATTGCTCATTGTTTAGATGTGTCGAAATTAAATTGGTAGATAGTTTATACTATCTCAACTTATGTTTCGTGGCTAGATACCTTGAAAAAATATATATATAGGCTCGATAGATAACTGATTCGAGTAGAAGGATAAGCTATGACATTTCGGGTCGACGCTCCTATCAATTGGAGCGACAAGGTCGAATTGAAAAAGCACGTGGTGTTATCAAGAAGAATCGAGAAGTATTTTTAACCTGTCCCGGAACACGCGAGATTATTGTTACATTTTTACTTGTAATATCGAGGCGACAATAATTGACGGCGAAGCGGACGAATAGAATTCAGAATTTCACTTTTTCAACCACGTGCTACTCGAATGATTCATATGCAAATAGATCGGGCGACCTCGAATACAGACCGAAAAAGTAAAAGTTATATTAAGAGAAACAGATGTACGTCTCGAAATGAAATGGAAAGCGTTCGGTTATTTCTGATTATATTTGCGCAATGGAAAGTAGTAACCATTGCCTGTGGCTAGATTAGGCATAAACGAAACGTCCGCCGATTACGAAACGTAGGTTTTATTCCCCCCCATTCTCGTGCAATCATTATGCTTATACTTATGTTCGTTGCAAAGGTCATATACTCAAATTGCTCGACTATTACTCAGAAACACCCAGGTTATCAGGTATGTTATTGAAAACAATAGAGTGAACGATAACTAGCGTTTCATATTGTTCCAATTCCTTGTATCCAAATGCGTTCTGGCCAATTGTCTACGAGGAAATACACTTGTCGTTTATCGATGCCAGTCCTTTAATTAACTATGGGTATATCCCTTTCTCGAGGAAAGACCGAAACATTGTAACTTTTGATATCGTTGTCATGGCCGAGAAGCCGATGACGACGTCACCAGGAGGCTCGTTGCAGTTGTATTTTCGTCGTAAAATTCATTGGCGAGATACCAAACGGCAAGAAATTCCGCGGATTGCGTCAGGAGCACGTGAGCCCGAAAGATAACATTTTAACGCGTTCTTGTGCGATTCTATTTCCGCTCCCGGGGCAACCTAAATGAATTTTATATGCAAATCAAGCCTTATCAATTCAGTTGAATACAAAAAAATTAATGCTACGCCATAATTATGTAAATCATTCTGTCTTTTTTTATAATTTATTCTTCCTTATGTTTGGACGTACAACGTGCCTTTATTAATCTGTGATGTAGGTATAATGTCTAATGCCTCTTACGCAAGATTACGCAATGTTACCTTTTCCATGATAATTTCGGGCGTACACTTAAATAGAAAATGTTAGATAGTGCTAGATCTAGTGTTCCTTCCCGGGAAATTTGATAATTGCTTGTATCTCATTTCTCGAGAAATAACAATATGTGTCGAGAAACTTAAGTTTTAAAAAGTCCAATAGGTTTGAACAGAAACAGTGGAAGTCTAGTGGGCACGACCCTAGAGTCGTAGGTTCCATGGGGTCGTGCCTTTTACAACTTCCGACCGACCTTTAGTTGAGCCTACGTTATTCAAAAATTATGAATGTCGCAATATTTTTGTTAATTTGTCGATAATTCTTGAGAAATACAATCTGATTTCTCGTTTCTCGAGAAACGAAAGATATCGTGAAATCAGGAACGCTAGCTAGATCATTAACCCAGATGCTTTGAGACAATTGGCTCTACTTGTAGAAGGTAACACGTTTAACCGTGTTTTTTTAATAGAAAGCATTAATAAGATTTAATTTCCATAAAGTATGTTAATCATGCTGTTATGGAGAATGTACGTTATCGTCGTATCAAAAAGTATCGCAATCGAGCTTGCTAGCTCATTTCCAAATATGCAACACAGCGATAGCTTATCGAGGGAAACATCTTCTGTGCACGAATTGTATTGATACGCCGCCTTTTTGTTTTCGTTAGGAAAGATACGCTATTGTGTTTATTCCAATTAATGCAGAGCAGTTGAAAATGGAATGCGATATAATAAAACGAAGACCGGTCGTCACGAGGCTCACGGTGCACTGAACACGATAGATAAACTGTTGGCACGTTCTGAAAGGAAAAGTAATAATTAGATTGCGCTTTATCGTTTGACTTCTCATTGTTATCGGCGTGCGTGTCCCAATCGAGAGGAAATACATATTCGAACGTTTCGAATAATGGAACCGCTTAAACGAATGCATGCGCCCTCCCGAGATCTTCCAATTGGACTCTTTAATGGAATAAATAAGTTGCTTGATATCGTGTTTCTTTTTACAGTCAGCGATGGACAGTCAGGCGTGGGCCCGCAATACAAAAGCCTTAAAAGTGCGGTCATGCAAATTGTTAAGACTGAAGGAGTGAAGGGACTTTACAGAGGTGTAACGCCAAACGTTCTAGGATCTGGCGGTGCGTGGGGTTGCTACTTCTTTTTGTAAGGACACGAAAATAATGTTAATATGTTAAGAGTACACGGTTGACTGGATTTGTAAATGATACGTAGAAATTCTTTCCATGTAGCTACAATGCCATTAAAACTTGGATCCAAGGAGGAAATAGTAGGAAACCTTTGGGACCCTCCATGCACATGGTCGCAGCAGCAGATGCGGGAATTCTTACATTAGTTATAACAAATCCACTTTGGGTTGTAAAGACACGACTCTGTCTACAATATATGGACGAGAAGAATCTTCCAGAGACACTTAGATACAACGGTATGGTAGATGCGATTAAAAAGATTTACAGAACAGAAGGCGTCAGAGGTCTGTATCGGGTAAGTGAATTCCGCGCCGATGGGAAGAAGGAAAACTTAAATTAAAATTCACTTGCATTTTTTTACATTGTCTTCCAAATTTTCACAGGGCTTTGTACCGGGAATGTTCGGCGTTTCGCACGGTGCCATACAATTTATGGTGTACGAAGAGCTGAAGAATTGGTACAATAATTATTTGCACGTTCCAATTGATACCAAGCTGGTAGGTTCAGTTCAATTGGCCACCGATTCGATATTTCCGCGGAGGAATCGTGAGAAAATATAACAAACGTTTTGATTTCCAGAGTACATCGGAATATATCTTCTTCGCGGCCATTTCAAAATTATTGGCCGCCGCCTCGACTTACCCGTATCAAGTTGTTAGAGCACGTCTTCAAGATCACCATCACCACTACAGGGGCAGCGTTGATTGCATTCAATCGATTTGGAGGTCAGAACGACTAAGGGGTTTTTATAAAGGCTTAACACCATACCTTTTACACGTTACACCAAATATTTGTTTGATTATCGTAATTTATGAAACATTTTCGAACGTGCCTACAAACTCCCATTGATTTCATAGATTACATTAATCTAAACTTTTTAAATGTAGAAGATGGAGCATCTTAGCATCTCTTAAATATTTTATAATTTGTTCGAGTTAAAATTATGCTTTGATATCGGATTCTCCCAGCCCTATTACAATCTGCTAATTGGTAGACCTAGACGAAGGATTTACTTTTTATTTAAGACAGCCAGCTTGGGCTGATCTTTGGAACTTTCTTTTTATTAGTCAGAGATACAATTGATACAGTATTATTAGATGGAAACGGTTATTTTCTCAACCACATATTTTCGTATAAATTGTAGGGCAATGCATCGGTTTATAGTATCGATGTGTCGTAAACAACAGGCATTCAGTTTATCAATTATAATTGGTATAAGTCAGTTGTGACAGTAATGTTATTGATTAACGTTGAATATTTATCTAATGAAGTAAACGTGTTTCAATAGGATAAATAGCAAACTGAGCTATTTAGTGGCGGTAACAAATACAGTTACTCGATTAATTTAGACAATATTTCTGGGGACACTTACGAATATAACTTTCACAGCAAAGCTTTATTGCGAACAAGTTTATTGTTCTTAAGGTAATCGTAGAACAATGACTTTAAATAGTAAACGTTCCCGGTATGTTATACGTAGACGTATAATTTATTTGAATTTAATTTCGAATATTCTTTTCACTAGGATGAATTAAAAGCAGTCTATAACATTCATCAGTTTACGATCATGATTTGTATTAAATGACTCTTTCGTATACTGACCACTATCATTTTATTTAAAAAAAAGAAATAGAAAAACCAAAAAAAAAGACAAGAAACAAATTGTACTCTGGATCTCTTTGCATTAAGCTATCTGATAATTGCTTGATTTTCTAAACAGCAATAATTTATAACGATTTAATTATTTTATTTTATTTATTTGCTATTCCACGCATGAAGAAGAGTAATAGTTTCTCTTCGCGAAGCGTGTTAAGAAAGCTTATATGTCTTAAAAAGGATCAAACTATTCCTATTAGCAATTTTTCTTCGGGCTGGCACTCAAGTTTATATAATATATGTCACATGCATTAATATTTTTTAAAGATAAAATTACATAGTTCTACTTAGCATAAATTAATACTGTTTGTAACTGTATTAAGAACGAATTTATTTAAAATACTTTATACCCCAATGTAAAAAAAAAAACAACAAAAAAACAAATCTGCGATTGATATTATGTTTCACGAAAGTGGGGGAAATCGGATACATTTTGCATAAGCAACGTATATGCGTATATCTGCAGCAGTTGCCGTTACCTTAGTTTCATAAAAATATTTCCAAATAAATAGATAAATGTCCGATCTTCGTATGATTATTTGAGTCATAGTGTCGATCGTAAATATCGAGCTAATAAAGAAATATATCATTGGCACTGTGCGCGTAGGAATGTAATAATTATCTATGATTCTATTGTTATCTATGCTATTATTATATTTCTACGGAATATGAATGTACGATATGCATAAGTACTTCATTTCGATGAATATCGCTAGATAAATATCGCAAAGTTTGTTTGCAGAGTCTGGTACTCGGAGCAACTAATGTGTAGCAATAAAATTCAATGTTACTACAGCTTTCCAGTAATAGGTTGAATTTAGTTACATAGACCTTTGAGTGTGGCTGGAACTCGTTACTTAAAAGAACGATTATGAAAGACTTAATAAATGTTGGCGGCAACGCTTAATTGTTTCTCCTTATAAATTAGCCGATGACTCGTGTTTTAGTTTTCACAATAGCAAGCGCAAGGGGTTTCATCGTTGTGCGTGCAGATTGTAGAAATCGGTGGAAGGAAAATATTTATTGAATTGTCAGTTGTTCAGATATTTTTCTTCGAATCAGATGGTCGTTTTTTTTTTTAAACGGAACTTAGTGGCGATCAGCTGTTCTGGTGTTGCCTGTCTTTACGAATAAATTAGTTTCTGTGGCGGGACCACACAAGCATTAACGCATTGCAATATGTAAGAGAGCTAGATGATTGCGTGCGTGTTTGGGTGTGTGTAAGGCACGAGATGCTGTAATTGCAAACGGTCGGATCATTATTTGTTAAACCACCAGCAGTACGATTTTTGGTCGTATTACATATGATTGTGATATTGTACGAGTACCTACGGCATATCAAACAGATATAAAACCATCCGAAGAAACAAATAAAGTACGCAGAATCAGAAATGTCTGAATTTTACAGAAGTTTCTTTATCCATTTACACGAGTTACGATGTGATCCTTTAACAAACCAATTCATACGAATATTCGCATCAGCAACGAAGAGCGGTAATAAAGGCATTATTTGAAGAATATCTTTTTGAGCTGTATACCATAGTCGCCGTTTACGGCGAACACTAAAAGTACTTGTATCATTTGCGATAATCGTCTGTAATGCCTGATTATCGCTGTGACGCGTACGATTGTTTTCCTTTGACAAAGAGACTTTGATCAATGAAACACGACAAGAATCGTACGCAGGTTCAAGTTTTAGAGCGAATGAGAACGTACGTCGTAGTCAATTGAAAAGCCCTATGCAATCAACCTGAAAGAGAGAGAGAGAGAGAGAACGCAATTAACAAGAGGGTATTGCTGGTGGTTAATTGCAGGTATGAAGGGTGGCATGGCTTTTACAAGGGTCTAAGTGCGAACCTGACCAGAGTGACTCCAGCAACCGTAGTTACGTTCGTGGTGTACGAAAACGTGTCTCACTATCTTCAGCATAGAAACACGATGGACGAAGAGAGAAATTTGCCGATTATAATGAAGAAAATGGAAGAGAGATGAAGTATTTAACTATGAAGTTGTACTGTTGGAAACCCGGTGCCGCATTAATTAAGGGAATCCAAGGGTTTTATTCGTTTCGGACACGCTGCAATTTTCGTGAACGAAAATTTTAGTAGAATGACAAAATATAGAGCAGAATGCATTTATTTTTATTGCAAGTAAAAATATATTTGTTCAAATCTCCGACAGTACGGCTAAATTTTCCTTTGGCTCGTGGCATACTGTTGTATAATACTGGTGTTGATCACCATTATTGATGTTTGTTTTAGTAAGAGAAGAAATTGTGAATAGAGAAGACAGATTTTTATCATTAATCTGAGATTTTATTTTTCGAAAGCTTGGACCTTGTTACAATTTTTTCATTACAGTGAGATTACTACCAAGCTGTTTCACGCACATGCCGCATGAAATTACATGCCGTTAAATTTATAATTTTGTTGCGTCCCTTTGAATTCAGATATCTGTTCGGAACGTACCGAGTTCTGTTGCGTCTATGCGTAAAAATTTAATCATTCGAATGGCATAGTTACAATAGTATTATCCCGGCATAGCTCATACGTATTTCTATTTTGATAATTCGTTAATACAAAAATGGATCGTACGACAGCGGAATGACGAAGGAGAGGCATGTATTAATGACTAAATAAATATTACAATATTATTGCACAAATATGAAATTATCGTTCCACAGCGATAATTGTATTTCATTCCGTCGACATAACATTCTCTGCGTGCTTTTGTACAAAAATTCATTATCGTGTAGCAGTACATGAACTGTAGTATTGAGTATTATAAAGATTGCGTTTAATATCCTGGACTCTTCAACTATTATCGCTGAGACCATTGTTTCTTATCAACGCTAATGGACTTTCAGGACATTTTTTATAGCAATTATTGCAGTCTTTCATATACTCAGCCTCGATAATTTGACTCGGAAGATTCTCATTTCGCGATGAGGATGGTCTGCGACAAAAATAGTTACGAAGTGTTATGAATTTTCTTCCCTTGAGGAAACTTTCTAAAAACACTCTAGAGCACTTGCAGGTAGATTATTTCACTGGAAAGTTTCTATTAAAAATTCACTTCGTTGAAGTACGTTTAGCACTCACGTAAAAAAAATTTCCAGTATATTGCCGAGTACCCCGTTATTATTTAAAGGATAGTTTGCAACCTCGCATATCATTTTTAATAAGCAACTTTCCCCAGAGTATCCAAAGCTATAAAAATAATTTCGAATTCGTTTAATTTATTTTAATTTAAATCAATATGTTCAATAACAAGTTCCTTTACCTCTCCAGTTTATCCACAAGAATATCGTATGCGATCCTTCTGTCCAGACTTCGCTTCTTAAGATACGGCTCATCCAAGTAATAAGTGGAGTTCCATTCCCCCGGCAGAGCATAATTCGCTTCAAAGTACGTAGAGAATAGCACCGATTTGTTGGGAATATCAATGGGCACACCGAGAGCGAAAAATATCTGCAAAGGGTAAGTGTAATTTCTTCTCCAATAATTATTTCTTTCGATAAACAATGTTTACTGTGCAACCCGTATAAAGTGGATCGTTAAATATTGTGGAATTCTCAATGTTTCTGGGGTGAAATATATTGGCGGGACTAGTATTGAGGCGAATGCATACAGTGGTAGTATTACTTGATAAAATATCAATGATTTATTTGGTACTTCACCCCCATGCCGCTGCCTTCGGGAAATCCAATAGATCTAAGGTGTCTTGTCACACCGTGTGTAATGTTTCTCACCCCTGAAACGTGTGATGTCCACGTCAGGCAATACACGATGAGAATGTACATCGTGACTGAATATCTCGCAGGAACGCGATCGTGATTTGCCATACCAGCAAGTCAATCGTAGTACAAATTGTTTCGATATCGGTTCAGAGTATATCTCGTAACACTGAGACGAAGGAAATTGTTAAACACATTTACCAAGCACACAGCACCACTTTTTAATCAACTGAAATTGCTAGGTTCGCTGGGATCGGCCGTTTAATTCTTTTAAATACTATGGCATATCCTCTGAAACGGAGCGGCTCAAGGATTTATAAACCCTGCGCCGCCCGTGAAGAAGTTTACAGTCGGCTAGTAATTGTCTACGTTAACGAGCCGTAACCAGATCTATTCGCGTGCACGCGTAAAAGTGTGAACTGCCGATACCGCTACATTATTCATCGCTAATATCAATGGGCTGCGCTTGGATGCGAACATTATGCACCAAGCAACAGGGGAGGGATGGTGGCACGTTTGTCGTTAGAGGACTGCTTAAAGCAATCGGGATGCACGGCGGTGACTGGATCGGTATGCTTTAGCCCGAAATTTAATTAATTATTGAATTGCAATGCGGCTGTTTCTGCGTTGTTTAGCGCACTCCAGATTCAATGGCGAACTTGTAATTATTCTCTGGGACTTTGCGTTCGTGCCTCGCTGCCAACCCCTGGTCGAATAATACGCGGAAACCCGGCCTCTGTGCCGCGGGGCTTGGATATCTAGGACGAAGTTGCTCGTGGAAACGCACACATATACACATACACACGGCTAAAGATGCATCATTGATTAGCGGCCACGCAAATTTCTCCGCGACAGTCTCTTCTTGCGGGGTGACAGTCGACTCACCTGCAGTCACCCTGAAGAACCATGGTTTGCACCACCATCGCAAATACTACTCGTATTGTATATCTTCTTCGCGTCTATTCACCGACGATGGAACATTTCGTTTGAAGAAATTGAAATTATTTTAACGCTAGCAATATAATTCTCCGCATTGAGGATATAAGGGTAGCTGAGGAGTTAAATAAAAAAAAAAGAAATCACTCCATCTGAACAGAGATGGTCCTGTAGCCAGCAATGTTTGTCAATTACACGAATGGTCACTCAGATTCGGCGTTCGTCTTCGATCGAGGGCGCATCGAGAAATCCCGAGGGGGAAAAGAAGTGTTCGCAGAATTTACGTTTGGGGTGTTTGGGGTGTTTGGAGCGCGGCGCAATTGCAGTTTGCGCTGCCAGAGCTGCAGTTTCCAAGATTGTTCGAGCGGTGGTTCGCAGATGGCGGCCGATGGTTGGTATTCAGGTGCTTCAGCCCCGCCCATCTAATTTGAACAGGAACCTTTTCGTTAACTCCATCGGGTGGAGAGGTCAAAATTTTCGAAGATTAACCACCCCACCGAGTCCTTCAACGTCCCCGTCGTGGGAGTTTCGATTAAAATTTTCTGGGTTAACGGCACGTGAAATTTCATCCTTGCGCAGACAGAATTTTCGTATACAGAGGAAGGACAATTTGG
Source organism: Nomada lathburiana (assembly GCA_963667235.1). Lineage (NCBI taxonomy): Eukaryota > Metazoa > Arthropoda > Insecta > Hymenoptera > Apidae > Nomada > Nomada lathburiana. The sequence continues at coordinate 10,593,423 of OY763909.1, forward strand.
CAAGCAACTTAAAATCGTCCAAATGCAGAGCATTTAACACCGATCGTGAAAATATATAGGGAGGATTGTTGCATTAATTGAGGAATGGAAAATTCATACGGATCACCTCGGTACGCGAAGGGGTGGCATTTAAATATACCATTCTCGAAGCGCTGTTTTTTTATAATGCTAAGCAGAACGTAAGCTAGAGTTATCGATTCGTCGCTTGAACCTTTTCACAGAAGAAAGAACGATGATAAGAAATATGCGCTAGCTGTGAGTAGATTTCTGGGGAACATAGACTGAGAATACGAAAGAAGAAATATTGTATTTCCCTCTGCCAGCGAGACGAATATTCCGCCGATGATATTAACATATTCAATTTGGAAAATGGAAATAACTTTGCTCATTGCTGATATATACAATTTTAAACACTGAAGATTATGGAAACGGGGACGAAACAATTCGAAGTGTTTAAATGATTAAAGGAATCAACGGCGCTATATAAACGCTGTTTATCATTTTCGCAGACGTTAAAAGCGTTCCAGCCGCTTTCTAATTAAATAAAGCGACGAGTTTCGGTTGACTGGCAAACCACGAAATTACACAGCACTTGTAAGGCGTGTCAGCGTGCACACAGAATACATCCCTACGGGGATATCACGAGTTAGGATCTGCAGAAATGGATAGGATCCTTTTGTTTGCCGTTAAGATTCCGGGAACGGAAGGCAGAGACAACGCAGAACAGATGTAAAACGGGTGCAATTAATGTAACGTAAGAACTAAATTATCTCGCGTGAATTATGGCAAATCCCATCGACGTGGTATGTACTTCTAATCGAGGGACCTTTATTTCAAACGTATTGCGAACATTGGAGATTGTCCCTTACAATTAGTGTATTCTTTACTTAGTACCGCGAGAGTAGGAAATGAATGTTGAGTCGAGATACAAAAATGAAGATCCAAAGACTTCATTTCCATTCATGGAAAGAATGATTGGTCGATATCTGAACGATTTGGAGCGTGATTAATTAGAGACCGTCTGGATTTCAAGTGTATCCGCCGAGACTTATTGCAGTTCGCAAGGAGTGCAACATTAAGTGCTGGCCAGAATTTGTGCCGGGTGAGACTTCGAATCGCCTTAGGCTGCATCAAACAAGCTCCTCTTCCACTGCGGGAGTTCGAGGGTTGCTATGAGAACACGCGAATCGAAACGATTATGAGTTTGCTCAACGTCACGAGTGCCAACAATCGACGATATTCCAGGGATTTACACGGCCTTCATAAACGTCGGCTATTATATTTTGGAGCTGTTTTAATCTTTTTATCGGCGGATAAAATAATACAAAAATCTAGCCCTTGGTGCATACCGCGCAAGGTAGACCTTTGCAACTGGATCCATTTTAAAATTGAACGTATCGACCTATCGTTCGACCACAATAGGCCGTTTAATTTGAGAAATTGATGGCTAGCATTTAGTAATTAAAAAGTTATTTGCAGTACGGAAATTGTTTCAGCTAAAATGGCCAATCAAATTCATTTCGACGAAATGAATTTTGCGTGCCGTCGCGTTCACGTTTGTTAACGTCGTTTACAACATCGATATGATTTAACTTGGGCGCGGGATAATATGCGTGCGAGTCCCAACAGTTGGCCTTAGAATATACCGTGCGAGTGTTAACACGTTTCTTTCTGTATCAAGCCTTATCGTTTCGGCCGTTTGTCTCTTCAGCCACGCGCGAAAGAATTCCGCGAAGCATGCTAGCCTTCTTCCACGGTGCGGAATGCCTCGAATCACCGGGAAAAAGTGTACTGTAAGCGTTTATTCCGGTTGAGCTGTCCGCGAAGCCGTAATTTTCATGAGTGAGCGGCAGTCCGACGAGGTTATTATCAAGAGAAATTACTTTCAGCCGGGGGGGATCACGCCCCCATTCCTCCTAGGTGTGTGTACACATTTCGGTAACTTAATACTCGTAGTAAATTAGCCAGCACCGAAGGAAGAGAACAAGAGGGAAATTACCTTTCCGTAATTTTCTTTTTTTGTTTTACTTCTTTTTCCTATCTTCCCTGTTTCTCCTTTCTTTCTCCGTTTTTCTTTTTGCGATCGTATCGCGCCGCTTTTAGCGAAATCGCACGTTAAGGGAGGGGTTCCGCGCGATATCGTTCCCCTTTCTTCTCCTCGGTCCCTTTTGTCTCTTCTTTTTCCCTCTCGCGCGTATCCGTTTTTTAAATAATCAGCCGCGCAATTTCGTGCTTGGCCAAGATACAGGACGTCCCTTGAATGCGCCCGGTTGCTCGCCTTTTTGCACAGTCTTTTTTAATAAGGACGTTCACGATTTAAACGACTGCGTTTTCCGTGCTACCGGCTCGCGAAAGTCGCGCGAAGAACCCTCGCTCCGGGAAAATCGCGTGTCAAGGGAAAATTTCGCTCGTCGGTAAATCAGATCGTTTGCGTGGGTGGCGGTGTGCTAATTTCATTCTGAAAGAGACGGCAATTAAAAAAAAAAAATCCGTCAACAGCGGATTAATCACGGCGGTCCGAAGCGACGGTAATTTTTACAGGGCGGTGCTATGTTTGCGTGAAAAAAATAGAACGGGTTGATCGAACGTGCGCTTTCTGTTTGGCGTTGCCTCGAAATTGGCCGGTCGAAAGTGCACAGAACGACTCGTAATGTTTTTAACGGGGCGCGCCAGAAAACGCTGAACGCACAGTGTCCCGGCTACCATTGCGTGGCAAGTTTGTTTAAACGTTAACGAAAACGAGCATTCGACGCCCGATTATGAATGATCGGCGGCTGGCGTATTTGAAACAGTTGTTTGACACGTAGTCAGCAACTTCGGTAATTTCCGGCTAAAATTTACATAACGTTTCAATAGAGAGCCCATCACTTCCACGCCTATCGCGAATGACTGTCAACGTTATTTTATTCGGTGGATACTGTACAGTGTACGGGAATCAATTAACTCGATACATCTCGTACTCGTGTTCTTGTTATTTCGTTCGATAATTCAGTCAACGTTTCAATTACGACTTCGATAGCACACTTGTTAATAATAGGCGCGTAATCCTTTATCGTAATTTTCCTGTATCCGTGTATTATTCCGCTCAACAAGTAGTTTGTTCATTCGGTGTCCAATTATATCTTAACAAACATGATTCTTCGAAGCCAACATAATTGTGCGCTCCGGAAAATTAATGTTTCACATATTGCACATTCTCCGCCACTTTAAGCGTTAGTTGAATTAATCGTTCCTCAAAATGAAGACCACACGGGTATTGGGAAACAGAAGGGGAAAAAGGGGCTTTGTTTGGTGGTTAGGAAACTCGTCCACCAGATACAACCCCAATTTTCGTTGGCCTCTTCGAGGGGGTTGGTCGCGAGGTTCCACTTGTTTCTTGGACATTTCAAGCCTTCCAGCATGGCTGTACATACATGGTTAAGGGCTGGCAAAGCTAATTTTGTAAAGTGTGCGTCTGGGACTGGACGTGCTAAAAGGACCACGGATGTGGAAGGTCCGATAAAAAGGCTCCTGGTGTGGGAGGAGTGAATTATTCTGGAAAATATGGGATTGGACCCGCCGCCGGAAATGGAGGGTGAATCCTGAAATATGCAATCCTCCGGTTGTTCGCCTGAAACGCTTCAGAAATCGTTTCTGACGCGATTTCGTCGCGGGGGTGGTTGTTTTGCGAATTGGACGTTTCTGAACGACTGAGTATCGAAGACATTCCTTTCTTTCATTGCCTTTTTATAGTTCATTGAAGTGAATTTGAAAAGAATTCGATCGTTCTTGCGCGGGACAATCGCCAGCGAGGCAGCAGATAATAAATAATATTTGTCAATTCCAATATGATGGATTTTATGGTCATTTCCTCTCTCTAATTGTAACAGGGAAGCTGAGAGAGGGGAGAGTGAGGGAGAGACAGATACGTATATCGGATTATAGGCTGGCGAGGTTAACACTATGGGATACGTGCCTAGAATGTTGGACGTTTAAATACCTTAGAAGGCTAATAAAAGCAATCACACTGGCAAACGTGAAACCACTTACGCCAGATTTTTTTCAAGGACATAAGAGAGCTCCCCTTGAATAATTGTCGATTAAAAAGTATTATTTCCACACCGATTCCGCACGGAACACCCCATGAATTAATCTACAAACGACGCGAGGAGCCACGTCGTGACCGTCGACATTTAATTTGCGATCAATTGCACAGGACGAAGGGAAGAGAGTAAAGCTTTCCTGCCGATGATTGAAACGAACCGGTCTCAGAGCTCCCTTGCATGACGGCGGGGCAACGGGCGTGTATTGTAAATCTGGGTAGAAATTAGTTTTGTTGCCGACGTAAATGGAAATTGGAAGCAACAATAGGTATACGCGATCGCTGCAAAGACGATACCGCTCGGCCAACGGGAAACGCGAAAAGTCGTTCGTTTCCCCTACAGATCACTTCCAAGTTGGCGGCTTTTAGAACCGCAGAACACTCCACGAGGGTCATCTTCGTAATAATCGATAGGATGCTGCATGCATACGAGGGCTACGAGGGAGTATCGCTCGAAAACCAAACCGACTGATTGCGTCCGAGCGACTGCAGTCGTTAATAGTGCTTTAATCCGATACACCGCGGCTGCTGTGATTGATTGCTCGTGATAATTATTCTCGTTTCCGTCGATGCTAGTTGCAGTTATCAGGTTAAAGGTCAACGCGCTGATTTCATCCCCGTCGCTTCTTGTTTCCTTCGATTGAAACGTGGTGGTCCCATTTTCCGTATATTTTTGTCGCAGAACCTTGAGTGCAATTCTCATTGCAATGCGTTATTGAACGTTTTAATATTGGGGAGACCAGATTGGTAATTACGTGAAAAGAGAAAGACAGAAGAACGACAACGACGTGCAATTCCAATTTTAATTTCAATAGGGAGACGAGAATGAAAATATTCGGTAAAAGGTAATGTCCGTCTCATTTCGAGCGAGTTCCGCAGCAAATGATTGGAGTAAAAGTTTCTCGGAAAAAGGAAGTGGATCACGATCTGCGAAAGTTAATCTACGGCAAAATTACAATCTGGAAAGTTCGCGGATGACAAAGCTCCGGAACGTCAATGATTGCGCGTTAGTTAGCTCGGATGGAAAACGGTGCTACATAGGAATGCAATTAGTTTTTCGGATGTACCTACTGTGCGGGAATGCGTAACGACGGTTCTTTTCAACACGGATCTGTCGAATAACTAGGTGCCCGAATTAGTCCAAAGTGTTTGCGACGTCGGGAGTGTATTATTCAGATTCCAAGATTCGCTTCGATTTTAGTTTCTGCGCTTGCATTATTAATGAAAAGAATATTCGACTGCGAATCCCCTTTTAGCAGCTCTGAGTGATGTGTATCTAGTTACGCCAGGTTAACCCGAATTGCTATCCCCGTTTAATAAACGAATGCGGTCTTCGGTCGCGATCATAATATCTGCACGGGAGCCGCAAAGAGTCTAGATCCAGTCGATTTTTCGCCGGACAAAATTATTTGTGGGATCGTAATCAAAGTGTCCGTGACAGAGTGGACGGTTCCTGGCAAATGAAAGTTTCGCGGTTTTCTAGAATAGCGGGCCGGCGGTGGCCGGCAAAAAGACGAAACTGGGATGGAAAGGATGGCCGTTGGCAGCGGTGGATGGACACGGTTTGTTTAAACGAAATGACGCAAGGCTCGTAGATATACGCGGTGGGAAATGCAATTTCTCTCTGGTCTGTTCGACTGGCTACAATCAACCCCGTCCATCCCAGGGGTCTTTGTCCTCACCCTTCTCCTTTTATCGCCGCGCCAATCCTCCCCGACAGCCCGTTCCTAAACGAAATCTATCCGGTGTTCGTTGCGATATGCGGATTACCCTGTGAACTACAAAAAAACTAGCCGCTCGAGGATGAAGATTGAAATATCGTTTTCACGGCGGGTTCTTTCGCTTTTCTCTGCCCCTTTTAGCTCTCCCTTTCTTCTTCGATTCTCCGGCCCGCTCCTTCCCCCGAACGCGCCATTATCATTCTTTTCTCTTTTTCCATCGCCGCCTTGATTCTATTTTCTTTAAACATAGGATTTCACCTTTCGCGTTACGTTCACTCTTCCCGTGTTTTCATTCGTACCTCGCGTGTATTTTACCTGGCTCGGTTAGCTTTTATTTTTTCGGTTAATTTGCTTTCGAGGTGGCTGAGAAGGTAGTTCGAGCAGCTTGGAATAATATTGTCAGAATTAATGTTACAATAAGGATGATTGCAGCCGTGCGGGAAAAATTGAGGTTCCAAGGGGGAAGACTGACGGAGTCTGTCATCGATTTTCGTTTCTCGGTGAGCAGAAACGCTGGCCAACCACTGTGCACCCAGAATTGTCCGGTTTGGTAATCAACGTACCAAGAGGGTTTAATCGTGGCCGCGGCGGCTTTATTTTCAGCCCAACCCGAACTTGAATCCTATCAGATTGCTTCATCGTTGCGGAATACACGGCTGCCAGCTTAGTGGTTATTCTGTGCTTCCGATGTCGTGTAACTCTTTGAAGTTGAAACGCGCGTTCCTCTGAATCCGATCGGCTTGTCTTTGCTTTCGCGCTGATTAGATTTCAGAATGAATATTATACAACCCCATTCGTTTTCCTGTCTCGTCATTTCGATGCCCTTGTACCTGACGACACGATCGGTATTTGTCTATCGAGATTTTTCTGATTTTCGTACAAGCACAAAATCGGAACTGAATTTACACCGAATTTAACAACTGCGAATTGCATCTGAATCTAAATTTGCAGCTTTCATTGCGCGGGGAAATTGTTTCGAATCGATACGAGCCCAGCTCGATTCAGCTGAATTTACATTTATCTCACTGCTTTTTTTAATTTGTCTCAAATTCGGTGAAATCGCAATATCTGCCCCGTTCGTCTGTGCTCGACACGAGCTCGCTGGCGCGATCTTAGAAATCCGAGATTTCCCGATAATCCGGCTGGTGCCAAAGAATCCTTAGCTCGCGAGTTCGCCGACTGGAAGGCGTGCATGCGAATTTCTCCAGTCGATATGCAAATTTCAACGCGACGAAGTCGTGGAGAGCCGAATCAATGGAAGCTATTACCGAGCTAGATTATTCAGGGAAATTCGCGGAAAGTAATTAATGCTGGCTGTCGGGAGATTCAATTCGCCCGTATAAATATTGTAATCACCAGTTAACGAACTTCCTCGCAATCGATCGTCAAAAATCGCCCATCGAATCGTCTGGCTTGCAAACGATATCGTCCTGCCGAGATTGATAATGTTCTTGCAAATTTAATGAAGGGAAAAAATGGCCTCGATATTGATAGCAATTTTTATGTCGAGTAGAAATTTAATTGAAACAGACACATCATTCGATATGATCGCGCGAATAGTAATCTGCGCGTGGAAGATTTTTCTTTCCCTTGGAAATAAGTCTGCGGCGGAGGCCTTGGCGAATTTGCAGATTTATAATTCCACATGATTTGTTGTCTTGTTTTTGTCTTTCTTCCCTTCATCTTCTTATTAAAATCTACGAGCAAGAGCTCCTCGCAAAAGAGCGTTACCACGAATGAAGAAATTCCTCTTGCGAAGCAACGATGGCCAACAAGAAAGACATTACAAAGTATGGTTATCTGAAAATTTCTGTGATCCTTTCAACGTTCTGTTTTGACATCTCATAGATTTCTCTCCGAGACTCCATTCATTAAGCTGGAAATATTTAATAAATTGCATCGTTAACGAGAAAGTGCCGGACACTGCGGACGCAGCATAACAAGATGCGAGAAAATAACGTACGCGAGTCCTTCAAAAGAAAATCCAAGTTCGCTGCGTGTTAGCAGAAAGCTGCGGAGTCAAAGGTTGATCGTAGTAAAAAGGTTCTCCGCAAAGTTCTCAAGACGCTTCTCAAAGTTGTTTCGGCGATGTCAGGTTTACAGATACATCAAAGAATTCGTCGCTAACGACACTTTGCGGAAAAACTCGGAGCATTTAACTGAAAATTCATTTGCAACTTCTCTGCCGCTCCTTGGATCGGGATTTCGCACAAAACTTACAACGAAACGAACCTTAGTCCCTTTCGAGAACTTGAATGTTTCAAGATTGCTGGAATCGAGTACAGATGCTTGATCTCGCCGAGAGGAAATTTGCTGAGGGACAAAATGAACTGAAATGAAATCGAGAGTAGTAACATTAATCAATCTTCGCGACAGTTAAGATGAATTGCACCAGGGGAAGGACGAATAATTAGACACTATCTGTTGGGACAGCCTCGCAGTCTATTCGTTCCATGCTCGCAATAAGAAGTCAGCAAATAAGAAGCGAATTTTATTTTCCCCGTCACTTTTTCACCCTCTAACGTTTCACGCCCCACGAATAATCATCGATTTATGAGAATTCTGCTACCAGACGTGTTAAGTCGATTCCCAGTACAGCCTTCGACCCTTTGCTTCATATGCGAAGGCGTACATGTGCCCTAAACCTTCTTAATTGAGTTCGCTGGTGTCGACACGTAACACCAGGCCATCTTGCCTGTGAACTTCATTCAATTTCTTCGACGTTCGTCACTTTGCTATGCTCGGTTTTCATTCGAGCAACGAGATCGTGGTAACGCTCCGCGTATTCTCGGACAAACAAGAAAAGCAAGCACGTACGAAACACTCCTTGGAGCACTCATAGTTTCATTGACCATCGATTTGTCTCGATACCACTTTTGGAAGGGCCCAATGATGGATCATCCGCTGTGTGGTTAAAATGGTTACAATAGCTGGCCCGAAGGTTTATTTATTCGCACTCTGGTAAAACGACGGAATGAAACGGAAGTGAAAGGATCTGATAGTCTTAGGCTGAATAATCGTACAAATAGTTAAGTTCTCACGAAGGAACACTACTCACAAACCTCATATCTAAATAATCTCATATTCATATCGATTCCAACGATATATGTATACGTTTTATATCGATAGGAAACGTGGTAAAGCACGCGTGAATTTGGTTTCGCAAGTTTTAATTTAAACTTGGAGCCATGCGGGGCTGGTCGCAAAGTTGGAAAGTTAGCCAATCGTCTGAACGGTTCTCACACAGTTACCCATAATCGTTTAAATTTCCTGGGACCTTCCAAAAGCTCTATGGGCTGTTTCGAGATCTTCGATAGAGTCTGGAAAGATTTCGTGGCATTTCTCACGGCTCGTTCTGAATAGCGAGAGCGGGAGGAAAGTTCCGTCCGGTCTTAAATTCGCTTCGAGGCCAAGGAATCTTGTCCGGTTTGATTACTATGTATAATGTACACCTTAGGAGGACACGGTGTAAAGGAAATCGATTAACGGGCCAATTTCGAAATTCATTAGTCGTTCAAGCTTGAACCGTCGTCGAGTTGTTGCATACCAACGAGCTGATTAATCGGGATCAGACCCGCGAACTTTCAACCTGCGTTGATGACACATGCACAGATTAAAATGGCCTATTCCATCCTCGACGGCAATCGAAAGTCGACCATTAGACGTAGCGTTGCGAGAACAATGCAACCCGGCGAAATAATCAATGCATTGGTGCTGCGAGGATAAAATTGACTTCTCGTCGAGGAGAACAATTTTTACATATTTTCTAATTAACACGTTCAACCCGTCGTCATTGGAAAATGGTATCGAACAGTTTACGGCGGTTCGAAATGCAACAGTGTCAAGTATCTAATCGAACCGCAAACCTGTATGCGAGCTTTGAGTATCATAGCTGACAATAAGCCGGCGAGGGAAACCCATTGACGCGATCAATGTCCTGCACAGCCAGCGCGGAATTTCTAGGCAATGGAAATTCCGATTTCCCAGATTACGGGACCTCCGATCCTGATCTTGCCGGTTGAAGTTGCATCCATGCACTCCAGATAAATTCGCGGGCCACACAAATGTCGCCAGATCCATGGGAATCGAGACCCGACCGTGGACTGGTGCAAATAAATTATTCGTCATGACGCGCTTCTGCAGCAATAGATGTAACGCGACTTTAATTTCGATAAATAGATTTGCTGAAGTTCTTATTCAATGATAGCGTTCATCGAATTTCCCAGAAAGCTCTTGGAAAGGCGATCATCGTTTTTCGTGTAGGTACGCCTGGGAATTACGATCGTCAGGCAATTACGTGCAGGTATATAAGTAGGTTCCAAGAAGATAATTCGATAACGCTGCGCCCCCTCGACACCCCCGCTTCATTCTCCGTTTTCTTGCACCCTCGTCCCTCTTTGGGGACAATAAACTGCGGGCATGTATCCGTGATAGTGTTACTCGAGAGACTTTTAGCCCCTCGTATTGTCGCGCCAGCGGTGTGCACTTCTACAACAGATGTTTCCTTCGCCCGTTGTTTCCAGCGCTGTAATTAAACGATCCTGCACGTAGAAAGAAGAATTCGAACCGGGACCGCAGGATTTTACAACTCTGCGAATTATTGCGGAAGGAAAATGTCGTGATGGTCGCCGAAACGACCCGAAAATCCATGTGAACGTTTCATTCGGGAGAAAATATTTATTCAATCGAGCCATTACGCGTCCATGATCGGCCAATTAAATGAACGATTCTCCTTGCGCTTGAATGTTGGAACGAGTCCGACTGGGAATGCGCAAGTATAAAATCAAACTGTTTACCCTATCGGAGTGCAACGGCGCGTCGCCGTTGTGCACCGCGGTGGTTTTTCAGCGCTCAACCGAGGACTCCAATCAAGTCGAAGAGTCCCACGGGGCATTGCGGTTGGTACTTCGAGCAGTTTCCATTACGTCCAACCACTTCAGCCTGAAGAATGTCCTGCGGCAGTTGTTCGTGTCGCGAGCTTGTAGGTCTGAAAACAACAACGCGCACGGGATGCATACATTTCGACGATAATAAGGAGCCTTCTTTTTGCTGCGATAAGGTGCAGTAACGAGCTGCCCGTCTAACTTTTCGGCAACTCGTTAAGGGGCAGCCATTAAATTACCGTCATGCGATTCTTTCTTCGGGCCAATTAAATGCTGACCAAGTGTTTGGCGAATCGCGGCGGTTTAGGTAGGTCTGGCAGCGGTTGTCTGACTAAGGGCGTCCGAATCTACTGGCAACTTTATAGTTCCATCGATCATGAACGCGGACGACTCTGTGCCTGGCTGTGAATTTAAAATTTCTGCAGTGTTCCCAGCTATTTGGCTGAAAAATTGCGCGGGCATAAGCGGGTTCTTTTCTCGTGTCTCTCTTTTCCTTATTACTATCGGATCGTTTCTCTGTTCAACCCGGGAGATGATTAAGTGAACCCAGCTATGGAATATGACAATATGTCTCGCGTATCTTGCGTGGTCGTAAAAAGTTGCCAGGAGAGGATGGAACACTTTCGTTGCGCTTTTATTTCGACCCCTGTCCTTTCTTATTTCCTATTGAGAGAACTACAGAGATAGGAAGCACGGTTTCCCTGTTTTACTGGAAGCTCGCTTCATAGATACAAAGCGAAAGGCAATATAATTCCGTTATCGTAGCGAAACGCAGGCGTTTAAATATACTCGTTCATGGTTTCTGCAAAAGAGAGGTTCTGTCCTTCAGGAATTTATCACTTTTTTTTTTTTTGGTACATTCACTAAATCGTATCTTCAAAACTGACTTGAGTGTAATGGCGTGTCGTTTGCAGCTACAAGCAAATGTGTAGTTTCCATAATCTTTTCATATCTAGTGCTTAGCTGGGGCCATTTTTTCAAATTACCCATGAGATCTCTACGAAGGATTCTCAAGAAGAACGATACGTTCTTCACGGTTCTCCCAACGCGATAACAACTTCACCGGCAAAACAAACCTCATTTGCAATTTTTATTCACGCTGTGAATTTCTTCTGCAGTTTTTCTCCCAGTGTTTTACGTTTTCCTCGACGAATTTCCAGTTGAAATGCAGCCCACTCCACTGCGAATTTCGGCAAGTTTGTTTTCGCTGAAGGAAAGTTTAAAGACATTGTGATACGATTGGAATCCCAGAAACATTCCACCTCCGGAGAGTTTTCTGAACTTTGCAGCGCAAAGCTTGCCTTTGTTACAAAATTTGTATCGTCTCAAAACTGGATTTACTTTTGAAAATACTGACCCGAATATACTTTGGGGATACATAAGACCCTCGAAAAACTGATCCCTGCAAGCGGTGAGACGCGACAAGGCTTCGGAAGCCTGTCAAATTAAGAGCAACTAATTTAAAGATCACCAAAGTTCGATACCCGTGTATCAATGCTGACCCAGATTTCACGGAACCTGTTCGAAGCAGCTAGTTCCATTGGAGAACCAGTGTGCGTTTTGCTTCAAAGGACGAATACCAATTACGATTCACCAGGTTGAATCGGCGGAATCAGGAAAGCAGAATAACAGCGACGGTACATGCCTGGATCTGATAAACGTTTTCCTGGTCTCAAGCCAGTCCATTTCCTCGATCGTACCTGGGAGAAACCGCGTGGTATTTTCACGACGAGAAGGATGTAGTCGCCGGCCGAGGACAATGACAATGTGGCGTCTCGTTCGCCCGCGGGCTCGCTTTTTTATTCATACGTCCCTGACTCGAGAGTTTATCCACCCACGAGCTTGCGTGCACGGCCGCACACACACACGCACACGCAGACGCACATTTCAGGCCTGCATTCGCGAGCACGCGAACGAAGAAGGAGCTGGCATGACGGCGAGAAGCGAGAAAGCTAAACCAAATTTGCTTTTCTACACGGCCTGTGTATCTACTCCAATTTGCGCCGCCTTGGACCGGCCGAAAAAAGGTCTGGCTCTTTTTTTTTCCACCGCGCGAAAGGAGGTCGCGCCGACGAAATTTCCAGCTGAGTCCTTTAGCGCATTATACTCTGCGCGAACAATGCCCCGCTCTTTCCATGCTGGGATTTCTAACGAGAATCGTGGGTAGGAACTCTTTCGATCTTGCTGGCGTTGGACTCGCGGACTTGAATGCGATCCGAGCGCTGTTTTTGAAGAGCAAGAGTTCGTTCTGCTCTGTCTCGGGAAATTTGACAGTCCGCTTCCTCGATTTAATGCCTGAACGTATGTCGTCCGCCAGAGATCAGTAGGTTTAGTACTTATTGCATCGCACCACCTACGTTGCAGCGATGCGATAAGGCAATTGGCAAGGGGTTCGGGATTAAATTTACAGGCAGGAAAATTAACTTAAGCGAATAAACGGCAAGGCGTCGGGAAATCTTGGTAAGTCGAGGGCACGTTGGAGAGAAAGGAACGGAAGCAATTCAGGGGGATGATTATCAGACGAGTATTAGGGCAACTTAAAAGTTAACGAAGGAACTTACGTGAAGATCACGTGCAGAATGTCACCAATGAGTCCGTTATGTCTCAGGGAATGCTCCGAAGTTTCGCAAATGGCTCTCAGCAGGCATTCGTGACCCTGATATCCGTAGCTGTGCAGAAAGTCGGGAAGCAAAGTGAAAAATAAAATAAGACCGTCGCTGACCTACTATGGCTTCTGGGTCAGCATTTGTGCACCCATATTTCCTACCACGTTTTTCCACATTCCCCACACCCTTTGCGCCAGAGACTGTTCCACCGCCGCACGATCGTAACGATATTACACGTAATCAATTTTAAACTCACTTGTCGAACTTGCTCTCCACAACCGGATAAAGCGTAGCTCTGTCCAGGCTTCTCCTCTTCCTATTATCTTCCCCAGCATCCAGCCAAAGATGTTCCTCGCTCGCGTTCGTTGGAAGATTGTAAGTCGCCTCGAAGAATTGTGCTATGGAAACAGACTTGTACGGGTCTTCCAGCGGTACCGCCAAAGCGAGAAACAGCTTGATGGAAGAACGCGCATGTCGCACTAAAATTAATTGTTCCTTTGCGTGAACTATTGCGCACCATTTCCATCACACTTACGCCCAATGTACTTTCTTCCGGAAACGTCAGGGATCTGATGGGTCGATGGAGTATCTCCGCCAATTCTGAATTCTGGGATTTCGAATACACGGGGTGAAGTATGAGCACCATATTGCACGCCAAGAGCCTGTAAAAGAACACCGGCAGAGTGTGCACGTTTCCCGTAAAGCAATTTCGACGTAAATAGAAACGTGGAGGAGCATGCAAAGTATTTCGGCGGAAGCTTTAATGCCCATTCGATATGTGACGACAGCGGCGAACGGGGGAGGCTTAATTAATATTACAAATTAACGAGCGGCGAACAAAATTACTGCATCTTTTACCAACTGGTTGAAAATTAATCGGGCGAACCCGGAAGCAAACGGAGAGGAACTTCTAACGCGTGAACTTCGTTCGGTGAACTCGTTAATGGGCGATAATCAGTTTACGTTTAATTATTGAACGTACAGAAATTTTTCCGGATAAGTCACCATGCTCAGACAGGACACGCTGCCGTAGGTTCGACGAGGAGACTGCAGCCTAAGACCCTGCGACATCTTTTGCTTTAGTATCTCATTGGCAAACCGGTCTCTGTATCGAAGACCAGTGCTAATTACTCGCGAACTCGCGAATATGGACGGAGGGGGGAAAGAGTGAGAAATGCGGGGGGCAATTGTCACGCGGTTGTTCAAAAGAAGATCACCATCGGTGAACAAGTTTCATCAGCGTCGTTCCCCAGCGAATTTCAAGCTGGAATTTAATTATCAGCGACTCATCGCCACGAATGTTTTCCACGATTGTCACACCGTCGAGTTTCTTACAGCCGGCCGAAAAGTTTTGCACGCGTCAGCTCGGTCCCTATCATGGTTTTGAAATGCAATTACGATTCTCTACGCGTGCCATGTCGGATATCGCGGGGCCCCAGCGGCGGTGATTAAAAAACTTCACCGATTTTACGTTGGCCCGCGGAAGAAAGACGAGAGGGCCGCTCGGTTGAAATGCTGCTGGGTGTTAAACCATGCATACATAAATGAGTCCACTTTACTGGGATTATTCCCGTTTTTAATTCCCTTTTTCGTTTACATCAATGCCACGACGGTAACGAGCTGTTCTTAACGAACGAGTGCGCGCTCGCTTAACTGCTGGGACACGATAATAAACTGCAACACGCGAGTAAATCTAAGAAAAAGATATCCTGGCAAGGTAACCTAGGACGTTGGGCGCAACGGGTGAGGAATGTATTCGATGCAGGGTTTGCCTATCAGTAGTGATAGACGCGAATTGTTTTGCAATTAAAGTACTTTCGGACGCTTTAGACTCTAATATTTCTTGCGTCCCTTTCTGCATTTTCTTTTCGCTGTTTTACTGTGCGAAACGTTTATTCGTCGTGCATCGACCTCTTGTGTATGACATATAGCGTAACCTTCCGGTTTTCACAAACAGGTCGGAAACGATTTTTCCTCCCCAGAACGAAGTGCCTATTCACCGCAGATGCGTCTGTTACTTTTTTACGGGAACGGAGCGACGCCCTGTCGCTGGTTTTCTTTTCCTTACCATCGAGTTCAGTAACTTTTTCACCATTTCTGTATTGCCTCCCCATAGTTCACTTGAATCAAACAGAAAATTTCTTCTGTGGAATGCCCCTTTTACTCGCTGAAATAATTCAGCTTGTTGTCGTTGTCATCGAACTGTCGCGATTAAACACTGATTTTTTCGAGACTCATATTTCGTGCAGATAGTCTGGTTAGGAAAGAATTTTTCTGCCCCCGTGAGGCATCACCGGAGTGATATGAATATCAACATACGTCGACAAAAACTTACGTCCGAAAAATTGGTAGAATTGCAGAAACGAGAAATCTGGATTTTTCTCTCTTGAATTCCAAATTGTGCCACGAATATCTTTTGCTAAGGCAGCGAATGTATGAATAATCGATCGTCACGGGAATAAAAATAATCCGTTCCCGATCTATAAATGCGATTATAAGTTGTAAGTTCCGAACGAAATTTGCATTGATGCGTACACGAGTGCAGGTATTCGCACAGAGAAATCGTTTCGCGTTTTTCATGCGCTTCAAAGGTACCTTCCTCCATTTTACCTTTGCGATACGTACATTTTTATTTTCTTTAAATATTTATCGGACTGTAAATCCTTAACGTTATACTCCTACATTTTAGGTTTTATTTTCACTGTCATTTGTTTCACGCGCCAGCCTTATTTTTAACAAAAAATATCGTGCGATCAAATGAGTAAAAGAACAAACAAAGAAAATAATGTACGATATGTGTCGTCCCATGTGTTCCAATGATGCCCGATATCTGAACGTGCGAAAAAGCTCGATCTACATAATCCACGCAAAAACTCTCATGAATTAATATCCGCTTCTACTTCTTCTTCTCCTTCTTCTTCATTGCGGAGAATAAATTGAATTCCATTCTGATTGCGTGTCGGTGAATTTAAACATCGATTTAATAGGTTGCTCTGTCTGCGGGGTATCATTCGTTCTGTCTGTTGACATTTCGTGGTCTTTTTTTCGGTTAAAAATCTCCATGAATATCCAAGAAATTTGCTATTCATCTATTCATGGCCGAGAAAAACTTTAAATATGCATGGTTTGAACTTTAAAAGTTTAATGCAGTGTTCATGAAGTGCTCTCAATAGGAAACTCTTTTATTCTGCGTAAAGATGCGGGCGTTTCTTCGAGATTTTTCTGGGGGAACTTTGAACGAATGATATCGCAATATTTTCAAATAGCTGAAACCTCTTGGTCCATGCTTTATCTCCTCCGGTTTGTTTCAGTCGTATCAGTTTTGAAGGAGATAAACTGCAACGATATCTCGACGAACAAAATACCGTGACAATCGTGAAAAGTTTGTCTTATACGTTTGAATAGGGATAAGCGGAAAGGTGGAAGGGAACTTCGTAGTGGGGAATGTGAGGGATGAAATTTTTCGACGGGTCCTCGAAATTGTGTTTCACGTTCTGTCACGTCGTTAGATTTGCCCCGCGTTTCGGGCAGTACGGACAAAGTCCTGTTGGTCTGTAATTTCCACCGAGCGGCGAGTATACTAATTTTAATGATAGAGACGTAACGTTGCCTCGGTCCATCGTGAGAGACCGTGGAAAATCTGTTCAGAAGCGCGTCGAAATTACGATCCACATTCCAAACAAGAGTAACGCGTTGGGCTATTAACTGACTGTACATCCACATCTCTTCAGACCCCTCATGTTTCAAGAAAGAAATGAACGAATACCGAAAGTTTCGTTTCAATTTGGTACAGCAAATAAAAATTATTTACACGAGATCGTTGTTCACCATTTGGTAGGGTGGTTTCATTATTTTGTATCGCATTTGCTGCGAATCCCATTCGAGATGGAATATTTTATTAAGAAATTTAAATGCTTATGCGGGAGGTGGCAAAATAACACCCGAGATCTCATTGAAATCGGTTGGTACACGCTAGGCGACAACTATTCGTGTCTACAGGGTGCGGCGTGAACTGAATGTTTTCGAGCCGCGATTATGGCATCCCGAAACTGTAGCACGTTGCACGAATTTATCGCCCAAATTCGAGCGATTTAAGCTCGTTCACGGATCAGTGGAACACACCATTTTGAGCCTCCTCTGTGCATTCGCCGGCTTCAACAGGGAATAACTATTTCGACGGAGAAAGTGAGTCACTATTTTTCGGGCTTCCTGTCCAGATGGATATAAATTGTCGCTGAAATAAACTGGCATCGCAGCCTAAAGCCATGAAAGCGCTCATCGACCTGAGGAAAAATGAATGAACCACAGTTACCGGCCGACGAAATATGTCTGACCAGTGAAAAGGATCCGCCGAGCTTTTTATTCGTTTCCATGAACGATATTTTATATTTCCGCGGCGTGGAAAGACCGTGAAAGACGAATTTATTGCATTCCTTATGCAAAATAATCGGTGTCATTCTCTTTTTATCGAGGGACAAGTGTAGATATACATACTTCTTTTCTATGCGTACTTGTACGATTGTCTTCGTGCACTGAACGCTGCCTTTTTATATTCGAATGCAGCATCTATGCAGGCGTTCCCTATTCACAAAGAAAACGATCGTTGAATACAGCCAGAGACAGCTTTGATCGTTTCGAGATCCTTGATAATCAGCTTTCGTGCTCGCGTTTTTCTCTCATTACGCCGACGGATCCATCCACTGGACCCGTTTATATTCACAGCAATTCTCGATATCGGTCCCTAGTTCGGATCAATCCCCAGGGTGCTCTGCCTCGAGGAGGATATATTCCTCTCCAGTGTTTCTGCGGCTCGTTGTTAAGAAGATTTATGATCGGGCCGGACTCTCTGGTGCGCGAGAGATCGAGGGTAATACGAAAATAATGCAAATGTCGCGCGAACGTGACGATGCAATTGGAAGAAGGGGAGTAAAAAGGCGTGAAGATATTTGCGCGGATTTTACTTGGCTTACGTTAGTTACGCTGGATTAATACGTGATTAAAATTAATATCTCGTTTGGCATAAAAAAAAGAACCCCTCGCTAGTGTATTAAAAATCGTTGAGGGTCGCAGGTCCGTCAATGGAAACTGATTGCCGTGCTAATTTCACCCGAGAGCAGTGCACAACCCGGCGCAGTTTCAATGCACACCTGTCCGTCCGGTCTGCACATGCCTTGGCTGTTAACCGCGATCGAAGCCGGTTCATTATTCGCCTAACACACGATAACGAACTAATTGCGCCTATTAACGAGCTCTAGCCGCCCAGCTAGACCGCCACATGATGTGCACCCTCAAAAGTCTCGGGCGCATTCGCGCGAATCCGTTCAAACGTTCGTCATGCTACGATTCCTCCTGTTTTCACTTCTGCTCGCGGTCCACGTTTCTATTTCGACCACCGTAAGAAGCAAGAGATATTTGGTGTTCCCACAGCCCGGAGACGTCACGCCTACTAAAGTACAGGTATTCCTGCCGTCTAATTGTGGTGTATCGGCGCTCGAATCTTCGCTCCAGTCGAGCACATACGTTTAATTGTGCTCGCTATTCTAATTGGATATCGATTGATAATTGCTGCGATAGGGTCCCACTGTTAAACGGTGCGCGTGCGAACGCAGTGGAATATCGGGACAGAGGCCCGTCACGTTTCAAACGTGCACGACGAGACGCGTCTTTTGCGGCGGCACCGTAGACGTTGCGTGCGCATAATAATCGGCGTAAAATTATCTGCAATTGCGACCCGTTCGTTGCGATTGTTCGCGATTCGGGCACGTGATTCCGCGGGAAATCATAACGCTTCGGTCGGGCCGTGTACCCTTGGAAACACCCGAAAACAGCGACAATCGAGCACAACCAGCGGAGGATTGCGCGTGTCGACACGAGCCGTTCCGCGCGAACGGCAAACACATTCCATCGCGCCGAAATGCCGCAATTGCCGGCGAGCATTAGCCCTGAAATTCACGTGCGCCAATATTTCCCCGATCTAATTTCGTCCAGCTGAGTGTCGCGAGTTGGCTGCACGCGGACTGCGAGCCTGCCAGTAGGGATTCGATTGGTGGTTATTACAAGCGATCGATGACACCTTCGTGTATTTGAAAACCGTTCCAGTTAATCCTCGGCCTCGGTTTACCCATGGAAGTCGACGTCAGCATGATTATCGGATATGTGATGAAATTTAATTACGCTCTGCCCTATAACGCTTCCTATTTGACGGATTCATACGTTCGCTATGACAGATCGATCAGCCCTGCCGACGAGGTCGACGAGATTCCCGAATCTGAATCGGATCAGCAAGGTACGCAGTCCCTCCTTTCGTTTCGGACCTCTTCCGGCATTTTTTCAATCGGCCCGGCGCGCAATTTCGTCTCGCCGTTTAATTTTCTTTTCACCGGATTGTCGCCCGATTTCATTGAAATCCATTGGCGGGACATTATGTATCCCGGTGGAAGGGAAGATTCCACTGTAACAGACTGAATGCTTCGAATCCTCGGGACTATCCTTTGACCCGGGGAGCCAGAGAAGATGGCTCAGTGCTGGGATAACATGGAGCTTCTCTTCCTTTATGTATTAACAAGCCTACTTTTGTTGCCCGCTCTGTAACACCGCCGACGAGTACACAATGCTTCTTCGCCCTACCGTTAATCACGCTTTATCCTCCTCATTCTTATTTTGTAATGGCAGGCGTGGCGCACATGATCAGCAGATGGGAAATTTACGAAATCCTCGAATCGGTTCTCGACGATTCGCAGTTGGGAAAGGCCTGCCTTTTGAGAGCGATCTGCGAGGCTTCCGCGGCGCCTTTCAACGCTTTTCACGGTCTTAGCTCTCAGCTCGTTCATCTTCTCCTCACGTGAGTATCGATTCCCGGGGATCTCGCAAAGAGGAACGTTTTTGCTCCTCACGGGGGTGATTGTGATCCCACTTGATGATAAACCTTCGCTTCATTATCTTATGTCTCGCATTTCATCGCACGTAAATAAATAAATAAATAAATAACTTCTACGGAATGCAATAATCGGCAAGGAAATTTTTGGGAGGATTTCTAAATTACCGCGAACCTCGTTTTCGATGAAATTTGTCACTGAAAATCGTTCCCAACGAAAGCACCGATACCCGCAATATCCCGGTGTATTATTTAACATCGAATATAAATGCCTCGCGGGGACCGGTTAATTTTCATCGCGTTTCAGACCGTCGACCACCTCGGAGCCTCTCAGGAATGGCTTTGATCGAGTCTATCGCGCCGCTGAAATTATAGGACGACAGGCAGCCAAGTCGTGCGACAGTTTATTTCCGGAATGCCTGGAAAGTCCCCTGGACTATTTCACCGAAGTTCACGAGCGACCATTTGCATAGATTTATGCGGACCGAAGTTGTTGTAATCGACGGTGGAAAAAAAATAAAGGAAACTCGTCGGATCAGTCCAGATTTATTTGCGTTGAATTTAAAATATAAGGCATGGACACAGGAAAATCGGAGTGTGGACTCTAACCCCATGGGAAAATATCCACTGCATGAAAAAAAAGGGACGACGAAGAGACACACGGGGTGGCTGCGGCTGAAACGAAGCACTATATCGAAAACTTGGGGTAATTTATGTGCGCCGATGTCGTACGATATTAGAAATATCAAGGGAAGAAAGGACGTGCGCGAGTGGCGGGGTGCACCGAAAGGAGAAACGGTCGAAGGGGGGTTGCAAGTGGCGAGGGTGAGTCCTGGGTGTGCGGGTTTCGCGGCGAAACGTGACGCAGTTATCCAGCGTTATTGGCAGTTCTCTCGTTCAATAACAGGTACGCGTAAAGAGAAAATACTCCGGTTGAAATTTATAGAGGGTGTAGAGCGAGCGGAGTAGGGAAAAAATGGCCCGTGACCGAGAGAAACGGGAAAGGGGACAGAGCGGCGTGGAGAAAGAGATGATGGTTTTCCAGGGTAGAACCATTCGTGGTAATTAACACGGGCCGACAATGTACGATTTTGCTTCCGCGTCGTTACAACGCCACCGAGGTCGACCCCTTTGAGCTTTTTGCGGGACCAACCCTTTTTTTCCATTCCCCCATCTTTCTGCTCCATTTTTTTTTTGTTGCGTCCCTGTCGCGCCCGCTACGCGACGTAGAGTTTCGATTAATTGTCGATAATTTGTGATGCGTGGAATCGACGAATTCGTCGCGCCGGACAGGTTAACGAACGCATTGTTCCCGCGACGCGTGCTGTCGGATCTTGCCGGAAATTCGCTGCGATCATTGGCCCGATTGTGACTCGCACTTTCGGCGAATTGATTTTGCGATTTGTTCCAAAGCTTGCCGACGGGGATCTCATTAAAGAGGCCGATAACTGCGGAGATTAATTAGAAGCATTGTCTTGACAACAATCGACGATAGAATAATTATCTCGCATTTAAAAATTTGCATCGAGCTGAATGCAACGAACCGTGTGCAGCGATCGGGCGGCCAACGCTGCGAGGTAATAAATTCAGCGGAAAAAGTTCGTAGTGAAAAGAGAATTGCGTTTGCAGTGAAAAAAAAAAGTTCGTAAATTTGACGGCGTTGAAAATTCACTAACTTCGGCCATATATTAATCCGAACGAAATTCGAAATTGACAAGCATTTCGCCATAACATTAACACCGTCGAAATATTGGCCAACGTATCATCCGATTACCAGCAATTTTTTTTCATTTCCTTGCGCTGGATAGATGAAGCTCGCTGACAACGGGTTGCGCTATTTGCAAGCCGATAGGCAGAAAATTAATTAACGTTGCAGCGTCGGAGTTGTGTAAACTATCCGACACAGAGTACTGCGCTAGGAAGTTGAAAAAGCTTTTGCTTTAGATATCGATTTGCAACGTAAATTGCCAACGCCCTCGTTCGCATTATTCCTCGCTAGTTTCGCGAACTATTTCTACCAAAAAAAAAAATATATATATATAATGAAATAAAGGAAACTCCGAACTCTGTTAAATCACACGAAATTCGTGTTCCTGCAAGTTCGGGTGTCACGTTCCACGTTCGCAAAGCGTCGCTAAAAATGCAGTCCAGCGTTTAGAAATTTCCCGGCGGTCTGGACGACGAGGACGACGACGATTCTCCAGGATCCATCGATTTTCTTGGACCACGAAGGGAACTTTCGATTTCCGGCTCGAGCGTCTAAGGCCAGGCGGATAATGAACGACAAATGGACATCGTTTACCCCGGATAGATAAAAGCAGGGTATGCGTGTCCGCGTTCGCGGTTACGTTTCTGCGGAGAAAGATTCGTGTACATAACGAGGGCGAGTTTTACGAGGCAGTTTCGGGGGTTGTAATTCAATTTAATGCCGGGATCGCAGACTGGCTCGGCCGGTTCACGAAGATTTCGCCGGGTGCCTTCGAATTACGGGTCACGAGCTAGATATCGTGAAAGCCATTCCTGAAAGCGGGATTTCCGCCCGCTTGTTCTGTCCGCCTTGTCTTTTTTCGCAGACGACGGAGGGAACCCAGCTTAACCGCCCTCGAACCATCGTAACGATTTTATTGCGCAGTAACGTCGCCCTGCTGATTTAAAAGTGCTCTCCGCCTCGAATCTTTCGCAGTATTCCCCCGATTTGTTCCCCCAACATTAACACCCGAGGAAGTTAATTAAATCGCAATCACGGACGAGTCAGGCTTCGCGATCAAACAAAAATCGGCCGAAGCGCAGCGGCTAGCGTCACTTAGCGAAGCGTTAACGAAACGTCCCGTTGCCAACGCGTTCCCCACGAATTAGCACCCTGCCCGGTGTGATTCGCGCAATCGGTGGAGCGAACCAGGTGGGCAGCCAAAGCGGAAAGACCGCTGCGCCAATATTTGCACTCATTACGAGCAGAAATACAACGGGACCGGCCATTCCATCTGATTTTTCGTTCGTCGAGGTAGTTGTACCTGGCGAGCGTTCGCCCCGGGCTGTTTCCGTTTTCGTCGCGACGAACCGGACAGCTCGTTGCGACCGCAGTTCGCTCTTCCGCGGCCTGTCCGTTGGCGGAACGATTGCTTCGGGCCTGAAAAGCCGTTCCAATGATCCGGAGGACCGTCTTCCTGGCGCTGTGGCTGGCCTGCCTGTCGCCGTGTCTGGCGCAGGGGTTGAAAGACTACGACGGGGACGATTACACGGAGAACAACGGGGCCAGACTGCTGGAAAGTCCCTCGCGGCGACCGAGAGCTCTCGTTTTTCCTGATCCGGCCCAGCTTCTGGTACGTAGAGCGCCGCGGATTCCGCTCGACAAGGCTAATGAACCGTCTCCGCGGCCAACCGGGGATCCGATCGCGCGTAGCTCAAGTGCTCGCGATCGTTTTCCGTTTTTCCTTTCGACGCTCGGAGGAGATCCGGGCGATCCCTTCGAGCTGCACCGTTTTCATTAGCCACTCGCGTTTTCAATTGGCACGAGGGTAATCGACGTTCTACGTTGGTCGCACGGGCTGGGGAAATAATCGTTTGAGAATTTCTACGCGCAACGCTCCCCGTCGTTGCTGCCCTCGCATCGACAGGCGAGCTCTGAATGTTTGGCACGACGCTCGAGAGCTTCGAATACGTTTTAGGCGAGGCTTTGTCGGCACCTGCGGCCGTCGAGTCTCTGCTGATTATCATCCGTTCGTTCAATTATTCTCAAAGAGAAATGTGGCACGCGGGGACTAGGTGGTCCGCGTTAAACCACTCGCCGTTTACGGCGGCGCTTCTTGAATAATTCTCGGCCGCGCCACATGTCCGAGGCTCAACCAATTTTCTATCCAGCGTGTTTGGAAACGGTCGTCCCTCGGATTACAACCGCGTGGCTTGATAGGATGAACGAAACCGTGACCAGGGGCTCGGCGGATTCGCAGCCGAATCGTCTGGACCGCTGGATTTCCCTTTACGCGGTCGGGGATCCGAATGGATGGACTAGTCACCGAAAAAGTCGATTTAATCAGCGGGTTACACTATTCCGTGTTTATTCTGTCTCCGCGGTAGTCGGCACGAGGGCCGCATTAATTTTTCACGCCCGAAAAATTAATGATCAACGCCGGGGTAATTATTGCGCACGATTTTTTCTTTCTCGTGTCACGTTCGTATCATCAATCGATAAGAAACGCGTAGCCGAGCTCCGGGTGAAAAATCCATTTGCGCTATTACGATCACAATTGTCGGGATTGGTCGGGAAGTAATAACCAGTGCCGAAGGGCTGCCAACAAAGTGTATATAACGTATTTCGATTCCCATCTTCCTCTCCGATATCGCGGTACACATTCCATCTGACCTTTCATTCATGGCTCATCCAATTTCTGCGCCAGGTGGATGCCTATCCCGTTCGTGCACGTGTGCATGTTTCGCTGCGTGACCGATTTCCGCATACGTATACGTGCACACGTAGACAGGCACGCGGGGACCGACCGCTATATGATTCTCGATAAAACCGCGAATTTCCACGGAGGATCGTTTAGGGCCGCACGTCTGGGGAGGACAGTTTAACGAGATTCGACCAGGGAAGGGCGTAAAGCGTTTTTGCATCGAACCTCGGACTGCTGCCAATCGGGATCGATACACTTCAAAGAGCACCGATTCGCTCGCGGTTACTCGCACTAATTGCGTAGTATTCGCAGAGAAACCGAAGCTGCTCCACCGATCCACCGTTCCGATACCGAACTGTCGCGATTCCGTTGTTCATTTTGCTACACCCGAATCTGCACACCGTATAGAAACGCTGTGACTTGTTTGGCCAATCAATGGATCCGGTATTACCTGCAAATTGAAATTTGAAGTCGCCGCGGTCGTAGTCGCAGTTATTGCCGGGGCAGCATCGGATCTTGGATTCGTTTCTGGTACCGGTACACTTCGTTGGACGGACACTGCTGGGTTTTAACCGGATCTCGTCTAAGTTCATCCAATTTCCTGCAGAGACCCGCCTCTCCCCCATGAATAACCGCTATAACAACAAGGTTTCTGATCGAATCGCGTCTCCCGTATATATATATGAACGGTCTGCCCGCAACTGTGGATTTCACGGAGAGATTCCGAAAGAGAAATTCAAGAGAAGCGAGGCGGCGGTACCGCGAACATAAATACTTACCTAATACCGAATTTTCTGCCACGACAGCTGATCTTTGGCCTGGGCACGCCTCTCCAGCTGTCTCGCGAGAGCGTGATCGTCGCGATCTTCGCGAAGTTCGTTTACGACATGCCGAGCAACGCGACAGACTTCACCCTACCCGGTGTCTACTTCTCCCGAACGCAGAAGAGCAGATGGAGCGTCTACAAGGCCCTGGAGAAGGTGTCCGAGATGTACGGGTTCGAAGGGAAGGCATGCCTGCTGAAATCGATCTGCGAGGCGGCCTCTGCGAGTTTCGACGGGACGCACGGTCTGCTGGGACAATTGCTGCACGTGTTTTTCAAGTGAGCAATCCATTTCGACGCCCGCCGCGCTGGAGTTCGCGCGAACCGCGAGGCCGACACGAACGAAATCGTCGATCATAGCGAAGCGGACGACGACACGTTAAAAGCTCCGATTGCGTCGTAAAAACGTGGCCAGTTGGGGGGCGCGATAAAACGCGTGGCAGGGTGGCACTAAAAACGAAGTTACGATGACGTAGTAGTTAGACCGGCGGATTAGCAAAGCACCGGTGGCGACGGATTAAGCGGTCGGTCCGGATAACGCGGCGCCGATTAACGCGAGGGACGCCGCGAAATAATTTTCGGGGCTTCTCCGAGTATCAGGTCGCGTTATCGATCCCGTGGAACCGCCTCTTCTTTTCCGGACCGTTTCACTGTACGCGTACGGTGGCTTTGGATCACTCGCGGCAACGATTGTCATTTTTCACGGGCGCCACGAACGTGTACCTCGCTAAAATTCCAGGCCCTCCAGCACCGACGAGAGCTACGACGAGCACGGGGATCAGGAGTACCACGCGGCCGAGCGTTTGGGCGAGCAGATGTCGACGGAAAACTGCCACGCCCTTTATCCGGAATGCCGCAGAAGCGTGCTCGACGTGTTTTCCACGGTGATCTCGTGAGCCACGGACAACGAATGCAGGGCTTCATCGGAGAAAGGACGAGGACGGACAGTGATAATCGAGCGCGGAGAATTAATGTTAAATCTATCGGGTGCAATTATGTAGCAAACTCGTCAATTGTACGCCACTTCGCATCGCGCGGACGGAGCAAATTGCTTATTTCTTAAGCGTATTTAGAATTTTTTGTAAGTAATGTATAAGAGTAGTGCCTCCGGAAGGCGAACGCGTCCAAAAGTGATGCCGATTGGGCTGCGTTGTCCTGGGTAGAATTTATTAATCGATAAGCGTGGCATTCTTCTGCGAGCTGGTAAGATCGCGAAGTAGCAATTATCGCAGCGAGTTGAATCTCCTGGCAGACAGCTGAACGCTCGATTATTTTCAAACGATGTCTAAACTTCATCTCCCCGAAGGGAGCGACGTTCCTCAAGGTGTCGGCCCGCCTTGAAAGCATTTCTTAACTGTACTGACTTCCGCGAGCATTCCACTGCTCCGGCTTCTCGGTGCAGAGTTTCATTTCCCTAAAAGTACCCGCAGCAATCGTCAAGTTTCGCCGAGGTAGCTCGCCGGAATCTGAAATTAAAGAATCTTCAGTGTTCGCGGACTTATGCTTCGCTTCAAACGAACCAACTATCCTAGCCGCGATTTCGATTAGGATTCCTGGATACGATGGAAGTTCTAAGTACGTCTCTGTAAATAAGAAACGAACCTCTTTATCCCTTACTCTATAGTACGCGCTAGGCGCCGGATGCATCGATGCGTTAATCCAGCTTCAATGCTCGCGACTTTGCGAATAATTTCTTGTTCAGTCTCGTTGAATTTTTGTCAAGGCGGAAAGTTAAATTACTTCGAGGTGTCGAAGGGATTAAAGTCACTCTGGCGGTCGGGTTGAAAGGTCCGGATGATTTACGTTACCGTACGAGTCGTGAATCAGGGACAAATGGTCAGTCTAAACGTGCGTGAAATTCCGCCCCGGATCCTTATTGACTGCTATCGATTTGCTCGCAGCGAAAGCTGATAGAAAATGGGTTTCGAGGTATTCTGCCGCGCTGGACGCCTGTGAACCGGTTGGAAAACGATAATAGCCGGTGTTATAGCACTTTAAAAAGCATAGCCCATTACCGCGCAGGGTGAGCCAAGTACGCGCAACGCTTGAAAGCTCGAAGGAAAGTGTGTCGGAGAGGGACGACGGGCGATAGAGGAACAGAGAGATCTTCGTCTGTACACCATGTATATAATATGGGGAAAATAAAAATACGAAGACGAGCATCGTATCCCTCAAGAAGCAAAACGTTCACCCTCAGGATACAAGAGATAAATGCTCGCAGCGTTCTCCCTTGCTGAGTTATTCTAGTGAGCATTTTCATTAATTTTTTGATATTTATTTCATTGAAAAAACAGAGTGCTCTGTGTTGCTCGGGGGGCTCGCAGGATCTCGTGTAATTTTAATACAATCTCACGGCAACTTTCCGTGTCGGCATGCGCGTGCACCGAACCTCGTTGCAGAACCGGCTGCCTGGCAGCGCGAAAATATATCGCGGAAAATAGAAAAAGGATTGCCTTGTAATCCGACACTTGGTGCCGGTGTCTGTAAAAATGCAGAATATTTTTATGGTCGCAATTTTTCATTGCTTCGCGAGGTCGCGTTCTTTTTTTTTTTTCTTTCGTCGAATCCCGATTCCCTAATATTTCTGTTCCGTTCGCGCGAAACTCTGTCCTTTATTTCGCTTAAGCTTCATTTGATCCCAGCAGGCGTGAAACTAAGCCTTCTCCATTATTATTCCACGACGGCGTAGCGAGTGAATCAAACTGCATCCTCGTTAATAAATAAATTCAATTACCCGTGACCAACATTCCGGGCGCGGGAAATTAATCTCGCGTTCTATCAATCATGCGCGGTAACATTTTAGGGCAAGCAAATTATCTTTTTCTTATTCATGGGATGCTTATGCTTCTTCGTCACTTAATTACGAAGAAAATGTGTTATATACATAATAATAGAGAAGTGGACAATGCGCCAACGAATGGTCCCACATTCTTCATTAATATTCTGCTCTGTCACGAGACCACGATAGTGCGAACGATTCTGCAAAACGTGCTTCCTCCACTGTATTTTCATTCAAGCTCTTCAGAGCAGCGGTAGAAAGTAACGAGGGAAGAATGAAGGGGCAAAGCGGGAAAATGGCCAACCCTTCGCGAAGGATGCTTTGGATTCTCTGCCAGACTGCGAGATATCTCTCTGCTTCGTGAAAAGATACGTTCCTCTCCTTCTTTTCTTCTCTCCTCTTCCCGCCCCTTTTTTTATTCCAGTCAAATCTAGTTCCTGGATCACGCAGAATGAGAATGCACGTGTTTCTCGGAAGCCAGAAGTATATACATACCTTTGGCCGCGTTTCCCGGGCCATTTTTTCGGCCCACCCATTATAAACTTTCCTTTCAGGGAAATCTGTTTTACCAGACATGGTCCGTGCCTTTTATAAGTCGAATTTTGTCTGAGATCGCGGTCATTTATTTCGGCGACCTTAGGGTTATCGCGAGACATTGTTACACAAAAGCGGAGACGCAAGGATACGAGATTCTGTACCAAAAAATGTATAACAATTTGATAGTAGTATCCTTGGATCGAATAGCTGTTCTCCAGGAAGCAAGCTATCGTAATTTTCCAGAGAGACCCTGAGAGAAGGTCTTCTGGAAGGTGAAGCGTAATCGGATCACGTCGTGGTTCGCCTCTAAAATACAAGACCTTAGAAATGTCTTTTTCTTGTCCCCTTCCAATTACTGTCTTCGGAGATTTTCATTTCTTTTAGCCACCCTCTTTGCATTCCATACACCTGCAAGTTAGTCCGAAAGCGTTCCTTCGATAAAACGTCATTGGGCCATGCAGTCAAATATGCGGCGTAACCATTTCAGGACTTATTTGTCCATACTTTCAACTTATCATTGCTGTATTAACCATCGAAACGAGTCTTTAGCATAATTTCTACGTCCTGCGAAGATACGAGTTGCTCAAAGGCAAAGGCAAACAAGCGCATCGATCATAGGATAAAAATAGATGATATCGTTTTTATCATTTTCCTTAGCACCGAAGTATTAGCACTAACAAGATATACAAAATAAAAAATACTACAAATAATTACAATGTATTTTGTTTTACTTGACTTCCTAGGGTACTAAAGAGCCCATTACCATTTTCATGCAATTCGCAACATTACAAATAGATTATAGAATGCGATGTTAACGCACAGTTGCGTACTTTATGTAATTTGTAATCTGTATTTTACGAAATAGTTTCAATAAATTATTTTTTTATTATTAACAATTACTATGATCTTACCGTGACCAGTTCCAATTTCTTAAACAAACAGTAGCGTGGCAGGAACTTTGAACTAAAAGCTGTGAAGCGGGAAACTAGTAAAAATAAACGTGCGCCATATATGAGCTTCAACAGTAGTCGCTTAAAATTTATTAACAATTTAAAATCGGCGAAAATGGACACCGGGTCACTGCATATATCACGGCTTCTGGAGGGGCTAGAATAATGATCGAGAGCTTAAAATGAAGGTAAAGGATGCTGCTACATGCCAATATACGATTTATAAATGCTGCATGGGCGGTTTAGTTTTTATAAACAATTTTAATATTGGTATGAAAATTACCGAAACTATACACGAAGACTGTTCCAGAAGGGAAGCAGAATGTTCCTTGAACTGAGAGCTTCAATTTGAGAGGTTGTTGATTAAAATCGGACCAGCAGAAGCCGAGATAATTGCATTTGTTTAAAGAAATTATAAACAAATGCGATTACTGCCACTCCCTGGCGAGATACAGCAATGACCAGAGGACATAAATTAAAGCCAGTGGCATAGGCTACAATCTTCAACAGGTGTGAACATTATTCCATGTGTGGTACATTTGTTATAAACAAATATAATGTTTAAACAATTGTTACGGGTAAGATAATGAAGTTACAACAACAGGGTATTTTTTGCTGTGTAGCTGATTCTCTTCCCTTTCATTTGAGACGTCGTGGATTAAAATACAATCATCCGGAGCCGAGATATGAATTTTTTAAATTATTTATTTTTATTACCATAAAAATATATGTGGCGCCATCTCGCGTTTGCGGCCTTTTTCGCAGTTTTCCATATCTCCAAAACCGAATTCCTGGAATACATCGTTAATTTAAACAATTGCGTTTTTCTCGGCTTCTAGTTCGTATTTCTTAACCGGGCTTGTCTACAATGAAAGCTACGAACCATACCTATCTCCTCCAGCAGTTTCAACAATATGGCATTTGCGGTTTAAAAGTTATTAACAATTGAAAAATCGGCAATAATGCACTCCGGGTCACTGTAATTATCTCGGCTCCTGGTAGTTATATCTTAATAAATGAGGGGTCACATGAAAGGGAAACGAATAAGCTACGCAGAAAAAAATACCCCGTTGCTGTAACATCATTATCTTACCCGTAATAATTGTTTAAACATTATATTTGTCTATAACAAATGTACCACACATGGAATAATGTTCACACCTATTGGAGGTGATAGCTTAAGTCTAGCTGTAATTTATGTCTTCTGCTCATTGCTGCATCTCGCCGGGATGTGATGGTAATCGCATTTGTTTATAATTTCTTTAAACAAATTGAATTATCTCGCGTTCTACCGGGCCGATTTTAATCAACGACGTCTCAAAAGAAGGGGAAACGAATAAGGTACACGATAAAAAATACCCTGTTGCTCCAGCCGTATGCAGTTGGCCGTAATAACAATTTTAATTGTTTAATTGTTTATAACAAGTGAACCTCACATGGAATAATCTTCACACCTATTGGAGATGATAGCTTATACTTGTAGCTTTAATTTATGTCCACTGGTCATTGGTGCATCTCGCCAGGATGTGGCGGTAATCGCATTTGTTTATAATTTCTTTAAACAAATTGAATTATCTCGCGTTCTACCGGGCCGATTTTAATCAACGACGTCTCAGAAGAAGGGGAAACGAATAAGGTACACGATAAAAAATACCCTGTTGCTCCAGCCGTATGCAGTTGGCCGTAATAACAATTTTAATTGTTTAATTGTTTATAACAAGTGAACCTCACATGGAATAATCTTCACACCTATTGGAGATGATAGCTTATACTTGTAGCTTTAATTTATGTACACTTGTCATTGGTGCATCTCGCCAGGATGTGGCGGTAATCGCATTT
The DNA here is from genome assembly GCA_963667235.1 of Nomada lathburiana. Classification (NCBI taxonomy): domain Eukaryota; kingdom Metazoa; phylum Arthropoda; class Insecta; order Hymenoptera; family Apidae; genus Nomada; species Nomada lathburiana. Next base: position 10,624,907 of record OY763909.1, read on the forward strand.
GTTTATAATTTCTTTAAACAAATTCAATTATCTCGCGTTCTACCGGACCGATTTTAATCAACGACATCTCAAATGAAAGGGGAACGGATAAGCTACTCGATACAATATACCCCGTTGCTGTAACTATATGCAGTTGGCCGTAATAACAATTTTAATTGTTTAATTGTTTATAACAAGTGAACCTCACATGGAATAATCTTCACACCTATTGGAAATGATAGCTTATACTTGTAGCTTTAATTTATGTCCACTGGTCATTGGTGCATCTCGCCAGGATGTGGCGGTAATCGCATTTGTTTATAATTTCTTTAAACAAATTCAATTATCTCGCGTTCGACCCAGCCGATATTAATCAACGACGTCTCAAAAGAAAGGGAAACGAATAAGCTACACGATAAAAAATACCCTGTTGCTCCAGCCGTATGCAGTTGGCCGTAATAACAATTTTAATTGTTTAATTGTTTATAACAAGTGAACCTCACATGGAATAATCTTCAGACCTATTGGAGATGATAGCTTATACTTGTAGCTTTAATTTATGTCCACTGGTCATTGGAGCATCTAGCCGGGATGCGGCGGTAATCGCATTTGTTTATAATTTCTTTAAACAAATTGAATTATCTCACGTTCTACCCGGCGGATTTTAATCAATGGCAGCTCAAATTGAAGCTCTTGGTTCAAGGAACAATTTGCTTATCTGTAAGAACGACCGTCGACTATAGTTACGGTGCAATTCCCAAATGAAGATTTAAATTGTTTATAGAAACTAAGCCGCGCATGCAGCATTTATAAATTGTATATTGTTGTGTAGCGGCATCCTGTACCTTCATTTTAAGCACCCGATCATTCATCTAGCACATCCAGAAGCCGAGATAATCGCAGTGACCCGGAGTGCATCATTGCCGATTTTTCAATTGTTAATAACTTTTAAACCGCAAATGCCATACTGTTGAAACTGCTGGAGGAGATAGGTATGGTTCGTAGCTTTAATTTAAGACAAGTCCGGTTAAGAAATACGCAGTGGAAGCCGAGAAAAACGCAATTGTTTAAATTAACGATGTAATCCAGGAATTCGGTTTTGGAGATGTGGAAAACTGCGAAAAAGGCCGCAAACGCGAGATGGCGCCACATGTATTTTTATGGTAATAAAATTAAAATAATTTAAAAAATTCATATCTCGGCTCCGGATGATTGGATTTTAATCCACGACGTCTCAAATGAAAGGGAAGAGAATCAGCTACACAGCAAAAAATACCCTGTTGTTGTAACTTCATTATCTTACCCGTAACAATTGTTTAAACATTATATTTGTTTATAACAAATGTACCACACATGGAATAATGTTCACACCTAATGGAGATGATAGCTTAAGCGTCTAGCTGTAACTTATGTCCACAGGTCATTGGTGCATCTCGACAGGATGTGGCGGTAATCGCATTTGTTTATACTTTCTTTAAACAAATTCAATTATCTCGCGTTCTACCGGACCGATTTTAATCAACGACGTCTCAAAAGAAGGGGAAACGAATAAGCTACACGATAAAAAATACCCTGCTGCTCCAGCCGTATGCAGTTGGCCGTAATAACAATTTTAATTGTTTAATTGTTTATAACAATTGAACCTCACATGGAATAATCTTCACACCTATTGGAGATGATAGCTTATACTTGTAGCTTTAATTTATGTCCACAGGTCACTGGTGCATCTAGCCGGGATGCGTTGGTAATCGCATTTGTTTATAAATTCTTTAAACAAATTCAATTATCTCGCGTTCTACCGGACCGATTTTAATCAACGACATCTCAAATGAAAGGGGAACGGATAAGCTACTCGATACAATATACCCCGTTGCTGTAACTATATGCAGTTGGCCGTAATAACAATTTTAATTGTTTAATTGTTGATAACAAGTGAACCTCACATGGAATAATCTTCACACCTATTGGAAATGATAGCTTATACTTGTAGCTTTAATTTATGTCCACTGGTCATTGGTGCATCTCGCCAGGATGTGGCGGTAATCGCATTTGTTTATAATTTCTTTAAACAAATTCAATTATCTCGCGTTCGACCCAGCCGATATTAATCAACGACGTCTCAAAAGAAAGGGAAACGAATAAGCTACACGATAAAAAATACCCTGTTGCTCCAGCCGTATGCAGTTGGCCGTAATAACAATTTTAATTGTTTAATTGTTTATAACAAGTGAACCTCACATGGAATAATCTTCACACCTATTGGAAATGATAGCTTATACTTGTAGCTTTAATTTATGTCCACTGGTCATTGGTGCATCTCGCCAGGATGTGGCGGTAATCGCATTTGTTTATAATTTCTTTAAACAAATTCAATTATCTCGCGTTCGACCCAGCCGATATTAATCAACGACGTCTCAAAAGAAAGGGAAACGAATAAGCTACACGATAAAAAATACCCTGTTGCTCCAGCCGTATGCAGTTGGCCGTAATAACAATTTTAATTGTTTAATTGTTTATAACAAGTGAACCTCACATGGAATAATCTTCAGACCTATTGGAGATGATAGCTTATACTTGTAGCTTTAATTTATGTCCACTGGTCATTGGAGCATCTAGCCGGGATGCGGCGGTAATCGCATTTGTTTATAATTTCTTTAAACAAATTGAATTATCTCACGTTCTACCCGGCGGATTTTAATCAATGGCAGCTCAAATTGAAGCTCTTGGTTCAAGGAACAATTTGCTTATCTGTAAGAACGACCGTCGACTATAGTTACGGTGCAATTCCCAAATGAAGATTTAAATTGTTTATAGAAACTAAGCCGCGCATGCAGCATTTATAAATTGTATATTGTTGTGTAGCGGCATCCTGTACCTTCATTTTAAGCACCCGATCATTCATCTAGCACATCCAGAAGCCGAGATAATCGCAGTGACCCGGAGTGCATCATTGCCGATTTTTCAATTGTTAATAACTTTTAAATCGCAAATGCCATACTGTTGAAACTGCTGGAGGAGATAGGTATGGTTCGTAGCTTTAATTTAAGACAAGTCCGGTTAAGAAATACGCAGTGGAAGCCGAGAAAAACACAATTGTTTAAATTAACGATGTAATCCAGGAATTCGGTTTTGGAGATGTGGAAAACTGCGAAAAAGGCCGCAAACGCGAGATGGCGCCACATGTATTTTTATGGTAATAAAATTAAAATAATTTAAAAAATTCATATCTCGGCTCCGGATGATTGGATTTTAATCCACGACGTCTCAAATGAAAGGGAAGAGAATCAGCTACACAGCAAAAAATACCCTGTTGTTGTAACTTCATTATCTTACCCGTAACAATTGTTTAAACATTATATTTGTTTATAACAAATGTACCACACATGGAATAATGTTCACACCTAATGGAGATGATAGCTTAAGCGTCTAGCTGTAACTTATGTCCACAGGTCATTGGTGCATCTCGCCAGGATGTGGCGGTAATCGCATTTGTTTATACTTTCTTTAAACAAATTCAATTATCTCGCGTTCTACCGGACCGATTTTAATCAACGACGTCTCAAAAGAAGGGGAAACGAATAAGCTACACGATAAAAAATACCCTGCTGCTCCAGCCGTATGCAGTTGGCCGTAATAACAATTTTAATTGTTTAATTGTTTATAACAATTGAACCTCACATGGAATAATCTTCACACCTATTGGAGATGATAGCTTATACTTGTAGCTTTAATTTATGTCCACAGGTCACTGGTGCATCTGGCCGGGATGCGTTGGTAATCGCATTTGTTTATAATTTCTTTAAACAAATTCAATTATCTCGCGTTCTACCGGACCGATTTTAATCAACGACATCTCAAATGAAAGGGGAACGGATAAGCTACTCGATACAATATACCCCGTTGCTGTAACTATATGCAGTTGGCCGTAATAACAATTTTAATTGTTTAATTGTTTATAACAAGTGAACCTCACATGGAATAATCTTCACACCTATTGGAAATGATAGCTTATACTTGTAGCTTTAATTTATGTCCACAGGTCACTGGTGCATTTGGCCGGGATGCGTTGGTAATCGCATTTGTTTATAATATCTTTAAACAAATTGAATTATCTCGCGTTCTACCGGGCCGATATTAATCAACGACGTCTCAAAAGAAAGGGGAACGGATAAGCTACTCGATACAATATACCCCGTTGCTGTAACTATATGCAGTTGGCCGTAATAACAATTTTAATTGTTTAATTGTTTATAACAAGTGAACCTCACATGGAATAATCTTCACACCTATTGGAAATGATAGCTTATACTTGTAGCTTTAATTTATGTCCACAGGTCACTGGTGCATCTAGCCGGGATGCGTTGGTAATCGCATTTGTTTATAATTTCTTTAAACAAATTCAATTATCTCGCGTTCTACCGGACCGATTTTAATCAACGACATCTCAAATGAAAGGGGAACGGATAAGCTACTCGATACAATATACCCCGTTGCTGTAACTATATGCAGTTGGCCGTAATAACAATTTTAATTGTTTAATTGTTTATAACAAGTGAACCTCACATGGAATAATCTTCACACCTATTGGAAATGATAGCTTATACTTGTAGCTTTAATTTATGTCCACAGGTCACTGGTGCATCTGGCCGGGATGCGTTGGTAATCGCATTTGTTTATAATATCTTTAAACAAATTGAATTATCTCGCGTTCTACCGGGCCGATATTAATCAACGACGTCTCAAAAGAAAGGGGAACGGATAAGCTACTCGATACAATATACCCCGTTGCTGTAACTATATGCAGTTGGCCGTAATAACAATTTTAATTGTTTAATTGTTTATAACAAGTGAACCTCACATGGAATAATCTTCACACCTATTGGAAATGATAGCTTATACTTGTAGCTTTAATTTATGTCCACAGGTCACTGGTGCATCTCGCCAGGATGTGGCGGTAATCGCATTTGTTTATAATTTCTTTAAACAAATTCAATTATCTCGCGTTCGACCCAGCCGATATTAATCAACGACGTCTCAAAAGAAAGGGGAACGGATAAGCTACTCGATACAATATACCCCGTTGCTGTAACTATATGCAGTTGGCCGTAATAACAATTTTAATTGTTTAATTGTTTATAACAAGTGAACCTCACATGGAATAATCTTCACACCTATTGGAAATGATAGCTTATACTTGTAGCTTTAATTTATGTCCACTGGTCATTGGTGCATCTCGCCAGGATGTGGCGGTAATCGCATTTGTTTATAATTTCTTTAAACAAATTCAATTATCTCGCGTTCGACCCAGCCGATTTTAATCAGCGACGTCTCAAAAGAAAGGGAAACGAATAAGCTACACTTGAATTACAACATTTTTGTAACTTGTATCTTAATTAATTAATTTAAATAAACCTTCAATGAAAAGAATTCCACTGCTCTTGTTATTTTCCGCCTTAACAATCCTTGAAAAGACCTAATTCCAATTCCTTAAACAAGTACAACCGCGCAGGAACTTTAAATGCAAAGTTCACAAGCGGGGTACTTGTAAAAATTGACCTGAACATTACTAAATTTGGCGCTAATTATCCAGACCTTAATGCAACGTCTTGGTGGGAGCCCCTTGAGGTTCTAAGTTTCTGGCAAAAAATATCTGCTGAAAATCGTGGATTTGTATCAGGAGAATATGATGTGCGAGGAGGTATCCGACATCGGCAATTCTTGGAAATGACGTCACGTTCCAGGAATTTCTGAGCGCAAAATTTCTGAGTTTCTGGCAAAAATATCTCGCTGAAAATCATGGATTTGTATCAGGAGAATATGATGTGCGAGGAGGTATCCGACATCGGCAATTCTTGGAAATGACGTCACGTTCCAGGAATTTCCGAGCGCAAAATTTCTGGGTTTCTGGCAAAAATATCTCGCTGAAAATCGTGGATTTGTATCAGGAGAATATGATATGCGAGGAGGTATTCGTTCTCAGAAATGACGTCACTTTCCAGGAATTTCCGAGCGCGAAATTTCTGAGTTTCTGGCAAAAATATCTCGCTGAAAATCGTGGATTTGTATCAGGAGAATATGATATGCGAGGAGGTATTCGTTCTCAGAAATGACGTCACTTTCCAGGAATTTCCGAGCGCAAAATTTCTGAGTTTATGACAAAAATTTCTGCTGAAAATCGTGGATTTGTATCAGGAGAATATGATATGCGAGGAGGTATTCGTTCTCAGAAATGACGTCACTTTCCAGGAATTTCCGAGCGCAAAATTTCTGAGTTTCTGGCAAAAATATCTCGCTGAAAATCGTGGATTTGTATCAGGAGAATATGATATGCGAGGAGGTATTCGTTCTCAGAAATGACGTCACTTTCCAGGAATTTCCGAGCGCAAAATTTCTGAGTTTCTGGCAAAAATATCTCGTTGAAAATCGTGGATTTGTATCAGGAGAATATGATATGCGAGGAGGTATCCGACATCGGCAATTCTAAGAAATGACGTCATATTCCAGGAATTTCTGAGTGCTTAATTTGCTGGGGTTCTGCCAATAAATTTTGCAAGACATGAAGTCTTTGAAAACGATGTTGTTTCCAAGAATTTCCTGCTGCCAACTTTAATAACGTATAGGGCCATTTTTACAAGTTCTCCGCTTGTGAACTTTGCTTTTAAAGTTCCTGCACGGTAGTACTTGTTTAAGGAATTGGAATTAGGTCTTTTGTAGGATTGTTAAGGTGTGAAAATAAAAAGAGCAGTAGAATTCCTTTCATTGATGATTTATTTAAATTATTTAATGACGATACATGTTACAAAAGTGTTGCAATTCAAATTTATAAGCTAACACTTATGAACTATTCTCTTATATCTATTTACAATACATGGAACAACTAAATCTTGCATCAATTCTAAACTAACATTTATGTAATGTAAAATATACTATAAACGTAAATAATCTAATACTTATAAGCTATTATTTGAATAAGTTTTATCTTACAGATAAAACTTATACTAAAATCTACGTACTTTATATGAAGAGGCTTACTTTAAATTACAGCAGTTGTGCATGTGTAACTTGTGCATATGTAAATTATTTATTATATCTTTTATTTTATGTTTAGCAGATTCGGTAGAACTTGTAGTAAAAGTACTATTAAAGTTCATATAAGATCTACCGAATAAACTGAATATAAAATAGAATGTATAATAGATATGCAGTAAATTGTTCGAAATTAAACTAACGGGTTAATAGTTACAAACTATTTTTGTAAACCAATTTCCTATAACTAAAGGATAACTAAAGTATGTGGTAAAAGTTCTTCCAGCTTCTTTCCTGTTCTTACGCACAACGAGAAGTGCCGGTCCAATGCCTTTCATTTCTTTGCCCAGGAAATAACAATTATGTCTGTAAGATGATTTTTCTATACATATGTCCCGTTTGTGGCATCACTTCCACCATAAGGTATCGCCTTTATTGCACCGCCATTACGGCCCTTTACGAGCCACGTGAACGTAAAATAAGGCGATGGCCAGAGTAAACTCGGCGTCGAGCCGATGGAAAAGCTTGCGGGATGCGATATGTGCTTGCAGGAAACGCGCCGACTGCGAAAGGTCGCGCCGCGTATCGATCCTTCCGGAATGGACTTCGCCTAAAAATCCTGTCGCTCTTTTTCGTTCCTTCTGCATCCTCCCTTGTCCCGTTCGATCGCGGAATTCCTCTCCTCGCGCTATCCATTGTTCAATTCAGCCCCTCCGCTTTTCCTTCCTTTCTGTTCGTTTTTGTTTCGGGCTGACACCGATTGCACGTGTCGTTGAAACGGCCACGCTCGATTCACGGCTGTCGGAATTCAGAAGTTAAATTGAAATTCGTCGAGCAACCGGTCGTGCTTAATTTCGTCCCTGGGCTACATCGCGACGATCGAGATCGTTATTCTCAGTTAAACGAACGGTGAACGAAATTCGTTTCCTACTTTCGCATAAAACGCGCTTGCTGTCACTTTTCCCTCCGGTACTTTTCTCGCCAAGAAAGTTTACTTCTTGGTCCACCGATTCTTCGCATTTTACACACCTACGACTGTCAGTATTAAAGAATTCGCATGAAAGCTCTAACGAAAGTTTAATGGAAAATCAAAGGGACCAGGTAAAATAAAATGCGAGTCGGGCAACGAATCAGCCGTTTCCAGTTTCTTGCTCTTCGTATCCTTTGCATCGGAAACGAATGCCCCAACGGAGACTAGCAGACGTCCGCGTTATCTCAAAGCTTTAACTCACTTCGTCGAAATTGATTCTCCGCAAAAGGTTGCGAGAGACTGCTTTCCGAATGTCCAACGAAGGAGAGCTTGCATTTCCCGGTAAATTTCCGCGAAGCTCGTGAACATGATACGAAGGGGAAAAAGAAAGGGAGAGAGAAAAAAAATGGGAGAACTAGCAAAGAAATCAGGCTGTCGGCTCTTCGTGGCGAATCGTTAACATCCAGCATCGGTGTCGGTCGAATCGGTGGAGTCGTGGAGAAATGGGAATTCTTTCGGATCGATATGGAATAATTCCATACTATCAATATTCTAGCCGCTGATTGATCAATCGAGAAGAAGGCAATTTCGATTACTGCCATTTGGGGGGATTAATATTCCAGTTTTCAATTTCCCTATGCACACATTCATTGCCGCGTTTGATATAAAGCAGTCCCATATTTTTCAAACAAACCGACGCTCGGTAGAAAGAGGGAGCACGATCTGCGAAGAGCGGAGAGGGTAACATCGAGATCGCGTGTCCTCCGATGAGATTTTAATTCAACTTCGGTCGTTAATCGTGCCGCGTTGGAAACGGAATTAATTAAAGCTGCTTAACGGGCGGGACCGGGCAATTATTGGATTTACAACGCTATCGCTAGCAGGGTTTAAGCTGATATCCCGATGAATCGCCGCGCCGGTTTTCCAAGTAGACTCCCCAATACTGTGATAAAACGAGTCTGTGTTTGTTGGCCTTTTCGATTCGACGCGACCGACGATGTCGAGGTTGAGACTGCCGAGATATTTTATTCGATTACATCCGATACCTAATTGCATCTTGCGGAAAAAGTTTTACTCGAACGAATAAAGTGGCGCACAATTTCCTGCACAATTGAACCCTACTTTTCACCATCCCGGATGAATGCTTATTTCGCTCTGATTGCGCTGTCAAAACGCAAATAGACATCGCTCGGTTTCATCAAAATCAATTAATAATTCGCTCCCAGTGATGTATCCGAAGTTTTCGCCGGCCCACAGTCTCGCATTGCGTACGGTCGTCGCGTGCAAAATACAGCGCCGATCTTCTGCCATGAATTCCAGCGTTCATTATCGCGTTGCCATAAACTCGTCGAACGACAGCGAGAGAATGAGCGTCCATTCGCCGCCAGTTCGTCCGCCGGTGATCCGAAATCAGCAGCCAATTACTGTAGTAAAACGTGTGCCGTCGAGCGACCCGCTTTGCCGTGTATTTCTACATTAACATGTGTCGTTTATTTCTCTCCGTGACTGTGATACTCTGCTGCCACTCATTCGGAAGCGAGGCTACTCTCCTCTATTCGAAGAAGAGCGTATTCCAGGTAATTGTTTCCCGATAATTCGGGGCAGTCGTAAATTTATTTTATTTAGAAAAAATTGGCCGTCAGCTACCCGCGCGCAATCGCCGAGAATGAAGCAGGGCTGTGCAGTGCCGTTTCTTATCTTCCCGGACAGTCCGCGAAGCTCACGAAGCCCGTTGGCGAGATAATGAATATTTCTTCGCGAGATTTCCCCTAATTAGATTGTGCCTCTGTTTGCATTGAATTCTTAATGTTTCCCGGCCACTTCGGCCGAGCAAGCAACTCACCGGCGCGGCGTGCTCTCTGCTTGTCGATGCTTCGTCCGTGACGATCATGGAGAGGGGTGATTCGTTCTTAATAAGAGGTTTTCGTGGAACCTTTGAATAAGCAATCTCGAAAAAGAAGCTCGAAAGCGTATTCGCAGCTTCACCCGCGGAACTGTTCCGCGCTGCATTTAAATAAACCAAGCGAAAAGTCAAGCGGCAGATGCAAGTTCCAGCGAGAGATCACCTTTCGAACGGTTTCTTCGGGGCAGTTACTTAGGATTTGATAAGACACGTTTGGCTGCTAAGCGTTTGATAAAGTATTCCTTTAATTCGTCGCCTATTTTACTCGGCTTGTCGTCCTTGCTCGCAGCTCAAACGGCGTGTCATAATTAATTTGTTCGCTACAAATTCCGATCGCAAACTCGAGCGGTTGTAACTTTCCGCGGACGTGTCTCGTTTCGAGATGTTTTCGGATCAATTAGCGCGCCCCCATTTGCGGTTGCAGATTGCTCGGCAAGACGAAGCTGAAATCTTTCACCGATACAAAAGCGCATTTCTCTATGGTACTCCATCACCGCGTTTCCCGATCTTTTTCCAAACGCCCGGCAAACTTTCACAACGACGCCGACCAAACATCCGAGCAAGCCCACTCTCGTTCCCCGACGAATTTCTTTTTCCATCCGGAAAGTTGCTCCCGAGAAAGCCGATCCCACCTGCCTCATCCGCGTTTGCCCGTTTCATTTTCCAGTTCACGATCGGCGTCTCGGTTCCGATTTCCATGAACAAAAGGGGCGGCGTAGTGTTCTCCCCTGCATTCCAATTCAATTATAAACTTCCGTCCGACATGTCGGAGCTCGAGCCTACAATAATACCAGCCAGGCAAATGAGGGATCTGAATCTGCAGGACACCTACGAAGCCATCGAAAATTTGCTGAACCGGTGAGTATGCCGTGCTCGCGCGCAGAATGGTGGCAGGGATTGATATTTTACACGAGTCTATCCGTCATCCGGGTGCGTCGAACAACGACCGATCCGAGTCCACGATCGTGAAAACAGACGGCCATCATTATCGTTGAAAATTGCTCGATGCATGGGTGAACGTGGCAACAAGCGAACGAATAAATTCGTAATTAGCCGAACACTAGAATTGGCCACGATCGTTTCCTGGGACGGTTAATGAAATTCCATTTTCTAGTCGAGGATCATCCATCCGCGGCTCGCCACATTCGTGTTTATCGTCGATAGCGGGTACAATGGGGCTCTGATTACGCGAAACAAACGGAAAACGAGCCTTCACAGCTGGCGGATGACACTTGAAACGGGGTTTTATGAGCCGGCTGATTGAAATATGCAGCGGCCGCATCATAAACCACCCGGGTGATCATACGTTTCAAGAACGAGCACCCCACGTTAACGCATCGGGCAAATAGAACGCTATGGCTAATTTCAATTTGCGTCCTTTCTCGAGCGGCGTGTAATTTTATTCGAAGCAACCCGTCGAACCGCGACCCGGCGAGGGATAGACAGGATAATGAATTTCTCGGCTAGGGAACGGGGCGAAGAAGTACGGGACGCGCTCAGGAATTCTCTTTTACCGTTTTATAAAACCGATATCATCTCGCGGCGGCACGGTTCGCCGAGGTGCTCGCCGCCGTGCAACTTTCTAATAAAATTACTTCTACGCCACGGTCCAATTACGAAAAAAAAGGAGAAGAACAGCATGGAGCAAAGAACGCGAGATCGCGCGAAACGGTCCCCGGGAGTAGGAATAAATACGCGAGAGATGGAAATAAAAAAAAAAATTCCACCTTTTCTTTTTCCACCCAGGCACGGCTGGGGGGACGGCAGGAAGTGTCTTTTAAGGACCATTTGCGAGCTCGCGGAGACACCATTTGGCAGGGCACGCCAAGACGTCCTCGTGGAGGTGATCCACTTAATTTTAACGTAAGTTCGTTGCGACGAATCGCGCTTTGACTCGTGTCGAGAGTACACTGGCAGGCCGGCGCGCGTACTCTCCCAAACGAAATTCATTTCTTGAGGAGCTTCCGGTTAATGAATTCCGTTGGAAGTCCCTAATGGCTGTCCTCCCCGCTTACGACAAAATAGGACGACGCGACGACGGTGTGGCGTAACGAAGCACGAGTAGGCTAAGCTAATGCAGTAAATCTATGTCGCGCGGGTGCAGACTTGTCCGAGAAACGTTCTTTCGAATTTCCGTGTCGAATTAGAGGATTAAAAACAAAATTCTCCTGGAACGAAGGGAAATGCGAGAGCAAGCGCCAATGCCAGCGGACCGCGGGGTAGCAATTTTAAGGATAGGAGCAGCACCGGGGTAGCTGCGCGAGATCGAATTAGTGGCTGATCGGTAGGAAAGACCAGCAAAGGGCCAAAGGACCGATCGAACGATCGGTCTGCTCGCTGGAAAACCAGGCACGAAGTTACCATTCTACACGCGGTCGTGTGTAGTCGAAGGAAATTGCAACCAAGCCGGCAGCAACGCTCTAATTGCAACGAAGTTAGGCGCGTGCATTAAGCTTCTAATGGAAGGTGTTTCGTGTAGGTTTTCGCTTTGTACCGTGCCCCCCTGTGTACACACGCCGCCGTGAAATTCCTCCCGACGTAATTCTGCAACGAAATCCGCGAAACAATCGTCGACTAACGCTCGTCGAATGTCAATAATACTAGCTGCTCCTGTTTCCGTTTAGTTATTGCGGTGATACGTAGCTGCTTACTTTCTTTTTTATGTTTCATTTGCGTTTCGTATTGTACACGACAAAGCGAGACGTTTAATTAAAGGTACGATGAATTCTACATATTTTAATCTGTTCTCCTGTGAATCTGTAATTATTCAATCAGGCCGAGCGAGGGCTTGCCAGGAACGTCCAATTCCACTGAACAGATCGGAGACCAATTATATCAGGAAGCCGAACGATTGGGAAGATTTGGCGGTGATTGTATCCTGGCCTATCCCGATTGCATCGAATCGCCTCTCGAAACGTTCACGAAGATCGCATTCCCTTAGGAGATGGACCGTTTAAACGTCAACGCCTCGCACCGCATTGAACGTACCGAGATAATAGAACCGAAGCTCTGTATTTTGCGTAACGAAATGAATGATTTACATTAAGTAGTATTTTTAAGTAGTACAGCTCAACGGGGCAAGATCAGCCGTATCTTGCCAATATTTTGCAACTTTCTCGCTCGTTCCAGGCAGCCCGAATTTTTGCCCAGTAAAGATTAAGAAACGATTCCTATTGTACGTTGCTGTTCAAACAAACGTTCTTTCTTCTCCTACTTACTTTCACATCCCAACCCCCTTGCAATCACGAACCTGGAAATTTCCGCCAGCTCACTACCGACGTGCAAACTTTCCCGACAGTTCTACGACCGTGCACATCGCCGGTGCATCCGCTAGCATGTTGCCGCAGGAAAATGCTCCTTGTCTTCCCCTTTTGTTTATACGTTTCAGTCCCTTTGTCATCCAGGAAGCGGCAAGTTTCAGCGCACGATCTTCGTATTCCCGAAACTCAGGCCCGGATGCCGCTACTTATTCAGAAGTTGTCGCGGTTCCACTCACCCGAGGGAGTTGGCCGTCGGTTCATCTACAGTTCCGACGAACTGTGATTATGAGAATCGCCCTAATGGACGGCCAATACGAAAATTATTTGTCCGCCCGGTCGAAAAGTCGCGCTGTTTCCCCAGCTGATTAACGAATCGTCGAGCGCCGACGCAACGTACAACGATGGACAGGCGTGCAAGATTGAGAAAGGAAACGAATCGTGCGATTTGCATCGAAGCACGGGAGGGGAAATTAGCTCGTTCAACTGGCTAGAGTCAGCCGCGAAAGCTTCGAGCGTAACTGTGCCCCGAGTTGACAGATGACACGTTAATTTCGAGGAGGAACTGGAAGTTCGAGCAGTCTGACGACTCGACAGACACCGAGCTGCGAGTTCCATGATAGTTGCGTGCCTTTGTACTCGGATCTGGCGGACAGAATTACCTTTGAGATTCGGAGGCGGCCTTCTTCCGTGGTGAGCAAAAAGTTCCACCGGCGGAGAATGAAGCACATTTAAACGAACTTCCGAAAATTAGTAATGAACGTTTCTACTCGGTTGTACAGGGTGTAATCGATCTCTAAACGAAAAGTGAGGAATAACCGACGATGCTGTTTATTCGGATGAAAGTGGATTGGACGCTGTCCTTGTTCCTCCTATCGGCGACGGCACAGATTCGGGGAAGCGAAAACGAGCAACTTCGAGAGAAAAGGCAAACACTGTATCCCCCGCCTCTTGTTTATCCTTTCGGTGGCACTTTCAAGGTATTTATTTGTACTTCGCCGAAGCAGCGATAAAACTTAATAATACCGTCTTCGGGGCTGATGAAATTACTCTGTAAAGTACGAGCCCGTTGAATGATTTAACTGGAGTTCATTTGAACGACGTGGAACGATAACAAGTTTCGCGACAATTGTTAAACAATAGTTGCAATTATAAAACTGCATTTCATTTCGGACGATCCGCGGTTGCGGCACACCTTTCACCGAGAACGACGAGTTATTAAATACAAAGGAAAGATGCTTGTGCTACTTTTCAGACGATAAAATGACAAGGGGAGCTCGTGATTTAAGTTGCAGCCAAGCACCGGATGAAAAGTGTCGAAGGGGTAGTTCGAAGAAGTTCTCTGGTGGTCAAGTCGGTGTTTTCTTTACAGCAATTAACATCCCTGATCTCGGGTCGAATTAATTAGCCGCCCGTTAAGTCTCGGTTGGCTCAACCCCTTCGGGACGACTGCTTCGTGGACAGAGCGGGAAATCAGCAACGAAAACGAAATACAAGCTGAACCGAATCTGCTCGAGTTCAGCTTCGGTCTTAGTAGAACGGGCTTAGGTATGAATGTGTTCGTCCTGGTGGAAGTAGTAAAGGGGGAAGAAGTTTGAACTGTGACGAACGTCTTGAAGTCTCACCCCTCGCCGCGTTGATAATTAACAGCAGTCCCATCCGCCGTCTTCTCTCGAATTTTCTAATTAAATCGAGGAACTCTTTCTGCAGCTTTCACTCCACTACGGCGGAGCAAATCGCCTGATGGAGTGCTTGATCTAGCCTCTGTCGCCATCGCGGGCTTCCTCAATTGCTTGTGTCTTTCTCGCCAGCGAAACGAGATCGCGCGGAATTTTAGAGAGTCAACGTAGAAAAACTTCTGTCGCTTGTTTCCTTCTATCTATCTGGAGTACGTAGGTTTTGATTGTCTGTTTTACGCGGGAGAAATATTTGACGGGCTCGGGTCACTGCACAGATATTCGCCGTGTTTCCCCCGAAAAGTGCAGTGCTTGATTAGTCGATCTTCAAGCAACAGGAACGACAGTAGCAAATATTTGGGCGTTCGCCTTGAGGAGGCGAGGAACTGGTGTGAAATAAAATTCACCGTTTCTGGGTCAGTATGTATCTAAACACGCGAAGCTGCACTGCGTCAAAAGCGCAGCTTCAAAGCGAGAAGGAAAAGGAAAACACGGAGGACAGCTGTGTAGAAGAGAGCAGCGACTTTGAATTATTTCAATGTCTTCGCTCGCCCACCGAGACACCGGCGACCAAAGCTCTGAATTTGATCGGAACGGCAATTACGAAGTTCCAGCGCTTGTCGAATATCATTTTCCACGGGATATCAGCTAAAGATCGTACCGTAGAACGTTTCGATGGAACCTTGGAATTCAATGAAATAGCCCGGGGAATGTTCATAAATAAAGTGCCGAGGGTTGATCCAGAACAAACGGCGCCGTTCGTTCACGCAAAATGGAATTTCAGCGATAACATTCTTGATACAAGGTAGTCGAACGAAAAAGTAGGATGGTACACGAGGAACAGCGCTGAAACGAAGGGGGGGTGGGAGGGAGAAAGAAAGTCCGGCGACGCCGTAATATCTTAGGAACGAATGGGGGTTAAGCAGTAATTCCAAATGTTGAAATACGGCGACTACCTTTGTTGAGACTGCCGAATTTCCCACGAAAGATAGAAAAAACCACTAGCTTGTTGCAATCTCGCCCCGAACTTGCTCGATTCATTGTTCGATATTATTCCACCCCCCCTATTTTCTAACCAATGCCCGTACATGTATTTGCCCCTTGCATATCGGTGGAATATTTATTTCATTTCCAATCGATAAGTTATTATTTTCTGCTTTATCCCCGCGAGGCTGCCGATAGAGCATACATACTCGTATAACTAAATTTGCTTTCTCCTCGTGAACAGTAATAAGGCCATTTTTGCTGCACGTTTCATTCCGTTTCCGTTGGCTTTTCATTTCATTTCATTACATCCGGCACATTTATCTCTCTTCTGCAGCGATTCAAAGGAATGGCGAGTGCAAGGAAAAGAGAGAACTACTTTATCCAGCTCTATTTCGACTTCCCCTTTTTTTCAGCAGGTAAATTCTTTGTACGTGCAATAGTTTTTCTTTTATATAACATTTTTCCGCGTGGAAATATTTGTTAGTCGTTAACCGGAACGGTTAACAAATCGAACCTAAACCTGTCGTTTGCCAACACCACGTAAGAATTTTTGTCTCGTTCCTAACGTGACGTATGGTGTGAAAGTACAACATTTCCGTCCTTAAAACTTTCCCGCAATCTCTTCACCTCTAGTGTCTCTGCTACTCGCAAACTTTAACGGAATCTTTCGCAGCTTTTTTTATTCGAAAGAAGACGGATTTCTTCAGCTCCTTAATTGTTGTCATCATTGCGTTGCGATCCAGTTTCGCGTGCAGTTTCAGCAACTTTTGCAAGGTCTGAGGCGTCGAGTTGAAAACCAGGTATCGCGAAGCAGAAATGATTTTTCCTGCAACTTTTTCTACAAGTCTATTAACAAATATTCTACGAACATTTCGGTTCGAGATCTCACTCTGTAGCCCTAGATATCTCTATGGGTCCTCCTTTTTTGTTGCCCTTGTTTTCTAAACTTTTGGAAAGCATCGTTCTTGGGCTCGCCAAGCTAAGGGTGTAATAATCGTCAACTTCAGTGACAAAGACTCCTCCGAATCGAATTTGATGTGCATCCAACGCTTGCACCTGTATATTTATTGCATTTCTGTCAAGTTAGTCGTGGGCCTTGCAGTACCGGTGAAACTCTCCGGCAGGACTTTGGTTTACGGCCAGAACGTTCAGTTTCAATACCCGTTGCCAGACAACGCAACGTTCTTCACCAACTTCTTCGAAAACTCGTCCCGAAGGCGACGCAGAAGAGCGATCTGGAACGAGAGAGCTCCACTCTACGATATACTGCAGCAAGAATTAGACAGGTACACCTGTACCTTCGACGCGTGTAATTTATTTCAGTTATATTATCGGGAAATCAACAGCTCTTGTACGTAATTCGTTCTTCGAACAATTTATAATTCGATTCGTAGAGGCCGAAATTTGTTCTCGGGGGCTTGAAAGTTTCAGTCACGAACAATGATCAAAACAATGCATTTAAAACCCGTTTGATCGTGCACCAATGTGTGATAGCTGCGCGATCGTTAATCATTTTCTGATAATCTTTGTGACAGGAAATATTCCGCGAGGAGCATCAGTAATTAACTCATGTTATCGCTGCGTGCAATTTTAATAAGTAATTAATGCAATAAACGAACAATAGAGGGACTGCGAATTCTATTAAGAAATAATGCTGCAATTTAATCGTTTCAACGCGACGCAGCGCTGAATAATCTCTATATAAACGAAGCAATGATGCGTTGTTATCTAATGTTAAGTGCAATTTAATCCACTTAATATGGATTGGGAATAACTTTTTGCAGGCGAAATATTGATGGGAAGAGTTGCCTGATGAAGAATATTTGCGAAGCCGCGTCCACACCGTTGAATAACGAAGGATTAATCGGAGAATTGTTGCACTTATTATTGACGTAAGATAACTGAATAACTCGAAGGCACAAGAATTCATTTTATTTTACACGAATTAATGTTTGATTTCAGACCCGATCACGCCGACACTTCGACAACGAATAAGGGGTACTTGGAGGCAGCTGCGACTGGAAGAAGATACGAAAACTGTTCAATGATTTATTCTACTTGTCCAGATGGTTTCGGAATTTTAGACAGAATATCCACTGTCTACTAATTACACGATTCTTGTTAATAAAATGCGTCTGTGTAAAATAATTTCAGGTCGGATCCGTTTATAGAACCAAGCACACTTTGATCTTCTCCAATACACTGTCTTCCTCCGTCATTGAACGTCTCATTTTCTCGCGCCGCCCTTTGCTAGAATTCCTCCGGTTTAAAAGAGAAGATTAATCAGCCGTGGGGGGGAAAAAAGCAAGAAAGAAACGTCGAGAAGAGGTAGCCTACACTTTACACAACTCTGAGATTAGGTTCATGAATACGTTTGCAGAAGGAGCAAACAGGTAGATGTGCACGGGTGCAGAATAATTTATTATTAAAAGCTAGTTTTACGGTTGTTCCGGCTGCGCCAGGCCCACCTAAAGCGGAACTTTAACGCGGCCCCCCGTGGGAACTGGTTTAATAGTTGAATGAACTCGCTTTAATCGAATGCAGCTAACTGTAAAAGCCCCAATTGCTCCAGGTGACGAGTCAGTCACTGCTCTTGCCAGTTATTTCGTTGATTTTCTGCCGCCTTCCCCGAGCCCAGGCTGTAGCCGACTGCGTTTGCCAAGTACAATGACCTGCCTGGCACGATAATCACTTATACTCATGCGCGGTATATCATTCAGAAAATTCCTATCCTTCAAAGTTTCCGTTCGAAAACTGAACTATATCATGGAATATTAATTTCCTTGAGAGCTGTGCGGTCATCGAGCTAGCCGTTGGGCCATGCAACCAACAATTGAATTGTTCGCGTAGGTTACGGTGCGTTTACTCGAGAATCTTTCAACGTTTCAGTCGAAGGTACCCAGAGAGCTTTAGCAATATTTCTATTCGAACAGTCTTTTACGCAATGGGAGCCTTTAAGCTGGCCAAACAGCGTGACAGAAATTACAGTGTCAGTTTGGTGGGGACTAAAGCCCCGTTATCAATAACCCAGGGCAACGTTGCCCGGTCGTGCGACTCAATCCCATCAGAGAAAGGATCCCAGGACAGGTGGGAGCATTTGGTGCATGCCGCAACGGGAAATTCGCGAGGACATCTTGGCCCAGGGCCCAACATCCACTGATTATGCGTCTGTTGTTCTGGAGCACCCTCTGTTTCACCCTCATTACCGCGGGCAAACTCGTGGCCGCCAGCAGATCTACCAGATACCTGGCGTTTCGGAAGGGCAGCTCCTTTTTTGTGAGTAACGAAATACTCTCATTATCATTGATCCGCCGAACGATATTCCTCCGCTCCATAAAACTCTAATTATTCGCCAACTACCTGGTCCACGTTGCAGAATAATTCCATGCTAACGAACGCCGCGAATCCCTCGATTGAATATTTATTATTCGGAAAGTGCTAGATGTAGACAAATGATAGACTTTAGGCCGCCAGGTATGTTCATGAGCCACGTCACGTTCCCCGCCGCAGTGGCGCAGGCGGCAGAAATTTTGTGCACCATGTGCACGAGAGCCAGGACTAATGTAAGTCGATCGTTGAACCATATTTTCCCCCCCAAAGGAAACCCCGTTCCGCGGTGCGAGAGGAGCCCGTTTCGAGCCACTCTGTAATGCAGCGCATTAATGCGCGATGAAGTTTTCCAGCGTAATTCGTCGATCCACCTGAAGCGTATCGCGCGACCCGCCAGTCCAATGCATTATCCTTGTCACGGGTTGCCTCGTGGAAAATTTACGCTTCGAAGCCGACGCGCGCCGCGACCTCCAGCATGATCCTGCCTGCGATCTCGGATGACGAGGGATCAGGGACGATCGACGAGATAATAAAAATTTGCATGAAACGGGAAAGGTGGTGCTGGCCGTGGTAGTTGTTTACGATTTCGGGTGCGAAACCCGCCGCATCGTGCACAACTACGGTAGGCTGCATTTCGAAACGATCCACGCTAGAAGAATTATGCAACTCGCGATGATCCGGAGCACTTACGAGCAAATGCGCCTTCGTGTATCGACGATGCGGCCGCTGCATGTGCACTATGCACCTCCCCCGCCTAATGTACGAGACAGCGGCTGAATTTCAGATCACCGTTCGTAAATCGATACAGCCTGCATCCGTGAAAGCGCAATATGCACCGGGCAATAATAATGTGCAAAGGTGCATCGTCGCGTTGCACTTTGCACGACAACGGGGACAGCGGGTTCTTCCGCGGAGGGCACAGGTCGTCTTTGATTCGCGGAGAGAATCAAATTAACGAGGCGCTGCGACGCTTGAGCGATAACCCAGGAAAGTATGTTCATCCCGGTCTGGCACACTCCGAGCGGGCACTTCAGCGGTTTTTTAGCGAACGGAATTTCATGGCACACGTGGGAACAGAGGGAACGAAAAGTCCCCCGCTGACTTCAAGAATGCCCGTCAAAATTGGACGGGGGTGTATCGCGCGGAAACACGCTCGCGATTTATCGTTGTTCCTCTTGCCGACAGTCCTGAATGTATTTGCACGCCTGCCAGAAGATTATGCAGCGCCGAAGCGCGATACTTTTATTATTTTCGTCCCGACCGACTGTTCTCGGTCGAACTCCAAGGAAGATTAATCTCTTTAAACGAGAAACAGCAACCCTTGCTTCCTTTCCGGTCGAACCGAGAAAGGGAGAGTCAGGGGTATTGTTCGTCTGATAAACGACTTGCCAGATCCAGGCAGCGCCTTACACAAGTCTCTACGCTGCTACTTACAGCAATACCTGGACCGTATACAGCTTAACCGGAACACCGAAGCCAGTAACACCTGCTTTGTCGCTTTGTTCAGCCCGCGCGGCTTGCTTTCAGATGCGGCGGCGAGCCGCAAATGTCGAACGTCGATGCAGTTTTGCCCCCCGCATGCTAGTGTCGGTTCGAGATTGAAATTTTGGGCTGCGCCACGCTTTTCCACTTCGTCCACTCGATACTTCGAACAGATCCTTCGCCACGATGCAAAGGATTTTTTACCTCGCCCCCGTGTCCGCGTTCCAAGCTTCCCGAGATCGAATTTCGTCGTTCAAAAGTCGGCGTCTTGGATCATTCATCGCCCTCCCCGAGTCCGTTCAACTCGAACCGCAACGAAACCGCGAATCGATCTTCGCGTCGCTCGATTCCTATCACGTATCATCTGGTGTGCAGCGCAATCAGGGCCGAACAATCAATGGGCAGCAGTTTCTCTGTGACCGTGACCGTTTTCATCCGACTGTTCCGTAGCCACTAGCCCCGGAACGATGGCCAACTATTAACAGAGACCCCTGCTTTACAGTACAGAGTGAATTACAAGATCAACTCGCTACCGTACACGACCATTTTCGCCCAGGCGGCCGGTTTCAAGGTGGTATGGCAGCTTCCTAGCGGCGGCACATCGGCCAGAACCGCCAGGTCCATCGAAGACGTTCACCGAGCCGCCGAGCTCGTGTACGAAAGGTAATAAATAGTTTAATAGCCCGTGACTAATGCAGACAGCGGTAGCGATCCGTGGTATGGAAGTCGTGCAGCCTTGTAAATTGCACTGGCGTCGATTCGAATCGAATGGCCGGCCGAAAAGGGGGGTTGGTTTTCTGGCCGTCTGGCCGACGATTTCCGGCCCGGGTCACGGATCGGCCAATACTGCTGCACCGACGCTTTCTGCAGTCAATCTCGCTGCCCCGGCTCCCTATCCTATCCTTTCTTCCTCTTATTTCCTCGGCAGGCCAGACCCGCGATTAATTTCTCCGACGCTCCCGATGGATTTCCGATGGATTTTCGTCGGGGGATCTTTCGCGTCCCGACGACGCAGGCGACAGCGAGCATTTCTCTGTCCGATGAATTTTCAGCCACGGATTCGACGGGAGAGCGTGCCTGCTGAAGAATATCTGCCAGGCAATGGAATACGCGAGACAGAGGGACGACGTGATCGCGAAGATATTAAAACTGCTGGTCGGGTAAGCGAGACGCATATTAATATCGACCTACGCGAGAACGACGGGCGCTAATCGTCGCTAATTTCAGATCGTACGCGGGCAACAGCTCCTCCACGGGTCCCCTTTGCTGCGACGTTCACGTCAGAAATTGTCCCCTCGAGCTGATCGGAGTCGACGGTCTTATAGGGCAATAAAACGTGGAGCGTTATCCGCGACGAATCGAGGATAGGGCCGAACACATGGACGGAGCGAAGAGTGGAGAAAAAAAAAAAATTGAAATTACATTCGTCTAATTGAATTCCATTCTGCTCAACGTCGATCGGGCACGAGTATCCACCGGCGTCTACGATACTCGATTCCAGACGGACGCGAGCCACCGATCCGCGAGATCGTCTTATTTCTGTCGCCGGGACCGGAAGTGTTGCGCTCGTTCGTCCATGTTATATCCACGAATTCGCCGACCCCGAGCGGCGACAGGTCGGCTCACATTCCACGACGGAGCAGTTATAATTGCATCCACGTTGGGGACGAGAGGCCGCGCGTTAACGAAAAGCATTAATTTAGAATGCTCTGTGGTTTTCTTGCCGGAGATGTGCCGGGCGGGTGCAGGGATGGGTGTGGTGCTCCCGTGCACCTCCCATATGCAATTAACAGACGCTCGTTCCGCCGCTATGGTCTGCGAAATGAGGAAATAAGTGTCGACCCGGTGAAAAAGAGCACTCCGTCTCTATCCCTGCCTCTCGCATGGCCGTGCTTTTTCCACGAGGCTTGCGTTCTACCGGCGAAGACAGTATGAATTAATATAAGCGGGCATTTAAATGTACAATTAGCGGCCGGGATATATTTCCCCGTGGCTTCGCGGCACGGATATTTCTTGGCGTATACTTTAAGCGACGCATATTTGCGGTTGACCAGGGGCAACGTTTTCGGAAGCGAATGCCACGCGAATACCAGAAGCAGATACAATTGTTGTTTGGAGCGTTGTCATCGGACGTGGCGCGGTAAATAAAAGATGTCTTGCTACGAAACAGCGTTACACAATTTCGTTCGTCCGAAATCACCCAGACAAATCGCCGGAGAAACGAGTTCCACGAGTGGGGCGTTGATAGCGATAACGAGTCGCGGGCAGGATCGAACGCCGTTTCGTTTGCGGAACAAATTTTCGCCGTGTCGCCGGACGGTTCATTAAACCCGTGGAAAAACACGGGCTCGTTACTCCCGTTATCCGGTTCTCGAAAATGTTCGCGGGTGTTCGAGGGACACGAGTCTGGCTCAGTGTGCAACGCATTCCAGCCGCGTTAAAATCATTCTCCGATTCGTGTCTCGTCTGGTCCACGCGACAAAGGGGAAACCGCGTCTGCCTCCGCGTGAACTCTGCTCGATACTTTCCCTTTCGACCCGGCAACCGTCCGTCTGAGTGCAGAACGTATGAGAGTGGAAAGTCGCGTTGCTGCCGCGCTGAAGGGATGCCAGGCATCCGAGGTATCGCGTTCGCCCTCGTTTGCCTCGATTTCCTCGCGATTTGCGTCGCTGAAAACGCGATCGGCAACGCGAGGGTATTGTCGCGGCCCAAGAGGTATTTGATCTTCCCCGAGGGCAGCAATATTCAGGTACTTTTCATTCGAGGAAAAAGCAATAATTTCGACCAGCTCGCTGGGATCGCGTTGGGCTGATTTGAAATCATCGTTTCCATTTGGCAGCTGGTGTTCTGCCTGACGGTGGGCACTTACGCCAAAGAGAACGACGTTGTGATGGGAATGACGGCAGCTCTGGCATGGGAGTTGCCGAGCAAAGTAGACTCGAAGATATCGGAACTGCTGCATCGCAGAAGCAGAGGCATCGTGTTCCCCAAAATAGAGGCTTTGCTGCAATCGTAAGTGTACCAATTTCCCGGAGCTCTTCTAAACGTCCGGCCTCTCCTTTGCTTCCACGGATATCTTCTTCGTTTGTTTCGTTTCGTGGAACATTGGGAAAACTTTAACAGCAATCCGATCTTGCCCTTTCTACTGCGTCCCGTGGAATTCGTGGAAAACGGTGGTCAGCTGTTTGGACAATCGTCTCCTCTGTTACGCTGGTTTCCTTATTATTGATTCGCGCTACTTGCATTCAGTGGAACAGTATTTCACGGAGGGGAATTCGGAAAATTAGCAAGGAAATAGAGTGTTCAACCGCGAGGAGATAAAATCGGCGTCATTGGAATCCAAGAATATCCACTTCTTTTTCACTTCCCCTTATTTTCATCAAAGGAAAGCCCGCTTCCAATCCGCTACCAAAACGTGATGCAACATGCAAATGGAACTCTTTTTTCGCAACGCATGCAAATGCACCGTAGACGCAGGAATTTTTATGCGAGACGTGCAAAAATAACGAAACAGGAAGGCGCTGGGTTTGATTCCATCCCGTTGTACAACGCATTCCTCTTTCTTCCAAGATTCCTATTTATATTACGAGCCGCCGAGTATATTACATTTACGCGAGACTCGCATATCGAATAAAATCGCAGGTGATAGGTGCGCAAATTTCTCTCAAACCAGAATCGGGGCTACCTGATCAATGTTTGTTCGTGCATCTTCTATTCTTGCACGTTCTAACAGTTAACGCAGTAGCTCTTCATTTTACGAACAGATGTTGCTTGGGCGGTCCCGAAAGATACTCTACTTCGACGAACGTTACCCTCCGTGGAGGAATTTAATTAACGCTGCTGGCGCTGCCAGTCTACTCGATTGACATTCTTCGTCACTCTTCTCGACGTCACCTTTATCACTTTATCAGTGGAAATGTTGATTTTCGCCAGACAGCAGCTTCAGTTCCTGGCAAGTTCGATGATGTGTTTGCACAGCTTGAGTGATTGTCACAAAGTTCCGGGTAGGGAACTATTTTAAACGAAAGTTTTTGAACAGCACCGGTTTGGATGGCAGAGCTTGCGTGATGAGAGCACTTTGCGAGGCCGCCCAAAGGAACCCTTCGGATCTTGGAAAAGGAACTTTAGTTCAGGAGCTGCTGCACGCTATTTTCACGTGAGTGAATTCCTTTAGAAATTGCGGAAACCTAACAATGTCAACTTGTTTCGCTGAATGCGGTCTACGAATGTGAAATAATTGCGCCGCTGAAATACACCTGGCATTTATGTCACTATTAAACGGTACATCGTAATAATTTCGTGGAAAGTTCGAGGCACGCGAATCTACGAGCAGTAACGCGCCAAGCGACAAAAGCAGAACCCGTTGATAAATTCCCGTAGCTAATCAGTTAATGCCGCTATCAAACTAAAACGTCCGACTCGGCGACGCGTAATCAATTAAACGGGCTAATAAACCAACGCGATTGAGTTGCAAGTGCTGGTAACTCCAATGCAACCGGTTAACCGCCGTTTGGTGAACCGACGCCGTGCCGTCAAACAATCCTTCATTCCTATAATCAATTGCCCACCGCCGAGCGGGGCACAGATTTTCGGTATTTCGAGCAAACATTTTCCTCCAAGTAGCTACCGCAAGAAGGATCAGGAATCCTTCACGAGATAAAAGAATTACGCGGCCCAAAGAGCCCCCCCCCACCCCCCTGATAGAGTAACCGGATCGGGAACGTCTAAAACCGATAGCAGTCCATTCGACGAGGCAATCTCGACTCGTCAGTTCCATTTGGCTACCTTAAATCCTATTTTCCTTTCGTGCAGGCTGCCCAGAGACGGCGGAAGATTCCAACGATCAGAGGATCAAGCTTACGAGCACGCATACCGTAGCAAGGAAAATTGCGAGCAGTTCCATCCGACCTGCAGGCACTCCATTTACGAGCTCGAGTTCTGAGGGCACCAGCCAAAGGAGCCAGAGAATCGGGCGCATTCGTATGCGTGTGCAAACGTTGACCGCGTTTCGCGGCGGACGTGCTACTCGGCCGGGAAACGCTCCCGAACTTTTCCTGGACGCTCGCCCGTTCCTCGACGATTTTTCAACCTGAACCCTGCCGCATAATCTTCCACCCCGATGAAACGATTCCGCCGATTGTGTTGCCAACTTGCGTGAATCTTTGTCCGCCTCTGTCGGGGTCCTTAAAATTCCTGGCACCGCGAACCTGCGACAGTCTTTAGCTTCTAATCGAAACGTAACGTCGACTGAATTTTTTTTTCCCACCCCTGCCTCCCATTTTCCATTCGGCCGCGTGATTTAGGGGCGGAAAATTTGAAAGATTTCACGGCCGTCGGCGTCGTCTCTTTGGCGGGAACGTTTCATCGGGCGTCGCTATATCGCGACAACGTCGGCGTCGCGTAATTCATTTTGCATTAACAAAATGGTCGACCGAGTGCTGGCGGATTTATAGTTCATTTGGGCGGAGTGCCGGCGCCGAGAGTTCGCCGCTCGAGGCTTTTTGCACGCGGGACCGGCTAAAAAAATTTTACGAAGAGAGGAGAGAAGGTGAATCGTCGCGGGTATTATTTGAATGTCCAATATTTAACTAGCGTTTGTTTCGCTAAACACATTCGCCACGCTTTGTGGATACATTAACGCGCGACGAGATTTGTGCCTCGTGCCTACGGCGAGTTTGAAAAACAAAAGTCAAAGCGAAAATCTTCGTCCGGCTTTCCCTGAATAAAAGACCCGACCAACGGTAGTCCGTTCTTTTTTCTTGTAAATTACAGCGGCCGGTCTTTTTCGCCCGGGGCAAGAATTAAAGATTAAAATTGAGAACAATCTTCAACAATGCGGAACGTTTCGTTTGTGGCAGCAAAGACAGGAACGGCGGAATTAAATGCATTTGCCGCACTTTGTTAGCCCGTTTACCCCTTAACTATGCAATTCAGAATGCACTCGCGTATTCTGCCTGCGAGTGTGTGCATCAACCGCGAGTTTGGCATAATGATCTTAATATCAACTTCGTAATTTTAATTTTAATATTAATTCAGTACCGCAATATTCGAACCAGATTCGAAATAGAATTAGAACGCAACGCAGTTTGCCTTGGATTTTTCTTCAATTCAATAAAACAGAAATCGCTCAAGATCGTATGATTTAAACTACACCGTCCATAATGATCATTCTAATCTCCTATCATTCATTAAAACATCAGAAACATCAAACCTTGATTTCCCAAACCCCTACAGGAGGGACGTACACGAGGAAAGATTTATCGTGGCTGCGGAAGAATTCGCAATTCCATACAGTTCCAACAATGAACGATTCCAATTATATTTTCGGTCGCAGAGCGGATCCAGTGTGAAATTTCAGGACCTCTGGCTTGAATGCGGGACCGATCCCGGTCGTTCTAATTACTTGGCGAGTGCGAAACCATGATCCAACCGATCTTTCCTCCTGTTCTATTAATCCCTCCAGCCGCGGATCGTATCGCGTAATTCATTCGGCTCGCCGACACCGAAGCGGACACATTTTTTTCTTTGCTCCGCTATTTATGCGACGGCCACCGACGAGAATCCATTTGCATTATTTATTCAAGCCCGTCGCTTTTGCGCGCGGCTCTGGATTGATATCTAACGAAAGCCCTAGACATTTCCTAATTTTAACAATTTAATTCGACAGGGGCGGAACAGCAGTCTCCGATGATTTATGATGTAAAGGAGTTAATGGCCCGTTTATTGTTTTATTCAAGCCCCGAGAAAGCTATCGAATGAAGTTTCAGATAGTCGAAATTCCACGAGACTTTCCGTGGGCTGTCATCTTTTTTTCTTTTTTGCCGAGACAACACCCGAGTACGATACATCCTATATAGATTAATCTTTCGCTAAGTGGACACTTTTGGGAGGCTGACGCGGTCGTGACAGAGTAATTTGTCTGCGATAAGAATTGGAAAATGCAACTTGCAAGGGAAATCTTCTCAACGTCTGTTCAACAGTTGCACGACCACGTCTTCCTAAACACGCGCGCTCGGGAAAACTGGGAAAAGCGTTTTTAATGATAGTCCTGGTCGGTGCTCCTGATTTCCCGCTAGTTTTCGTTCCGCGAGAAAGAATTCTCGCGAAGGCACACCGGTTAAGGCCGGTCGCGATCTGCCCCGTACATTTTAACGACTAATTTGAGGTGTCTTAACGATCCCACCTTGAACTATCCTGCTAAACGATCCAGAAACGCTCTAACCACCATTACCCGTCATTATATCACCCGGCATTTCGAGTCACTTAACGTCTCCGCCAGAGTGAAGTCGTTCACCGGACCCTCCTGCGTTGACCGAAGCAATTTCGCAGTGTTTGACGAACCGTCGAGCATGCTGTCCCTATTCTTTATTATCTGGATCCAAATCGGCCGTCTGCTCACCGAGGCATCAATGGAATCAACGAACGGAAGCATCGAACGATCGAAAAGGCAGTTCGATGCGAAATATTTGGTCTTCCCCGAGGGAAGTAACGTTCAAGTGAGTTTCACTTCCAGGGAAAACTTCTCCGGCATCCTTGAACACCGCCGCTCTTCATTAATTATGCCGTAGAAAACTTGCTTATAACGCGAGATCGCGAAAGTCGTGTACGCACTTCTGTTCCCGCCACCACTTGACTGGATAACTTGGCGCAACTTTCGTTGTAACCGATACACGGATAATATCTAATAAGCCCCCTTGGCCTGTAAGACACTGCGGTTTCGATCGCGCGTCCTTCCACGGTCTGGGGAATGCATCCATGGAAAATTTAAACGCTAAAAGCAAGCGGGCTAGCAAGTGTGCTACACGATGGACGGATAAACCGATGCGTCGCAATTCATAATAGATATTGATCGTGTCCGGAACTTTCTCTATTTCATCGGACGTAGCTGGTGTATTGCATGACTATCAGCACCTACGCCAAACCAACGGGATTCTTCACCATCGGCCTCACAGCTGGCCAGGCATGGGAGTTACCGTCGAAGAGTACCCTGTCGGACAAGTTCGAGGATTATCATCGACGAAGCAGAAGGCAGCTGTACCGCAAAGTAGAGCTGCTATTGGGAAGGTGAGTGCCAAAGGAACGAGTAGAGGAAAAGAAGGAAAAAAATTTGCCACATTTTCTGTGCGTCCGTCTGCCTGTCTGTCTATATGTCTATATGTCTAGCTAGACGAGGCTTCTTCGGGCTCTTTCCATGCTCAGCCGCTCGTTTCCCGTGCGATAAAGAATTCCAGGCAAGTTTGTCGGTCGTTCCGACGCGCTCCTTCGAACGAACGATTCCTGTCTCGAAGGGATCAAAGACTGCACACCTTTGCCGGCCTTTTCGCTGAAAGTCTTCGCCGATCTCGCCCCGTTCAATTGTGGGAACGCGTCAACGATCGAGCGTGGTCATGAAATTTCGATTGTCTCGGCATGATTTTTGCTCCAGTCGAAGGGATTCAGCTTTAAGGGAACTCTTTGTCTGAACGTAAATGTCCGATTCTTAATTCGACGGAAATTCTGAAACTCCTTTACCTTCTTCCCGCCACGAATGAAACAACGTGCGACTCTTAACGAAGTTAAACCGGCACAAGACTCGATGCGCTTTTATGCACCCCCGCGGTCACTTAGATAACAATTCAGATATTGCACTCCTCTGTGACCTGGCGTCCCCCACGAAATTATATCTTTAGCCATGAACGACCCGAGGAGGACAACAAAAGCGCGATTAAATCGCCGGCGAGCATCAAAGAATTTCTCGCAAAAGTTTCCATGCATTTATAATTAATCCCATCGTTCTCTGTGCGATACCTGGTCCCTCTCTCCCTCCTCTATACAGGCCCACTGTTTATCGGTAATGAAAGCAGCCCGGCGAAAGGCACGTTAAGAATGCTTGCTAATCGATCGACATCTCCTCTCCCCATTCTCCGCCACGAGCACCGGGCAATTTTCACGTAAGCTAGTCGCCAAAAAGCAGTTTACTTGGCCGGTATTGTCTCGCCCGAGGTAGGCAAGTCTTTGCCTATAGTACGGGCCGAAGGGCTCGCGGCATTGTTCACCGTTCAGAGGGACTCTTCATTTTTGGCCGACTGAAGAGCCAGCCCCGATGCAAAACAGCTTCACAACGGTGGTCTCGAATTTTTACCGTCGATAGAACGGCCATCTCCACAGCCACTTGTCCGATTCTCGCTGGATAATCGCGGGAAACGACAATGAGGAAGGTTAAGTGGTCGGCTCTTGAACCGCCCGGCCTCTCTCGTCGTCGAGCGTGCACAAACATTGACCTGCTCTTCGAAAATGGCGGAAGGCAATCGCGAAACGCTACCGATAGAACGTTCTACACCTTTTAGCGAGCCTCGCAGCCCTCTACCTCGTTCGGCCAGTTTCTTGTTCTCTTTCACCGTGTTCGGAAGAAGCCGACGGTCGAGACGGAGACAAAGCTCGCTCGGTCGGCGAGCTTTCGTCCCTTGCTTCTGAAATCTTTATATTCTGTAAGGCGGCTCGTTTCGTTTCCCTGTAAATATTAATATTTGGAATTCTACAGTTCTTACATCCGTGCACGAACTGCAGGAATCGGGCCGATACGAGAAGCATGAATCCATATATGACTGAAGTATCCTAATCGAAAATCTGCATTACTCGAAAGCATTCGCCCAAAGGAAGCATTATCGATCGATTAAAACAGCAATTTCGAACGCCGGCGAACGTGGCCACGCTGGCGTGCGGCTTGGCGTTGCATACCGCTTGCATAAATATCTTCGATTGCTCGATATTGGTAGCCATTTGTCAAATTGCTGCAACGGAATTCGCGCGACGCCGACAAATGGCAGCGAAGATTAATTTTTATATTTATGCCCGTTTCATTTACTTCCCTTCGAAATCGATTCCTCGTCCGTTCGCCTCGTTACTGTTCCAATCGTTTCACGTTGCACCGAACAATAAATACGCGTCGGAAATCGGTAAACTGTCACGAAAATACAGCGTGGCTGACGGTGGAACATTTGCGGCGGTTCTTCACGTTCAAATTGTTCTCGGCATGTTTGTTGTCGATCTTGTCGAACAGCATGGCCACAGAATTTTCAAACAAACCCCCCCCCCCCCTCCGAACATTAGAAAAATATCTCTCCGCAAAATAGCGGACGCCCGAAATCTGGAAACTTCCGACAAGTAGTATTGCTCCTCCGTAACGATCCGCAGCGTGAAGAGTGGAGCATCCTAATAATGGAATCTTAGCAGCGTAACACGCCGCTCTGTAATTGCCAGTATTTGTTCGCGGGATTAGGTTTGAGGTGTAGACGCTAGTGCGAGGCGTGCTAGCTGGAAAGGGCGGAGGTAGTGCTCGTAAACGTTCGCCGGTCTACACCGAACCACTTTGTACTCGTTCAGTACCAAGGCACGATGGTATTATCGCGAACTTAATGAATAGACCGGTGAATCACGAACAGGCGGACGACGGCCATGTGCCCGATAATCATAAACGTAGTGCGCCACCTTTAATCACCCTCTCGTGTTCGCTTGCGAAGTCGAGGCATGGATGGAAGGGCCTGCGTCCTTAAGGCGATTTGCAATGCGGCTTCGAGAAATCGAACGGAGATTGGAAACGGTTCATTCCTCGAGGAGATGGTGCACGCAGTTTTCACGTGAGTACATATTTCTCGGGCGCTGATATTAATTCCCTGTACTCTTTCTTCTTTATTGATCAAGCGAATAATCGTCGGACTGCGTGGGTTTCGCAGACGAATGGTACTGTACGAAATTGAAAAGGTTTTTTTCAGCCGGCCGTCTGCCAAGGCGGAAAAATTATATGAAACTTAGAAGGATTGACAGGAAGATTGATTAAGGGTAAATTGAAAAGCAAGCGGACGACGCGACGGACCGAATGGAAAATGCTGATTAATCAAATTTTCATCACCAGGGAAAGTGAACGGTGTAAAGGTGGCGATGAAAGTGGGATCTCGTGAATGATTAAACGATGATTAGCAAAAAGATTGATTAAGGAGGATGCTCTGCTGAGAAGAGTGTGTCAATCGGGAATGATCATCGAAATGAAAATGGTTGATTGATCGTGGGTCGATCGATAAAGGGGCGATCCACGATACGCGACTGTATCTGGTTCAGCATGCGCGTTGAATAAAGAAAAAAACGAAACGTGAAAGAGAATGAGTGGACAGAGGAATAACAGATGCATCCGCTATCAAAGTGTCGTTCTGTCCATGTTTTTCGAGAAATGATCGTACGGGGAAGTTCCTCGAAGCTGTCAGCAAGGCGGTCGCGTTACACTTTTTCGATAACACGTTGAATTTATTCATGACATCCGGTGTGACGGTTAACGTCGTCAGGCTGGCATATCGGAGGAAAGTTCGAAAACCCGTCGAAGCCATTCACGGAAATTCTCTCCGACAACATTTCGCGCCGTTCCGTTTTAATAATTTGTTATGAAGTTTTCCGATGTGGCAAAAAATAGGGAGCACTTGATCGAATTTAGCAAATGGCTTGTTGTTCGGTACAAATGAAGTTCGATAATTACCTCGGAGAAACGTGTGCAGAAAGTTGGAACATTTCGTATATCTTTAGACCTTTTGATTGGTTTCGTATTTTATGGGAAGAGAGTAGTCCATAAAGGGGTAATTTCAGCGCACACAGATAACTTCGTGAATTAAAGCACGTACAAATATCGTTTCGCCACGAACTTTCTCTACCGAACTCTCCTTTCGCGATCACACCTTTGAATTTTTCTCCTGCAAAGTTTCTTTTCGTAATTGCGGCAAAGCCTCGGATAATATACTATATTTACCCGACAAGATATCCTCTATCTTCCCTTAATTATTACTTCCGCCGGCAGCACGATATATCAGAGAAGTTTCCTCGTTTCAGATTACCAAAAAGCTTAGGCGACACTGATCCGATGGCCGAATACGGGGAAGCTTACTACTTGAAAGAGAATTGCAACGAAGCACAGCAGAGATGTCCGGACGCGTTTTGAAAGGGCAGAGGATTCTTCTTCCTAATTTACTGAGTAACCATAGCCGAGCAGGATGCCGTGGGACGTCCCTCGAAGGCACTCGAGTTACGTTTACGCGCGTCGCCCGAAGAGAATCGTTGCACGTCTGTCTAGTGACGGCACACAATCTACTTGTCATTTGATTAACGCGCGAGACACGAATTAGGACTGGATACTTGATTATTACCCAAGTGGAATTGTAACTAATGTGTCATAGAATCTTCTCGGGATAGAATACGTTTATGTTCATGCGTTCCTATCTATTATTGCGATTTGAGCGTTCAATAAACCGAGTGAATTATATTTGTAGCTATTAATTCTTCGCCCTTCCGATTTTTCTAACAATTTTTTTTGCGAATTCCCTACGACGTTGTCGGGCATCTGCAATCATCGAGGTGCCCCATATCGGTAGATTCATTGGCATTACAATAACAGCGCGCACAGGCTGAAATAATAGAACTCCGCGCACTCGAGCGCATCCTTCCGGTGATTGTGAGCCGTGAGCGTGGTTTCGATATTTTGCTTGCGTGTACGCGTATTTCGCTTTCGGCCGCGAGGCTCGTATTTGCGCGTACGTACACCGCCGTAACGCGATCCTCCGTTTGAGAACGTCAACGCGAGGCTGCGCTTGCATTACGCGTCATTAACGTCACGCGCTGCTTCGATGTCCGAATCGCGATCGCAAGCCCGTGGCTCGTCACGACGCGACGTCGCGACGCGTCGCTCGGCATCGATTTCACAGGACTTCGAATATATGAAGATCACGAGGCAGAATCGTTTCGAGATCGCTAAGTGTTGCAAAATATATTCGGCTTTGCTCCGCGACGATTTTATAAGCGACTCCGCATCCCACGATTTCCACTTCGCCGCGAAGGAATTTCAAATTTACATTCTCGGTGGTTCTGAAGAATTTACGAAGAGAGAGAAAGCGGGAGGGATAGAGAGAGAGGGGCCGATCTTCATCCCGGAGGCGTGCGCTATGCGGGATCAGGCTGTTTCTAAATTTTGCAAATCTCTCGAAATATATTCGACGGCGACGTCTCCGCATTATCCAATCTTCAAGAATCCTGACCATTCTCCGTGGCTTTCGTGTACGATGTAATTTCATTTTAGAACCCGTTCCCGTCTATTCCATTCGTGCTCGCTTTCTTCTCGTCGCGTCGTTGAGTCCCCCGACGAGTGATTTATCTAATGTCCGAGACGAACTGATTTTGCTGGACCGGGACCGGGGCGATGGCCCTTAATTAAACGGGTCGCTGCATTTTAAACGAGCGCAGGGATTCCCTGAAATTACAGCCAGCCGATGCCTTCCCGAATAAATGAATGCCCGATCGCCGGCTGAAAGAGCAGCGTCCTTGCGAAAGGCTGATAATTATGAGTCACGTTTGGCATGTTAATTACCCCGGTGCTATAGTCGCGGATAAATATAACTTTGCATTCTCTGGTGTGCAAAGCGCGTCCGACAAATTCGCAGAATTGTCAGCGTTAGATCGCAAAGGCGAGGAAGGGTCACGTAGCAAGAGACAACTCGACACGATAACAGAAAGTTCAAATACTCGTGGTCGCACGAGGCGTGACCAGAGCAGAAGAAGAATGGTAGTTCGACAAAGAGTACGGCAGGTATGGGCTGGTTCGCGTAACCGCGAAAGATGTTGCTGGCCACACTGAAAAATTTTCCCGGTCTTCTCCTCCCAAGAGAGGTTTCGAGCTCGTCGACTCCGCGAAACGGCTGATTTCAGCCGGTAATTCCGAGAAATGAGGGCCCCGTGGCTGGTGCTCATTCTCGCCAGGATCCTCGACTTGGTCCGCGGGGACCACGTGTGTCACCATAATGACACCGACTTCAGCATCCCTGGCCAAAGGTCAGCAGAGATTCTGTCAAGACGTAGACGCTTGACTTTTCCACAGGGCAGCACGTTCGTGGTAAGTGTTGGCAATTTTGTGAATCACGCGAGCGCCATTGGGGACAATTTGAAAGTGCGTCCTCGACGGAATACGAAATTAGTTCTTGGAGCAGCGAGAATGCCAGGAGTGTAGTGACGATTTGTACAGAAAATTCAGAGTCCCGTTTTGTTTTTTCGTGAAGCGATCGTGATCACGCGTGTCATTTATTTGCCCGTTTAGGTGACGCTGTCCCTCCTGCAGCCAGTGCAAGTTCCCCTGCCCGCTAACTGGAACTTGGTGTTCGAATTCGACATGATCTGGCCAATACAGGTCCAGGCGAATGTCAAGAAAAAGTTTTTCCTGAAGCGGCCGTGGATGGTGAAACGTCGTCATCGTCGAGAGTTGTACGCCACTATTGAAACAGCTTTGGATAGGTACAGCAGCACGCTTTCGTTCGTGTGTCTATTACCTATTCTTTCCATTCTTTCAGTCGAAACCTACCTGGAAGGCAGTGCGTGCTCAGGTCGATCTGCGAGGCGAAAGATCTGCTAAGTCTGCCGGGTGTTTC
Source organism: Nomada lathburiana (assembly GCA_963667235.1). Lineage (NCBI taxonomy): Eukaryota > Metazoa > Arthropoda > Insecta > Hymenoptera > Apidae > Nomada > Nomada lathburiana. The sequence continues at coordinate 10,659,946 of OY763909.1, forward strand.
GTTCATCGAGGACACCATTCGATTGGTCTTAAGGTACGCGTCGTTTAAAAAATAATATCGCTAAACTTCGATACGATTTATCGCAGCGTGCATTCGTATTCTCTATTCCAGTAACGCCGAAAAGGTGGGAAACATGGACTCCTACGACATTGCCTATAGAGCGGAGGTACCGTGCGACGCTGCTTACTCTTGCCCAATATCTATTTTGAAGCTACTATTATTTAACTTGTACCCTCGCGATCTGGGCTGGCAATAAAGTTTTCCACTCTCAAGAACTTGTTCATCTTTCACACTCAGTAATCTCATAGTAAACTATTATCTCGTTCCGACGTCGATATATTATATACAATGGACATCAATCACAAGGAATTCTAGGGGTCTCGCAAAAAAGTGAAACTAAAACGAAGGGACGTTGGACCAAGACAAATCAAGCCACGCCCTCAATCGAATCGCTCTCCGATTCACCTGATTCCAGATACGTCTCCGGATGTCTAAAAACGTCATACAAAAATATCGGAACGGCCGATACGAAGTCTACTTTACTATCGTCCTCATAAATTTCTGTTCTGTCATCAGCGAAGTACAGCTTCGTCCCTTGGGCGATCGCTCGAAGACCTTAAGGCTCTCACGTCGAGTGGATAAACTGGTAAGACACATTCATCGTGAAACGGCGCGACGTCGCGACGCACGTGCCGCACATCAACTGACTCTGACGACGAACGACGCGCAAGCCTGTGCTTATTGCCGTGCTTACAGCGTCGCGGCGCGCCGCCTCAATTGTTTACAGTTCACACCATTGCGGCCTTTTCGAGAATGAGACTCGACGCTATCAATCGCGCTTCTAGAATGTCATTTTAATTGAAGACTCGCGCAGCGAAGAAAAATCAGCCGCGGCGATAGCGGTGGCAGCAATTAGCAACACTAGGGTATTACGATGTTCCTGCCATCAGGACATGCTAATTGTCCGGCAAACGCGGTAACGTGGACCTCGGTTACCTGCTAATATGCTTAACAATGGCTGCTCTGCTCCCGAAGCGCAATAATAACGGTCGCTTGGCACGGGAGCGTGCGTCATTCGACAGGAAGACATCGCCGAGAAGCAAGGCACCGGTGAGTGAACTAATTTCCACACAATCTACCACGGATTATCGCGTCTCTTTGCATTTTTCCGCGCGGTGCCGCGCCAAACCGCGACCAGTGAATGAACGGGAAATGGGATTTTACGATCGCTCGTGGCTTTCGTCGGTTCGCCGCTAGCTCCGATTCTGACCGCGAGAAATTTGTCCCGCATGTGCGAGGAACTCGCTCCAGCGGCTTGTAAAATCTGTATTAATGTATATTTCGGATGAATGGTACATTTTAATTGGCCGACGATGTAAATGAAAAGGATGGCGGCGACTAAAGAAACGCGTCGTCGACGTGCAATCAACGAAGACGGGTATCGTTATCAATTTCGTCGTCGATCTCGCAAGCCGAACACATTTCTTCGGCGGCCCTCGACGATCGTGGATCTCGCTGCGGTGGATCGAAGGAAAAGGAATGGCGGCACGTTACGGTTGCCCAATAAGTGAGATCACGTCGTTCCCATCGTTCACGGTAAAAGGTCGTGGAAGCCTGGCCTCGTGTTCTCCCGTATCGTCCCGTCACCTATCGATCATTTCCTCCGCCCACTCTTCCGCGCCCGACTAACAATTTCCTGTTTCCTAAAGAGTTTACCGAACTGAGTTACAAGATACTTCCACCCGGAGAATCGATCTTCCACTGTGTTTTCTCGACAGAGAAACTCTATTCGCCGTGTCTTCCTACGTTTATGATCGTCGTCCCTCGAACCGAATTTACGGGCTTGTTAATTCGCCGAGACAGAGTGGCGAATTCTTTTTTCTACACCGTCGTAAATTCAAACGGGACGAAATTCAGCTTCCTGCACTTCGATCGCGAGTAATCGTTCGCATTGGATGAACGCGAACCGGAAATAAAATTGCGCAAAACGATTACGTGAAATCCCGTTGGCCTCGCGCGAGGCTGCAATTGCAGGAAAAATTCGCAGAGAAAATATTCCAAATTCGCGCAATAAAAGCTTCTATCGAGCTCGAAAACATCTGGTTTGCGGGACGAGCGCGTTTATTGCGTCGCTTAGCGACATTTCGCGCAGCTCGTTTTTCTTCGCCGCGTTTTTGACGGATCGCCTCGACGATTCTCGAAATTGTTTCGCCCCTTGAAATATAGCCCCGTTCCCGTGAAACGCTCGACGGTCGATACAACTGCGTGCGTGTGTGTGTGCGAACACACCGTAGCCGCGTCTTCAATGACCCAGCATAAAACCAGAAGTTGACGTTCACGTAACAGGACGCTAGATTTCTATTCCTTACCGATCACGCGAGACATTATTGAATAATAATTGCAACACTTTTTCCAATTATGCGAGCATTTTGTTTCGAACCGCGAGCATTCCTTTCCATCTCTGTATTAGAACGAGGTATTTTTCTCTGCTGCGCCCTCAAGATATTCCATTATATTTCCATATTGCCTCAACAGTAATTACAGTTGAAACATCATCTGGCAGAGACGGGGAATGCAGCTGTACAGGATTTACAGCCTATTCGAAATCGTCAATATTTGCAGAACCTTGCCGGTTCACAGAAACATTTTTCTGGACACGGGGAAAGTTACACGGAGGCCGAGCGAACGAACGAACGAACGAACGAGGGTGGAAAGTAGTTGAGAAATTTCAATCGTTTGTGTTGACTCGTCTAATAGATTCCGAGGAGCCGGCAAACGGAAGGGCTGTTCTGATTCGATCAGACGGGAATCTCATTCGATTTGATGTTCGCTACGCTTGTCTAAATTTAAATCGCGGCACATACGATTGGATTTCGTTGTTTAAGTTATCGAACGTGCTCGCTGCATCGCTGGTTTAACGCCCCTTCCTTTGCCCTGCCTTTCCCCATCTTTCCTCCACGGATTAAAAACGGAACACTGGTCGACACTTTGCTTTTCAATTCCGCCGAAGGAAAAACACGAGTGGCAACGTTTTAATTATCCGGGGGAGGGGAATCATTTCCCCGGTGGAACGTTGCAATTGCGTTCCACGCGACCGTCAATGCCGTGTTTAACTACCGCTAACTCGCGAAAATAAACGCCAAAGAACATGAATTTATAATCATGTTTCTCTAAGGTCACCGTGCTTGAAATGTGTCAAACGTTTCGATTTCACGATCGTTTGACTCGATTCCGCTATTATCCCCGATCGAATAACTTTTAGCAAACAAACGACAGCGAAATCGATGCTTTATCGAACGACGCGACGCGTCACGACGTGACGAATGCAATTTTCATTTCAACAATTTCGGAGGGAGCATCGCTGAAAACCCACGAAACGCAAAACATTTTGTGCAAGCAATTTTGCTGCGGTTGTAACACCGATTCGTGGTCGAAACGTTGACGAAAAAATCAATTTTTCACCAGACACCAGAGGTGGAATTTTTTTTAGCCTATCGCTCAGCTAATTTAATTTAGTTCGAAGTGATCGAAATAAATAAGTAGGCTATAAGAGGGACATAAAAAAATACTCGAAGCTTATATTCGTTTCTTTATTTTAGTCAGTCCGCGTTCTTCGACTTTGTGTTGAAACCACTAGAGTTATTAAAAATCAATCGATACGCGGAATTACGTACGCCCCAGTAACGCACAAGCTTCGAGAAAATCAAAAGAGAGAGAAAAGAACGAGTGAGCTGAGTAACGGAAAAAGGAAGACGATTCCGCCAACGCATTTTCTCGTGCACTTCTTCCCTTAACCGTGTGCACGAGCTTCCACGCATGCAAACAATTCTTCCACGTGAAATAATCGCGAGAACCATACGCTCGAACGGCGGAAAATTGATGTTCGCCCCCTGACGAAACGAAAATCCGTGAGACGAGCCGCCTCGGGGTATTCGACAATATCCTTTTTGCAGCGACAAAGGCGAAATTCCATTCGATGGAAGGGGCGCAGGAGCAAGACAAAGACGGAGGAGAATCAAGATGCAGAATTGCGAAAGAGGGGACAAATGTTTACATTATTGGAGGAAAGTGGAAAGAACGCACAGATCTCGTGCAATGAAAAGCGAAATGAATATTAATCGAAGGGAGGACAAATGGATGCAGTCCATCCATTGGTCAATGTTTCTTGCGAGACGTCTTTCCAAGTTCATTAAGCTTAACATATTCGACGATAAAGCACAACGTTCAGAAAGCCTCCGGCGGATTCCTTCGGGCACAAATCCCTCCAACTTCTTTGACTTCCCGCCATGGAGCGGCGGAAAGGAAATTGAGCTTCTCCGCCAGGTGAAAAAGAAAGTTCCTCATCAACATTCGTGCTTAAGGGACTAAAAAAGGGGAAGACAAAACCAGGGGAATACGAAATGAAGATAGAAGAACGATTGGACGTTTGGAGCAACGAGTTCCAGGGAAAGGAACAGGCGTGGGAGGGGAAGAAGAAAGCCACGTCAAGATTGCAGCTGCATCCAAAGGGACATTATGACGAAAAATCGTTCGGTAATAGTAGAAGAATGTTTTCTGCCGGAAAAGGGGTGTCTGGTGATTTAAAAATTGTCAGAGAACCGAAAGATATACGCCCGGAACGAATTAGCGTCGATTCTTCAAGAACCGGCATAGGCGAGTTCATCGATGTCGAGCTGAGAAATCGCGGTCCCCTCGTGAAATATGCAACCTAGCCGCGCGATTGCTTTGGAATTCCAACGTGAAATATTTCCCGACGAATTCCAGGGCCTCGTTTCAATCTTGCCAGACCATTGTAACTTGCACTTTACAATATTAACGGGTTCACTTATCGAACGAGGCCGCCCAAGAGTGACAAATTATCGAATCGAGGTCGGAGAACCGGCATAGAAGAAGAGGAACCGCGAAATTTCATTGCGAATTTCCATCATCGTCATGAAACTGTATCCTTCAGGATGTATTGGATCCACCTATCGATTTCTCACGCCGCGTTTCCAACGAAAGGGACGTATCTGAGGACTGTTACATCGACTACTTGGGAGGAGGGCATAAATTCGTAACAGCATGATCGATGGAATAAAATATAGTATAACTTAGTCAGTAGATAACGTTTTCACCCTAGAATGGATTAAGTAGATTAAGCTTCGCCGGTCATTCGAGATTATTTCCAGAGTTAGTCTTTCATGCGTTCCTCTGTCATTGCAATTTACGAGAGCAAAGTTTGCAAAGATTGCGATCGTCCTCGGCGCCTCTTTTATTTCCGCCGAATCGACGGACAATTTCTTAAAGGATTATTCGGAGGTACGCTCGTCGAAAGTTAGATAATTCCTTTACAACTCGCCGGCCGCGATGTCGGAACTTCCCTAGCAGGCTATCCGCGTGGGAACAAATAAAATAATTCGCTTTGAGTTGAAAACGTTTCGTTGACTGCTGGGAAATTGCTCGTTCGTTCGTTGTATTGCTTCCCCGAAGCTTGGATTAATGAGATGTCCCTCGACGGGAGGGTTATGCTTTCTCTTTGGTCATCTGCGCGTTCCTACAAATGTCTGCGACTCTCGTATTGCTATATTCTTGACAGACAGGTTAATTCTTTTTGCGAAGCACTCGCTGGGAGCGAATGGGAGTTTCTCGTCTCATTTGCTAGGTGTAATTAAATCGTTGCACAAGACAGGAAACGAGACTGGATTCTCAATTCGTTGATGCGGTTATCCGAACGCAATAAACGAGACGGATACGGCGGGCTACGAGTGTAGTTTTAGAAAAGTAAAGAGGTCCCCGTTGCTTGATTTGACGCTGATACTTTTGCCTGGTTCGTTTGCTCGGCCGACTTCTTTCTCTGACTTTTGAATGTTAATAAAGTTCCATTGGGACGATGGGTATGTGTACGGCGCGATGTAGGTCAGTTGCTTCGAGGAATCTTTTGAATTTTCCAACGAGGCGACGGTAACTTTTTATCTTTTCTTTTCAGAACTGCGACATGAATCCAAACGGACGTTGTTTCCTTCTATTGATACTGTGCATCGTACTAAGTGATTATCAAGTGAATTCGAATTTGGATGCCCGTTTGTCGAGAAGGAGGCGATACGTCGTTTTCCCGGAAGGTTCAACTTTCTCGGTAAGTTTTCTATCTTGAATGCAATTGCGCTACCAAAGATTCCATCGATGACAACTCGTTCCACCTATTCGATTGTGCCCCCGCACGTCGATCCTTTAATATTTGACGAGGTGCACGCGTTTCAATAGGAAACGCTGATTCAAATATGAGTTACCCGAGCCCCTAACATGTATGAATACTATCCTACACGATGCGTACATAAATTGCACGGGGAAATTTACAATACGCGCGGCACGGTTCGTTATGGGGGTCATAAATAAAATTGTATTTACCAAAGAAACGCATCGACGCGACTATCATCCGGAAATCCATTCACTGCCTGAATTATTGCAACCTATCGGCGAGTATCAATGTTCGACGATCGATCTGTTATTATTTGCAGATTGCGCTCTGCCTGACGGTGGGCACGGTGTCCCACGACGATATATTTACGCAGGGCGTCAACTGGGGAATCTCCTACGATTTGCCGAACGAAAGTAAACCGGCTCTCGAGCCGTTTCTAGAGCTCAGGCACGACAAAATAAAGCCGGACAATAAATATCCGAGCTTTTCGAAGCAGAATATAATTAACAAGAACGTCATGAAGTACGGAGGCTGGAACAGCGACGAGAAATATTATCTGAAGCCTGGCAAGGGGAAGAATTACAAGCCTGACTATTACTATTTGCAACGCAGACATCGAAGGGATCTTTATAGCAAATTGGAGACTGTTATGAATGCGTGAGTTATTTACAGTAAATTCCTGTTACACGTGAATGTTATTAATAAGCGTCGAGGCGAAGAAGCAATTCGTTTTCGGACGTAGAGAAAGCGGCAGAAATGGATTGTATGCGGTTAAGGAGAAGTGGTCCGTGCATAGTCAGTCAAGCAAAAAAAAAAAAAGGGGGACGGGCTGCTGACGGCAAAGTAGAATAGATTCGTCCCTCGGCAGACGTCGGAATAGACCTTACTTGTAACGATGTCTAATGGTATAAAAAAGCGGGAGGGTGGTCGATTCGTTTAGTATCTGTAGTCAGCCAAATGAAATGATCCCCCACATCGATGGGACAGTTGTGTAAAGCTCTTCCATCACCAGAGATGTACCCGATTGTACAGTCAATAGCGGAGGCGAAATAAAATGACAAAGTGGTTCAACGAATTCTGCAGCAATATGTTTCGTAAAGAATTACGACGCTCGTCCCTGTGTGTCGGTGTCTACCTGCATAGATATCGTTGGAGTAAAATGTATCGATATTGGTGACGTAAAAGCGTCGCCTCTCTCTCTCTCTCTCTCTTATTTCAAAATCGTAGGGACGAATAAATTTGGCCAAAGTGTGCTGGATCGAGTGGCAGGCTCGATAATAAAATGTAACGGCAGCTTTAGTAGTCTGGACGTGAACGAACGATCGTCGTCCTCCTTTATGGAGAGCCGTCGAGCCGTCTCAGTTTTTTCCGTCTCGTCTGCGATAATGTATTTCGGTCGCGTTAGTTGTAAAACATCGACGTATCGCGAAAGTGGTACGCACGGACAGATGGGAGCCGTCTGGCCGCATCTCGATAAAGAAAAGTTCCAGGAAATGTTTGTCGGATCGAGAATAAAATTAACGTATAGCGCACAATTGAGTAGCATTTACGCGTGTCAGATTTTATTTCAGTTAACCAATCGATGCTCGAGCAAAATCGTTTGGCCCCTTGGCGGCGGATATAAATCTGGTTATGGGCAGAGCGCACGAGAGAAAGAAGAACGGAGGAAACCATTTCCCTCGCGGTTGTTAGCTCTAGAAATAGAGAAACGGTCTGCTTGAATCGCTCAGAAACAACCACGACTACCCCACTGCTATCCCACAAACGTTCTACACTAGCTAAGGCGCCACCGTCTGATTCATGCCACCCTTGAGCTGCTTCAACACCACCATGAACCATTAAATTGCACCACCTATCCTTATTCGGTGTGTGGAAACAATGTTTGTAGTAGGAAATAATTGAAGACTTTATTTACGATGCAATCGTTACACGGCGATCGAGAACCGTATCGAATTGATCACTCGTATGCTCACCAATTTAATCGCAGCATGATCGACGGGCACGTTTAACCTAATTGAAAATAGGAAGCCAATTTCGGATGCGCATTTATGGCATACCACGAGCATCCGAGGGCAGCGATTATGCTACAGATAAAAGGATTTAGAGAGAAAGGCAACGCGCAAAGGGATCGCCTACGAGAATCCAGCAAACATCCAAACATTAATTCCATTTGCTCTGTTCGAAGCAATTCTTCCGAATCTCCATTCCCCCTATCGAAGAATCTCCTTGAATTAATAGCAGGCAATTATCTGGATTGGTGATCACAAGATGCGACTTCATTTCAGGAAGACACGCGTCCCCCCCGTGTTATCTTGTTGTTTTTCCGTTGCCAAACTAATATTTCGTACGTCGATAGAAGTCCACTGTTGAGCAGTATCTCAAATTTTTCGCAACACAATCTCTCATTCTTTTTACGTACATACATCGATCAAGAACGTAGGTTGCGGAAGCTTTTATACTTGAACGTGCACGATAACTTTTTAAGCTCCACCGAAGCTCGCTTCTCAACGGCCACTCAAATCAAGGGTGAAATTATTGGAGAGCGAAACGAATTTTTGAAACGCCGCTTCAAAGGAGACTTTAATCTTCTCGGAAGGAGGCTCGGCCGAATGAGAAAACAGCGTGCCGCCTTTTTCTCTGGTTCCTACGTGCAACCAGACGCTTGTTCATAGTCGAGAGAATACATTAATACACGTTTTTCTTTCCTTTTGCCTGTTTCTACCTTCGACCAATTCGAAAATGCATTACCTTGCAATCGCCCTCTACCTTTTACAACATTGTTCTATCCCCGCTTCAAGGCTTCCGTTATCCAATCTATCCAAAGCGAAAGGGGACAAGATTTTCCTCCTATTTTTACAATTATCCCTCGGCTTAAGCAACACGACTTGTCCCTCCACATGAAAAGTCAGATATCCCCCGTACCAATTTATTTCGTGGTCTAATCTCACGTTTCTTTCAGGATGAACTTTGACGGGAGAACGTGTGTACTGCGGGCCCTTTGCGAGGCATCCCAGAGGTTGATGCCAAAAGGAAACACTCTCGTCGAGGAGATGATGAGGATATCATTCTCGTAAGGTTCTACAGGGGGGGCGTCGTGAAAGAGCGTTCGAGCCGCGGTGTCTCGAAGGGTTCCCCTTTTATCGCGATTCCTTCCTTTCTTTTTACTCGGATTCGAGGGCGGACTTTAGCCGGGGATCGATAGGATTTCGGAATAATCTCGTTTCGCCGGGGAAGCGAATTTTATTAAGCAAATAAGGTTAAAAGGCTGTCCTTCGTGGATATTTCACGCGCCCCGCTCTAAGCTTCTCCATACATTCAAACCTGTCCCGTTCTCGGCGCGGGAAATTGCCTTTTGTCTTACGTATTACAAAAACCTCCGTGTCCTTCAATATACGTCGCTTCGATCCATCTCGATCCTTCGACGGCTACAGCTGCAGGACTCGTCACGATTTCCGATACGCGCGGGCAGCTTCCGATTCTGATTCCGAGATTCTCTCTGTTTATTACAGCTTCCCTTTGAAGCGGCTGTTCCCCTACGAACCGGAGGAACATCGCGTGTACAGCAAGGCGCACAAAGCGGGTCACGAGGGCCACGACTGCTCCACCATGTTCTCCGGATGCAGTTTCTCCCTGATCGACGTGGCCCTCGGGAAATACAGCGCACCACCGACGCGGCGGCCTCAACCTCCGCCAGAATACGCCGATATGACTTCCTTTTCCGGCGACTTGGCCAGGTACAGCATGAAGTAGGACGTCGCGGTCGCGTCCAGGAAGAAACACTCGCAGCAATCGTAACAAGGGGACGATAAACGGTTCGCGATCGCAGAGAGGTTAAAAAGGACAGCGGCAGAAAAGTGGTACGGCAGGCAACTCGGTGACGCTCCCGAAAATGATGATGCCCACCGCCACAATTTTCGGTAATTGGATGAGCTTAACTATCGGCGGGAGTGTAGCGCAGTAGGGACAGAAGATGAAATAAGCGAGTGCACGGGGCCGGATAAGGGTTCCCTGAGATACGTGGGCTGCTGTGGCACTCGGCCGGTACAGTCCGCCAGCCCGGCGATAATAACTATTCTTTGTGATATTGTTACGGCGGCCGCCAGTATATTCGGTGTAATAGGATTAGGTCGCCCATCGGGCTGAATATTATCCGATATCAGGAAAACTATTTCCAGCAGGCAGCTGCGAGCAGACACTCGCGAGACTAAGTCGGGTTTTAGCGGCAGCGTCGCGCGGTTCGCCGATTTGCATGATTGTTGCGGTGTGTGTGTGTGTGTGCGTGTGTGTCGCGATGCATATCGCGATAACAGATATAAACGCCTGCGAACAGCTCGCCGCAGCTCTGGTGAACGTTTAGCTGAAGCAATTAGAGATATTGATATTAAACTCGGAGCCAGGGCTTGACGGTGTTAAATCTATGGCAAATTCGCGACACGCGTGTTCCGCGTCTTTTTTTTCTCGCCTTCCATTTCGTGCTGTTCTGTTTGATTTTTTTTGTTTTTCCCCGCTGAATCCTCTTCGCGTAAGCAGCTCCTGTTACCGTTTCTACTTCCCACGCGATGGCGGGACGTCGTCGTTGACGATAAGAGATGAAAAATCCCTGTCGAGCAGCGATCACGCGACGCGACCGCATTCGACGGCGAGCAACGTGAAACGCCAGCTCGAACTCCGCTCCCGGAGAAATTGATTTTGGATTTATTCGGTGACGTCACTGGCCGCAGCTTCCCCGGAGGACGAATGATACTTTTCCCGCGTGACGGATCACTGATACACCGAGTACACAGACGGGGTGCTGGAAATCCGATCCGTCTCGATATTACACCGCGACGAATATCCTTCTTAAACGACAAATGCACCTCGCTTCTTCCCGGAGCAAATAATTCTCGCGATGTCCATCGGCATGGCGATTTCTGTCGCAGAGTGTTGCACAAACTTCGATCGTGTCTCTGTTTCGCGAAGAAAGGCTACGGATAAAATATAAGGTCGACCCGTTGATACTGAAGCGTCCGCGTAGAACATCGCAAGTAGTATAACCCCGCGCGTGGTCGGACGTGCCGCGTACAGCGAAGCAGCACAATTACTACGAGCATACGGGCAAGTAGAATGCGCTCCCGAGTGGTCAGGCACTGCGAATGGGTACGCGCGACTTGCGAGTAGTATGCGCCTCGCTTGGTCAGACGTATAGTGCATCCCAAAGTAGGAAAAGCCTCCTTTGCGAACATGCGTGTATCGATGCGAATACGAATAAGGTTTTTGTACAAAAATGACAGGTCGTTCGAATGTGCCAAGGGTTAGAGGATCAATGGGAATCAGCTGATGGAAAGAGTAAGCTCGGCTTCCTGTCTTAGCTCGCGGAATAGAATTCAGTAAGAGTGAACAGATATCGATTCCGTGACAGTGACACCGCCCCAGTTCGCGGGCCAAGCCGGGCGTGGTGTAGGCCGCTTATAACAACCCTCTTTTCCACGACACTACCGATTCCGTACGGTTAACCACAATTCCCCCGGGTGAAAGAAACAAGAGCTGCTTCTCCGGCATCCCATCCTCCAACGGGTTTTCACCAGCACACCTTTCAGCTTCGCCACGGTATCGAACACGTCGGTTTTTATGCATGAAATTCCTTTCGATACACATTTTCGGTATTACCGAATCATTCGGCGCGGATGAAAAGGGTCGAACACAATGGATTCAGAATTTAAACGAATTAGCTTCTTGACGCAGCCGCGTATAGCTTGTTTGTTGACGAACTCTGCTCACAACCTTTTCCCTTTTTTCTCGCGCATGAAAGGCCTTTATTAGGTTTTCCAGCGTGTCTCCGCTGCTTGAAATAAATTCCCTTTTTTCTATTGCCGACCGAGCACCCAAGGATTGCAGGTCCTTTCGTGAAAATTATGAAGCTCGGCTGGCTAGCTGTTTTGAATAGAATTTATAAAGATTACAGTTCCGTTCGTTTTGCTCGTCACTGATGGCGAAACTTTCCAGCGAATTTTCATCGAATACCGGTTCGGACGAGAACCGTTAAAAAAGTTGCAGACATAAATGGCTGCTCCAACCAAAGTTCCAGACGAAAAGTTCAGTAACATAAAAGTGGCTATTGTATCGAGCTCGCGTCAGTTAAACGATGGTTCATGCTATATCTAAACTTCCCGTCACAAATTTACTCTTCTACCACCGATAATTTCCATATCGCGAACGATCCTCGCGAGCTCGATAATTATGCAAAATGCAGCAAGCAATACAGACGTTCGAAAACATGCATGCATATTGCAGATCGCATTCGCTAATATTCGATTAGCCTCGTTACGAACAATAGGCAACGTGACTATCATACTCAGACGGTGTGCAATTGTTCGAACATTTAAACCCGCGGAACGCTGCAAGTCATATTTGCCGAGCCGGCAGTATGCAAACAACGCAGCTACAACGTCTGCATTTAGCCCGTCTATGGTACTAAGGTATTTGTCTCGTCAGGAATGAAGTCGCAAAAGTGACATCTTGTCACGAACGGATCGATAGGAAAGTTTCAAGTAATTCCAATCAAATGGCTGTCGTGAATCAAAGTCACGGCTAACATTAGGAGAGCGTCTGTTTGATCATCTGTTCAATCCCTGAACAATATCGAACTGAGACGAGAAGTTCAATCGAGTCTCTCCAGCCCTGAAAAATGCCATCGCGATAATCGATAAAACTCGAATAGCGTCCGGCGATTTTTGTATTCCTTCGTGTCATTGGTTTCTTGATAAGCGTGTAGGCTTCTTAATCGATCTAAAAGGGCTCAACCGTTATCGTCCGGCCTCCTTTCTCTCGTTGTTTCATAATTCATTCACGCCTAGAGCCGCGACAAAGCTTGATCTCGCCTTTAACGAGCCACAGACCACACCGCGAGAAGGATCATTGCGACGAACAAGGGTATTGATTCGGCGACCTCTTTGCTGCCGCAGTACTTCCACGACAAATTGCTCCTTTTCGATTAACTTCATTTCGTGGGACGCGTATCGCCTTCGCGAGCAGCACGACGATTGCCATCGACAATATCTTTCGACTGTCTCCTTAAAATCGAAGCCTCGAAACTTCTACTGACTGCTCGTTCCCTCTACCGAACCTTGATTGGGCGTCCTATGTCGTTCACCGCGGAAGAAGTTTCTAGGATTAAAAGGGTAGCGTTATCCTTTACAGGATCCCTTTTTTTTCTTGCTCTGGTACAAAGCCGCGTGCCAGGGAACTTTCATTGTTAACAGACTCTGCCTTTCTTAGCAAACGTCAAGCAATCGTTCTCTCATTTTAAGTGTCAAAGGAAAGTTTTAACGACTCTCACTCTTGTACTCCTTGTGCTCCTATTCTTCTTATTATGAAGTTTCCTCCGATCATTTTGTCTTGCCACTTCACATGACCGGAATATGTTTCACAAATAAATAAGATCTGTTCCTTTAACCAGTGCACATCGAACGCAATTGAAGATACGACTAAAGGTGATCCGATTCCTTGATTGCACGAGGTCAATCGTGACGTGATTTATATTGCTCCAGCTTTCGAGGTTTCCCCTATAACATTGAATTCCTTTTCTCGATTCTGTATAACAGTACTCTCTATGTTCAAGCTTTGACACAAAGCATGTTCGTCAGCTACTAGAAATTGATCGAAACGGGGATGATGTTTAACGTGGATCTTCTTGTTGGAAACTTCGATACTCATGGACGTATTTCGTGCAAAGTTTTATAAGATACCCGACGAAAAGTTACCCCTATTCATCCCCCGCGGAATGTATCCGGAAGAATCTCCTTTAAACTCGAACGAAATAAAACCGACCCGAAAATACCAAGTCGAGGAATTACCAAGTGGAAATATGCAATGAGGGAAACAAAAACTAACCCTTGCGAGATTCATTTTTACAGCACCCTGCATCCTCCTCTAGGGGCTGTAAAAAATCCTGCCATAAAAATGAATCATCAAACGATGAATCTTAAAAGCTCGTCGTCCGCGTAGGGACGTTTTCGTGAACAAGCATCGCGACCGTTTTCGATAAACCCGACCGAGGGTTGCTGCGAATGTCGTGCTCCCGGAAACGCTGGGGGATAGTCTGGAAAGAAACAGAGGGATCTAGAGGAGGCACCCAGGCGACTATTCACCCGGAGAGATTCAAATTCGACGCAGAATCCAATATTTCTGGAGTTTGCAAGAAATTCCCAAGGAATGCCACGTGGGGCGATATTGCTGCGCATTGCTGCTGCCTTGCGAGGTTGGATCGGTGGTGGATCGAGGGGGTGGCCAGAGGACCAGGCGATCCAAAGTGTTGTACGAACGATGCGGTACAAACAGGCAGAAGCCGTGCACGGGGTGGAAGAAGTCTGGAAATCCAGATAGCCGGCCTCCTTTAAGCGAACGACAAAGGATCTCGAGCAGAAGTATGTTGGAAAAGCACTCGAGAACGAGCAGAAAAGGAGAAAGCGTCCGTCAAAACAGTTTTACAGCAGCTCCGCTTTCGAGAGGCCTTCTTTATGCTCGATGTTGCTTGCCTGCAATGCGTGTACCGATAGAAAGGAAGTCATCGACAACGGGGAACGATACAGGGATATCTTTTCGCGACAGAAGCAATTATCGATTAGGGCATCGTGTTACTAGAGAGACAAGTCTGTTTACTTAACTATCGAAGTAATCGTGTTGTAAGCAACACAGGCAGGTCCCGAAACCTTTATGGAATTTTTATCTCGGGAGTAGACAGCGTACAGCAAAAATGCATTGGAAATGTTCGAAATGTTCGAAATGTTACCAAACGACGATAGCTTGATTATCGCGAAACTTTTAATTACGTTTGCGTTTTCAAGGGGTCCTTTCTACCGAGCACCGATTTTCGTGGAAACTTTACGAACTTTCCAGCCATCCAAAAAGCGTGGGATTACCGCTTACACGACTTCCCGTCGATAAAAACCTGTTAAGCGTTAAGCTGACTGGATGTAACTTTTAAGAGTGAACGGTGGTGAAATTTGTGAAAGACGTTCCACGTCGAGAGCTTTTCTTTTCCGAAACATTTGAACAAACGTTCCTGTTTTCCACTGGGGCTGCATTATTTGACGAATATTTGGTCGGATGAAGGGAAAGGTTTAATGCATATCGGCAAATAAACGAACACTGTTTGATCGAGTGATTGACTCTGTTTCATAGATGGTGATTGGGCCATCAAACACGAACGGGTGGTACGGGGACGATTTGCATATTTATGCGCGACTCGCGGTTCGATCGGATTGAAATTTATTCATTACCAAAAGCGCCTGTGTAATGTATAATAAAATAGGACGGGGCGATAAAGGTAAATAGAAAATAAATTAATGCTCTGTGCAAATTTGTCCTCCCACGAAAGCTAACGTTTCCAAATCTTTCTATACCACCGAGCAAAGATAATCTCATATGCGACGATCCATTAAATATAAATGCAGCTCAAAACGTGGCTCGAAATCTTGTTCCTCGTTACGTAAATCATTTTACAGAGAGGGAGGACATCCTGCTCGCGACTGATATATATATATATATATATATACATATAGCAACGAAGGTATTCTTCAGCGTGCAGGCAAAAAGGTCTGCCAAGTTCCGCCGGTCGAACACAAATTGCTCGTGAACGCTCCGGCCGCAGGAAGTTCCTAGCAACTACGCGCCAAACGAATATCATCATAAACTGTTTCCACAAACTTCTATACGTGCCGTTTCTTTCGCTTATTCTCCGGCCAAGCGACGTATTTGCTGTTCCCGGCCAACTAGCGAGCGGCCCGAAAAATTATTTACACGGGAAATTGCCGTAAGCGGCATCCGACAAACAGACTTGGAACAATTCTGTGCAAACAATTAGTAGATTCATTGATTCGCGGCGCAAGCTATGGCATTACTACCCGAGCTGCAGAATCGTGACACCGTTGATTGCTCCCACACGAATTTGCCTTACTTCTTTCATATTTTTTCTTTTACCGATGAAAATTAATTAAACGAAGAAGGTAAAGTGTCTTGACTTTTTACCGCGGAGTCACAAGAAAATAGTCGTCGGTGTTTCATCCATCCCGCGACTCTCTGAAGAGGAATCTCCTACTTTCACGAAATACAGCGAAAAACAAAAACGAAATGAGAAGAAGTCAATTTTTGACATCGCAAGGAGCGCAGAATTATCTCATAAATGCCTAAGCTCCATTCAAGTAGGAAACGCAAGGAACATATTGCTTTTTCCAGAACATTAATGTCGATACAAACGAAATTCTCTGCAGAACTCTGAGAATGTTCTTGCCGAGGGTAACGAAACGTGAAAAGAATTTTCCTGTGAAACGTGCAAAAGGAAATCCTAATACCGAGGGACATTCAAAGATCCTATTGGAAAATAAATAATTGAACGAGTATCAGCTCCCATAACACCTGCGACGAAAATCGAACGAACTGGTAACGGGACGATATAAAATAATCAATCGTCGTTTCCGCGTGGACGAAACCGACTAATTGCAAGTATTACTCAAAGAACTACCTTTGTCCTATATATTCTTTCAACCAGGAGCGTTTAATTAAAATGAAATTGTTTTTGTGTTGCGATTTCATCTGGCGCATAGACCTTCCGCCTACGTAATGAGGCAACTTCCGCGAGGAATCGGCTTTAATTAACTTAAATTTATTATCCGGGCGAGATGGAGAGAAAGGGAAGGGGAAAGAACGCGAAGGCGAGGAAGGGGACGAAACGCGGCAGGGCGAAACAAAAAAAACGCGAGTAGCCGACTTGTGTTTCACTTACAATTAGAAAAAAAGATGCCTTAATTGTTCTTTATATACCCCTGTTCCCGTGGCTTTCCGGCTGCCCGCAGCCTGGAAAACTTTGCCCCAATTCTTCGTCGGAAGGTATTCTTCGGTGTCCCTCGCAATTTTCAGCTTACCGCTGGGGAAAGTGAAAACGAACCTCGACGATTCGGGAAGATATCGTGGATAAAATGAATCCAGCTCTGTTTTCCTTTTCAGCAGGAATCAGGATTTTATGCTTGAAAGATTATCTTGGAAGATAGACCAACTTCTGTCATAATTTAAGTTTGACGAAGTTCGATCGTTAACAGTGAAATATGTTTGCACGGATAATAACGGGGGCTTGTTACACGATCTAACGCAATTACCTTTTCGACGCGGCGCGTTCCTCGGTCGATTTATCTAATTTAAAGTTTTCCCACCGAGTTGAACGAAGTTCGGGACGAAACAATTAGTCCGACGATTTCGTCGCGGTTCAACTCTGATCGGAAAATCGCGGGCGATTCTAAAGGAGGTATACAGCGCTTTAAAAAAGCCTCGCCCCACTCGGGATCTCCAACCTTTCCTTTTCAACTTCTCTTGTTTCCATTAAAAATATAGAAAGGGAGGTAAAAGCTGAGGGAAATATTAACACAACTACATTTCACCGCTTCGCGTACGGTTCTAGAAGGGCCCGCCTGTAAAAAGAGTTTCCAAATCCATGTACGCACTGTTTGAACTGCACTCTATTACGCTTTTGAAACGCAGCAGTGCGTAATTTTTACCCCAAGTTGGCCGTTCGCTCTTTCATTTACGTATTTCGGCTTCAAAGCTTTGCAAACATTTTCCGTGTGCAATAAAACGTTTTCAAATCTTTTCTGAAGCTACGTTAAATTGATGCTCCGCTCTCATATTGCGTTTAAATCGATACAAAGCCACTATATCCACCCCGTGCTAAGAGAGAAATGTTTATTAGCATCGGAACGGCGCCACCCTGACTTTCATTTCGGCTACGATATTTCTAATGCTTAGGGTGAGCTGGCTCATTCAATTCATCGGACTCTGTTTTCGCCGCCAAAGTATTTCCACGCAATTTCTTTATCCATCGATCTTGCTTGTCCGCCGTTTGGGAAAGTTGCGGAAGCAAGACAAATACGTGTATCCAACTTTTTGGTACTTACCCCCCCTTGGTGTTCATTGTCGAAAAATTTCTTCTTCCGCCTCGAAGTTCACGAGAATTCTCCGCTTCGCGCGCGCCTGCTGCGAAGATAACGCAATCTACGAAAACGAGAAAATATAAATTGGAAGAGGAAAGGAAAAAATGAATGCGAAGAACGAAGGCGAAGAGCTGGGAAGGGATGTTAACGCAACCATTAAATGTTTCGGCTGTACTCGTCGCCCGGTTCATTTTTTTCGGCGAGCGTTGGAAGTAAAAGCCGCCAATAATGGATGCTTATTAAATAAAAGTAAAAAAAGAGGTTAAACGAAAAGTAACGTGTCATACCATCTAATCTAATAATAGCTTCGACAGCGAGTGCCTTTGAGCATGCAGGAGAGAAGGGCGATTTCGGGAAATGGACGAACTGACAGGATGGTCCCTCTGAGCTGGATACTCGCTGCCCGATCGATTAATAACAATCGATCGTAATTTTTCGCTGTCCTACACTGTGCTCCCATAAATAAACGAAGACATTTACAGGATAATCTGAAAGCAAATGGAATGTTGATTGGTAAACGGAAACCCAATCGTGGCAGGTGATATCTGCGACGCTACGAATTTTTTCAATACGTTTATTATTTTTTAAACAATAATTTTAACCGCTCGTTTATTTCAATCGTTTTACATACGTGGATAGTTGTGTGAAGTGTAGACGTTAGCTTACAAATAGGTTAGTTTAGTTTTTATCCATATATAACGTGTGTGTTCGTGTACGTATGTGTACGTGTATTTTAGGTTTCATTCGTGTATTCCTGTAACAATGCGTTTCTCCGTGTACTCGTGTATTTTTACGTATGTATATATGTATGCATGTATGCGTGTATGTACGTATGCGTCGTCACGTGTGTTACCCCCTCAGAGTACTGGCTCTCCACCATTAATTAGGTAATTAATATATTACATAGTCTCCTCTGCAAAACTTGCTTTTTTTTCCCCACCCCGGAAACGATCTTTCATCCCCGCATTCGATCCCTCTTCCCTTGTCCCTCTTCTCTATTTCCCGTTCACCCCGATACTTGTTATCAGCGGAATCGCAATTGAGGAATTGTAAGACGGATTTAAGTGCCATTTGCCCCTCGATTTCAGGTGACTGAAACAAGGATCGGCGCCCGAACGATGCCCGCGCGAGGATGTCCGAGATAATGACGTTCGTTTTATGTACAGATCTAGGGTGGCGTGCCATCGCGAGTCTCGATCGCGTCGGTGGATGTGTCGAAGCGATCCAAAAATCGTCGCTGGACGTATTGTTCTTTTCCCTTTCTCTTATATATTGGCGACATGTGAAGAGGAAGAAGCTCGTGGTACGGAGGTAAAAATTCGTAGATAAATTAGAATTGTAAAGGGGGGGAAAAAAATTCATCAACCCAGAAGGGTTTGGTTTGGAATGTTGTCGCCAAGCGGATCGTCCAATCGTCGATCGGATCTCCACGACTAGTCCGTTCACTAGGCACTACTGTCGCTGAGTGTGATGTACAAAGGGATTCGTAAAAGATACTGTACAGTCTATCGTATGCGTTGGTGGCTCCGGAGGCTCGCGATGGTCGCCACGCGGTGGTAAATGATTGCCGTGGGCGCTCACAGACGGAGACAATGCTCGATCGCCGATTCCTGCTGAAAGATCGTTCCTGTTTCCTCGGGTCTCCTTTTCTTCGTATCGTTCGCGATCGTTCACCCGTTGGAAAAATTATCCAACGGGTTCCGTCGCGGAACGAAAGTCGGAAAAGAAACGCACGACACCGTGATACGGGCACGATGGGCAGGTGGCACTTGGTTTCGGAGACACAGCAGACACAGACGCACGAGAAACAGACAACAGACAGACAGGCAGACGAACAGACAGGCGGACAGACAGACAGACAGACAGACAGACAGACAGACAGGCAGACAGATAGACAAACAGATAGACAGAGAAATCGGTATGTTAACAACGGAAAGATTCACGTAATTCGTTGTTGTTTATTTAAAACAAATATTCTTTTCGTTCTTCGTCGCTCGCCGCTTAATTCTTTTTCTCTCCACGTTTCACCCTCGCCCCTTTCGAACGTTTACTAGCGACAGTGGGGATAATAAATAATCGTAACAGTCGCGGTAACAATAATGGCAAGTACAGTAGTAATAATAGTATCAATTACGACGAAGGATCTCTATGAACGTACAATGATTTTCGCAACAAACGTCGCGCTGGCTCGCGCCAACCTTTCCCTTAAAACCTCCAAATTTCCTCCCTACCTTTTTCTCTCTCGTATGTACATATGTATATTATTAATCGTCTCGCCTGTTCAATAAAACACTAGCTGCGAAACGTAAACGTGTACGATTCTCCGCTGTCGAAGATTGCCACGATTCCCGTGCTCGCTGCAAATGTCGACGAACATCACCGATGTCTCGCCGGCTTTTTTTATACAAATTTTACATAAAATTCGCAGCTTATGGAACGTCTACGGTTAAAAATTTTCTTTCCAAATCATATCTCTTACTATTATACTCGATCGTTCGAACCACGCTTCGAGTACTTTGTCGAATAGAATATATGCGAAACGTAGAAACACTGGCCTGAAAATCCTGACGGAAATTAACATCTCTCCCAAATTGCCCTCTGCCCAACCAAATTGTTAAAACACGTAGCGTTTCAAATAGAAAGATCTGCAAACCGAAAGCTGGCTATCGCGTCGACCCCGTTTCGCGAACAGGCTACGAGTATCCTCTTTTTTTTCGCGAACGAATTCGTAATTTCGATCCCGCGGGACACGCCGATACCGACCAGCGACGAACCATTGACCCCGCGAACGCAAAAGAAAAAAGAAAAAAAGAAATTCCGCGACAATGAATTTCAAACGATTAACGTGCCCGATTTCGCATCGAAGCGTGGTCCTCTGATTAGCAATTCGATCAGGTAAAATCGCGTCGGGTCCTCGCGTTTCCCTCTTATTTTATTCCCTCTGTCTGTCTCGCGGAGAAACAATCCTGACGGACTCGCTGCGCTGGGACGAATGGATCGGCGATTCGTCGATGAAATCTCGTTCCATTGAGCGTGCAGATTTCTCAATGGTGGATTTCGAGCGGCGAGCGCGGCCCGCTCGCCCGTTTATGTACTTCCGCTCTACACCGCAATCAATACGTACATATACATATACATACATTTACATATACATATAATCGTGAACAAAAAGCGGCTGAAAACTCTCGAGAGCGCGAGACTCTTTTGTCCCGTTTTGCACGACAGTGAAGACCTTGCCGGTTTCAAGAGTTTCGAGACGCTTCGCGAGAATTAACCGAGACGCGATCAAGTAACAGAATGGGGTTCGTTCGACAAATATCTACTTTTACTCGTTGCTCTTGCCGCTCTCACTCCATAGCATCCCCCATCATTCTCTCGCTCTTCGTTCTCCCAGTCGCCGACACCCTTCGTTCATTCATGCCTCTGTCTTTCGCACATGTACACGCGCACAAAGGTTAATATCTTACGTTAACAAATTCTTCTTTTCATCTGCTTATCTCTCTGCTATGTGGTATTATTTGTTCTTTTTTATATTTTTCGCACGCAAACAGGTTCAGCTCGCACGGTTTTCAGGCACTCGCTGCTCAAACAGACACCGGTCGCACAATAAATACGTATAATCAAATATTTATTCCAAGCCGACTTAATATAGGATAACAGCTTCATCTCATTTGTATATCTCGTTTTAGGTCGTAAATCTAGAGGATTGGCACGAGTCCGCCGTACGAATCGATTAGTTAGAAAAAATCTAGAATCTTCTTAATTACCCGTAATTTTATCGTAAACATTTAACTGTAGATTCGATACGTTTACTTCCTTATAACACACGTTTCTCGTTCTACGTTCTTACGTACGGATATAACAAAAATGTTCGTATGTATTCTCTTCTTCATTTCCATTTTCCTCAACAACAGTACCCGTCATCATCATCGTCAATATCGTCGTAAGCTTCTTCGTTCCACCGCACTCTCTTTCTCTCTCCCTCTCTCTCTCTCTCTCTCTCACACACTCTTTCTCCCCATTTACACTCCTCTTCGATTCTTCCTTCTTCTTTTTACCTTTATACATATGTTTCCGAGTGCATGCGTGTGTGTGTGTACGTGTAACGTATGCGTCTTTCTCACCATTCGTTTTATGTATCTTTTCCCATTTTCATTGCCCACCTTCTCCCCGTCTTCGAACGATTACGATTATACTCGGCGTGGAATCGCGGCAAACAGGAAGGGGAGCGAAAGCGGGAGAGGCGATTACGGATCGAAATCAAAAGGGAGAGTCCGTGTTCCAGGCGAGGGGTGGCTTTTCTACCCTCGGCGGGGAAAGATATTCGATGGTATATTTTCTCTAATTTAGCGGGGAGAAAAATGCGTCCGACGAGGGAAGGTTTCCTTGTGTTCCTGTCTCGATGCGTGCAGTGGTTCGTGAGTACAGGTTCGCGCACGTGCGTAGTTCACGCTTAATCAAACTTTAGACAAGTGTAAGGAAACTGGTCAGATGAATTGCAAAGATAGAAGGCGCGGTCGCCAAACGATTATACCTCTCCCCGTTCCTGTTTTATGAAAAAAAAAAAACAACTTATATTTACAGATTACAGATAACGAAAACGACGTTAGTCAGAGACGAAGCTTCCCTATGAACGTACGCACGTGTGCAATCTTTGTATTATTCATATGAGTATGTGATAATGTCATACGTGCGATTCTGTTGCTCGTTCAACCAACCCCCTCCTACGCTTGAAAAAAAAAAAAAAAAACGGTAGGCGGGCAATTTCTATCGCACTCGAATTCCTAGCAAACGCAGCTCGATTAATTCCTACAAACGTCATGGCCGTCGCTTGCGTGCACCATTTCTCACCCCGGTTCGTTCCCTAACAATCGTTCGTTTGCTGCTATTTTTTTTAAAACCGTAGAAAATGTGAGGCATAGAAAAAAGCGTCCTGCAACACACTCGACGAACGCGTGCCGTGTTCTCTTCCTCTCTTTTTTTTTTCCTCTGTTCCCCTCTGTTTTCCCATCCGATCGAATCCCATCCGAAAAAATCTCGTTTCTTTTTGGACGAGGGTGGGTGGAATGAGTGGATGCAGGGATAAAGTCGATGGTCTCTGTCTATCTTCCTCCTGGAAACATTCGTCGCTTCTTTCCTTCGCCTCGTACACTCTTCATATTTTTGTTCACCTTGATTTCTGGATCTTTCCAAACAAAATTTTGTTCACGGCTTCTTCTTCGTCCTGCTCTCGAACCGAGAAGGGGCGCATCGACAGAGGTTGCTCGCACCTATTCCTCTCGTCCTTCTTCCATCATCCACCTTCGAATTTTCCGAGGGACAAAACCTCGACAACAAATATTCACGGATGGCCCTCGAGGTGGCCGGAGCAATAAGTGTCTGATTGTCTTAACAATACTATCAGTTTTACACGAGTTTCATCGGGTCTCTCCCTCTCGCCAAAAAGACAGTCGTTCCTTTCTTCCTCCTCCTTTTTCGTTTTTTATTTCCTTCCATCGTGTGCTTTGTTTGTTTGTTTTTTTTTCATTTTCACTTTTGGAATTCGGTAACAATACACCGTATAACATTTCGTAATCATCGATAGTAGAGTTAGCGCTCGATATACTTGGAAGGGTATTTAATTAATACTGGATATTTGTTATTTAGCGTTATTATTTCCTCATTTATTTACCTTAGGTTAATGTTACCGTAACTCGTTTATTGTTAAGTGGTAGTTTATTACTGCGTTTTTTTTTGTTTTTACGTGCTATCGTTACTCGTTATTACTATACTTCATTATCCTTACAGCGTTAGCATCGTTATTAGTAATCGTTATTAGTTACCATTATTACTATTGTTATCTTTAATAATCTACACACTCCCATTCTCTGAACCATCTCCGTTTCATTCACGGCCACTGTACATCGTGCATCAATGGTGTCGATCCCACTTCGTTCTTCGTCCCTTCGAAAAAAAAATCGCCACCTTCCGTCCTCTGAACACAACAAGAAACACCAGATACGACGGCGTGGCCGGAAACGCGAACAATTCTTTCCGCCCTCGGCCATAGTTAACACTATTTTTCAACACTAGACGATAACATCATCTTACTTTATTTTATATATATAACACGTATGCAACGTTGAGCAAAAATTTCGATTTAATCCGTTCGAACACACGAAGAGATCCCTAGCTACCACCCCCTAAAACACCCTCTCAACCCCTCCTCATTCCCGTGGCTTGAACAATGCCCTGCTTTCTGCTCTCACGGGGCGCCATAACGAGTAGTTTCTCGAATTCGATCGACCTGCTTTCGAGGGTTGCACGGTCGTTCGATCTCGCGTGGCCAAGTCGTGACTTCGATGATTATATTCTGGCGAGTTTCTATGGGTTTGAAGTATCTCGAAGCGGGCACCCGTCTCTCTGGTGACTTCAACTATGTGGATGTGTATGTGATGTATGTATGAGTGTGTGTTCCTTGCGGTCGAGCTTGGTGATGGGTTTTAATTCGCGTCGTCGAATTCTTTCGGTGAACGCTCGACTAAAGAACAAGCGTTTAGCTTCGTCGGATCGGCGTGTAGAGGAACCTCAGACGTTGTCGCATACAATTGTTGAAATCGAAGAGAATTGAAAAAGTACGAAATTACACGGTAGAAAAATACTGTGCCTCGAATTCAACGAAATCGATACGAGACGAACGGAACTGGGGCCGGCGTTCCCACGAAATTTCCGGTCTCACGATCAGTAATAAAAGCTTCACGGGGCATTTCCCTTCAAAGGAATTGTTACAAGTGGTTTTGCAATAACTTTGCCCTTAAAATACCTCCGTGCGGATATCCCTAAACTTTGTGCAAAGATTCCTACTATTTCTCATCCAATTTTTAACCCCTTCCTAATTATCGTGAATCGGTGGTTTTCGTTTGTGCAACAAATCATCAGAAATTACTCGCTGCGTTTCTCAATGGAATCGAATCACGGTTACGCCGCTCGGAAGCTTGATCATCGAGACCGGAAACACGCCGCGCCGGTCGCGATAAAAAACACTTCGAAAGGATCTTTGTTCGCTGCGTATCTGCCGGCCCTTTCGTTTTCCTTTCCATCGAAAGGCAATGATTTAATTGCGCGACCTCGAAGCCGCGCCTACCGTACGTTTTCGTTTCATTCACCGGCCTATTTCTCAATTCCGCTTTCTGACACCCACGCGCAACTGGAAAACGCGTTGCCTGTTCCACTGTTCCGTATCTCTCGTCGCTCGGATCCGCTCCGAACAGATACACGATAGCGCAGCCAGCGGAACTAGCAGCTTGTGCGAGAGGTTCGCCTTTCGGATAATCGTTTGGTCGCTGGTACGATCAATTTTATTTCGGTTTTCGATGCAGCAACTTTTCGATCGCTGTATCGGGTGTTTCGTGCCATTCCATACGAGAATACCAATTCCGTGTCCCAAAACGATAACTTTTCTGAAAGCTTCGTCTGAACGTGTAGAAAGGAGGGAACCGCGCGTGTGCGCCAACAGAGGAGACAGATATCTCGAGGGCTCGAATTTGCAAGGACTACGAACGAAAATGACGGATCGTCCAATTAATTTCACCCTCGATACTCGGTGTCCCGTGATTGCTCAGTGAAATGCCGTCCGCGACTGTTCTCCGATTCCTGTCGATGACGTATCGCGACCCCTTCGGATCGTTCGTTAACGTTTAGTAATATATATGTGTGTGTGTGTGTGTGTGTGTGTGTTTCTTTTTGTGTCGTGACGCGTTACGGTGTCTCGATGAAAACGTGAAAAATTGTCCCGTAGCAAAGAGATGATTCAGTGGTGAGATTTTTCGTACGACTATGGAGTACATATCTCGATGGTAGGATTGTCGAATCGATGACGAGAAGTTCTTCTAACGAAAGCGCGGAATATAAAGGAGGCGTACCGAACGTAGAAAAGTGCGGCGAGTGAAGTTGAAGGACTGGTCTCGAACAACAACGAAAGAACATAGGAATTTCGTTGGACCGTTTAGAAATTGAAACCCCCGAGAAAAAAAATAGAAAGGTACTTCGAAAGATCGTGACAAATGAACAGAATGGAGTTACTGATCGGACGACCCGGTGATTCGCGCACCGGACGAATTACAAAATTCCCCATTCGCGAAAGGGAAAGCAAATCCCTGCTGTTCGTCGTACATGTTACGTAAATTCTCTTTATGGACGGTTTAACATTCCTCTTTCACGTTCCCACGTAAATCGACGGTGTATCTACAGGACGACGAATTAATTAGTCAGTGCATAAAACGTTCGCCCCTTTCCTCTTTATCATCCCCTATTTGTTGCATTGCGGATCACCCCGAGAAAATCGTCTTTC
Organism: Nomada lathburiana; assembly: GCA_963667235.1. Classification (NCBI taxonomy): domain Eukaryota; kingdom Metazoa; phylum Arthropoda; class Insecta; order Hymenoptera; family Apidae; genus Nomada; species Nomada lathburiana. The sequence goes on from OY763909.1 coordinate 10,686,407, forward strand.
CTTGTTAGGAATGCCGCACGGAAGACTTCAAGCTTCTGACGATACACAGTACTTGATTTATTTGAGCGTTTCACGACTGTGACCCAGACCACGGCCGTAGAAATAACGTCACGGATTTTCACTGAGAACCAACCTGTACATCCGGACGGCTCGGAAGCAGACGTAAAAACAGAGAAGCCTCGACGATCAACGAAATGCCGCGGGTATCGACGCGCGATCGTCCTATCGGTAATTTCAGCGATCGATTGTGCGTGTCGTCTTGCAAGAAATCGTTGCCATGTTCCTCGAGAACACTTCGAACGTATTTACAGCGCGCGAGAATGGAGAATTCTCGATTTAATCTCTAATCGTAAGTTGCTTTCTTCGTCGAGAAAATGATCAAGAACAAAGGTGTCGTTTATCGATCGACGAGCGTACGAACAAGAAGACGGTAGAGAGTGCGGTCAGCGTACAGAAAAGAATATCGATTTTTCGATCGGTCGATTGCTTGTACCGTGTAGGATCGCGTGTCTTGGCGCGAGGGTCACAATCAGAAGGGTTACTTACAGTAATTAACACGCTTACGAGATTATCACTTACGCAGAATTGTAGAGTTCGCTTAACAGACTATCGCGCGCGAGTTTTAAACTTGTAAACACTTACTCCGGTATTTTAATCTACGCACAGTCACACGTATGTATGTATCGATATCCGACCAATGGTAAATCGGTGTAGCTATGTGTCGGTGATGGATACGCGAGAACAGCGAGAAACTGGAAAAACACGAAGACAGGAAGACGGATTTTTTTCTCTGCTCTTTTTCTCTCTCTTCTTCCGATCACGCGCACTCAAAACTGAGACTTCGTTCCATCGCAGCGTAGACGCGACTGGGTTCGGAACGATACGACAAGATCACCTTTGAATTTTAATTGCACCTACCTCGGTTGCTTCACGGGGAAGCGGACACGGCCGCGATAATCGAGACGAGGTATTCGCCCCGCGAGAACGAGCGCACGTTCACGGAATCAGAGCTCACTCGCCTGATCCATTTGCTCGTCGCTCGTTCGCGCGTTTACCTTACATGCCCGCCCTAATTTTGCAGCCGTGGGGTTTACACTGCTAATGAATCGCGCGTTTGCGAAGGCTCGGGGCGACTGAAAAATTCAATTACGACGCGGCTGCCTATCCTTTCAGGCCTTGGCCAAGCAACCGCTACTCAACGTCCAGGCTGCGCCAACGACCGGCAAAAAACCGGCCGGATCCTGCACGTTGCCGGAACAGAATTATTTCGTGTCCCGAATCGCTCCTATTCACCTCGAGAGATTATTCACGTCCTCCTCGAGCAATCTATTCAAGGGGGACGCCAGCGAGACTCGAGATTTCCTCAGCGATACACCGAAAAGTCCTTTATCCAGAGAGGGAAACGAATCGCGAAACTCTTTGAAATTAACTTGCGGTAAACGTTAATCAACGCGGAACGAAGAAATGCATGCGCGGCTCATACTGTCCGAGGAGTTTGTAGGATTGACAAGAACGAATCGCTTCCGCGTTAAGATAACACTTTCATTGCGAACGGCAAAAGCGGGTAATTCAATTCGCTGGTCTCTTCGACATTTACTTTTTACTTTGCCAAATAAATTGGTGTCGCGCAACTTTTGCAAGGGAACTGGTTCGTTAAACAATGCACGACGAAAAGGTATCGGAAGAAACGAGTGCCCGGCGATGATTCGAATTTTGCGCATCCGAAGTAAAATCTGGCAATTCGTTTGAATTAATGTCCTCGTTAACCAATGGCCGCGGGGAACGCGCGTGATCGGAATCGTTCGACGATTTTTAGGGTGAAAGTTCGCCGCGCAAGGGACGAACAGGCACGACAGCGTACGAGGCTCCGATTCGAATTGGCACACACGCGCGCAAAACACCGACCCTTCGATCGATCCTTTAATCGTGGATCGCAACGACGTAACTAAAGACAACTGCTACGCTGGCAACGTTATTAAAATGTACACAGTTTATCCTAATCGTTCGTGATGGCTCCTGAGCCGATCGATAGACACGATCAATCGACGACAAAAGGAAATCGCATCGATCGTCCCAACAGTTTCGCCCATTTCGATTTCGCCCTATCGCGTGTTACATTTCATTGTCATGAACCGATTATCAAAGTTTATTATCAATGAGTACCAACTTAACGTACGACAACAGCTATCATTTATCACTAGCGATTGAATCATTCGTTTTATCGTGATCCATTTTATTCTTGTATTTAATAACTTGTATGTTTTTTTTTCTCTCTCTATCTCTCTCTCTCTCTCTCTGATTTTACGGCTCATTTGTGTTTCTCGTTCTTAACGTTAATCGTATCAATTATTGTTGTCGCGATTGCCGACGAAGCGACAGGGCGGCAGGGGTGAAAGCGTGGCTCATGAAGAAATGACCGGCGTTGCGCGATTATTTTATCATCGTTGAAATTATGTTGGATGCGCCTCTGAGTCGTCTGACCATGTCACTCCTTTGTTGGCAAGAAAAATTGAAGCACGAATTTAACGTTGAAGCGAATAAAACGAGGATGTCTGAGAATTTTTAGCCCAAAACACTGTTCTAATAATCGACATAAAGTAAATCTATGGTGGCAAGGAACTCGTCGATCAGCGTATAATTTTAGCGGAATTTCCATTCATGGCGCTCCATTGAATTTAATATATCATCGTGGTTATACAGTTAACGTTGCCGCCGCCCTCTTCAACGAAAACCGTCGCCGCTTATTTAACAACGATAGACGTTTACTTCATAGTCGTTAATACGTGCAATTGCACGCGTTCGAATTTTCGCGGCTTGTTTCCCAGCAAGGCAACGAAATTAATGGAATCATTCACCGTTGAGAAAAATGTTCCACCCCTCGATTCAGCAAAACGATTGCATCGCTAGCAACTGATCCCCGTTCGCGTCACAATTTTCCAACACTCGTCCCAACCCTTTGACGAGTTTGCTGAAAAGATATCCCACACTGCCCACAATTAACAACCACAGCCGCCACCCCTATCGCCCGACGTTCTGCGCGAGCGCGTCGTCCTCGGCCATGCGACTGATTAATTTTTTGTGTAATTAACCTCCTGTTTATACCTATATCCACATATTAAATATATTATACTGTTACCTTTACGTGAGCAAATAAATTGATTATTATACCGCTTTGCGGAGGGTGCGCCTGGGTGGGCAGGTTTCTTTGCCATTCCCATTTGGCCGCTCCCGTTCACCCACTTCTGCATTCATTGTCGGTATACAAACAATGTCTCTGTGTGTAATGTACGAGTGTGCGCGTCCACCCACAAGCGTACCGGCCAGCTATGGGCGTTCGACGGTGGATCTTTATTCGATCGATGAAAACGGCCGAGTCGAACGCTTTGAGCGTTGCGTTCGAACCGGAGAATGGTCGATGCTTTTGAAAGACTGTACGGCTTAAGCGTGTGTTCCAAGAATTTTCAGGTTCTCTGGATACCTTGAAAGGCTTCTGGATACTATCGAAACATTAGAATCTGCCTCGGGATAAAGAAGATCCGGGAAAGCGTAGAAATATGAATGTACCAAGATTGTATCGAAATTAATTTCTCTGTCACACCGTAGCGATAAAGGCTTACCGACGTTCGACAAATTCTAACGTCTCGAAATGTTTCGGATTTGTGTCCCCTGGCCACTGAAGATCCCCGACACAATCCCAAAAGCGAGTTGAAAATTTCACACATGTGTCCCACGGAAAATATCGTTCGCGGAGTCACCGATATTCGGGGTCTCTTAAAATCCGGCGTACCAGTGCGCTTTCTTTCAAACATCCTCACGTCTGTTCCCTCCTTCGACTTCCTCGAGATTCAACGTGATCGGGGAATAGAATCAAGGCCCGGCGTACCACGGTCGAACGTGGGAGAAATTTTGGCTGCAGGTCCGATGATCGATGAGCTCTCTGTACCAGAATGGATGAACAAAGTTTCTCTGGAAACTGAACGCGATCGATGGAACCGCGAGCGGGGATAATCGATTAATCTCTACGGTATCTTGGACTGGTTGGGACAGAAAATTCTCGGAATAATAATCGGGCACGTGTTCCAAGAAAGACACGGGCCAAGAAAAGAAATTAGAAAAGCCGCTTTCCTGGTTGGTCGTCTCGTTGCACCGTCGATACAATTTCATTTTACTCACTGCGCCCTGGCACGCCGGATATTTTATTCTCTTCGAGATACATTTCGATTAATCGAGAAGAACTCTAAGAACCGGTCGGATCAGTCGGTGGCCATTTCTTCTAGGGTTGGCAGTTGTTTGCGAGCTCCGTTGCTCCCGATCCCATGTCTCTCCCCGGTTACGTTGGAAACACGCACGACGAAGGAGTCTGCTGCTCATCGCGGTTTCGATCGATCGGCCGATGGACCGGTTCGATCAATCGCCAGGTCGCGCGTTCGCTCGCTATTAAATATTCGCAGCGTAACCCTACGTTCGACCGAATAATTTGCCTTGATAATTGGCGGTGAACAGTCGAGCGACCATGTCGAATTCGATACTTCGATGGTCCAGATGTTCCGCGCAGATTAATTGATAAAAACTTTGACGATATACCCCGTTCGTTTGCAGAGTCTCTTGCTTGGATAATTGTATAAAAAATAAGAAAAAAAATAGGAAAGCAGGAAAGGAGGAAGAAAAAGGTGTGAAATTTTCTGCTCGTGCGTTCTCTGTCTCTCGCTCTTTCTTTCTCTTGTTTTTTCTTGAGCTTCCCTTGCTCGAGCGAATAGGGCACGCTTCCTGGCATGATAATCACCGGCCCTCAACGACGACGACGACGACGACGACTCGTTCTTTATCACTGGAAGCAATTCTCCGTGCCGAAGAATTCTCCTTCGTCGTGTGCCACGCGAGCTTCCTCTGTTCACAGCGACATTCGTGTGCTCGGTTGTGCGTGTGGCGTGTGTCGTATTTCGCGCGAGCGGGTGCGAACGCACCCCTGTGATTATACGATGTGTCGAGAATGCGGATGAATATCGCGTTGTGCTCGTACGCTGAGATCGTCGAGTATATCTACGCGCGTAATAGACGTACAAGTTTCCTATACATATACATACCTATGTGCACAGCGTGCGCGTATCGAACCGATGCGCACGCGTGCGAACGGGTTTTCTCCTCTTTCTGCGTGTGTGTGTGTTCAATTTCTCTTCTCCTCGCCTTAACACTTTTCATTACGTATAAATGTTAACGTGCTCGTCTTGCGCAAGTGTGTACCCGTGTGTATTTATGTGTGCGTGCGCGGGGGAATGCCGATGAGCGCACCTCCGTAGCTGTGTGTCTGAGCGTGTACAGTGTATGTGTGTGTGTGTGTGTGTAAACGTCTTCTTATATAAAATCGGCAGTTCGGGCAGTTCGACGTCTCGCCGCACGACTCTAGCCTTACGTATGAAACCAGATTTACAAAAATACGTTGCGCGTGTGTTTCGCGTATTTGGCACTTTTTCTCCTCTCTCTCTCTCTCTCTCTCTCTCTCTCTCTCTCTCTCTCTCTCTCTCTCTTGCCTCTTTCCTCGCCATCGTCCTCACCCCCTCGTCCACCCTCATTCGTACCAGCATGACCCGTTTCCCTTTCATTCGTCCCCGATCACTCACCTTTCACACGTTCTCTCTTTCACACGGTTCCTTTCGTCCACCAAAACTCGTACGCTTTCTTGCTCTCCTCGCGGCACTCTTCTCCATCTCTCGCCACCCATGCAACAGTTCAGGATCGAGCCCCGTCGAATCTTTCCACGGTTCGACGACGAAAGGATCCACGCAACGGATACTCGAACCCGGACAAGTTTCTCGAATCCTCGTTTCGTCGACTCGTTCGTTGCTCGTCCGCCCAGTATGTTCGGGAGATCTCGCCTCTTGGAGCAGCGATCGAGAGAGGGCCCCCTTGCGCGTCGACGCGAAAATCGGCTCGTTTCGATGACGGGCGGTGGCCGCTGAACAACGCCGACGACGACGACGACGACGACAAGGACGATGAAGCGAACGGCTGCGAGGATTACGTCGCCGACGACGACGACGACGACGACGACGCTGTGGCCGCGGCTCGGGGCCGCGCGGAATCGTCGACTAGTCCTCCTCGGGGCCCATGTTCAACAGCATCATCTTCTTCTTCGCGATTTTACTGTACTTGATATCGATCGGCTTCGTGGTGTCGTAGAGACTGGGCGCCTGAAGGATAATCAAGACCGTACCGAGCACGCAGGCCACCGTGAATAGCCAGAGGAAGATCCGATCGAGCACCATCGCCACGTATTTCCAGTCCTCCTCCACCTGAAAGCATAAACAATTTTCGTCGAGTTAATTGAACGCCGTCGTGCAAAGGATCGAGGAAAATTCGAGGAGCGTCCGCGGAATCGAGGAAAGAAGACCTGCGAGCAGTTTCCAAGGGCAAAGAAAGGAAGTATCTACGCGGCATATGTATGTCGAAAGGTGATGGGAATGCTTTCAGGAGATTGGGCACGGCCGGGCACGAACCCTCGAACGCCGTCATAAATATGATATCTCGTTCGGAAAGCTGATCATCCGCCCTTGCAACCAGCCAAGCACAACGTTCCCCCGCGTTCACGGAATGAGAAACATTCTTTCCCAAGTTTTCTCCTCTCGTCGGGTCCAAGTATCATCTACTCCGAGGAGCAAAGATCCATCATGCGAGATTCGAGCCGCGTAGCTTTATACACGTAGCTAAAAGGCGAGCCTCATCTCCGAAGTTTCAATCGAGCATCCTTACGACATATATCGAGAGAGAGCGTCGGGCAGCCTCGCCTGGAAACTGCCACCAGAGACAACTGATCCCTCATCTTGTGGGTGTATCGACTCCTTTCGATTCCCTCTGCGACAAGGGTGGAAGTGGACGATAAAACGGACACCCGATACTTTTTCCAGAGCACGCTGCTCGGTACGCTCGTCCCCTTCGATTTCGTCCAATATTCCGTTGCGCCGCTCGGCATTACTCGGGCTGTGCTCGAGCACGCCACGTTTTTACCTCGATAAACGGGATTATGCGCGGTTCCTGAATCCAATAACGGCAACTGGCCTTCGACGATACGCACACCGATGAAGGGGAACGAACCGAACGGCTGGCCGAAGAGCAACGGAAAATCATTCGAGTAGAATTCCAAAGTGCGCTATAGAGGCGGCCGAACAGAGGGAAGAAATTACTGGAGGGTGATCTAAAAACTTTGTTTAATCCGGGATCGCGACGGGCAAAGTCCTTCTCGCCGGCACCTTCGTGACATCTACCTTTGGCGAGTAGCCAATCCGCCGGCAGGGAAGCAGGCTCACGGCGGGTCATATTGTAATGCTCGGAGACCATAGTTCGGGCATAAAACACAGTTCATCTTTTCGGCATCTATATTCCCGTTCGGAGAGCCGTGACGACGCCTCAATTTTTCACCGCGGACTATAATACATTTGCCCCACTGCGATATAGAGGAGAACGCTCTTCTCCGGAGCAAAAGCGAAGATATTACGAGACACGAGCGACGAAATCCAACCCACCAGATTTTTCTCGCATCTCCTCTTCGACAGACACCAATCTCGAAGTATACCGCAGCATTCCAATACCTAATTTAGCGCACAACCATTCGCCATCCCCGTGGAACATGTGCAACAATAAAAATATGAAAGTTCCCCTAAGTAGAGCAGGACAGTGCTGGGCAGACACGCTCGTCGGTGCTCCGGGTGGAATAAACGCGCAGGCCCGAGAAATCCGAAGCACAGGGCTCTCTATATCACGCGCACAGACAGCGCACACGCGAACATTGGTCATATTTTCACGACTGCAGCATGCGTGCATTGGCGTGGACGCGAGAACACATTTGGCAGCGAACGGAACTCCGCCGCAGTGCGTTCCCGCGCCAGACACTTCGCGTCGATAATTTATGAACATCGCCGCGACTTTCTGCGTCGCCGAGCAGCCTCCATCGGGCTTGGCTCCTCGGGAGCACCCGGAAGTAGCCGGTTGATGCGGCCAGGGCACGGAAATCACGGTATCTCCGGGATCGTGGCTCGAGAATTCGACGCAGGCTAGATTGAATTTGGCCCCGGCTCGCCTTGGCTTCGTTCGGACGTAGATCTCGAGGAAGATACGAGCCCGTTCGAGATAACTATGCGACGAACCGCATCGCGGAACTTCCGAGAATCGCGGTATTAAAAGGAAAGGAAAAAAAAAAAGAAAAGGAAGCAGGTGCCCCATATTCGTAAAAACGAACGGCTGCGAGTGGATCGATTAAATTTTAGCCGCAAGAAGTAACAAGTGACGAGTTACCTCGTGCTTCCATCGTGCCAGCATTGATAGCATTCTTTTTACGCTCGAGTTTCATGAAACACGTCTGCAATATCGGAAAAGTGGAGCACGAGTGTAATAACATCGCCGTCATTCCAAGGGCCCGGTTAAAACTAAAACGATATCATCCGACACTTTCCACAGACACCGACAGCCATCGCACGGAAAATTAACATATTTTCGGCCGTCGAACTTCCGGACCAAGTGTTCAAGTCCCAGCCAGCCGTGCAACTGTAAAGCGCCCTAAAAACTACATCGCAGTTCGGAACTCTATGGACCATCCGGTTTCGTCCTGGCGTAACAGTGTAAGCGCCGATCGCGCGTTCCTTTCCCGGCGAAATTCTTCGTCGGAAATAACAGACGCGAGCCTTGCATCTTCGTAGACTTTCGACGTTCTTTCATCGACGCGTTAACGCGAATTCGAAGCACCCGAACGATATCGACATCCTCGAAGCGAATATTTTTCCGGCGGGGCAAGAGACGCACGGATAAACTCGATACACGATGGCTCCATGAAAGTATGTCACGCCGCTCGTTGCGCAGCAAATGCGAAACGCGAGGCATAAATTCGTTCGAATTTACGGACGGCCCGGACAAACGTCTCAACTTCGAAACACGTACCCTTGCGCGGGGACCGCGTCAACGTCAGAACCAATTTCGGAAGTTTTACACCCGCGAAGCCGCGGAACTTTGCCACGCAAAGTCGAGCCATTCTGCGAAAGTTCCACGGGAACGCGTACGCCATGACCGCCGCGCTTGTAATTTTTGGGGAAAATTCGGTGAACGTCAATCACGCCCCGTGGTCATTTCCTCTGTGACAAACTGCTGCGAACTAGGTAGCGAGAAAAATGTATAAAGCAGGAAATAGAGGCCTTTCGCAGTTACCAAAGTTCGACGGTGAGATTTCAGTAGTGCCAGGCGTCATAAGTCAGACGGCGATAGTATTCATCGAGTAAGCAATTAATCGACGGCAAGGTATTTTTGTTCAACTGCTACGAATGCATATAAATGGATGGACGAATATTCTGAAAGCTTTATCTGCAATATCCTTCTGGTACTGTCAATTTCGCAGCGGAAAATCCTGTGGCCGGACATCCACGCCCGTCTCACATTTGACAGATCCATGTCGGCTAGTTTAACAGGTAGCCCATAGTGTACAACAACGACGAGACATTCGCCGGGAGGAAGATTGATGGAGGACGATCGCGCTCGACTTTCATGGAGCTTATCGAGATTCCTTCTCCTTGAACTCTCGTATTCACGACAGGCCACGAGATGGAAGTGTGACGGCGTTTGCGAAAAGGGTTCGCCCAAATAATTTGCCTAAATAATTAAGGAACTTGCTGCTCCTTCGTCTCTATCAATTGTTCGTCTATTTTCGGTTTTGATTTACGGTCAGATATCACCGGTAAGCCATAGGATTCTAATTGAAATCCTCGTTGGGCACCGACGGACGCCCATTGAAATTCAACCCTCGCGTTTTCGAGCGTAGAAATCAAATGGAAAATGACCGTTCATCGGCAACGACCGGTTGTGCGGTTGAATACGAACTGCCTGAAGCGTGATTGATCCGCGAAATGGGAGGTGAAATGTAATTCGTGGACCGCTTATGGAATACTTGACGCGATCACTGCCAGGTTTACGACAAATGTCCATGCGAAAATTAGCGGGCACACTTCTGCCTTCGCTGCAACCGGCTGATCCGTGACAGAGAGAACACGAGTCGACGTTCCCCCGCGCATTCTATGGACAAGTTTCTCGTTGCTATCGATGAATTACTACGCAACCGCAGGAGCAACGTTATCAGGAATTTCGTTGTTGGAAGGACGCGCGATTAAATGTAGCGAGCCGGGGCGAAGAAATTCTGGATTCCCGCGTGAAATAAGTTCGATTTCGCAATTGGAACGTCGCGATCGTCGCATGCACATCCGAGGCAGGAAGCAAGAAAGCGCATAAATCGAACGGCACTAGGTGAATGGAACTAAAGCTATTAACAGAAATCGCATCCAGAGGTGGCCCGTCTGACCAATGCGAGCCGATACTACTGCCGCTAGCTTACCAGCCACCGAATCGTGGCTCCTACGGCCGATTCGTTATAATTTGCTTTCAGTGACCCGAATCTCTGGCCAGCCCTCGTAATCACGGCTCGAGTGCAAGCGGAGTGTGATTCGCACGGCCCATTACCAATCTCGTTGCGTGGATCACTCGTAAAGATTAAAGAGGATTTCCTCGATCGGCTGACCAACGAGATCGATCCGACTGTTCAGCCCTCTGTTTACTTGGTAGTCTTCCGCGGAGTTCAGAGAACGCACGCGCTTTCATTATTTCGCAAGTGCTCTCCAAAATGAAGAATCGATTTTTTTTTTTTTTAAGGATATACCGGATAGTAGATTCCGTTGACCAAAGAAGAAGGGAAAAATGAAAGGCAAAAAGGTACTCACGCTCTCGAACCTGTCCTTGTTCTTCGCGTGCTGTGCGATAAACCTGGCGTCGTCGACGGTTTTCTCGATCTCGCGTACCAACGGCTTCTCGAAAGTGGGGCTGACGTCCTCGTGAACGTACGCGGGGCTTGCCGGACCGAAGAGATCGTCGTCAGCCCCCGGCAGTGGCAGCGAGGGTAGGGGCTCCTCGAAGCAGGGTCCGACAGTGCCCACGGTGGCCACGGCACCGAGGTCGTACCTGGTTGCCGTCGGTGGCAACCCGTGCGCAGGTATCTCGTACTCCCCGCTGAACCTGTTGCCGTAGTACGAGTCGTACTTATCAGTCTCTTGTACATGGAACACATCGGTGAGCATGCCCTCGGGCGGTTTCCCGTTGGTCGCCTCGATGTCGTCGTCGTCGTCGTCGTCGTCGTCGTCGTCGACGGGCTCACCGTCGGCGTTTAGCCCGGCGACACCGACGCCGTTCCTCACCCCGTCTTCGTCGTCCTCGTCGTCGTCGTCTTTGTTCGGCCTCTTGATCAAAAGGAACCGCGGCAACACTTGAATGAACACCACCCGCACCCATTTGGCCATACGATGAGTGACGGGCGAGCGAAAGTTCACGTTCAACACGGCTATCGTCACCACCACGGACAAGGTGACCAGTACCATCGTGAACAGCAGGTACATGCCGAGCAACGGTACCGTTATAGACGTGGGCGGTATGATCTCGACCAGTAGTAGGAAGAACACCGTCAACGACAGCAGGATCGAGATCGACAGCGAAACTTTCTCGCCGCTGTCGCTCGGCAGGTAGAACACCAGCACTGAGAGAAAAGATATGCCCACGCACGGTATGATCAGGTTCACCGTGTAGAAGAGGGTCTTGCGGCGTAGGGTGATATTGAACACGATATCTGGATAGGGCTCCTCGCAGCATATGTAGAACGCCTCGTTCCTCACGGCAGGCACTTTTATGATGTCCCACTCGACGGAAATGTAGTAGTCGGTCAGGTCGATGCCGACCTCGATGCGGTTCGAGTCCTCGGTCTGGGACAGGTGTCGCAAGTCGACCTGTGAGCAGACAAAATTTATGCCACTTGGATTAGGAGGTTGCTGTATTGTCGTTTTCAACATAATTACTCGTAGACATGTTAGGGAAAATTGGATGGTTGTCGATTTGAAGCTTGATGTCTCCCCTTTACGACGACCACAGAAGAATTGATCTACGACTCTGTTTTACCATTTTACCGCACCGTTGAAAATTTAGCGACCCTCCCATTTTGCGAGGGAGCGCATTATTGTCTGCAGCATGGCCGGCGCAATTGTTTAAAAACTGTGCAGGCGAGTGGAAGAGCGGGGATCAGCCGAGAGGAACGGTCGAAGGAAGCGGAGGGAAGAAATTGGACGCGGCGGATAGGTGGCGGGAGAGGTGCCGAGTTCCTTCGGAGCCGTCGAGTCTGGGAACGGAAATAAACTCGAAAAAACGAAGCCAAATCTCTCTCCACCGAACTTCCGCCGCTAGCCAGATACTCCTTGATCCTCTCTGGACCACTTCTAAGATCTTTCGATAGCTTCGCGAGGAGATCGTCGCGCGTTTACTGTCCCCCTTTCCCTCGACCCTTGTCTATGTTGCTTCTTTCGCTTGCAATAGCTCGTGCAACACGAGCTTGTTCGTAAAACTTTCGTTCGTAAAACTCCAGAATAACGAGGGCAGCGTCTAAAAGGAACAGACAGCCGAAAACCAAGGACTTCTTTCGACATGCTTTTCGACTTGAATAGCAAAATTGCGATATCTAATGGATAATAGTACTACATTACTTTGCGAGTATCGTAATAAAATATTTTCTTGCTTCACACGAGTTTAGCCCTGTTCAAAGAAATTAAGCATATTTCAATTGCACGCCTCTGCGTGTCTGCGTTCTTCGTATTCGTATAACAAACAGACCGCAGTAATTCTCTGCCGACCAAACACATTAAGCGGTCGATACGATCGCGAAAGCGAGGTAACTGGAATCGAAACGCGGAGATGGAAAAGCCGTGCACAAAGAATTGGTTAGAACGTGGCGGGCAGCAAGGTCGTTCGCTACCGGCGGAACGGTTTATCGTTCCAGTCGCGGGATTTATCCCTGCAACGGTTGTTCAGCGGTGAAATCCACGGACAGCTGGATTTGTAGGGTAGGGATAAATCTGTCCGTCCAAGGGTAAGTCCCTTGGTCACCGGGAGTCCGGCGAAAGAGTGGGAAAGGATTTCGAACTTGCTGAACCTTTCGCGATCTTCCACTGTCGCGAAATTATTACTCGAGCACTCGGCTACCGCGAAAAAGATACTCGACATGCCTGGCGGGCCCCAAAAGTGGAGTCAATCGACACAAATTTTTAAAGCATGGTACTTTCCAGTGAAATATAAGAAAAAGTTGACAGAGTAATATGCTTTCGATCAACCTCGTCTAGAGACGAATCGTCGAATCGTGGGATTTTATTGACGCCTGTCAGCACGTCTCAACCGTATCGAGAAACAGCCAAAAGAATGGTAGCGATATTCTCCGATAGGACAACAACTCGAGAAGCGACGGAGGAAAGCTGCCACCGGTAATCGATCGATGGCAACGCTTTGCTGAAAACCGTCTGCCGTTCTTCTTCGTGTCATCGCGCGATATTTCTTCTTTTCTCATAAATGTTAAGTCATCTAAAGTATAAAGTAGGTAAAGTAATAAAGTACCGACGATGCAAAGGGTGCTCTCTGTGTGAACTTCATCCCGGAAAGAAGAATACTTGGCGGGCATAGAATGAATTTTGTGCTGCCGAAACCTTTCACGGACCATTGTTTTTCGTACGAAATATAACCAAGCTCTTAAATCATCAGAAAATTTTGTTGTTGTTCTAAGAAATTAATTTTATGCGTCAATCAAACGCGGCTCGGTGTTCTGTTAACTTATCGCGAGTCTACCGCGGCGTCCAAAAAATTCAGACTGGTAGGAACTACGATACGCTATTGGTTGTTGGTCCGAATTCTCGACCGAGAGATGAACTTCTTGACAATGATTAATTACGTTTTAAATACTTCAATCTTATTACTGACCGTGTACCCGTCGTAAGTCCACGAACCAAACTTCATGAAGCAAGTCTGCTCGTCAAAGGGGAAGTACTCCACGTTGATGTCGCAAAATGATTTATAGATGGCCGGCGGTTTCCACACGACCTTCCCTGTATGGTGCAAAATTGCCTTGGTCATAATGGTCACCTCGTAGTTGCCATCAGCGCTGAAAACAAAATTAATGTCCACCTTGATTTATGTTCCCTTTTCCTTCAGCTTCGTTAGAGATAGTTTCGATATAACGGAATTCACGATAGTACGTTTCTTTGCATTAATTAATCACTTCGTTCGCGACAAAAACAAAAATTCCCTTTCGAGCGAGTGAAAGCTGTGAAGGAATATTCATCGGCAAGTCGACGCGCGGGATAAGAAAATCTCCCCCCATTTTCCCCGCGTGCTTCGCCAAAAAATTCATCATTCTTTCAACAATGGTAGAATCGCGACACAATATCCGACACAATTGCTTCCACGCTATAACACGCTAACATAGCTCAATAAATTGCCGGCCGAGAAATGGGCAGTCGCAGCAACGGGCGGAATATGGAAAATCAGTGGGAAAACCGCGTTTGAATCTTAATATGCAGCAGCGAGGCGGGCTTGGCCGGCGGCAGGTGCGCGTGGCTCGCAGCGGATCGCTCCGAGGATGAATGAGCGCTGCCAGGAATTGAGGCTGCACACGTGCAACGCGAAATAAAGTCGTGCTGGCGACCTCGGCTTTTTATCGCGCGAGCGAACGTGCACACAACCCCCTGAAAAATATACGGCCGTCGAAGAGGGTGTAAACGAATTGTTCCCCGTTACGCGTCGATAACCTTATCACTTCACTACCCAGATACAGCTCGATTCGCCCTATCTTCGTTTCGTGCTTTCCCGGCTAATAGCTCGAGGAACTTCACAGCTGTCGGTTCCGAGCAATTGATTTTCAACGGATCGCGTGCAGAGAATTGCGGCGAGTGGATTAATAATATTTTGGTTATCTCGCGCGGTAAAAGAAATACGCACGCACGGCGACGCACGATGGATTACGTGTAAATGTATTGCGCGCACGAATTTTCAACAAGTAGCGAAAACAGTTTCTCACGTCCGATTCGGGTGTAATCCTCTTTGAAGACACATGCAAGCGGATTTGCACCGTTTAACATCGTGCCGGGGCCCCGTAATCGTCGAGCCGGTTTGTTTGCAACGAAACTTCTGCATCAAACAAGCTTTCCGTCCCCTGCCCTCCCTCTATGATCAGTTCACGCGAGCGTGACAGCATTCGTATTGAAATATTTATATCGACCAATGGTCCAGGTAAAATCATCCACGCCCGTTTCCTCTATACACGATAAACCAAAACAGCTGCTCCATTGTCTGCAAGAGCAAGTCGTGGCATCTCGATATTACCGTTCCTAATTACAGGCCGGGCCATAATTTCTTGCCGCAGAGTGGCTCGCCACCGCATTGCACTTCATCACCAGCAACAAATGATCACGAACGTTCACAATATCCGGAAGCATCTTCAACCGCGCGATAAGGGGTGCGGCAAACGTGCGGCCTCGTATCATAATCCCCAGTCGATTCGATCGGGTGGGGTGTTGTGCGTATCGGTGGAACGGCATCGTGGCTTCAGTCGCCGATTATAGGGTCGAGTGGCGAAGGGAAGCGTCCTAATTCGCACAAGCACTGCTCGATGCACCGAAAATTAGCGGCTGCGACCACTTCGCGGCTTAAACGTGCTAAATTGCACACAGACCGACCGGAAGTCGATGTTCTCGACCTCGCCACGCGTCCCTCCCCCACGGCGTGAACAATGAGTCCACGCGGCAATGGGACAATAATTTCTTGCCGAGTACGCGAAAAGCTGACGCTTTAAACACACCGTGTCTCCGGCTGGAATTCGTACGCCCCGACCTTTGTCCCCGCGCTCTTTTAGAAGAATCCGTTGCTCGCTTGTGAACATTGCTTAATTACCAAGATTAAGCTTGCACCGGGCTTTCATACTGAACTTCCGACCGTGAAGCGGGCGGGCGGGCGGCTGTCGCGTTTTCTTGATACGCACGTGGCAAACAAATGGTAAAACTCTAGGAAATAATGGGGTAAGATGGTGCATAAAAGAGAGGCGCAAGAATGCTCGCGGTTATGCCAAAGGAGTTCGAAGAACTCTCGATTAATCATGTCCTTCTTTCCGCGGAAAATGTGCCGGTTTTTGCGACCGGGCGTCGCGTAAATCTTCGAACACGACGTCGCTTTTAAGCACGGTTGTCTACTCCGGCATCGAGTGCAGGTAGAAAAAGCTACATTGTCCCCATCTCGTGGATCTCGCAAAGGACATTACATTTCTCGCCCCTTCCGTGCTTTCCCAGAATTTCCCATTTGTTACCCAGACACAACGTTTACGCCACCGAACATGGTTATCTATTTCACCTATAGCTCGAAAACGGTAATAGAAATCTACGCGTATTCACCGGACAGGTTAGCCTCGACTCAATCGAACCACTCTGGAGAGACGACGCAAAGCGTTGAATCGGAGTAAGTCTCCGCCATCCCCTCGAGATCTTGTGAATTATCCAAGCAAGTTGGACAGGTGTATCTCGATCGAAAATAGTGGAAGCACGCAAGTGTGCTCGTAGCTGACGCCGCGGAAGCAATATCCCGAATTATTCCGCGCTCCCCTGTGCATGATCCCTCTTACGAATTAAAAATAAAACAGTCGAAGCCGTTTGGATGGCCGAATTGTTTCCGGGTCGATGCACTCTCTTGCGTTCGAATCGGGGAAAAACGCGTATCGAAGTTGGGAAACTTAGTGGCGTTGCTCCGGGGGGTGGCCCCGCGTATCTCCCCTTAAACCTTGAGATTTAGTTTGCCATTGAGCGTGACTCCTCGCTTCGAGCCGGAGGGTGGAACGTTCCCAGTGGCGTGGAAACTTCTTTGCTTAGCCACCCCTGCATCCCTGTGCTACGTACGAATTTATCGAAATTCTCGGCGATACGAGATCGAGCAGAAGCTGCTCGTAGTTTTGACATACGCGCGTGGAGATATTGGAATTTGCGAGTGAAAGTTGTGAATAATAAAAAAAATATCCCGACGTCTTAAATCGTTTACATTTCCTGTGCAAATATTATTTCCCATGGTGTGCATTATGCAATATCGTTATACGTTGAAACGAGGGCGGCGAGAAAGAAATTTCCAGCCGCTAAAAATTAAAGGGACGACTGCATAAGAAATCGTCCAGCGATATAGACAGGTGGAGAATCGGTGAAATTTCCAGCTGGCTTTCGCGTTCCTGCTTCGTACGCCACTGAACGTGCCGCGAGATGGGCACGGTCGACGGATCGATATAAGTTTCGTGGTACAGCGAGAAATTCTGCAGCCCGTTTTTGTCTTTCCTACGGCGGGTATCGCGGCTGCGGAATCGTTCTAGCCAATTAAAATCGGACCGGCGATAAATTCGACGATTGGCCCGGCGTAAAATACGCGAAACGAGATTACCAGGAGTTCACGATTTATTAGAATGAGACTACCGTTCTATTAAAGCGCCGAGAAATTCATGAACGGAGATAATCTTCGGCTCGAGAAAGGAATTTAAGAAATACATCATTCTTGTCACCGTCAAGAGTCATCGTCTGTTAATTCGACGAAGCAATATCCACTCTCTTCCAGAAATAGCCAGCGACAGTGAATTGTAAGTTTTTCCAGTCAATGCAACCCTAATGGAAACTCCACGCGCAAAGTCTCCCGAACGAGGGGCGACATAAATCACCATAAACATTAACATCCACCCTGGGGAACAGAGAACCCCTCTTAATGCCTTTAAAGGGTGTCTCTGAGGGCACGTACAGGGCCAGATAAGAATCGTAGTTGGGTTTCTCTACCCGTGGTGGAGCTCAACGGTTCCTGATCGCAACACGTGCGCTTTCGCCCGGCTTCGTACATCTTCGTGGATAGTGTCAGTGTAAATCCCAATGAACAACATCGGGGAACACGTAGGGGCTTGCTTTCTGACGTAGAAATGGGAATTATTGGGAGAAATAAATCTTACGGCAGTAGTAGCCCTTATTGTTAGTTCGGTGGACATCGCCGGAGGAGAACTTGAACAAAAATAGACGAGGCATAAAAAGATTCAAAGTATGATTGAATGGGTACTGAATGTCTGTGCCTCGAAGTAATTGGTTTCATTGTGCGTATGTTCGCCCGTGGGGTCACTGTATTTTTTTCGAACAAAAATGAACATTCCGTGCGCTGATGCGTTTTATGGGCCAGCTTCGCCAAAGTCCGCCGACAACCGCGGGAAAGGATGGCCGTTCGCGATTTTTAAATATTCAATAGGGATTCCAGAAATTTCTATTCTCCGGGACCGGTGGCATTTTATGGAAATACCGTCAATTCGCATAATTTCGCCCGGCGGACTGTGGCGCTTGGAATTGAAAAACGCGAGACCGCTTTCCTGAAATATTCTGCGCTATTCAACATCCGCGTGGTAGCTCTGCAAAAATGCGGCCAATAAAAACAATTGTATACAACTTCGTGGTCCATTCTAACGCGTCGAACTACAAGCAAGAGAAACATTCCAGAAGATGTTCATTCTCTAAATATAATTAACAAGTGGTTAGAGTTACATTCACAGAGACTATATTACCGCCCCCTGCTCTGTTCCTGCGGGCAAGAAAATTCTATTTGCCGTCAAGTTTCGAAATCGATTACATCTATCGAGTTCTATTCACCCTTCGTCAAGTGTGCTAATCGACGCAATCTTGGCCGCCACGCCAGAACTCGATATTTTCCCGTCGACATTCTTCCATCACTGATTCCTCGAGGAACACGGCGCGCGTTGAAGCCTTCCCTTCCCCCAACTTCAGAGCAACGTTCAAACACCACGGACGTCCGCTTCGGCCGAAATTACTCGAAGGAATTATCTCCGATTGCCTCGAACCAGCCTAAACATTCGTTTCGCTCGCCCTCGTTCAGTAATTTCTACCCCACCGCCGTATTCTATCGCGCGAAACTTCCATCCCTCAAGTTCTATGGAACGAACCCTTCTTCCTCCCGTGTTCGATAACGCCGGGCCGCACTTAGACACCGAAACGCAGCAATTAGCAATTAACGTGTATCTGCTAGAATCCAATTTACGAAGGGGCGGCGAGCGTGTTTATGCGGAAGAACGAGCAACGCCGTTCACTTCGCATAAAGGATGGTTCCCGCGGAGCAGCAAAAGGTGGCAGAGAGGGCTTCAGGTTCGCTTCCTAACGGGGCCCGTGTACTAGGCATAGTTTAGGTCAGCTGGCACCTGGGCTGTTATAATGCGGCTGAATGCCGTGAACACGCCGCGTATACAATACGGAGCTTGCGAGAAGGTGACGAGGACAGCGACGAGAATGTGCGCTCGGTGATATCTCGACGACTGCGATGATAATTTTGTTTTAGCGAACCCGCGATACACGGCTTGCTCTGTTATCGAATGATACTATCGATGAAACAGAAACAATTCATTCCTGCCTCCCTGAAAGGAAGGGGATATATTGCGGGAACGAGAAACGGACGATTCATTTGAGCGAGGAAATAGGAATCTAAGGAGAACACCGAATATAGCTGCAATTGAATTAAATCGTAAGCGCCGTTAATTTACACGGCACAGACGAAACTCCATAGTAGACTGTCGTGTATTACGACTTACGAGCATTAAGTCACAAATTTCATATCGCCGCGAACAGTCCAATTTCCTTTTAATTCACCGGCACCCGCGTTACGTTCTAAATGTTAAACGTGCACCGTGCACGATATACTACCGGTGTCTCGCAGACACTCACGTGCCTCGACTCATCGTGAGTTGTGAATCATAAGCTCGACGCTTTATGGACAGGACCGCGACTGTTTCTCTCGTGGTACATTTCAAGGCGGATGGAACGAGCATCTTGAACACGCCTTGTAGTACATTCGAGGGACAACGATGTCGATTTAGAGATAACAGAAGCGTATTCTGGACTTAATTGAAACTCTTCCAAACGAGTGACCAGCTTCCATCCGGTATCCCCGAATAACGTTTTAAAGATTAAACGCGTTCGTAACGAAACAAGCAATTGCCTCGCAGGAGAACGAAACGTGTATCTCGCGAGCAGTCCAACACGGTTACTTTGAGGCCGTGTTACTTCGTTAACGCGCGTTGCCGCGCACCGGGACCGGATTACCGCGTCTGGGACGAGCTGCAGGCGCAGTAATCCGGCGATAATGGTGTAACGAGATTCCGGCTCATGTACGTTCCCTGCATATTTTAACTTTGCATTTCGCGCTGTCCGCCCGCACGTACGCGTCCACGGGTCATTGTACTCAACCCTTTTGCCCGCTTCCCTCAGCCGGGGGATACCTATTTACCTCCGTTGATTACACTGAGACTCCGTCACCGTGTATCGGCCGCCGTCCCCCTTTGTCTGCCTGCTCCTTTTCCCCGTTTCGAAACTTTCTGTATCCGCCTTTGTCAGCAGGGGAAATAATTTTTCGCTCGCGATCGTTCGTTTATATTCCCAAACGTGATGGGCTGAACGGTTTTCAAGGTTTCAAGATCCCTCTGCTACTCTACTCCCCATCGATTCGTTTTTAGGGACGAGCATTTATGCGGGAAATTGTCCGCTTCCGATCGAAAGTTCGTCCTAGGTATCCGCCGGTGTAAGTCGTCAAACGTAATTGAAAAAAAAGGCCACGTACGAAATCGCTTTGCACCCCATTTTTTTCGACCTTCTTTATGCGACCGAGCATTTGCATCGTTGATTGCGCCCCGACGCTTCGACGAATTTATTGGATACCGTCCTATCTGGTACGAGCCAATACACGCCGCGGGTCTGCGCTTTTTCGCTCGCTATTGTATCACTTTCAACGAATATCGTTTTTCCTCGATACAGGGCTCGAGATACAGCCCGCGGGGAAATAGATTCCGTACCGATTTCAATTCTTTTTTTTCGCTTCCCTAGAGCAGCGATTTATTTTTAATAATCATGACTGGAAAGTGCTGTAATTTTCGTTTGCTAAGCGGGATACGACGCACACTTTAATTTATCGACGGTCCAACTAAATTACATCCGTTTGTACAGGAGCCCCTGTACCACGAACCAACCCTCACCCTTCCAGCAACTTATTGATTTTCTGCGAAAACTTTACGACTACCACTATCGAGAAAACTCTTCGTCCCCTGGAAAAGCCTTTTTCGACGAAACTTTTTGCCGACGAAACTTTCTTCTCACGAGGAACGCCCTCCTCTAATAAATAGTTCCATCGAGTGTCAGCTAATTTCCATGTAGGTATATATACAAATCCGTTTCGCAGGACCTGACGTAGCCAGAAAATTCTCTTGCGCCGAGAAGAAACCTGGTACAGTCGCATCGTAGAAATTCATTTCTCACCATGCAGTGTTCCACAGCGAGGTCTGCGTAAGAACCGTGCAAACTTCCTGGAGAACTTTGAAAATAATTCCTATTCACTGGCTGCCAGCGGTCGAAATTCTTTAAACATGCCAAAGCTATTCATCAAGACGACACTCTCCGCAACGTGCTTCCTTTCCAGGACACGAGCACGTTTTCGTGTCACCATAATTCACGCCAAGCTTCCTATCCGCTCGAAAATTATGGAATTATACTCGAACTCCAGTTCGCGTCGTTCGGCGCCGTTCTATCCGGCCGATTTTTCAGCAACAAGATCAGTGCACTCTGTGCGCGCAAAGAAGAATTCAGAATAGCAGAGAAGACTTGCCGACAGGGATCTCTTACTTTCGTATGGATCGTGCGATACGCTAATATAAAATGTCCACAGGAAATGCATAGAAAGAGAAAGGCACGCGGAAAACTATATCTGCTGCGCTTAATTGAGAAGTGTCTGCCTCTCGAAATTCAACGACTTTATTACACAACTCGATACTGTGCAAATTGCTTCGAGTAACAGGCGCAGCCTGAAGTGGTTTGATGCATGTGAAACTCTTTTAAAAGTGCAGCACTTTGGGCGAAGATGTTATTACACGTCGTTTTACAAGTGTCTGCTTATTCCGAAGATCGTGTGGGTGTACTTGTGCGGGACGTACAGGAATGAGAATTGGGAGGGACAGCTTCATCGACTACTAAATCGATACAGGGATCACAGCGTGAAAGTTATCGCACAGGAAACTGGAGACCTCGAAGGCGGCAATCGAGTCAAGTTTGCCCGAGAAACTTGACTTCGATTGAATTGATATACCCTCCCAGCCTAAGGAAACCTAGCCTCCGCCAGTCCGATGGTCGACGAGGAAGTGTCGAAGGGTGATTCGAAGTCCAAACTAATCGGAAATGTGCGTTGACCTCGAAATTCTATACGAGAACTTTGCCTCGACTCGTGAAAGTAGTGGGCGCCAATGATCAGGCCCCGGAAAAGGTCGCTAAATTTTCCCCCCGGACGTTTCGACCGCGTGAAAAACAAAAGAATGAGCTTGAAAGTTTTGGTACGTCGCGCGAAACACAATTTCCCGGCGTTCAATAATTCGCCCCACTTTAGCGTGCCCCTTTTAAAACCTCCAGAAACAATCAGCAAACTTCCATAGCTCTTCCACGGAGACAACAAAGCTTCGACCAAGAGTTATTAAACAGCGGAATCGCCATCAATAGAGGGTTAAAATTCGATAAAATGGACAAAGGCGGTCGGCAAAGAAACACGGTCACCGAGTTCCAGGAACGTCAAACGAACGCTATCAAAATTCATCATATAACAGCGCCATATTATACAGCGTATCTCGATATCGCGAAATCGCCGTGGAAGAGTTCCTCTCGGGCTAGACTACGGCCACGTTGAATTTCGTTCCGAAACAGATCGCTCTCCTTTCGCAACGGCAAACTTCCCGGCAATGTCGCCGGTGAATTATTAATCAGATTCGAATATTCCATACAAATTACTTTTCTCCTGCCCCTGGCGAGGACACCGAGAAGGAGGAGGACGACGAGCCCCGCCAAAGGGAGCATTTGCATGATGTTGGGCTGCACAAAGCTTCGATACTTCCAGCCTTTCGAAGCGTCGCTGCGACAATCGATTCACCCAACCCCGCCAACCCCCCCTGCTGCTCGAGTAATTGAAACGGCGTAATGTATGTCGAGAGTTTCGACTTGGAGAACGTTCTTTATGATTTACCATTGAAAGCGCGCCGCGTCGAAGCCACTCCAATGTGTAATTGAAATAAAACTCGTCGAAATTCTGACGTGTCTCCAGGTGTCATAGGAGAGAACGCTCGCCAGATACAATGAGACACACTCGTCAGGGTAAACAAATAAAAAAAAAAGGAAAAGCTGATCGCACGTTCAAAGTGGAGCCGATCGAAGCCCTTTCCCGACGCGCTGACCGGGAAGGCGGGCGAGCAAATTTTCTCTCGCAATTTGCGAGAAACTTTGGGCGAAGGTAAACTATCTTGCGCTGCTGGTAGTCGCGAAATCGTCGGACGATCTACTCGAAGTGGCAATTCAATCGCGACAGATAAATTGTACAGAGTATAGAGAGCTCGAGATGTTGGGGGGGGGGGGGGGGGGGGGGGGGGGCAAGTTAAATTAAGTTTACGTTTGCAGAGACTAATCTGTAACTATTGTACAGCTAATTAGATCGCCGGGGCGGTATAGCTGACGCTAATTGCATGTCCAACTGTAAAAGAGGAACGAAAATCCTGTCAATATTTTCCATTCAGCGCTATCCTAACTCTCTCCGGGATAGTCTAGAAGTTCGATTATCGGTTTCTTAGTCGCGACAAGAAATTCAATGCACGATGGCCAACGAGAAAATCGGTAAGAACCTATCGGGGCTGCCGGAACGGCGACCCCACTCTGCCTCCTCGTAAAAGTGTCGCCCTTACGGCGAAATACATCCTACTTCTTGACGTTAACCGGCCAAGCTACGTGGACCGCGTATGTGTCCCGTTTCAGCCGTGGATTTTCGAAATGGCCTTAGAGTACTCCGTTGAAAACGTCACGTACCACCGTGGAATATTCCACGATAGTTTATGAGAAACCGTGCTCTGCACTTTTCCACTAAAATCCCATGAAGTATAGCCGGACCAAGATGACAAACAGCGCGGTACGTTCTGACCAACCCGATGCCCATCCACCTAGCAGAGAAAAAGGAACGAGGGGAGAGGAATAAACGCGGGGCTGATTGCAGGAAAAATATCGACGAAATCTTCTGCTGTTCTTCGAAACGACGACCATTTAGTTTTCCCTAACGTTCCGCGCGAATATCCCAATTCTACGGGGGCGTGTATTATAGTTTTCGTGGCGAATATAAATTCCGGACAGCGTAGCTAAGGAGCAGCTGAAACGATCGCAAACATCGGACACGTGTAATATCCAACGCGGCAGAGAACATATCGGACAGTTGTTTAAGGTGGTCCTTTCCGGTTATAAAAGTAAATTCGCTCGAACGAAGAAATTGTTACCGCAAACTGCCCTGCAGCGGTTCGTACAAGATCTACCGAATTGCTTTTCGGTCGGAGTCATATATTTTATCGCTTTTTGTCGACGCACGAGTGGTCGAAACAACCAGCTTCATTAGAGCTCTTCACTTTCATTTAATAACATTTATATCCCGCGTGCCGCGATATACCCGTTACCATTGATTCAGTAGCGTGAAAGAAAACTCTTACTTGTTGTAAAGAACAATGTCCGGCAACCATATGTGCTCCGACGGCACGTGAAGGGTGTCGACACCGCCGTAATCATCCGGGTTCCACTTCAGCTTGTAATCGTTCCACTCCTGCAAGCAGAAACAACGCAAAAATAAGTCTTGTTTATTTTTGCCCCTGTACCGTGGTAAGAAAAACGGTGTGCAAAAATAATTCGAGCAAAGTTCTCGGCCAAGCAACTGCTAATACAGCTGTTGTGCTTAACGAGAGAGCTCGTAGATATTTTCAAAGTAACACTCAGCTATAACGAAATGATCTTGGACAGGAGAGAAATTCTAAGCCCCGTTCGCTGGCCGATAATCCAAATAGCGACGTAGCATCGCGCGTACACTAAACTCTCTCTCCTACTCTTAATTCCACGAGATTAAATTACAACCTCTCGCCCCGCCTTTTAAATAATTACCGTGAGATCCCTTCCTTCGATCCTTGGCGAAGCGAATCTCGACCATTAGACCGGGGCTCAACAGAAGTATGTAGAGTATTAGCATCGCGCGAAACCTCTGCGGCTATGACAACACGTTGCGCATGAAATTCTCGTGACATCTCGGTGAGCAGACTCGTCGTAAAAATGACTACGACCATAAACCCGTGTTAAACGAAACCAGCCTTCTACCGTCGCCGCTCTGCTACGTTCGCAGCCGATGTCCCAGTTTGTACGAGTACGCGCAACCCTTTCCACCCGTGCCGCCCCCCCGAGAAATCCACGCAGACCGGATAATTGGCCGTCGAAGGTTCAGCAACCGGTCGGATCCGGTCAGTAAGGGCAGACGCTCGTTGCGAGAATTCGCTTTTCACCGGGACGCCGTTAAAGCGAGCTGAACCGATTAAGAGGGAGGAAAAGTAATTACGCCCAGACTCCGCGGATCCCTCTCTTCCTTCCGTTTCTTATTTCGAGCTTCATCAACTGTTAGGGATCGCGAGACATCGCAACAAAAGCGAGGAAAAAGAACCTTCCTTTATCGCCAAGCGTCGGCGAGTTCGATCGCCGTGGACCAAGACGTCCTTTCCACATTATTTTACGAATCGCCGGGTATAATTGAAAAGCGTGCTGGAGAATATTGCGGGGATAAAAAAAGTCATTTTCTTCGCTTGCCGGGCGAAGAATTGCGCAATGGAAGTAATTCAATCCAGAGAAATTGTATCTGACGTGAAGTACCCGCTACGGTTGACAATACACTAACGCGAAATTCACCGCTGGCCCGATTGATTCCAAGTCGTGTATTCATTTCAAGAGCATCGGGTCAAAAGAATTTCCCTTCTGTACACGGACCGAACCTAGATAGCAGCAAATGTCAAATGCCGAACAAAGTCGATCGAAACGGTTCGACAGCTCTTCTGTTAGACTCGCAACGATTTCATTAACGAAAGCGATTATTATAAATAATTTAATTCGTGATCGACACTGATGCTGTGGAATTAATATCCTGCGATGTGTTCTCGCCCTGGATCGTTGATACGGTTCTCTGCATTTTTAATATCAATTTAACGCGGCCAAGCACACTACATTAGTATTCAGTTAGCGAACTCTAAGTACGTTATAACGTAACCCCTTCACGTTCAGCAATCAATGATTTACGGATAAAAACCTCCACGACGGATTCGCGTCTTGTTACGCCACGTTTTCCCTTTCTATAGTACGCGACGCGCGTTCCCAATTGTAAAACCTGTCCTAAAAAATTAAGGGCTCACGGCCTACTATCCCTGAATTCTTTTCAACGATTAGGAAGCTCGTACGTCCAACGGGGCGGAAGTTCTATCCGGGAGGGGGTACAATGTAAGGGCCCGATTAAAGGAAAAAAACACGCTGATCTGAGAGTAAATGCAGAACCAATGGACCTTGCGCCCTTAGTTCGAGCCCTTAATACGCGAAATATATTCAACCGATTGCACCGGGCACTGCACCAAGTCAATTGAATTGCGCCGGAGCAATTAACACTTCGGTGGCCGCGAGTGGCACGCGGTGTACTCATTAAATTAAACGGCCGAAATTTCCCGAGGAAGCTACGAGCGCGTCGTTGTTTCGCGCGGCGTTGTTTGTCTCCGCGAATGGTCACTCTGCATTCAGTCCGTGCTCTGTGTAGAAAATTGTTTCCCCGACTTTCGATCGATTTTCGCGGCGAATGAAGATAAACGGGAATTTAGACGTATCCTACGGCATCGTGAACTGGCGAATGATCGGCGGGGGGGGGGGGGGACGACGCCAATTTTCAGGTAATACTCATCGTCACCGGAAGGGAAACTACTTTGAGAAACGCTACCGGGCATGCTTGACAAATGTGGCTTGTTAGTCTACGACGGTAAAAACGGTTCCCGTTTTCGAGATACCACGGTCTCGTATTTTATTCCCGCTCCTTCCGCTTGCCAAGTGAAAACAGTATTACTCCTGAACGATTTTCTCGCGAATATAGGAAACGTTCGAGGATTTCCAACGAAAGCATAGCCCGCTAGAGTAGATCTCGTCCTTCTAA
Source organism: Nomada lathburiana (assembly GCA_963667235.1). Taxonomy (NCBI): domain Eukaryota; kingdom Metazoa; phylum Arthropoda; class Insecta; order Hymenoptera; family Apidae; genus Nomada; species Nomada lathburiana. Next base: position 10,713,344 of record OY763909.1, read on the forward strand.
AATTAATTATGGATGAGCCGGCGCACCTTCGCGGAAAAAGGTAAGCATCGTACTGGGAGAATAAACGGGAAACGATGTAGGCGTTGTTAGAAGGAGGGAAATCCTTTGCTCGACGGTCGTTGTATCAATGCCGTCGAAGGCTGTCACGGTATCGGAAAGCTATCGTCCCCGAAAACTCGGCTTTTGAGCGGCAAAACTGAAATCCCGCTCGATTTAGGGCGACAAGGCCGTCGAGACAGGCGGGCGTAACCCTTTAAATTCGCAGATATCTAAAATTTGAGTATTTCCGCGGTGCCGTTTGCTTCTCGAGTTCTGCATGCCGTGGATTTCCAACGGATTCGGGGAAAGAAACGCGGTGGGAATTCCGGTGAAGGAATTCATAGCGCGAGAGCCGGCGTGCACTTGCCACCGCGAAGATTGCCAGCTTATTCCGCCGTCTGAAGATATCAGAACGCGGAGAAGCTTGACAAACGCTACCTGAATACGTGCCATCGGCTTTTAGAACGCTGGCACGCAGGGCCAACAAGATTTCGAAGGAATATCGGTGTTTCAGTGCGCTTGTTAGCGACAGATTTATTTAGTCGATCGATTTTTCCTTCAGAATTTAGGATAATGGTTTAAACGGAAGAGTAACGCGACTTTAAAGTTTCATCGGTTACGGAAAATCTACAGCTGTGTTTTCTACCGGAAACTGGATGAATGCCAGTGGGTATAGCATTAATATGGAAGCTGGAATGGACCGACGAAACGAGATTATTTGAAATTGCCTTTAAAAAACTCTTACTGCGATGAAATTATGCCACTGTGATCATTATTTGCACTGCGCATTTATTTTAAATGCCGCTACGATTACACCAATGGAACGGTAGTAAAACGGAACATTGCGCGCTTTCGCGACGACGTATTTTCTTTACCGCTCGCAGACTATCCTGCTGCAAGAAGCCGCGTACATTCGAGGGAGCAGAGGGAAAGAAGGAACGGTAATCGAGCAAGCAGGAGACAGGAGTTGGCAGGGCCAAAATCGTAAGATCTCCATCCGGCTGAAACTAACAATCGGTCGAGAAAGCATTTTCAAGCGTGAGATGCGCCAGCTCCTAACAACAATGGCCGACTGCTAGAATAAATGGGGTCGATTTTACAGAAATCTGGCTCCCCTAAAAGCAGACAGCATCGGCGGTTGTACGAGCTCAGTCGGCCATCGTGTTAAACGTTGTAGCGAGTGGTTCACCTTTCGCGGACGACAGAAATCGCGAGTCTACTTGGAAGATCCCGACGTTGAAAAATGAATACGCTCCTCAAACCCTTCCTTCGTCGCGATGCTACCAACGAAGGACAACGTTCGAAGCGACGTTAAAAATTTCCTTCGACGTCGGCGTTTCTCTTTCGAACAATGAGCAATAAGATAAAAGCGCAGAACGGGACAAGTTTTCAGCTATATGCACGTAACTCGATTAAAAGCAATTTCTTCTGGACTCCAATTATCGAGCAACCACTCCGCGAGTTAAAAAAAAAACCGGCAACGCAAAAAATTCAGTTGCACGGCTCGAGCCACTCGTTCTATTAAATTCACAGTTGTTTCCCGAACTAAAGATGAAAGGAACAAAGGAAAGGAAAAGTAGCGGGATGGAAGGAATGAGCTCACCGTCGAATTAAAAAGTCCAGTTCATGCGCGGCACCGTTTCGCCGTCCGACTCGTCCGTTTCACGTATCTAAGAAATCTCGGAGACGTATTCTTCCCCGAAGAAATATAAACGAGCCACGACACACGGTCACAAAGGCGAAGAAAATGAAAATTTCTCAACAGAAAATGGCGAGCGTCGCGATTCAACGACAGCGAACGAATCGGGAAGAGAAGTTCGCAAAGTGTAATGGAAGCCGATTTTCATAAGAACCACGATATGCTCGTGGAAATATGAGTGTTCCGGGGAACAAGATTTTGCACTTTACGTTGCAGCCTCTTCTTGACCGATGACAGAATTTCAATTAATCCTTTCACGCAAAAGGACTCGCCCGAGTTGCCCCTTTCTGCTCCTCGGCGGAATTTTATCGGAGAAGATGCCGTCAACGCTGCGAACGTGAACAAAATCGACGCTAATCGTGCCAATTAAAAATGATACGCAGAACGAACTACTTGGACGACCAAGAAACCAGAACTCTGTTATCCATCGCGCGAGGCCGAGTCAACAAGGCTAAAACGTTTCCTCCCGTCAATCGTCGATGTATACACGACTATTTACGTAGTTCTCCGGCTTCGGTGAACTTCCGAAAGAAGCCAGGAGAATCTACTTGCTTTGCCATCCCCAACAATGGCAAACAATTCCCGGCGACTGATAAAAGACAGCCACTTCGCTTGGCAGACGATCCTGGCCGACTGTGCACTTTCCTGCCCAGTGTGTTACGTCGTGCTCCCTTTCCATCGTCTCCCAGATGCGAGAAAAAGAGGCGCGAGATCTATTGACGCGGACAAACGATCGTGGCTGAGCCAAGGGAAGGAGAATAGTGACGAAAAACCAACAGGCTGCCAGCCAGTTGCTCGTCGCCCGATTCCAGCCCGAAGGCTCGAAGCAACTACTCTAACCAACTCGTGTCTTCTTGCACCTTTATTAAAGGGAGGTCGAGGGGGGACAGTTTACCGACGCACCAATCTCTACTCTTTGAACAGTATAGTCGCGAAACAAAACGTAGGTGTGGGGGAGAACAAGGGAAACGGAGAGAGACAGAGGGCAGAGATAAAAGTGATAGCAGGTCGAGTAATTCAGGGAGCAAGAAGGCCTAAGAGCCAGACTCAGAAGAAGTGGTACGTCAATAAAGATCGACTACCGTTTCGCGATTCGGATTTCGTCGTCAACAGGCACGGAATGAAATTCGTCTACTTTGAAATTCCAAATCTCGCCAGCTCGTAGAAAGGGGAGATCCCGTTGGTCAAAGTCACAGTACCTCCGCCAGGTTGAGGTTCGTACGTTTCTCTATTCCGCCCTTCCCTTTCGCCACTATCCACGTTCTCCGGCTGTCGTGACGGCAGAGAAAATCACATTTCGTCAAATCTCTCGCAATCGTTTGCGAGGTAGAACGGCTGGCTCGGTGAACTTTCGGGGACAGACGGTTCTGCGATGTCTTGGCCGGCTCCTGGGGATCGTAGTTTCGCGAATCGGAAACGGAACGGTTCGTTAACTTCAGACACGGGATTCTTGGGACAACGCAAATGGAAACGGGGCCATACATTTAATTTCGCCGAATGGAATGAAACAGTCGACGAATTTCCTTCAGCGCCGCGTTCAACCGACAAATCAAATTACGCTCCGCATTTCCAATCCTCGTGAGCGAGGTGAATTTGGTGAACTGAATTTTCCAAAATTAAGCTAATTTTTGGCGAGTATCGCCTTCACTGTTCCTAGGGTTAATCATATGGCGCGGAATGTAAGTGACTGCCGTACTAGCTTAATATAGTGTAACAAGCATCGTGGTACTCACTTGTTCCACCCAAACGTTCGTCGTCATGATCTGGTTCTTCAGGTTCTGAAAAAGAAAGCAGAAACAACGGGCTGAAGATCGCATTTCCAGAAGGTACTCGACAGTCTCGAGAGTTTCTAGTTACCGGAGGACGGATTTATTGGGTTTCGAAAACGATAGCTGCGGAGATACGAGCCTCTTGGTCACCGAGAAACCCAACAAATCATCTTACCTCCGGTACACTCGCATTCAATTTATTCAAGCTACGAAGTAAAGTAACAAAAATTCTTTAATACAAAAATATATCTATTTCGATAATCATATTCTGATGCTTTTCAGAAAATTGCAGTTCGCCAATAATAAGTATTAATACAACCCACGGGAGATCTAAGTTCGGCGAACTCTACGCGGAACTCATAGATCAATGACACTATTGTCAGTGCTCGACATCTCTCGCTACACTGACTCGATTCAATGCCAATAACCACCGTTCAATAGAAATCGAAGTCGATAAATGTCACGGTACTTGGGACTCTGTCATTTCAGATATCCGCCATCGCGTCGGAAGGGCAGGCAAAGTAACGATTAATGCTGAAACTGTTGCGTCAACCTTAATTATGATCGAGATCGTTATCGAGCCTTCTTCACCCGGTAACTTCTCCACCGGCAACGGAGAAAATTCTAACGCTAGGATCAGAGGTCGCGAGGAAGCGCGACGCTCGATCTCACGCTCTGAAAAGGACGAGCATCGTTAAGAATGCGCAGGGCAAATCCCTTGATCCTGCAATTAGATTCCCGTTTTCGACAAACGTTCCCCTTTTCTTGAACGAACGGTAGGATTTAGCGAGGGCTCGGTCACCAGGATTTTCTAGCGCGATCCAGCCGCTTGCAGCCCCTCTCCCTTGTTATCCCGGAAAAAACTGCAGTATAGGAAAAGAAATAAGAGAAGAACCGGGGGGATAAGCCGTCGCGAAACAAAACCTACGACTGTTTTCACAAAGGTGCGAGAATTATGGTTCCAACGGGGACACCGTCACCTGGATTAGAAGAGACTGCTGCCAACGCCGCAATTACACGCGGTGATTCAGGTGCCTTTGTCTCTCGGACTCATTGTATGGTGCACGAAGTTATGCGATAGAAAATTATTCGAGAGCTTTTCCAAGGAAATTCCTGATAAAACGAAGAAACCTTTTCCTTTTTAATTGATAATCGTTTCGGCCGGGGCGTATTTAAAAATTTCAGGGCACGAGTAACGTCGCGTAGCCGACAGATATGATCGTTATCACTGTGCAAATCGTTTTTATACGCGACAGTTCCGCCTCGAATTGCAGCGGAAATTGTTATTCCGAGGGAGCCGAGATACGGCCACTGCCTGTGTGCCGCAATTATGCAGCGCGCATGAATTCGCTATGCTTCTGTCTTCCGCGGCGTTTAAAGCATTAAGGAAATTTGCGCAATTAACGCGGGCAAGTGCCAGGCTTCGATACTTTTGCCAGGCTCGTACGATTCTGAAGTTCAATTCAACTCTATCCGTAATTTAGGCTCGCCAGGTGAAATAAATAAATTACGCGAATTTGTTCACAGGCTGTTGTATCGTTTACCAGACACGCGAGGGGCGCACAAAAAGACGGGGAGAAACGAAAACAGGAGTGAAATCGATGTGAAATATCGTTGCAGTACGGAAGTGGAATATATCTGGCCAGAAACGAGGACACTCTACTGATCCCGTATATTTCACTTTGCCGGCGCAACGCGTATTCTCCGCTCAATTTCAAATGGAAGGCAAAAGAAACAGGGTCGCAATCGTTGCTCCGCGCCGTCTATTGTCACTCTTACACCCTCTAAAAGAGTCGCGCAACCCCTAGAAGTACACGTACCGCCTTAAGGGGCGAGGCAACTCGACCCGCCTCGGTTATCTAAAAAGTCCACCGTGTAAATGTATCCCCCAGCCTCGTTCATTGGGTTAGGATCCTAAACGAAGTGCTCCAGAAACACGCTGCGCCTGCATACGTGTAAGCTGCTTAATGTTATGGAAATTGGATGTCGGAAGAAAACAAAGAGGTCTACATCAAGCTTCCTCTGGAGACGAACGAATGGAAGAATACGAGGCAAGCGTGTTCCCTTTGCAGCTCGCTTCCACGACCGCGATCCACTTTCCGCCCGTTACGTCGTTTCTTCTTCTTCTTCTTCTTCTTCTTCTTCTTCTTCCTCCCTCTGCCGACTGTAATTTCAGTTTCACTTTCCTCGCCTCGGTTCGTCTTATTCGCCTTCGGTACCACTTAACCGCATTTTCTCGCTCTCCACTCCTTATCCACCGTTTCAACTCGCGACATCGAGTTTCTCCAACTGTGTTGCCCCGGTGTCATTCTCTCGGCATCGTTCCTATCTATTTACCAGTTTACGTGGCACATTCAGATCGCTTGGAGCACACGTGCAGGGAATTCCGTCGCGGTACGTTTAACGACGCCTCGGAGAAATTTTGAGCAAGCGGCGGAGCAGAAAAGCGGCGAAAGACTGTGCCGTCTTTCCGGATCCTTACGGCCCCTCCACGGAACCCGGGAGACCGTGGAAAATTTTCAAGCGGTGGATGCCTGAGCGCAGAAATTATGCATCGAGATGCATGTACATAATGCATTCCCCGATGCGGGAAGACCGGAGGACTTGGTCACCGTGTAGGAATATTCACAAGGGGCGTGGTCCAACTTCCGCTGCTATCTTGCTGCGTTGGTCTTGAATGAAACGCCGGGGTGATTGTGTTCGAACGAAAATACAAGTAGCTTCCATAAATTGTGAAGGAACGGCTTTAAATATTACCCTCTGTTTGTGTAATAAAGTCGGGGCGTGACATTTCTACGGTAGAATCGCGTTCACGGGAAGCAAGAAAAGGCGACAAAAGCATGGCCACGAAATTGGACATGGATTTATTTGCGTTCGATGGGGATCCAGGCCTTTGACAAATCGAAACCTTATCGTCTTGAACGCGGAACCCGAGTCCGTCGCTTCTCAGGAATTTCTCGTAACGTCGCCGAGGCACGTCGATGTCTCGAAAGCGGAATCGTGATACGAATCGCGGAGGTGAGAAGGAACGCGTTTAGATAAAGGAGGAATCAAGCATACTCGACGTTCAAGTGACACGAAACCTATAGCTCTCGTGGCAATTTGTCGCGAGGAATTTCATCGGCACCCACCCGCTTAAAACTGGCACGCGACACGCGACCAAATAAATCGTACAAAGCGCTCTTCTTGTTGCGTGAACTGAGAAATATCTCTTTGAACCGAGAGCTACTTCAATTTTGCCTATCCCCTTTCTGTCCCTTCTATTTGCCGAACAAGCCCGAATGACAAATAAACAGCGAGGGCTATAAAATTCGATGGTATTACTTTTCTGATGGAAAACATTTGCAGAAATGTAGCCAGACGACTAACCAGTTTGCTTCTAGGAAAGCGCAAGAACTTTGTCTTGAAATGATACCGCCAAAGGAACAGGAACCGATATATACGTATGTTGAACGACGACGGACGGAAATCCCATCGTATATCAGCTCGTGGTTTCCCTTATCGACCGCCTATCTGCCGGGTCTAAGCGATTTTTGAACATCTCGCCGACAAGAACGAGCACGAGACTGCTGATAAAAAAGGCTGACCAGCTGGCGCGAGAATGCTTTTTGTTCGCCTCTCCTTTCAGCCTTTTCCATGGCGACGCCACGGCGGTCGCCATCTCGTTCGCATATTCCGGATTCGTCGTACCCGAGCCGTGAACTTATTCCGAGCGAAAAATCTTTATTCGTTCGAGAAAACGATATCGACGGTCGTTTATGTGCGAGAGGGGGGATACGTTCTCAATTAGTTCTCGATCTCTACCCGTCCGTTCTTTTCTTCGCGGAACGTCGGCGAACAGGTTTAATTCCCGATGCACCTGCCTTTGAATCGATCGCGAGCAAATTGAAATATACCACATCTGCGTACACAATTCTGCAGCTATTATCGCACTTAATTTTCTACGTTACGCGCAAGTCATCATAAATTGAACAAGCGCAATGTTCGTCCGAAGAGACTCGCTCTCCATAAAAGCTTTCCAAACCCTTTACGAGAGCTCCCCATTGCGAGCGAACCTATAAAATGACGCATCGAGAAGTCGGTAAAATTTAAGAAAAACTCGCGTCGGCGACAAGCTTTGCAATTTACTCGCGGCGGCAGCTCTTTTACGGCGCTTGAAGATCGGACCCTCGCAGGCAAAGCGATTTATATATGCGTGAACGCGATTCGCGCGGCCCGTCGGACCGTGAATTCTGCAAACAAAAATCTTCAGCATGCTTCCAGGGAAATGTCGCGTCCCTGTTCCTGCGAGCTACCACTCGACGAACGTCCCGGAAAAAGTGTAACATGTCACGGCAACTTATCTCGCGCGGAGAAACTTCTATTGCACTTTAGTGAATCGCGGCAACAGCGAACATCAGCGAGCACGCTGGAGATTTCCGTTGCGTAAATAATCGTGGAAATATGTCAACCGAGGGCAGCTCTTGTGACGCTTAATTGCTCGCCACCCCTAACGCGTATCGTCGCTACGCGCAACTATATGCATTCTATCGTTCCTCCTTTTTCATTAATATCACAATAGTCGCTTAGATATTTCGTTTTTATGTTCACCGTGCTTCATTCGAGGCGCGTTCTCCTCGAGTGAAAATTTATACGTTACCGGCACGCCCAGTCTTTTACATATTTGGAAGTTTCACCGGCCAGGGGGATCGTATAACGCACTCCGCTGCGTCTGACTAGTGGCGCTTAATTCTACTTGCTCTCTGCCCGGTGTCCGGCTGCCCTTTTGCTAATGACATTTGATATTCGAAATAAATGCCATCGCCAAACATTTTATCGCTGAGCAAATGTTATTATGGAATCAAAGGAATTCGAATCGTTTGGTCTATCGACAAACACCGCCCCAATTGCAATGCAGAGAGATAAGGACACGGCTGGGGCGCTCAAAAAGGCGATGACGGAGCAATGCTGGCCGGGGGATCGCGTAACGGGACTTTTCAACAAAAGGAAAAGCTTCCATCGGGTCGGGGCAACAAAGACAAATTAACTAGCGCAAGTAGAAAAGTTTTAATTGCATTCGACCACCGAATCGGCTCGATCCTTTGACGTCTTCCCGTCGTTCTACTCGGAAAGGTGCCCTTTTCGTCGCTTTTTATTCCCGACTTCCTAGGGGTTATACGCGCGACCGAGTCCGATTCGCTGGCGATGCAGAACGAAAATTCTCCAGCGTCGTTTGAAAGATTGAAAAGGGATTAATAAATAAGGATGGTTCGATTAGCGATCAGCGACGATCAGCTGGCAAAAAAACTATCAACGACAAATATTCATACACGAAACACGTTCAACGAGGCTTGGAGGAAAGATAATGCTGGATTATATTTACACCCGATCCTCACAAATAACAATTCTATGCTGCGCTAACGATTCTTTAACGACCGAGCTCGTTAAATAGATTTGAGTATCGATGCAATGGGATGGTCCGAGTTTGCTCTGCTTTAAACTGCTTGTAACCGATCGATATCAGTGAAGATCTGTGCAAGTTTCATCCGCGAAATTTTGAAGGAAATGTATACAGAGAGGCCCAGGGCTTGGAATGAAACAAAAGATTCGCCGACAGAGCTAGTATAATGATTCTCGTATTATTAAAATGGGCTACTTGGCGCAGTTACGGGCACAGAGAAATCAGTAATTTTCCGCCCGACAATGGGGCAATGGAATCAGTCAATCGACCTAAAGTGCAGGCTCTTTGTGAGAAAGTAAAATTTCATTGGTCGCGCCAGAAGAAGCCCGCCTCTAAGAGATGGCAAATCTAATTAAACCTCGACTGACAGAACAAAGAAGCGAGCATAAGAAAAGGGAGTAAACTTTCTGAGGGCCACTGCGAAGATGGCTATCGCGAGCGAGACTTCGATCGATGCGATACGAAAAATATTCCAAAGTTTGTAAATGGGGTCGAAAAAAAAAACGAAAAAAAAATACAGTAAAATTTCTTTAGCAGGAACTTCCAACGAAAGTCTCGCAACTAGAATTTCGCCAGGGACCATTCGTCGTAGTCGACAACGTCGATTTTCATTTCAGAATAGCGCGGTAACGACCACGCTGAACTTTCAATCGATTTCGGCGATTCGTCTAGCGGTTCCACGCTGAAACGATATCGTGCGGCGCGACGCGTCGCGGTGGAAAATTCAGCGGCGTCAAAGCGCCGCGTCGCTTGCGAAAACGGACGGTCGCGCCAGAGAAAAGCAATTTGCAAGTTGTCACGATTGATACCTACGCCGTCTCATTTGCAAAACTGAGCCTGGACTACAGAATATTCCCACGAAGTATCGAACATTCTCTGCGTCGGTCACTTTTCGTTTCATCGAGAGAGAAACTTTTTCAATCTTGTTACATGGTTGGTGCTTATCGTCGATAGGTGTAAATTAGGGGAAATCATTTATTGGATCCCCGGTGTGAGAAGCAATTTCATTGAGACGCTCTACAGGGATTATATTCGACAAACACTTTCTTTTACCAAAGATGATCTCTAGTGACTAACGACAGTATTAATCGGGCTCCGACGGAGAACTTTGGCTAAGCTTCCCTTATGCTATCCTCGCCTCTGCTTAACTCGTAAGCCATTTAAACCCACGACGAAGACGAACTTCCTCCATTTCGAATCGAGATTTCTACATGGCTCGCCTGTCTCATTTTATCTGATTCGATTTTACAGAAGAATATATCAAGTAAAAGAAGCATCCGTGTATTTAACTGGCTCGCTGTCCATCTGCCTGTATTTAATCGAAAATTCAGTTAAAATTTCCTCCGAGACACGGCTAAAGTGTCTCTGACACTGTGGCTATACCTCAAGAAGAATGATTCAATCGGGCTTTACAAGCCGAGACAAGATCGCAGATACAATTTCCACGGGTAAGAGGCGAGATTATCGCGCAAATTTATGGCAACGGACATAAATCCAATTAGTCTCGAGAACACAGTCGGCTCTAAGAGGATATATTAGTTTGCTTCGACATGGCTGAGCCTCCTTCAAGTCCTCTTCTGCATCTCTTTAAGAGGATCTATTTACCAGCGGGCGGAGGATGGGCCAAGTTTAGCGAGTGTCCTCGAAACTCGCGGAGTCGTTAACTTGTCCATCGTTTACACGGCCCAGTTCGATTTCGCGTTCCGTCAAGTAGTCGCTGCATCCCCGTGCACGTTTTGTTATCTGTTCTATCGGATCCTTAAGCTGCAACGAGTATTCTAACAACGCTGCTTCGAGGCTCGGTCGTTACTTTGCTCGCACCGCCTTCGCCAGTGCTAAGCTCTCTCTCTCTCTCTCTCTCTCTCTCTCTCTCTCTCTCTCTCTCTCTCCCTCCCTCCCTCTCTTTGTCTGAATGTTGGCGCATTATTCCAATTACCGCCCGAGTTTCATGCTTGCACGCTCGATGAACACGCTAAAGACAACGTAATCCGTTACAAAATATCTTTCGAGACGTATCGCGATTGAAGATGGCGTTTGTTCGAACAGCGCGCCGTAGAGCGGCATGCTTTTATCGCGAAATGTGAGATACGTTGCAAATACAAGCTGCTCTTTTTAAACACATCCGAAGAAAAAAAAAGGACCGACGAAAGGACCCATCGAATATAAATTCGTTGGGTCGAATACAGAGGAAGGGACGCGTCGACGCGCACTCGAAAACGAGCGCAATAAAAGTCAACCCGGCGACGAGGGAAGATACACGAGGATCCAATAGATCCTGCTCGATTTCCGAATGTTTATCGGGACCTGGGTGTACGCGAAGTCGTCCGACACACGAAACGTACTTACGTCTACATAGGTAACTAATCTGGTGCGATTAAAACGGGTGGAAGTGGCCGCGTGCAAAATAATCCTGCCGTGCACGCCCAGAGCGCAGTGTGTTTAAAATATCGGAAAAGCACTTCCGTCGGTGAATGGCTATTGAATCGACATAGCCTGATCAGTACCTACTTTTATTCTCAATTCCCGGCATATCGTTTCCATCTGTCAGTGACTACCTCAAACAAATCGACGAATTGCTGCGGGGGAATCGCTCTCGCTCGATCAAAAAAAGACCAAAAAAGAAACAACGACTTCCTTCTTTCGCGATAAAGCGATCGACCAGCCGATAGATCTCGCCGATCCATTCGAATACGTATTATTGATTCGTTAACAAGACCATTCGTTGCCACGTCGCAGTCCCGTCGCTCTCCTATCCACGCTCTTCTGTTCTCCCCGTTCTCAGTTTCCACGGTTTCCCGAGCGAAATTGAAAATTTCCGGACCGACGAACGTCCAACTGTTACGAATCTTGGAACATTTCTAGCTAAACAAGATCCTACAGTTTCTATCGCGAGCTTCGTATATCCACTTTGTTTCCTGCATCATGGAAACCGATTTCGAACGAACCGGCTATCTTCTCTAGAGAATATCGTTCGAGCAATGGTCGATACGTGCGTCGACTTAACCGTGAGCGCAGATGCAAATTGCCATGCTTACTCGAGAAATGAATAATATTCTACCTAGCTTTGTTGCGAATCACGGCATCGATTCCGACCCGTGTACGTTTCGGAAGAAAATCCGACTCGATAAACGCAGCTACCAAACTAACTAACGATCCTCCCTCGTGTCCCGCCGCTGCGTCGCAGAAAGTTTACCCAAAGCAGAAACTAGCGACAAATTTTTAATTCATTCAGACGACTCCTGTGATGCCATGTTGGCGACGCTTCGCTAATTCCTAGCGGGGCGAAATATCCGAACGATAATTTGTCGAAATTATTACAGTCCGCGTGTTCGTGAAACCACTATATACTCGTAAAGTTGGACGAATGTTTTATACGCGCGGTAATTATTTATTTATTCGCGACGTGGAAGACCGACGAATGGGTGATAAAATCGTTATTGAATGCAGGCTACGCAAAGGTATTGTAATTAAAGCTGCTATCAATTAACACTACATCAACCGCACAGTAATTCAGACGAGCGGATCGTTTCCACAAACACTATCCGCATTTACGAGAGGATTTTACGTGCATTCGACACGTTACTTGCACCCGCGTGCACGTCTGTCAGACGTTGTTATACGTCTCGCGGTTGGGAACGTGGCAAACAGCTCCGTGCACTCCTCGAAAATCATCATATACTGCCACCCGCACAATTAGAGATCCTTGTCTTCTCGAAAATTTCCAATTATCACGTCTGGAATACGCGAGGCATTTCGACAGGCATGTAAGGATAAAATACACCTTTACACCAAATTACAGGATCGCTAAATTTCCCATGAATAATTGTCAATCCTTGAACTGCTGTAACGCCTTGAAGAAAGAAAACGTACAGCAATCCACTTGGACTCATTTCTAAGGGCAAGCCCCTAGTTTAAGAGCTGCAAGCTCGTTTTCTTTCGAGATTTTTTTCCCCATCGTGCAAGGGAGCGGCAGAATCCTTTTTGTTTGCTAAAATGCCGCAGCACGATTTTAAACGAAACATCGGAGTTCGGCAAACACGTCGTGAAAATTCAATAGTGGGACGCGTTAAACACTCGCCGCGTCTATAATACATCGCCGGTAAACGGCAACGGTGCTACATTGCACTATAAATCGCGAAAGCTCGCGGATTCTCTTCACATCGGTGCGGGGCAACGGCAACAAAAATTCGCGAAAGTGTTGGCAAAGTTTGATGGCGCGCGTTATACGGATTGTGGTGCGCACGAACGGGCACGGCAGTCACTAATTAACCCAGTCTTTAATTACTGCCGGCGCTTAGCATCTCGACCGCGGATGTTCGCCGCGTGAAATCGGCTGGAATAATGCTGATCGCGGCATTAGCCTCCCCCCGTGGCAGTGCGATGCACAAAAGATCGTGCAGTCGCTGGGAAGCAAAAGTAAAGGAAAGGATGCACCCTTTAAGGGCGCGGCAAGGATGAAACGGTAAAAAGGAATGGGAGAATGCGTGGCTAAGATAATCGTTCAGAGTTTACGCGCAACCCTTTAATTCAGAATCCATTGGAAAATTGGCGCGGTCGAAAAATAAAGCAAGTCGAGGGCGAGCGAAGCTCTTTTACTCGAATCTTGTTCAACGCGCAGGGAAGATCGGGAGACGCCATCGAAACGACGAGATTAACCCGAGCCGATGGAAATGACGGTCGAATCCCGGGAAATCGAACGGACTGTCTCGAAGAGTGACGCGTCATTCTGAAAATGACATTCAAGAATAGGAACGTAGCGCGCAAAGCTGTATCAATAATCGAGCGTGACAGGCGCTGAAAAGTTCGCGTATCGATTGCTGATCCCTCGAACGGATTACCGTCAGATAACGAGGTTAACAATAACCGATCGCGCTGATTCCTGCCTCCAATTTGTATAGCTGACAGCGACAACGGCCGCGTAAATATGCAAATGAAAAAACTTTCGGCCGAAGGAAGTTTCTCCCGTTCGCCCACGGTTGTCGGGATGGGAAAAGGTTGAAGAGGGAAATTCGAGGAGTCTAAAAATTCCGAGAAACTGATGTATATAAAATAAAATAAAATTTCCGTTCTCCCGCGCAAACGTTTAACAAACCTCCCGCGTCGATGTAATTAGGCTGGAATCAACCGAGTCGTCTGGTAATATTATTTGTGAGCGGTCCCAGAAATACAGAGAAGAACAGAGTGAACGATCCCATAAATTCACGAAACGTCCGCGTCTGGATGGGAAGCACGGCCATGGCGCCACTCCCCATCAGCGTCTACTTCGCGGTGATTTAAGGGTTGAGCGAGCTTTGGAATAATGTCGCGATGGTGGCACGCATCATTATCATAGTTAACAGGCATTATCGCTCTCTAATCAGAAGTATTTATTCGAGCTGGCGACGCAGCGCGAGAGGAAACACACTGCAGTCGCCAGTCGCCACGCCCGTTACTATTTCACCGGGGGGGTGCAGTTGTAAAAGCAACGTGCAACGTGCGACGTGCAACTGCAATAGCTGCAGCCGTTTGGCCGCCGTGGAGTCGTTGCAGCTGGGAGTGCAGCAGCAGCAGCAGCAGCAGCAGCAACGGTTCGATGACCCTCGGTTGGATTGCAGCGGCGACGCTCTCGCGCATCGATACGCCTCCATATTCTCTCGACAAAAGTAACGTCGAAACGTCTGTCCCTCTTTCTCTCTCGCTCCTTCACCCTATATCACCGCTGTTCACCCCTATCGTTCGCTGACTTTCCCCCCCTTTCCGTTTATTTCTATCCGGCAAATTTTCCAGTACGCACGAAGCACGAAGCGTATTACAGACTACACAGAAGGAAAGATAAATGGTGGCGTGCAGGTATTAAAACAAACTACCGGCTCGCGACTCTCGTCCATCATCGGACTTTTCCTTTCCCGATGCTCCCCGAAGGGCTCGACCGGGGTGATCGCGTCGATTGTGTGTCACGAAGTGTAGTAAAATCCGGGAGATTGAGTCGCTTGGTGGCGCCTGTTTGACCAGCAGTTTCGCGGAAAGAAAACAGGTGCGTAAAGTCGGATCCAATGGAAGTTTGCTACGCGAAGGTAGCGTCGCGACGTTGCGCACAGTGTGCGTCCTATAAAACAATTTCAAGGGGTGCACGGCGGTGGCGCCGTAAAACGAGTGCTCGTAAAAACGATAAGAAGATGTCCCGGCAAAATGTAATTTGGTCGCACGCGCCATGAAATGATCGTTAACGAAATTCTTAACAAAGAGCGGCACAGTTCGGTTGCTTCGCGTGGTCGTTTCATCGCTCGTCAACGGTACGTAAAGGAAGAAGAGCCTCGTCAAACATTTGGAATCTGCGCTATTTTTTTTACGGATCCAAGTTTAAACTACCATGTACGCCCCCGAGTTCGTCAACTCGGAATTTGCAAGCTTAATCCAAAATAAACTTCGTTATGTTTGCTTTACTTTACTACCCTTTCCTTTCTTGGGGAATTCGTTGGCCGTAATAGCGGCGAACGCGTACTGCTTGCAGTGAAAAATCCTGCTACTATCAACATTGTATCCCGCGTTTCTTTAACCCAGACATTTTTCGTCGTGAAAGCGTGTTCAACGCTCCTGATTCGCGGTGCGGTTCGTCATTGCGTTTAACGTTAATGCAAAGGAATTGACACCTGTCGTTCCGTATACACCCCTTGTGTTTCATCCCCTTGTCTTCAACGCCTTTTTCGCTTTTTTCCCACGCCTCGAAGGCTAGTTAATATTCGAGAGTAAACAAACCCATCGCAGCATCGGCCGGCTGGGAAAAATCAAATTATTATGATGAAAGACCAGTCGAGCACCGGCGGGTTGCTCGGCACTTTTTAAAATTCATTAGCAAATGAACCGACCGCCACCCACTCTGAGCGAAAAGCCGGCGGAAGTAAGCTGCCACAAGTATATCGCGGCCATGAGAAAATTGCTACCAACCAGTCGGGTGCCGATAATAATTACGTACTTTTTTATTCAACTGTAACGGTAGCTGTTCAGAGGTACAAGTTTTCCCTGAACAGTTCTCTGATGTTTGAAAATTCAAGAGACAGTGGTACAGAGAGAATGTAGACTCTGTCTCCCTGAATATTCAATTTTCTGAACAATTCTAATCATCAACTTCAAAGCCTTTCCACAGCTCCTACGGTATATCTCAGAGAAGAGAGAGAATTTTTCTCGGTGCCGCGTCTCGGCGTGGAATAAATGTGACAGTGTTTCGTCAAGCCTCGCAACAGTACAAACACAGTGCCGACACGAAATGTTATCTCAGAAGGTTTCTCCGAAATGTCTTACTTATATCCCTGAATTGCCAATGTATCTTGCCGGCGCTTTCTTTCCCTCAATTTTCTTATCGTCGCGATACCAGTAGGTTTCAGCCAATCTTGTTTACACGATAAAAAGCCTTACCGACTGATCGATAAGATGTGTAATTGTAGGTTACTATCGTGGACCCTCTTGACATAGCGTTGGTAATTACTTAACAAAGGAAGAACCTGAACTATCCCGATATCCATACTAATGATTTAATCCATATGCAGATTGTTGTTTAACGCTTCGGCTTAGAATTTGAAATATGTATGTAGATTACGCCCGCCGACTTGAAGGATGAACCAGAGTTATTCAATATACAGTATGTTCCTGCGCCACCGTCGGTTTATCTTCGTAAAGGATCTTGCTAATTTTTATTTCGCGTACGTAGACGTCTTGCGTGGAGATTTTCTGAAATATCGTCTACGATTTATATGTCTCCTACGATTGCATTGCCCTTCAATTGACTAGGGCTGAGTTAGTTACTATGCAGCAGTCACACCACAATAGGAAAATGTACCATTACAAGCACGTTCTAAGGGGAATTACAACTGACCAAACGTGTGCACCCAGCCAATGCTCTCTAGCTTTGGAAAGGACAATCTATTCGATTGCTCTCGAACTTCCTTCAAGCTGCATGGAATACGCCAGCCAATTTAAGGGAAGCTCGACACAATGCTCAGAGCACGATAAGAAGCATTGTCAACGATGATATTTGGAGAGGTCCCGTTAATAATGCTGACCAATTACTTGTACAAGGAATATTTCTGCCCGATACATGTAACCTTTGCAATGCAATTTCTTCATGTTGCAAAGATTGTTCTCAGCACCAATTGGGCGCAGGGAAGTACAATTATGACAGAGCCACAACAAATTATATCGGTACACTGTCCATCCGATACGCAGTATGTGGAAACTGTTCAAACAGTTTGCTTGGAATATAAACGAGCCATAGCTAATTTAAGGGAAGTCAGCGACACAAGCAACGATACGCTGCCCGATACGGCGTCGCGAGATTCCTTATCAAATATAGGCAAGCCTTGCAACAATGCACGTACCTGACCAGAATGCAAAGTTCGGCCGTGCACCGGCGTCTATTACCAGTTCCAAGTTTGCGATTCACTCGAAGGGGTAGTTAACCCTTCTCCGTCGATCCTAAGGGCGGGCAAAGTTAACGTGCACGTACCGCACTCATTGCGAGGACGAAATCCGCTCGCGAATGATATTTAATCGCGGCAACGACACACCGACGCTTGGTCTATTTGCTAAAGCCGATAACAAAAAAGCCCCGGGCAAAATCATAAAATGGACGGGTGCCTGTATATCGAACACGCGCCGCATAAAATGCAAGGATCTACGGTCGCATTTTTACCCACCATCCCTTCGCACGATCGTTATCCAACAGCCTCGCGTCGTTTCACATCTCCAGCCGCGTCCCCATTTTCCGAAAAGCCGCCCGCGATAAGGCGAAAAGGCGGGCGACGTTCACGTGACGAACGGGTGCCTAACGAATCGGCAGATCGCCGAGAAAACTAGCGTTCATTGCTGTCAGCGCAAAGATACCGTGGCAGAGCGTGGTAGGTTTTATGAGAAAATCGATATTCTGTCCCCGAGTCCGATACACAGATGTAGCGGCGCGAGTGATGCGCGCTCATTGCTGAGATACGCCGAACCGTGCCAGTCTTATCTTTAATGCGCTTTTCCTCCTCGTTTTTTCTCCACCTATCTTTCTCCCACGGCCACGTCTAACTGCCGAGTATTTTGCTACTCGAGCACCGGGGTTCCGCTTTAAATCACTCTGGGATAAGCCCGCTACGAAAGCGCCGCCGAGACAAGGTTGCGCGAATATCAGCTCCGCGTTTTAAGCAACTCGATTACCCCGCCACCGGGACACGTTCTACACGCCCGGAGGATTATTTTTCTACAGGACGCATTGGATGTCTCGCACGGCGATCGAAATATCGGAAAACCGGGACGCGGCAGATTCTTATTAATTACTCGAAAAGTTGAGCGAAACTAACCATATCTCTTGCATCGTGCCACTGCAGTTCACCTGCAGTTATTTTCCCGGGCGAATGACGGGCAAACAACGCAGAAAACGTACGAACGCGGGGAGCATTTTATTTACAGTCTTAATTACGCTTGGCGTGGTCCATTTAGCTTTCCATCGAGCCGGCAAACAGCCAAGGTTATACCGATAATTACGATCCCATTCATGCTTTTTGTTCGCTACGGAAGAGAGGCAGCGCGGGCACAAAAGTAAAGGCTTTCCACGCGTCCCCCAGTGAATCCAGAGGCATAATCCCGCAGGCTTGCGGAATGCGCGGCGTGTCTAAACCAACGCGGTTCTCAAATGCAACCCGCTCGCAAATCTGGGGAGATTATAACGGGCCGCTGAAGGCGCCCCTCAGGATTGCCAGCGGTTTCGCAAACATTGAAAAATCCTAGCGTCAGTTGGCCAACAACCGTTTCGTATCGAGCTGCGAGCATCCCGAGCCCAAGCGTTTTCCTTCTCCGCTCCCAGAAGAACCCTCGAACAAAATCCCCCGTATCCGACCCCTACATTGTATCGTCCTTCTCTCTATTCCACGCGAGCGCATTTCGGTAATTAATCGACTCGATGAAGGCTCGAGAATGGGAGTAATCGATGGAACTCCGCGCGAACCAGTTCACCGTTACGATACACGCGAGCCTAGTACCCTACCTAGCATTAGTGAAATACGATACGTTTCGAAAAAAGCATATTCGAACTTTGGTCCCCCGATATTAAGTAAATCGTGCCCGGGCAAATTAAGGAAAATTTATGTCTCTTGGATAACGGAGATGTATGCACAGTGCACGCGGCGGATAGCGGATAGCGCATGACGCCGTACGCATGTCTGACCTGTGCCGGCCTTTTCTACTCGAGCCCGCGTGACATCGAACACGCGACACTTAAAGGACGACCAATGGTCGGAGGTACTAATTATAGGGTAGACGGAGATTTTCAAGTGCACGTGCACGTGTACCCTCGATTAACCGTAGTCCAATAACCCGATCCCGATCGAATATTCCCGCACGTTGTCTCTGAGACGCGGCATCGGGCGAGCGGCACAGAAAACAATTCCATTCTCTCGGTATTCCTTTGGACATCCATAATAACTCAGACTTGTGGGTCACCGATACGTCAAATGAAAAGGAACGGTATCGGGAGGACGGGGGGCAACGCAAAGATCGAATGACGCTTAGCAAGAGGAGCAACGTTGCCCGAGGCCTGCATCACAAAGCCCGGAATCGAGGAGAGAGCTAGACCAGGACGGCTGCTGGTCATGTAACAGCTGGATAGCTATATTGCTCTGTAGTGTTTCTGGCGACAAGCTGAAGACGCTTCGAACGTACGAGCAAAGTTCCTAGGTACTCCGTGTGTAGTTTGACTCCGTCAGGCGAGGCGAGAACTTAACTTAGGAAATGAACTATTCGCTCGACATCCCCGACGTCAATGTGTACATATTTCTCTCCGTTCTCCGGTGGTTGGGAATGTTACGGTGACGTTTTTCCTCGCGGAATCAATCGCGTGCGGACCGTCGCTGAAAATCGAGCTCCCCTTTCCCTTGGAGAAACGAACAAGGGACGAGGCTCGCAGGACGAAGCGAATTTCCGCGTAGCCGGAATCACTAGATGCTAGAAGGGTGGATACAAGAGTTGCGGCCGATAGTTACGGCAATTGGATTCCGACCAGCCGTGGCTGCTGGCCTGTGAAAACTACAGGAAACTTAATTACCCGAAGTGGCCGGTAACAAGGGAGAAAGCGATTACTCGCCACGTTGAATCCCGTCGATCTGTCGGTACTGTCATCAATTTGCGACCGGCTCCATGTAAACTCGCGCACCTTCTGCGCGAAGCCTGGCCGCGTCGCGCCGAAAACAGATATCGATCGCGCATTGTTGCTGCGACGAGCCCACCGTTTTGTTTCCACGGCTCGATGCGACCCGATGCGCGTCGAAAGGGACGTGTGTCGACGATTGGTTTCACGGGCTCGCCTAACAGGAAATTACTGATGCCCCGAGAACGTTCACCGATAACTTCTGAACTATCGACGCGCTCGGCTTCGCCGATCTCAGACCTGCCATGCGTTCGCGTCGCGAGAAGAAAAAGTACGCCCAACGTTTCCGCGAGTAGAATTTTCGTCGAGGGAATATCAATTATTAACGAAACGGGTGGACGCTTTAACCAAGGAGCTGATTAAACTTCCACCGGCTAGTCACGATTCCAATGTAACTCGACTTGATGCAAATGGACGTGGAGCAGCTGCTCGCGTTCTTGAGTGTCGCGGGAGACTATTAATGCCAACAACTTGTCACACTGATAAATCTCCGTTTTAATAAGGGTCCCCTCAAGCAAATTGATTTAGCGCGTGACAGGTGAACCATTAACCGTACAATCCACTTGATCCCTATCATTTAATTTCGCTGATATTTTTCCTGATCACAATTTTCGCGCCGATAACCGCGACCTTCCGCGTCAGCCCGCCTCGCCACCACCCGTCATTGCGGACTATTGATTAGATAAGCGGACGAAAAACTTTCGAATTTATCACGCTGATTTTCCTTATAGGATAAACGATCGGTGAAGAGTAAGGGAAATCATTCGAGATGTGCGCTCGGGGGTTGAGGGTCAGGCAACTTTTGTGGGATAAACTGTGATCGTATTAGCG
Source organism: Nomada lathburiana (assembly GCA_963667235.1). NCBI lineage: Eukaryota > Metazoa > Arthropoda > Insecta > Hymenoptera > Apidae > Nomada > Nomada lathburiana. Next base: position 10,734,277 of record OY763909.1, read on the forward strand.
TGATCGTGGTATCAAGATTCCTTTCATTATCGAAAATTCCACGAAAACTATGCTGAACTTAATTACGCGAGGGGTACGATCCCGGGGTTCAATACTATCGGCCATGTGCTCGTGAAAACTGAGCGAAATTTAATTAACCAGCGTCAGATCTTCTCACGCTTTTAATCGTGTGCTATCGTGCTTTTTGCCAATAAGTTAGGGGAGCAATTAATCCGAGATGAATTTCTAAAGCAAAAGCCACGGCCAGCAGCCGTTTCTCCCTTCCAAAAAATTTCAATTTGAGTACGAAAATCCCTTCGCCACTCGGTTTACGTGAAACGTAATATTCTCCCGACTAGGAATCATCGGTCCTGCAATCGCAATTATCACATTTGTTCAGAGATTAGTCGCTTAAAAAAAATTAAAGGGAATTGTAACTGTTCACGCAATTTGACAGAAAAAGAATCGCGACTTCAATTCGAATTTTCACTTAGAAAATGTTAGGAAGTGAACTCTAGAAGAATAACATTGTTCCAATAAATTTTTCACGGCACAATGAACTTATTCGTGCAAAATGTCGAGAACCCGTTGGCTCTATCTTTGGCGTTTGCAGAAGAGTTCCTTCACCTGTCGATCGGGCGACGCGACATTTGCTTCGACAGAAATTACAGGAATGGATTCCGAAGGATTTAGTTCCCAACTCGTGGACTTCCCGAATCGAGACGTGTACAGCAGCCTGACGTGAATCATTATCGGGGTTCAAAATAATTTAAAGGGCCCCTCGGAAAGGTAGGAAAAAATAATTAATTACACGCGCAAGTGGGAATGGTGCGGACAGCTGCACAGGTATATCTGCCTCGAGGGTACCCCTTCTTTTACATGCGTATCGTTTTATGCAAATTTTACACTACCCTCGAAACAGCAGCAAACTTAAAATTGACTTCGAAACTACGAACAGAGAATGACAAGATAGCGAACAATATTTTGGAAACTTCCGTGAACTTTGATCGAATGTTCTTGGCTCGTTTTAAACGATACTGAGATAAGAGAATATCCAAGTTTTAGTGGATGTCTGTAACTTCGACGATACAATTTTCAGACACTCTAAATACAATTCTATACAACGATACCGAAATTATTAAGTCGCTGTAGACGTTGTTGAAAATCAGAGAATTACGCCGAAGCCATTTTATTTGCAGCTTCTGGAAAATGCATTTCTTAGTAATCCAACAAGTTTCCCAGCACACCGCAGCCATTCGACACCGCCAGTAAGGAGAATACACCCTAAAAAGCACCGAATCGTTAGGAAGAAAGTTCCACCACTCGATCCTAACGAGCGGGAACGCGTCGTCGTTATCGCGGAGGAACTGATAACGACGAAGTAACGCGATTCCTGTAACACTATCTGAAGAATAAGTATCGTGGCTGTCCTTTCACTTCGCGATGATGTATTTTCCTGTCCCACTATAAATGATTGCTTCAATGTACTCGCGACATCTAATTGCACGATGAAACGTGACCTAATTGTCAGTGATGGAACATCAGCTTAAACGAGAATCGAGTCACTCTTCTTTCTGAAAAATTACCGGCGATTCGTATCGGCTCGGAAGTATAGGAAGAATAATAAACTGATTTCGCCGTGGGCGAAATTACGAAAATATTTTTCAACGTGTCAAAGCTGCAGCATTTACATTCATGCTCGTAATTCCAAAGTATAGAAATAAAATCCAGCGACGCGATCGCTTATTTGCATTGCGCCGATCCGCCATGTAATAATCGACCGCTTCCCACCAAAAACATGCAATGGAAAACGGCGTGTTTCGTTTAGCTCGTTCAATTGAACTCCATCGAGAAGTGTAATTTTGCCGTTCGATTTAGCGGAATGAAATCCCGAAGTTCCACAGCTGCGTCGTTAATGCTGCACGATCGACGCGAGATTCAGTTTAATTGTTTATCCGAAAGCAAGCTCGGTTATTCAATCCGAGTAATCCAATCAATGCAGAAACTAATTTAGAAAATTGTCGGTATCGTCCCAAATAATCGAGGAAACAGAAAATGTTTACTGGAGAAGGAGGCCGAATATCTTCTCCTAATACAATTGAAAGATACGGGCATCGAAACGAATAGAGAAAAACTTTCTTCGCGTCGTTCAAATGTGAATTGCGCGGTGCCCGCGTAAATTGTGAGAAAACAGAATAAAATACAGTACCAGGCCAATTATCGAAGATGTAATTTAACTCGCTTCGGGCAATTGTTCTACCTCGTTTCCTGATGCGGTGAACCATCGCGAATTCTTCATAAAAAATTCTTCGAACGTCGCACAATTAAACACAGTAAGCTTGCAGGCGCCGGGTATCTAATTAAAATGCTCTCGGCTGGCCAACTACCCGTTATAATCATTCACCCTGCGTCTAGTTGCCTTTAAAGGGAGCAGCAAGAGAGCAATCGAACTGTTGCGATTTCTCATCTAGCATCTCGAACAAATATCACGAAAGCACCAACCTAATTGGAAGAAACGAAGGGTTGTGCCGTTTGAGCCGTCAAATCGGTTTACCTGGCAGCCCTAACAAGGCGAGAGAGAGAGAGAGAGAGAGAGCTAAGCTTCCCGTTGCACCACGTGGTACGTCGGCATGCTCTTCAATTACAGCTGCTTTTGAGAAGCTTGATTTAATTGGAGCTCTTCGATCATCAACGTCAATCGCTCTCGAATTACCTACTTCTTTGGAGTTAAAGCTGCATTGTAGCTACGTTTTTCAGCTTCTCCAATTCGTGAATCGCGCGTGTTTGCGAAAGAACAGAAATCACGTTGCCATGTAAACATCAAGGCGGTTCAATGATTTCGTGGCGCAGTTTTCCATGCAAAAGTCAATCGCACCAGCTACTGCAGATCGCAAATCCCTATAAAATCGAAGGCCACAGTCCCGTGGGGACCAGCGATTGGAATCAGCGATTTCTCGAAGGTGTTTCCTATGAGAAGGAGGCTGTGTAAATAATGGTCGAACGTTACTGCACCCAGGCATCGCTTCTCTTATAGCTCTTCTGGGATATCATTCTTCCGCGACCAAGCCTGCCACTTGCAACATCCATTAACGCATCGCTAATCTTTTCCAGCGGTGAACCAAGCTTGCACGAAAGTCCCTGCAGTACGTTCTATCAGGCGGGCTTAAATTCTACGCTATTACAATTAGTTGACTCGAATCACTTTACTTCAGTCGCGGAGAAGAACTCGAAGCACCTCAAAATTTTTCTCGGTCATTATTCCGTTCGTCGACCGGAGCAGAACGTACTAATGAGTCTTTATGATTACAAGATTGTCGACTAATGACTTTCTACAGGTGTTTATCGATCGACACGGCGAGCCGCTCCAATTCCAAGCGGTTCACCGCGCTAGGTCTGACATCTGATATGCTTGATCTCCGTGCAAATGCGAAAGTAAGAATCGCGCCTCACTTGAAAATCAATTTCTCAACAAAGAGCTTTCGCTCTACGGCCTGCCTAATTGGAAAATACAAGTTAGCGAACCAGGCAGCCAACACCTTCGTTGCTTCGAGGTGCACGGCGTCGAAGGGAAAGGCCCTCGTTTCTCTCCGTGCGTCCAGTGTGCAACCACTTACGCACGGCAAACAATTGGCCGGTTAGCCTGCGATTATTGATCGGATTCCCTAGCTTTCGTCGGCCGTGAAAAGTGGGCGTTGGCTGTTGCGTGACAAGGGAGAGTGGCTACTCCTGGCTGACTGAAAGAGGGTAACATCGATGCTAAGAATCGATTCCACGTCATCTGGAATCCGAGGGGATCGTACTCGAAACCCACTGCTTGCTTCAACGGGGACTGCGAGCTTTGAATTCTGATTCACAAAAGAGCTGGTTAAGCCTTCAGAAATCGAAGGCATCCGCAAGCCACGGCTGCGCCAGTGCACTTATTATTTTAATCGTTTTCCTACGCCTCAAATAGATTCCCTCTGTCACTTATTTTATCGGTCATTAGCCCGCGAGTTTAGCCCCTTTTCGAGTAGCCCCATGATACATTGTCAGCTGCCCATTTCGTCACAATGACGAATGCGAGGCGTATCTAATCGACGCGTGTTGAATGATAAATCATGGACGTCATCGGCAGATTCAGAGAATTCCTTGCTCCACTTACATCTGTTGCTTAGATACTGGATCGATTAATGTTAAGTGCGGCTGTGGTTGAACAGAACGTACCACTCGGGCCAGCCGATTTTAATTCGATCGCGAAGACCAGCAGGCCGCGCGAAATACCAAACACCGGGGAAATAACGATACAGAGATTTAATCCAATAACGCGGCTCGTATTAAACTTTGGCGCGTTCTATTTTACGATAATGCTGGCAAAAACAAAAACTAGGTTCCGCCTGCTTTCTTTCCGAAGTGTACAATTTTATTTCTGTCGGGGTGCAGTGGCATGCACACAGTTTCCCGCTGTATTCGTTAACACTTCCTACGCGCATTCACTAAGGAATTTTGAATACAATGGCAGCGTGAATTGTATTCAATGCATTCGAACTGCATTTTTCGGTGGCAATTCAGTATGCGGGAAACACCAGATTTTTCCCATTCTCCTCCATTTTCTGTGTTTCTACAATTGGCCATTTTCCAGCAATTTTCCTGCGACTTTCATTCTCCCCCAGCAATAACAATTTTTTTTTTTACATATAACTAGTATGTTTTCATCTACGGTTACTGCCTTTGTGCCTTCTACTTTTCTCTCGTAATACTTTTTTCTTTCAGGCTTCCGCTGCCTGGTCTGGCCACGTCAGTCCCACTCTACTTCCAATATCAACCATAATATCCACGAGAAAGGTAACCAAGATGTTCGCAGATTCGAACACGATAATCGCTTGGCCGTCGCATATTTCCAGCAGACTTCTTCAATTCAATCCCCCGTGTAACCGATGGAACAAAGTTTCACTCGATCCTAAGCGAATCCGCGGCGGCAGCCTATTGAAATTACAATGTTGATATTCCGTCGATAATACCCAACGCGACGGTCAGTCGGCCGGTCAGCCGGTCAGCCAGCCGATAACAAATTAATTATAGTTTGAGCGGGGGACACGTATTTAGTCTATAGACATCCATGATCGAGGTAATTACAGCCGAGATTTGGGCCGGACTACATAAGCATGCAACACGAATGTAATAACCAAGGAGACAATAGGGGCGCAGTGGGGGGGGGGGGGGGGTGTACTCTGGCGACGAGAGAAGGGGCTACGGGATAGACAATCGCGTAATTGTAGCACATTGATCCGCCGAGAAGATGACCTCGAGTGTATAGGTAACCGTTTGGGAAGCGGGAAACCTCGCCGAGACACGATTGATTGCTTGCGATCAGATTATGGCCATTAATGGCTCAAGTGCTATGGATCAGCTCGCTTGTAAATTAGTTCCGGTTCCGGCTAGAAACTCCCGGAATTCAACTTATCGCCGCAAGTACGCGGACGCGCGATATATCGAAACTTGTGTCCCCGCACGAGACCAGGCTCGTATCGGGTCCGAACAAATTTCTGGCCAGCAAACGTTCAGCAACGCCGGGCCGTACAATTGACTAGTCGATCGCGTATCCTTCTCAATTGGTCAATGAAAAGAACACAATCATAAGAATTCTACAAGTATTTCCTAAGAGAATTTCGAAGCGGAATTTCTCGGAGCGGGCCGAGCAGTGTTACAAACTCGCGCTCCTGTTCCACATATCTCGGCACTATTCTACGGCGATTCTATAGTTTCTAACGCTATTCATGCGCTAAGATAATGGGTTAAGTGCAGTCCACTCACAACGTCGATGAGCTGGGAGAGGCGTAGTCCCATTTTGACAGTGAGGCGATCGCTGTTGTTGCCAACAGGGCGGATGAGGCGGTTGTAGTTCGACAGCAGGTCATCGTAGAGACGCTTCGCATCCGGATTGGCCGAGGCACCCGGAAACGGAGCAACAAGACAGGAAATGGCCGTCGCCATCGCCAGCAATCCGCCCAACCTAGACCACCATCGCCACCAGCCTTTCCCACCGTCGTTCGACCAAGCATCCCTGAGCATCGTACGCCTTGTCCACCCCTGAAACCATAATAGTTCATCGTTAAGCTTCACCCACGTGTCCACGGGCGCCAATAAATTTTCATTGCTCGATTTATTGCTGCGCTATTCTGTAAGGGGGGCACAAGCTTCGCATGTTAAACAACTTTTAAAAACATTTTCAAACAACAGCACCGTGCACCGAAATATTGAACTTTGCGGCAGAATATTTAAGAATCAATTGCAGCGTTCGTCGAACGTTTCAACTTTACGGGTACACCAAGTACGTGATCGGAAGACACGTGGCCCGTCGGCATCTCATAATGCTTTGACGTCAACTTTTCGAGCGAATCATGGCACATAGTAAGGCGTAAGTTGGTTGTCAGACGAAGTCATTTACTAGCCGTGGAGAAGAGTGTAACCGCCCATAAAGGAGGGCTTGAACGGCATTGTTGTGTCGCTGAAAGGAAGGAGGAAGAGAGAGAACCTCTTGAGGAACTTTTATCGCTTCGCCGCTGACCTACCTGCGGCCATTATCAATGCACCCACCTATATGCCTGGAAAAGCTACTTTCCCGCATTACCCGGGGATTTACACTTCTCGACGTTTCTAACTTGATTCTGAATATAAATGAGCTTAATTCTCGCGCGGCTACAGAGAGTGTGCTGCACAAGTATCGACGGATTGTCGGCATGTAAATGAAGGTCTTTTAAATATTGAACAAAAACAGGTTCGCGAAAGAATAAATTGGCAGATTCGCTCAGAAGGAATGCAAAATATCGATGCATCCCATCCTTTCCCTATAGAATTAATAAACATATGTCCACCGTTTTATCCGCTCGCTTTTCGCGTATCAGTTAATCGACGTATTATATAAAAAGTTGTATGCATTATTGATATGCAAATGAAATGCATACATCCTGCGCCTCGCGGAACATAAATATGCGGTGGATACGAACAGTTTCATTGATGCTGCCCATAAAATTACAATCGGTGCCGTTGAAATTGGACATCCGCAAGAACCGTTTGCTCGTATTTACAATTTTATGGGCCGCAGTATCGATCGGGTAACTGCGAATTCGCGTCGCTGTGTTTCTCGTAATGTGCAAAATTATGCGTTCGCGACACGCTTTATTCGACTGGGTTTTCGCGTTGATATCAACGCCACACCGATACTTTTATTTGATAAAAAAATATTTCAAATATTCCAGCAACGTATATCCACAATACGGAGAGACTATTTAATCATATTTCCATTTCTCTTGGATAGCTAATTTCTATCTGGTATTTGAGCAGTGTAGCAAAATGCATTACGAGTTATTGAATAAGAAATCGCAGCCGGTGCACGAAGTTTAAAGTTTTTTTTATCGGAAATGTGCAAATCGAGCGTCGTGTTTAATCTTTGCTCGTGGACACGCGCTTCTGTTTTAACGCCACGCGATAAACATGCGTGGTGACATTACGTATCAACGTTTTCCTCTGTTTGGTTAATGCGCTGAAATGCGCCGATTTATTGATTTTCCCGCAGTCATTTGCATTTTGCGTATCCGCGAAGCGACAGTAATTACGGCATAGTACCCGCTACCGAATGGAAAAGCGAAATGAGACCGCACAACACCGGTCGAGGGCAGATAAAGTTGCAGCGGCATCATTATCGATGCCCGTTCTCCGGCGGAATACGAAATTTCAAAAATAATTTAATTCGGAAGAATTAAATTAAACGCTGATTAGCCGTGAAACGACACCCCGCGTTACAAATCAACTAATGAGGATTTTCGTAGACGAACGAATAAAGAAATTAACAAGCTGAATCAACTGTGACCAGTTTTCATCGATCCGACGAATGATAAACTATTTCTACTTGCTAGAAAAATGAAAGGTGGTCCACCAGGCAAGGTGGTCTAAGTCGATTCTAGGCCTCCCGGGACTCTTTATCTAGACTATGCGGAGTGAACCAGGCGCAGATAAGGCATCCCTGTGGTCATTATCAATCCCCTCTCGGCCCTAGTTCCACCCTCTAGCCGCCGAATTAATTACACGTGAATTTCGTATACTATCCGCTTTGCCCTGAATCCCTTCCGTTGCACTTTCTTTACACGAGATCCCTTTCGCCGCGTGCCTTCTCTATCGCGCCCTTCCGAACCGTACTTTTTCGAGCTCTATCGTCCTCCGTCAATCTCCCGGGAGGATAAGGGTGGCTGACACTGGACCAGAGACCTCGAGATATATTTGCGGAAATTTAGAGGGGGATCGTTGTCAGTGGTGGAACCTCTAGCGACACATTCTGCGTGATTTATGTCTACTTCGTCGTCCAGGCATTAAGGCGAAACGCAAGAAATAATTTAGAACGCGTCGCGAGCTTCGTAATTACATTTCTATCGATTTAGAAGTTCCTCGTATTTTCCGCAAAATATCCACGGTCGAGAAAATTAATATTTTCGTACCGAGCGCACACACTCGAGCGCGGACAACAGTGTGGCGGATGCGCTGCTTAATAAGCAATCTGTTCCGTAAGTGGCTGACGACTAAAGTAAACGCAAGGGTGAGCGGTGCGACGACACTCGTTCGTCGTGTACGGCCAATAAGGCTAAACGATATAGGGTGCAATCGGCATAGCACTTTACGCCGTCGAGCCAATCGTCGGGTCTTGGGAAGATCAATAGAATGAAATCATGAGGCACGACCGGTGGATATCCATCGACCTGGATTAATTGCGTTTGGCTCCCTTTTCTACCGCATTAGGGATACGACATACATAATTTGACGAGTTCGTTTCACTCGAAGCTCGAGTAAACGGCATCGTAAATCGGAAAACGTCGTAACCATTATATTGGTCGGATAAAGCCCGATGAGATGCATCGCGGGGAAACGCGAATGGGTGTGCTGGTAATTCGTCACAGTTCGCCAAGTTCCTCGCGAAAGTTTTGTCGCGAGTGACGCGCTGCCTTAATTGTCCGCCAACTAATTTTCGTTGCAATTCGTTCGGGGAGCACGGGAACGCGCAATGGAATTTCGTATGTCTTTAACTCTGACGTCGTATATATAATACAATTTCGTGACTAAACTTTGATACGAAAAATTACTGCCCGGGCAATGTGTCTTGCGACGAGATCGATGCAGTCTTTGAAGACAGGCAACGTTGGAGCCACTGGCTAGACCGAAGACCGTGACGAGGACACGGTGCAACAGTTAGTAACTAGTAATCGTTCGGCTTATTAGATTTATGGAAACTTTGTGCACATTTATTGAAAGGAGACACGGCCAGAGGGAGTCGACATGAATGCACGTCGTCGTCGTTCAGTATCCAGATGCAACTCGAGCGTTGCAACTGGGCTAATCGAATCTCGCGCCACGTACAGCCGCTAACTAAGCTTTTATACACACGTCCGGATAGCGCATTAATTGGACCGACTCTCTATTTCGTTTTACACAGGGTACCTATTAGCCGTGAAAAAGTGAAAAGAAAATAAACATCAGGATGCCTTAATGGCGACGGAAAAGGGAGCGAGACAAATTGCCCTCCTTTGTGAATGCAAAAGGGAAGAACCTTTGAATACAGCATTCCTTTTTTTATATCTTCGGGACCTCTCTAGAATAATTCTAAAAGGATACCTCTCGCGCGAGAGAATATACGTGATTTGTATTCGAATCATCGACGACGATCACCAAAGCGATCAACGTGTCAACGTGACGAGATGAAGGGGTGAAGAGGTGAGAAACACGAGCAGCACTGCCCAAGGCGAACGAACTTTCCCCTGACCACGCGACACCGGGGATCCCGGAGGCTAATTAAAACGACGCGGAACGCAAAGGAAAAGGGGCCGGCTACTGGGTGTCAGCGGTGGAAGCAGGATATAAACGGCTCGACAATAAAATCAACGTCTGCCGTGGGTTTTTCAACGTTTTTATAAAGCTGTGTACCCTTTTTAGCCGACGAGACGCGGCTTAATTTAGAGCACCAGGCTAGATTTACGGGGGCGGTTCTCCCTCGAGCTTTGTAGGTTATGGATCGTGTACCGCTCGACGGGTGACAACGTAGGAGGATTGGAGATTGCAAGGACCAAAATGGTGTGTTCGCCTTTGTCCATATGTGTGGTATGCATGTGTCCAGAACACGATAGCGGGTGGACGAACGAGGGCGTGCGTACGCTCAGGGGAGGGGAATCGATGGGGAAAAAAAAAAATCAATTGCCTCCTGCATCCATCTCTCGCAAATCTCAGGCAGCGCAGCTTTTCGGATAAATCGAGGGAGGATGAATTGCCGTAGCCAGCCCGTACATACACCCTGTCTCCGGTTGCAAAAGAACACGCCAGCCCGTTCACGATCGATGATGCTTCTGTCCCGTCGATAGGTGCGACGAAAGTACCGAGGATTCGGCACGAAATTACACCCGGAAAAATATGACCGGTTCCGGCAGCGCAGCGTCGCGAATTAATCGACGAGCCAAGAGGAAGCTGTCCGTGGGACGAGAACGGTCGCTGCTCCGGTTCGCGATCGAACGAGCCATCGACCAGGGTTTCGGGCTATCGGAACTCGAGACTCGGGTAGCGATTTTATTCCGGGAATATTTTCTACGGGATCCGTGCGCCGTTGAGTCGCGAGCTCGTGAAAATGTCGGAATCAATTCAACGTTACGACGGGTTGGCAAAGATGACGCGTCCCCTATTTTTAATCAAAATGGGACACTGACGCGGAGAACCATACTCTACGCGGTCCGCCACTTCGTCGTCACCATCATCATCATCATCATCATCATCATCGCCATGGAATTTATACAACCATGGAGCAACATAGCAGCGGGACTTTCCGCTAGCGGAAACACGTAAAGCTGGCACGACTTCCCAGGGGCTAGAGTTTTCGTCGTTCCTAATGACCGACACTTTTTGCCATCTCAAAACGCGTGCAAGTCTTGCTCGCAAAAAAATTGGGTGCCACGAGTTTTTGCGTAAATCGTCGCGAATGAACGCTCGCCAAACGCGTGCTAATTCTCGTCTAGTTGGGCGGGGGGCAAAAGAAAAGCTCCTGTGGCAGAGATGGACGAGCTCGAAAGCTGACAAAGCGTCGGACAGCGGAGAACTTTGCGGAGATTTCGATTCCACGGTGAACAGGATAACGATAGGCCCTAAAAAGGAATAACAAACGCCTCCCTTTATGGATTACAATTATTCAAACAGGCCAGCTGTTACTGGACGCGAACATTTTGCGTGCGACACCGACGCGTCGCACATCCATTTGCCCCCCGGCACGCTAACGAAGGAACGGTCAGCGTATTTCGCGAGCCACCACTATTACTATTTTAGTCTGAATGAGAGACTAACTATCCGTATAACCACGGGCGTTGTTGTTTTGCCGCGCAAAAGCATAATACTTTATTATGCATGTGTATTTTGAACAATGTTGCTTGTAAACGAACCAGGCCAGCACTGTGCCGATCGATTCGTCTGGAAATAGCAGACGCTGGTAACCATACAGTTCCGAATGATAAATTTGATTCGCCCCTCGGTTTCGAATAGATTTTCCTTCCGAACGAGTAAAACTTTGAACGTGCCATTTCATATTCCTGTTTCGAAACGGTACATTGACCAATTCAAGATAGATTTTGTTTGTCAGCTGTCGGCAGTCAGAACGGACGATCTGTGGCGGTTGCCATTTTCCCGTTCGGTTCTCGAATCGAAAACCTGCTGGGGTGAGCGTGGACGGTTGAAAAGCAGGTGAATCGTCGAAAACGGCACACGCGCGTCAAGTGGAGGATAATTCAATAATAGCCGACGCACGAGAAGGGACGACAGAATGCCTGGGAGGCAGGGAGGGCCGGGCATTCAGATGCAAACTGGAGAGAATGGCCGTGGGTCGAACGAAGAACACAATGGAAAGCAATCCGAGTGATCTACGAGACTGGCGCCAACAAAGATCTCGTTCCATATGGATCAACTAATTCCAGACACCACTTTATATACGTAAATCGGGATTACAATACGAGATGCTTCTCAGAATTATCATCACAAGCGGGAACGTCGCGCGACATCGCCATGTACTTTTTTTAAGATTTTCGTTATATTTTTTAACCAAGACAGAAGTTGGATTTCGGAACGATTCGCGCAGAGAAGCCGCGAAAAGTTCTCCTCTGTCAAGGTTCAAAGACAGCTGGAAATGATTTCAGGCGGTGGAAATGAAAATTCGGTGCATCCGGGGGGTGCAACCAGTGGCGCGAGCTTGAAGCGGCCCTTTTACTCGTGTTTATATGCGCCGCCACTAAAATATCGGTTTTGCAACTGACGCACAGCATATCCGGGGAAAGATATTTCACAGCTCTCAACGTCTACGAGCGTGCACGCGCGTTACATCGTCGAACGCGCGCAAATACGTTTCCAGGGAATTTTCTTCGCGTCATATTTGCCACGGTGCAGAAATACGCTTGTATCTCTCTGCGCAGCCGACCGAAAATACGCTTTTCACTTGCATCCTCCAAAAAAAAAGATGCGCCCTCAGAAGTTGAAAATACAAAACACTTGGATACACTACAGAAAATGATCGCTATGCTGCGAGGAAAATTAGACATCCCTAGCGACGTCCATAAACGCTTGTCCAGAGATTCCCTGACATTTTAAACGCGATACCTTACCCTCGACTCTGCAAAGCTCCTGTAGCTCTTATAGTCCGGAAAAAAGAGTACGAACGCGAAAAACATACGACGTTTACGACACCGTGCGAGGAGACTTTTCCTAATGAATTTTCCGGAGCAGCGGATCCTTCGAATAACAGCGGCCTGTCATTTCGTGCGGCGGGTCCATCGCCTCATTAACCCAATTAAGCAGCGAAGCTTAATGACACGCGAGTTCTTTTCCTTTTTTTTCGCCTTCCTTCTTTCTCCCTTCCACACACACACACTCTCTCTCTTTCTCTCTTTTTTTTAATACGGCAAATTAGAGAGCGAGCCCGAAAGAGTCCGTTGAACAAGCGGCTGTGATCGTACAAGAGCGGGCTCGATTCAAAAGCCTCTGTTTCCTAAGCTTCGCCCCTTTTCACGCGGCGCGAGGGAAATTCGCGTCGTTAACGGATCGCGTGATGCACGACAAGACCGATTCGACACAGATCTAAATTGTCTATCCGCGGCATCGGTTTTTAAAGACAGCCACCGTCCCGCTAGGCGAGGATGAAAGGCTGGGCAAGAAGGATCGCGTCTTTCATCCGCCTGAAAAGAGCAACGGCCAGGCAGCGTCTTTTAATTGAAAGGCACTAACTCGTAAAATAGTTGTATTAAGAAAAGCACCTAAATGGCAGAGGCAAATGGATAGAGCAGGGACGCGGCAATCGTTTCAGTGCGTCGCATTTTTTACGCTTCAAGTAAAATAAAAGTAACGCCGTGAAAACGGCAGCTCGCGGGGCACGAAGGCTCTCGGTGTACGCTTCAATTTTTAAACGACGACTTGCCTGTCCGTGAATAATTATTTCGCGGCATTAACGTCGCTAGGAAATTGCGAGGCGCACTATTCACGCGACGCGCCGCCTTAATCGCTGTCGAATTTAATCAAAATGTGAATAAAACTCGAATGCTTTGAAAAGCCCGAAGGTATGAATTGAGCGACAAGCCGGCCGCTTTCCCGGGCTTCCGAAAAGTACAATGCGGAATAAATATAATTGCACAGCGGGACGAGATTGAGCTTATTTTATTGGCTTTAAACGTTCGACTCCGAATGATCTTCGATGCTCGAAGAGCGCCCCGGAATTACTCGACCGAACGAATAAAGTGGCAAATATTTCACGGCGGAAAGCATTTGATGGAAATCTGCTTTCTCCCTTTGGTCCCTTCATTCGTGCGCAGCCTAATCCGTGGCAGGAAGGTCTTGGGCGGAAATCGCACTGTATTTCGTCGAAATGAGCGAACTCAGAGAGGATCACAAACGGCGGATTAAAAGATTACTGGGAAACGAGCTCGATGCCCGGCCGAAACGAGAATAAATCTTAGAACGGTTCCCGATGCCCGCCCCACAGACAAGCCGCAGCAACAATTAACAACTGTACCGTTTCTACGACACACGCTTGATTGCCCGTCGGATTCCACGCCGATCGATACACACCGGCTGCCGTTTTCCGCTCTTTTCTCATACCAGCGGACGAGTCTTAATGTGAGCTCAACCCATCGATAAATCTACGACAGTTACCCGAATCTACTGATTGCCTCTGCCCCTGAAATGCTCCCTCTATTTTTTTTCCTTTTGCCACGGTAAGAGATGGCAATTGAAAGAAGTATTTTAGACGTCTACGGAAATCTCGCAATTTATTCTGTCCAAAGGGAGACTTTGTAAAACATTATTCTGATATCGAGAAGCGTGTTCAATGGCTGTTTAAATACCGATACACCTGATACAATTACTGGAATTTTCTAACAATCGGATTAATCGTGGATAAAGGGAGCAGCAGCAGCAGCAGCGGTACAAGTAGAATCAGACAGCAATGGTCAGACATATCCGATATAACGCTATCTCTATACCACCTATATTATTTCATTGATTATTCCAAGCACTAATTTCTTAAATGTTCCTATTAGTCCCTGGTATTTTTTGATTCAACAAGACGAAGGAAATATTTCGAGTTAACGAATAAACAGCCCGTGTGTAGTATGTACATGTACCCAACCAATAGCTCGGCCCGTTTCTCCTCGTTTTTTATTGGAGTTCAGACGGTTGCCTCAGTTGGTCGAACTCTAATCACCAGAAAACGCTCTCGCCGTTCGACCCTTGTGGAAAATCCCTTAGCCCGTTTCTCTTCCCATCGACCAGGTCGGCCCTGGTAATTTTCGAAAGCAGGACCCAACGATAAATCTCCACTCGGCAGAGTTCATTTAAGAACTTTCCGTCTATTCAAGTAGAATACCTCTATATACGACTCATTTAGACAAACGAATATATTCGTCTATTTATCTTCGACTATACTGCGAAAAATATCGTCTTCGTGTTAGCGTTCGAGGAAGCGAAAGCATAACAGAAGATTAAGTACACCTCTGTACATTTCTACTTAATACGTTGAAGATGAATTTGTGAGCGGTCCGGCGCGAAGTATTCGAGGAAAATAACCAAGCGAATTGTATCCCGCTAACAAACGTGGAGTCCCGAGTAATTCGTTTCGCATCCGCGAAACATAATGGATCTTGCTGCAATCGCTCTTATACATAGCCCACTAAATTTCAGTGAATTAAGGCAACCTCTATTAACGATAGGCACCGTACCAGCAGGAATCGTGGGCCACGTAATCGCGACTAGTGATTTACAATCACGGCCGTCACTTCAGGTGGCAATAACGGCCGGCGTATTGAAACATTGCTCGTTATCGACGAGACAGTGTAATATAGCGGAAGTATTACAACCGACTCGTCATTAGTCGACGATTCACCGTTCGATTTATTGGCACCGGCCCCGTCGATTACGATATTTTCTCCTCCTACCATCAACTGTCCAATCGAATAAATACACTCGCGTACCTAGTTCGCCGAAACGTGTACACCATGGTCTAAGAGTGCCTGTCGTTCGCTTGGTCGAAAGGTAGTTCGATGTTGCGCCACTAGACCGGCAGACATGGGATTCATGGCAATTTGTGGACTTGCACGCTCGTATAGAGTAAATAAGATCCAGTAAACTGGTATGAGAACGAAACGGTAGGGCGGAAGGAACGTCGAGGGAGAGAAATAGCGGGGGACAGCAAAGGCGGAAGATAATTCACAGAGGGCCACCTTTTTCGGTAGGTTACTCACGTACAGACATTACTTATAACTGGAATAGAGAGCAGTGACCCGATCCCAACGCTATTCCGCTTTAAGAAGGTATACGCCAATCCCGCTGCTGAGATAGTAGATTCATTTGTATCTTCTGGATCACAGTCGTAGGTAGATAAGACATGTGCCGGGACTTGCGGTGCAAGATACGCCTAGCTTTCCTTGGAATATGTACCAGAAAGTTAAGTAACTAGGATAGAATCACGCAGGAAAGAGTTATCGTTGTCGCGTAACTCCGCAGTGAAATAATACGCGGGTGGCGTCGTCTGCGCAGGAATAACTTGAACATGGCGCATCGCATGAATTTTAGATGGTACTCTAATGCAAGATAACACACTCCTGGTCTCCACTCCGAGCAGAAATTTTGTTCGATACCCAACGTCGCCGTGAACTGTTCGCGCTAGATTAAAATTGTTAATTCATCGGACAAATAACAAAGTCGGGAAAGCAGTTTTAATTAGCGGATCAACTGTCGCCCGCGCGCAAGGCAAGTGAAAATTTTTCACGAGCAATCATCAACCGGCGATGAAAACTACTCCGGGCATTAAATACTTTCTGCCGCGACGAACAGAACGGATATCGATCGCTTCATATTTCGCTGCGACAGAAATACAACGAAATATTTCTGCCTAGAAATGATAGATGCAGAAGATACAAAACTCTGTACGAAAGAAGCCTGCAATTCTTAAATCTGGTGCGCGTGTGAGCACACTCTACACATAGCTTGTTGTAAAACTTTCAACAGCACCAATATTTGTTAAGACCGCGTTAATATTAATTAAAGGATTAACATTGCAACTAAATATTCATGACAGAGTTAATCTGTTTACTTTGTAAATGGGGCATGCTCTGGTGAAAGTAATGATTTCCTCGATTAAGATGCAAATTAATGGCTTCCCCTGAAAATCCTTGGCGCGAGTATTTTGTCGTATTTGGGTGGAAAATAACAACCGCCGCGAAATTAATTAGCATTATTAATGACCATAGTTCATTGATCCGAGCTTATCTTCGTTATTAACTTAAAAGGAAAATGTTCGATATCTTTTCGATGCAACAGACTTCAATGAATACTTTCAACGATTACTTAATTCGCTTCAATGGATACATATTGAATTTCGACAAGGCTGTCTCAACGTTCGGTGGCTTTGGTTTCCATTACAAACTACATTTGGTAGGCTACCATCGACTCTCTCTCCTAGCAGTTTGTTAATTACTGCGGTCAGCCCGTGGCGGTAGTACACTGGCTCGGTTCATTTCTATTGCTTTATTTCACAATAGTCGTCCGCCATTGCTGCATTGTTGCTTCCCGCTGATAAATGCGTCGATAAACAATCAAATCAATAGAAGCAAGAAACTTCGTACAATTGAAAAGCGAATTCTATAGATTAAACGACGATTAAACTTTCCAAGATGATAACCAAACTGTAAAATTTATCAGCCGCGTTAAAGTGACCGATAATGCGTTCGCGCTTCTGCTGGCGTAAAAAAAAAAAAATAATTAACTTTCACGTACATTTTTGACTGGCGCGATTGTTCAGTTTAATTAAACTGAAGGCTGAAACTGCTTACCGTGAATGATTCTTTGAATACTCAGCGAATAAAAAATGTTCCAAATACAATTACTGCAGCAGTGCGATAAATTACGTAGCATACACGTTTTCACTGTAGCGTAGATTTAAGTTTAATCGCTTGAAATACAGTTTAAATCGAGGATCGAAAATACAGCGCAACGTCGAAGCAAGCTAAGCGATTCTAATTAATTTCCAATAAATTAAACAACCACAACTCTTGCCGTGTGTTAAACCATAAAACGAAGTTTCGCATCGATAAATGTTAATGATAGATGAAGCACCTAATTTCGCCCGCGGTATCACCGTGCAACTTGAATTTTTTAGGCCAGCAACTGTATCGATTAAACCAGAGAAAATGAATCCAGCGTTATCTGCGTCCGATTATTGGAAATCGAAAGAATATTCCACTGCATTTACAAATGTGAGCAGAGTCAGTTCTGCTCGAACACCACTTTCGTCTTAGGCGGCACGTCTCCTAAATTTACCTGCCCAAGTGTTCTCAAAACGTTATAGTATCTAATGGCCGTCAAGCCAGCAAAATTTAACGTCTATCTATTTAACGAGAGTATCGTCTCGTGAAATCTCGTTTGTTTCTCGTGAACCGTTGCATGGAAAAGAATCGGCAAACCAGGTGCAACGTTAACCCGTATTTAATTACTAATAACTATTTGGATGCTCACCGGCAAGTACTTGCACGAGCGCACACGATCATGAGCTTTCCCCGTTTTTGTGTCAATTCACTCTCGCATGGACACGGTAACGAGAATGCGCGTATAATATACATATACGTAGCCATTGCAAAATACTCGAGTGTGTGGCAGCTACGCGGACCTTCGTTTCACTTGCAGCGATAGAAATTATGCAAAGCGGAGCTGCGCGAGACAAGAGAATGGGCGATGTCGCACAGAGACTGCGTTGGAAACAGGCGAGAAATGGAGGGACAGAAAGAAGCTTCTATAGAACGATTCAAAACTACAATACAAAAATTTGTATGCGTACGCTTGCTAAAGATGCGGGGAGAAAGATACATATTTGATTGCAATGCATTTACGCTGTATCCGCCATGAACAGAAAAAACAGATACTTATAATTGCATTTCTATTTAGAACATATGTAATGCTATTTCCATCTTTTGAAGAAGCCTGTATACAGATGGAAGCTTTTGTTTTTCCATATACTGACGAATTACAAACCCTCGTCGTTCAGCCGACCATCGTGGTCAACGAGTGTACACGTGGAAAAACGGTACAAAAATGTGCTGCTGAAGCTACTATGGAAATGAATTAAATAAAAGTTGAAGGATAATCTTGACCACCCGACACGACGATCTAGGTGCAAATGTGAAAGAATACCTGCTGCATAGCCAGATTAATGGCGTACTCCTGCGTTTCACTCTCCGTTGAGCTAATCGCGTGTTACAAAAAAGAAGGGACTGCTACATCAGATACAATGCAAAATTCAACTTCTGGAAGGGGTACTTTATTTTTAATTGCTACCCCACTGAGGTGGCTTTCACCGACACTTTAAAATAAATATTGAAACAGCACTTTGCCACGAAGTCATCTCCGATAAAAAGGAGCCGATCTAAATATAGATCTTGAAAGTATCGTGTACCGGTCTAAATCAACTTGGCTTATTCCTCCGGGTTCCGGTAAATTTTAAATGAAGCCCAGCGAATTTTAAAACGGCGAAATTTCACGTTCGATCGGTGTGTCAAGAATGGTGTTACTTCATTACTATCTTTGGTCACGATGTCTAGACAGCTTTCGTTGCCGACAACTCATTAAGGTGATCAGAGAGTGCCGCGCTCCATTTTCAACAGACATCGAAGGTCGCGTATCGCTAGATAAAGTTCCGGCGGTCTCCGTCGTCTAAATAATTCAGCGAAATCGTTCGAATAGAATCGGTGTCGACGTTTATTCGCCGAGGCTCAAAGCTTTGAAACACCTCGCGAATCGCCTCAACGGCACATCCCTTTCAATAAAAACAATTTGCCCAAACTTTAAAACTTTTCTTTTATCTGTTCGTAAACGTAATGGCTACAGATTATTGCTGGACTAAATCGTCGTGCCAGTTATCAGCGGTACAGTTTAGGATACATTGCTAGAGATTTCGTCCCGCGGGTACCTCGGAACTTCGGGTAAAAGCAACCTTATTACGCAAACTAAATCTGTCGCTCACGGCTATAAAGTGTTATATGCGACAACGCCCATCGGACCGCGCCTTCAACGCTATAACTGCCGACGAGTAGAAAATTCTTGACGCTATACTTAACCCGTAATGCTATTCACCCTCTTTTCCCGTGCAAATTGCTTTGAGCCACGGTAAACATCCCGTTCTCGCTGAGCTCTCCAAGTGTTTCATGCCCTCTCATAATGCGCAGACACGAAGCTTTTTTTACGTAGAATAATCAAACCCCGACAGGATGCGCAGCTAAAATCCGTAATTCCCTGAGATTCGGATTATCCTGAAGGAAAATCTACGCAGCCAGAAACTGAACGCTTTCCCAAAGTATCCCTTCATTTAGACGAAAACACTTGCAGGGGATTCAAGTTGCATCGTTCCGCGGTAGGCAATACAATTAACCGATATCATTCTAGCGCCCACTTTGCCAGTCTCGACGGGGTTAACTCCCGCGGAAAGAATTTCAGCAAACGATTAGCAATGTCGTTTCCAAGTTTTCTGAAAACGCAATTACGCTTTTCTCCGGGAGAGGAGCAGAATAGTCTGGTAGATGGTACTTGCGCCATCCGAGCAACCATTCGGTATATTGAATACTTCGCGAGACGTAACTATTGCCGTGTTACACAAAACCACTGGCGGACAGTACATCAACGTTAGGCACGCAGAACAACGGAATCGCTATCAACGCCGCTACAGAATCAGTTTAGCACTTCCAACTTGTTCCATGTTTCAATTGCAGATCACCGCGCGTTATAGCGACGTCGTTAAAACGATCGTGCCACGTATCGGCAAATTTATTTGCCTCCGCGACAATTTTATTTCGCTGCTACTCAGAGGCATGGCGCGCAACGTTAATTTCGATAGCAATTATTATATTTATTCCAGTACGTTTCCGTGGAAAGCAATTTCTCTGCGGTGGACATTAAAGTTGTTGCAAGGCGGTATCGTAAATGCGTATGCGGGGGACAAATATTTAGCGAGCAAAGAGGGAAGGAACCATCGACTAGTAAAAAATATCGATTACATCTCTTCTAGCGTCGCGTCGGAAGCAGTTGCGATTCCAGCTCTGCTCGACGATCGTGAAAACTTTTTGACGCGAGTTTTCATCGTGCGCGATGACTTCCGCTTTTCCTATCTTCCTGAAAAGTATCGCGTATTCGTCGAAACTCGAAACAATAGCTGGTTCGCGCGACGATGCTCCAGATACCATCGAATCGTGATCGACGGGAGTACCGCAAAAACGATTTCGCGGGATGAATGGTTTTGCTCTTAGCAGCGCCCAAGGAATATCGTTCGAGTTAATCGTTGAAACGAAAATAGAACGCGAGAAAGCTTCCTAGAGAGAGAGTTTAGCGAGAATTCCATCGTACACCCGGCGGCCAAGGTTACAATAGATGCCAAAGATAGATGGCGGAACAATGCTCGTTTCTGCTAGACGAGACTTTTATTGAACGATTAGAAATTCGCTGGAGAAACTGGAAGGCTGGCCACTGAACGTTTCATTTTGACGGCTGAACGTGTAATCAATCGCACCTGTGCTCCTGCGCGTCGCAAAGGAAGCCCCGTTCGAACAATTTTACAATATTTGCACGGCAAAAGGGGGGGTTAAAACGTTTTCGATTACGGTCGTCGCTGCGCTCCGAAATGGATCATACATACATCGGTAAAAATCTTCCGACTCCCGGCGAATGATCAAAGAAATATCTGCAAGCTATCTCGCCTGATCGAATACGTATTTCCCAGCGACAGGCAATCGCACGGGTACGAGGACGTTCCCCGATTTCGCGAAACGATATCAACATCTCTAAATTGCATCTCGCTTGCCGATCAACAAGCAGCAGCTGGCGTTATCTTTACGGTGGTTCTATCGGCCGGGTGATACCGTGGAGACGGTTTCCCAGCAATCCGTATCAACTCTACAGGCATGCGTTCGATCGTTTTGCCAGGCGAGTTAGAGAGATCTAACATGACAAGCGAAGAGGTTGCTCGCCGTGGAGAGATTGTTGCGGGAGTTGCGTGGAGGCTAACGGAAGTGGAAAAGAGACGGATGGCAGCATCGTGGTGGGTTTTAAATCCGGTATTCAGGCGTATCGTGCGAGCGGAAGAGTTTAGAAATAAGTACAGAGGGGCTGGCATAAACGGTGTGGCGGTTCATAGATGACAATACCGCCTCAATATCGACAATATGTTGCATCGAGAGAAGTCTACTGTAGGGCACGGTGTACACACGGAATACCGGCTACCCGGCTAATCAAGCTTTATGTCTCGGGCTTAGCGCTAATATTGATGTTCAAGATTACCAGAATACCTCGAATCATACTGACCCTTCAACCCTATTGTCTTTGGCATCGACCCCACGGTCGAACTGCCCCTCGTTGCATAGGCGAGTGTAACATGCACCGTCGACATAAATGCAATTTATAGTATTTTTTTTTTTCTTTCCCTACCGCAAGACCGAAGTTGCTGAATGCAATCGACGTACCCGAGTTTCTATCGCAGTCCCTTTCGAAGCAACACGCCAACATGATACCCGTGTCTCTCTTGCATCGACGCAGCCCGACCGATTTCTCCGTTCCGTCTGCGAATATAGGTTGAAGGAAATTGTTGCTGCAGGATAATGTTGCATCGAAATTTGCTGAGCGTGGTGAAATGAACGGCGCGAAGACCTGACTGCTGAACGTGCAATGGAAAATCGACAGCGATCGTATCGCGTTCACCTCGATTAGACTGCCTCGCGTGGTCATTTGACCGTGCGGAAGCAATCGAAATGCCTGTATACGTGAAACAAATCGTGACGAATTCCGTCGGCATTTTCATTGGAAAAATAGCTGCACAAAGTGGGAATATCTCGCGACCCATTTTCTACGTTTCCATCACTTTCAATACCACACAGAAGAGAAACCCGGCGGCCAGCTAAGTATTATTTAGCGAAGCTGCAGTGCGCTACGTTGGAATCGAGTTTCATTAGGAAGTCGAAAAAGATAAAACCTTCGATCGTGCGACGCAGCTGTGACCGACTTCGATTTACAACGATTCGCAAGAGAGAGAGAGAGAGAGAGAGAGAGAGAGAGAGAGAGAGAAAACTGGAGTGTACAGATAGAAGCCGGAGAACAGGTGGAAAACGGCAGAGAGGTGCGATGCCGACGGGTTGCTCGTGTGCGTTTTAACTGCAGCGACGCATGCATGCAACATACCGCGAATCGAGATCGATTAATGCGAAATTAGGACGAAAAGTCAAGTCCTCGCGGAATGAAATGTCGCACCCTGGTCTCCCCGTGACTCGAACGAGAACAATTTTCACGCGCCTTCGTGAATCGGGTCACGTTGCTCGAGTTTTCGTCACTCTCTCACTTGAATTTCCACGGCGACGCGTTGAAATTATAATGGTTCATCGAGTACCTGAAGAACCTCGCTTTGCCTGACACGGAGTCAAAGAAAAACGTTTCGATAGGGGATGAACGGATGAACTTTTGAATAGAGGAAAATCTTCTGTTTGATCAGGGACGCGATCAGAGACAATACACCTTTTTAGTGGAAGATTTTCGGTCTTTTTCTCATTGTATTCGGCGATTTTAACGATCTATGAAAACGCACACGCGGCTCGAGTTTCTTCGCCGAAGAATATACATTCTTCCCGCATTCAGCGGACAGGCGAAGAAATGTTTAAAGGAGAATTCGCGTTTCCCACAATTTCGTGTTCACGCGTAAGCTACGATACATGCGGTGTCTCCTTTCAAACTCATTATTTTGGGACAGCGTTTACTCGTTGCACATGCAATCGAATCGCGACCCCTCGCCGAATAAGCACAGCAGTATACGTGGGATCGATACTACGAAAGTTCAAGGAAACGAGAGACCGACCAGATTTAATCGCTACCTGTTCCTTCAAAAAAAAAAAAAAGAGAAAAATAGTAGCACGATAAGTTTAAAAAGGGAAAAGAAAACGTCCGTTTTCGCAGGGGGGGGGGAAGATCGGTCGATACAATTTTCGCGTAGCGTCAATGACTTTTTCGCGGTGCATTTTTGTGCCGACTTTCAGGCGAAGCGAAACGAAACGAATCTGATGCGTGTTACTGGGTCAGCTGGCGGTAATGGCAGAGCTTGCGTTCCTTTTCGTGGCAGCATCAATTTCGAGAACTTTTAAAGCCGCAAAGTAAGCCACACACGCGGCAACGATAATCTTTTGTTATTGCTCGTCCCCGTTCCGTCATTTAATTATATGAGAGAAAATTAAATTGCAATTTACTGCCGCTATTTAACGGTAACGAGATTTCACAGGTCGGTTGAAAATGATTTAACGCGCTAATTTACACTGATTCGCCGCACACGAGTTTTCTAAAGTTCCCTATTTATTCGAGAAAGCAGGAGAAAATGCAACGGAGAGGGGAGTAGAACTTTATGCATGCCCGAGTCAGAGCCTGGACAATGGCCTGGAATCCGCGATAAGGGTAGACAAGGTCCACAAAGCTCTTCCTCCTCCCCGGTCCCATCCTCTTGCTTGCAAATTCAAGCAAGCGTGAGGGAAGTACGGCGTTGGAATAAATGTTGAAAGAATTATCCTTCTTGGACTTTCCGAGTACGATTTCGCTGCCCTGTCTTACACATGTTTGCACCGTGATTTGCGTGTAAATTCGCACCGAGCAAATGCTCCTGAAAATGGCGAAGACTTCGCCGCGAAGGAAACCAAGGAATATAACATCGTGCAATCGCACTTCGAAACCGCCGGTTCTCCTCGAATGGGATAGCTTCCTAAACCGGTTGCATAGATCTCGGGTTAATTCTCAAAGGCGGGGAGGTTTCTACAGTAGCCATTTCGCAAGTTTCGCCCCCCCAAGGCAACATGCTCAATCCAACATTCATCGATGAGAAAGCAGTTAGTCTGCAGGAAGCGATATCGAACTCGACGGTTCGAACTCCTTAACCCTTGAACCCCGACGCGGTCGAAGATCCGTCGATAGGTGGATGCAGGCCGGCTCGCATTGGAATCAGCGAGTTAACAATCGTGACAGACGAAAGGGCGGCGAAAGGGAGATGAGAGAACCAACACTAATTGTACGTCTCGTCCTCTCATCCTGTCTCAGTCAGTCTGCAGCAGCCCTTAAAAAGCAACCAGCTCGGCCACCAGACGCCCTCATCATCCTGGAAAATAATACACGCTGGATGCTTCTGCTTCTTCTTTTCTATCGTTCCTTTGTCTCGCGCGTTCACGTCGTGTCGGAGCTCCCCTTCGCCCCCCTTTCTCTCATTCCCGGCCCGGTCCCATTCCTTTCCTTCATCCAACTCCCTTTACGTTCTTTCTTTCTTCTAGATAGACACACAGTATAAAGCTCCTGGATTTTAGATTCTCGCGTCTCCGGCGAGACTTCTTTCTGCTTTCTTTCATGCACGCGAGTCGCCCACCCCTATCTCTCGGCAACGCCCGCGTCGTTAACCTCTAGCCACCCTCTAATTAAGCGGATCGCCAAGTGGACAGGTCGAGAGACCTTGATTAACCTAGATGGACCGGGTGGATGAGTCAAGTGACCTTGAATTTAGGTTGCCTACGAGGGGAGTCAACTGGAGACGAGAGCAAATTAAAAATTGTCAAATGCTGAACCAGTACAACGGATCGACGCATCTGACGCGATAGTGTGATAAGATATAAAATTGTGTTACACATAGGCGGTGAAGCGAAAATGCGGGATGAATTGTTCCGAACAAATTTAACATTCCAGGCCGCTTTTTCGAGAACTAAGTTTCACTAAAATTTCACCAGGAACAACGAAACCAGTCAGTTCTCGGCCAGTTTACCGATACGCAAACTTGTTTTTTTTTTTATTTTCGTTAAAGCACATTTGTTAGACCCGGATCTATCCGATGTTGATCGATCGGCGGGGTGACAAAAATATATCGTACTGAAGTTTCAGGACGAAACGCGCGACCATTCGACGCACAAAATCCACTGCACAAATGCCTTTCCTCGTTTTTTCTTTCTTTTTCCCCCTATTTTTTATAATACCATTGGCTCCAATGTGTTTACATTGCATCGCATCGAAAATCGACGATCACTCGAAGCCAAGTTGCACGAAATCTGTCGCGTACACAAAACTTTGTACGGCGCGTTATTTCTTTGCCCGAGACGTTGATTAAAATTTCTCTTTCTCGGCACAATATCGCTACCGGTTGCCTCTTCGCGTTCCACGATTTTATTTGCCCGCTTAACGAACTCGAGCAGCAACGCTCGCGACCGTCTGGAAACGTCGCGCGGCAGATCGTAAAGACAAACAAAATCGGGCTGGATATTTCCCCAGCCGCGAAATGTTCGCGGGAAGATTTGCACTTCCGCGTGACCAGCATCAAAGCGCGCGTTCGAGACGACTCGAGGCAGCTTACCTCGAGCAAGAAATCAAGTCGAAGCCGTAGAGAGAAGTGTTCAAAGCGTACGCTTGGTCGATTTTGCGCGACGGGAACGAAGCGCCAGTTACGATACGGCGGCCCGTTCTGTCGTTGGAAAATAAATCGCGTGTGCACGCAACCCAGCGGCTTCGCGTTGACGAAATAAATAAGCAAAACCGATTTGGCAACCGGATAGAATAGACCGGCGACGAGAAGTGGCGATTGAACTCCGAGAAAATGTAGCCTGCAATTAGATTCGAAATGACATGTAATACCAACGGCGAAGTTTACTTTCATGAAGTATTGTCCGACTGAATGCTGTTCGGCGAGGCGCAAAGAAAACGGGAAAAGGACTGAATCGAGACGGGCCATTGAATATCCCCGGGAACCGGTCGAGTCCATCGATTCGTTTGTCGATTGGATTGGAAGTTTGTCAAAAGGAGCGTGGCTTTTGTAAGTAGAATCTTGCCGGGGAAACCGCAGAATTTGTCCCGGGGTAAAAAGCTCGGAAGCCGGCTTCCACGGCGAGTGGCCGTTGCCTCGAATCGACTGCGAAAACGTGTCAAGGGGGTTAAAGGGGAACACCGTTGCGTCGAATAAGTATCCAGCCAGCAAGGAACTTCAGAACGCTGTTAAATTGTGGATGGTCCCGATGGGCATTGGCCCTCTACGACAATTCTTTCAGAAAATTTCCGAGTCCAGAATATCCGGACCGCAGTGTCGTTCAATGAAACTCCGTTTGCAAAGCTAAAACGGAGGTCTCTTGTTCGCCCTTCCCTTCTAGATCTTGCGGACTCGCAGAATGATTTCGAGACTGTGCCGATCGACTACAGTTTCCGATCGATCGGACGTTGATATGTTTCTAATAGCTTGCGGCATTGCGCTCAAGGATGTCGATTTGAATAAAAGAAGAAATTCAGGAAGATGCTTAAATGTTTGCACAACAGATATCCTCTCGCTTAAACGTAATCTCGTAAGATGGATAACGAAATAAGCGGGACTTTGGAAGCGTGTGTAGGCTAGAAGACGCAAGGGCTCCATCTTGTCTCATCAGTCTTCTAACATCGCTTAGCTCCTATGCATTTCGTGCATCTCGCCACTTTGTAAAGGGACGAAAGCCCCCCCCCCCCCCCAAATTAATTAACCAAGGTACTTCAAACCTCTAAAATCACCAAAAAAGAAAGAAACCTCCACTATGCCGTCGTTCTTCCCTTCGGTATTTCGTGAAGTCCTGTGCACGCATATGTGTATAGTTAAAAGCGCTTTCAGTTCACCTCGGCTGCTGCAGCCTCGGGTATTTTCCCCTGAAAGCTCGTCATATTTCCACCCGCACGTTGGCATGTCCCCCATCAAGTAACCGTCGGCTATGCATAGTTTTACAAATATTCTGCCCCTTGTTAGCGAGTCCTTAATATCCCTGGAAGGGTGTGGCAAGCATGGCACGCTCGTGAAATAAAATTATCCTAAGACGGTAGTTTAAGTACCGAAAAGTTTGCGGCGAACAAACCACGATTTCACGGGACACCGCTGCTTCATACACTAGATACAGAATGCTGATAATTAATTATCTGCCTGGTAGCTATTGTACTCGGGCCAGTTGTTTTGCAGGGATGGAAACTTCAAGGACAGTTCGATTGACTGGACGAGTTAGTGCCCGGCCTCGTAACTCGGTAACTTGCACGAAATCGTGCGGGAGAAACAAATGAGCTTGCAGTACAAAACTGGCGAGGAATGTGCTCACAGGGAGCTCTTGCGAATTAACCACCTGCCTCGTCGATTCCGGATTGATTCAATCGGTATTCGCGCCGTTCCAGATGATAAAGAACTACGAGGCAGTGCGCGAAGCAAAGTTGGAATTACGACCAACTAAACAGATTATGAAACAGCAATGTGATTAATGAAAGTCAGACATGTGTAATCCGAAGACCCCCATTAATTCGATGCCACCTTGGATACAGATAACGATTAATCGGTACATTTGATGTTGATAAATTATCGAAATTTCTCGTGAGCTCCATTTCGCTAAAGAGTTATTAAGGATAGTTCTTGGCCTCCGGTACGGGAGCGCCGTACATTTGCACAGCTGTATACACCGCTGCACGTTAATAAGGAACCAGCACCGTCGAAACAAATGATTTCGTCCCAATTAATTCCAAACTACAAGTTACTACCGTAAAGGCCAGCACAGTGCTGCTGCAGAATCCGTAAACTACCAGCATTAACATAAATAGCAACATTTTGGCCGCCAGCTAACAGGACAACAACAAACTTCATTCATTTGATTTCGCAGGTGCACCAATATTTCGGGATACAAATTTCATTGCCCGTACTCTACTGCCCCAGTTTTGTCTGTGCAAGCAACTTCGGGCGAGCTGTTAAAAAATCGAAATAGGAAGATAGGAAGATGTATGTATGAAAGGCCGCACACCTTACCGTTGAACGCGTCTGGCGCATCGATCTGTTCAACTGCGCTAACTTTCATCGTGCCAGAAAGTGGTGAAATAACTGATCGAATTAAAAAGTTTCCCGGGCTCTATGGAATTAACCGCTGTGATGTACGTTCCCTGCGTGTACTCCAAATAATCGGTCCAAGGACGAATGAAAAATTGTCGAGGAAAAAGTGTCGAGCAGAGACAGTGAAAAGGAGGACACCGGTGTATTAAGCAATTCGCGCCAGTTCGAAAACTTTGTTTAAATCGGATGTGAATTATGAACAATCTCGCCGGGTGGCGCACCGGCAGCGAATTTTACTCAAGTGACAGGAGTGGCAGAGTATTTACGACACCCCAGTGGCCCGGCTTAGTTTCATTGATGAATTTCCTATTCTGGCCGCTTTTTGACGACAAATCGATGCTGCTCTCCGTCGAGGAAAACACAAATTTCGCGGGAACCCTCGATGAAATGAATTACACAAGCCCGTACGTGGTACGAGTGTCAAATTTATTTGGCAGCACAATGAAATTTTATTCCCAGAGTTATTTCCAGAGACTTAACATTCATCCCATAATATGCATTAAAAAATACACGGCCAGAGACAACTGAATTCACAATTCGGATTGGTATTATAAAATTTAATTTCACGAAAAAATTCATGAAACCTGTCCATTCTGCGTGCGGTTTTTCACTTTCCCCGAGCGTTGTCGCGCAACGGGCCATTTATCCAAATTTCAATTACAAGACAGCTGCGGAAGACTAGCGAATAATTCACGGTATTTTCTACAGGCATGTGTTCCATTTTATGAGACAGAACACGATACGCTGATTTCCCGGATCCGATTTTGTCGTTGCACGATGTTCTCCCCTACGCTCGTTCCCGATATGCAAAACAGGTGTTTCGCTGAACACCGTGGACAATGATTTCTCGAGAATTAATGGGAAAACCGCGGAAAGAAGTGGAAAGAAAAGAAAATGGCAACTGCGAAAAAGGCGTGGACATGTATGGTATCAGAAAAAAATGAAAAGAAAAATGCAGATGAATGTAGAGGGCATTAAAATGTGCACGCTACACGAAGAATAGCAGTGGGAATAATATTCCAGTTGCATTTTCATGACTTGGGAGAGAAAAAATATTTGAAGCTTCGATAAAATCGAGGAATATTTTTGCGCAGAACGAGAGCACTGAACATTGCACAGATCCATCTAGGTAGGTATCGCAGATAAAATAAGAATCGTATTCCTCTAACAGGAAATACAAGGAAAGATCTTACTTAAATAATCCAATTTCTTCCAGGGTAAACAAAAAATGCACGTTACTATAAAATAACTGTACTGCTAACTAAATTTCATTCATCCCTCGGAATCGATCTAATTCCGCGTTTATCTAATTGTAACATCTACATCTCGTTTAAGGAGTACAGTTTTCCAAGAAAAATCGTATCATTGGCTACACTGGGAAGAAATTTTACGACGATCCCCGAAAACAGACGTTGGATATAAACATCGTCGGCGAGTCGCAGACGAAGATACGTCATTCTAGATCAATATCCATGAAAATGCTGCCACGGGAAAAAGTATTCGCATAGTCAAAGAAATGACAGATATATTACCAACCTGACGTCTCCTGAAATGAACCCTGACGAATTTTTCCGAGCGACGAACCTGCCGAATGGAAGAAAAGGAGTCGAAAGTGTAGCCGGTGCCAGCGAGTTGGACCGGTGCCATATTTTTTAATCTGCCAGAGTGTTTTTGCCCATTCACGACAAAATTCAGCGATGCCCGTACGTATTACACATTCGCGAGACTCAAGTATCGTATTTGGAAGGGCGGCAAGAAGAAAATACGCGGTTCAACGTCGAACGATTTAGCGGAAAATTGCTATTAGAATTTTCCAAAGTATTCTATGGGTATTATCGCTAATTTGTATACTGATCGAGGGAGATAATTGCGCTAATTCGGATCTCCAATTGCTGGGTAACGACGAAATCCTTTATTTCGAAAAGGAAATTGCTGCACAGTACTCACTATAATGTTACATCCATGTAAGGAAGCACTCGTTCGTGAAACGATGGCAAACACTAATTACCAAACAGCTGATCGTCGAACCGCGAAACGTAAATGAAAACATGGCTTCTTTTAGCGTAAATTACCTAAAAATATATGGTATCGCGACATGGACGGTGGCGGAAATCGTAAGAAATTTTCATCTTTGAAACGAAACGGCGAACACGAGTGGAAAACAAATGAAGGATGACCCGAAGTCGTGAAATTCTTAAATAAGCCGGAGAAAAACTATTGGAATTGTAACTTCGAGTGAGATTCAGTTGGTAAATGGAGTAAGAGCAGTTTCCTTGCACACTGGACTCTCGAAACTTTAACAAGCTTGTGCAAAGTCCTCGTAAAAAGTTCTTACAGTCTTCCAGCTTGGATGAACAACATTCGGGGTTCATTTTACATCCTTGCAAACATATGCACGTAATCGAAAATACGATACACCTTGTCATTCGCGAGATCTTGATCTTTAACATACATATCTACATTTTATATATATGCACTTAGTGTTAAATATACAAGCGCTTCATTTTATCAACGTATCGTCGCCCGTGGTTCGATTTTAATGGAAAATCCTTCACAATAGTTCGTTTCGAAGAGTCTACGTTTTTCGAGGTTATTCGCCCACCCTATTGTACCGCTGCGTTTACTTTTTACCACGTTTAAAGTACCTTTTTCCTCTGGCGCGGACGTCGAGCGCCGGATTTGTGGCCCGCTGCTTAATTCCCTTTTTCCGTATCCTTCGACCGCCTTCCATTCCCAACGACCAACCCCTACCTCCCTATCCACTTTCAACCCATAGAAAGATAATCTCTTTTTTTTTTCGAGGCTACCCGTTTATCAAGATACGCGCTTCGACTCTTATTCTCTCGCTCCTTCAACACGCTGCGCCGTCGAACAATGGGAAAACCACGCGATCTTCCGCGTTTTGTTCGCGATCGGGCCCACCGGTTTTGTTGTAAATTACAATTACCGGAGGGAGATTGAAGCGGACGCTGCTCCACGAGAATTCTCGAGCTCGTATTCGTTCGTTTGCGTCGAAATTGCTCCAGAATGAAATAATACGAATACCGAATTGAATCTAATGTATATGATTTTGAAAAGCATTCTAACTAAAATCAAAGCGGATAAGCATTCACAAGAACAGAATGTCCGGGCAACTATCCCATTCAGATCGAATGTCGGTAACGATCGAAGCGGCTCCTTTTATTAAAAATAATTCAAGGCCCCCATTCTATTCGGTGGCCATAAAATTTCTTTATAACGAGACAAATGGGGGTCGTCGTACTTGACGCGGACAATTTTTTGCTGACCGTTTTCTCCCTTTTCCGCCCCTTTTTCCACCCTTCTATCATCGCTCAGCGGCAAAGCTTCCCTCTCCTGAGCGTTCAGTGAACTCGGTCGATTCCAGGCGTCGAATAACAAACTAGACGCGTACAAAGTCTGGAATCGTTAAGCGATTCGAACCACCATCGGCGTGGCGAATAAACGATTATCGTCCGCCGTGAGCTACCATTAAAACCACGAGGCAACTGAATTCAACGACGGAAACTTTTCAAATTCCCAACCTCGATTCGTGGACAAGTATCTGGGAGACTTTGACTTGTCCTCCGCTCCCGATACACAGGTTCTCTGTATGCTCCAATGGATGAACGTAAATGTTTCAACGAAGAGGAAAATTAGAGGGCAGTGGCAAAAGTTTGATTGAAGAAGGAACAAATAATTCGCCCCGATGGGTAAAATATTTCTCAGTCGTGAAAAAAAAACCCCCATTTGTTCAATGCTTCTGAACACTTGGCCAATATTTGTACAATGTCGACGACAAGGTGTGGTTTTACGGGAACTTCCACGGTTGTACCGTATATAAAACGGACGGTAGCGGATATAAATTCAGTTCGAGAAAATTTTATGCTCGTTGATCCCGAGAAAAGTCTTCGTCAGAGAAAACGCGGCAGTCAAGTCGGTAAGGACGAGGCGAAATGTTAAAGTGGAACCTGTATTTAAATAACAAACAGCTACGCAAATAATATGCGGCCAGAATTCTGGAAAAAGGGTTGACATGTTTTTTGCGTGAAAGAGGAGCACGAAAACGTCGACGTACGATCCTTGACAATGAATTTGTTTTACGTGAAGTATCGTAGTTTGAGAATCTTCCCCTAGCAAGCGATCAAATTGTCCGCCCGGGGTCTCCGAGGAATGAGCTATTTAAATTCGCCGAGTAACCATGTGACGATATAGTTCACGGTTTAAAGCTGTCACTGGACAAGCTCATTAAAAAATAACAATCGCACAATTCCACTGTACGAGTGTACCTTACTTTTGGCGCGTCCCTCGTGCATCATTCACGATTATGCGCCAGTCGGCAGCGTGACTGAGTGGTTCGCAGGAGAGACTCGCCACAGGCTGTTCTGAAATTCTTATTTTCCCATTTGCCCGGTTTTCCAGACCCGGTTAACACAGTCCGCCGTCCGTTTTTCGTAGCTGCGACATCCGACGTTTAATACTCCTCGCGGAGGGCTTGTATACCGGGTGGGCGTGGGATGAAATTATTATTGCGAAACATTTGCATTACAAAGTGCTTCCATCGGTGGTCGTTGGCCGCCAGCACGGAACCAACGAAAGGGGAGAAAAATGGAGCAGTGCCGTGGATACGGTTCTCTTGGCCTCGGAGTGCAACACTGCCACTTCATAGCGAGGGGCCAACTCGGTCGCTTTAACCTGCATTCACGACTGCGCCGGCAATAGCCTCGAAATGAAAAATGCAGTTTGTGCATACTTCTGCCCCGGTCGGCTGAACGAAAATCAACGTCGTCGATACGCCGTGATAAAGCGCGCCTTTATAGATCCTTCGGTCGCTCGTGATTCCTCATACGCGTATCTTTTATGTCGCATTAAATTCCTCTCGAATACAATCGGGTCGCTTCCAAACTTGCCACGACCATAAAATTAACCGACTGGGCGCGCCGTTAAAGTATTAATTCGTTTCGTTTGCGATACGCAGCCACAATCAGCGATACTAGCTTCGAAGGCAACTGTAACCTACAGCCACCGCTACTGAATCGCAGCTGACCTCAAAATGAAAAATGCAGCTCACCCGTTCCCTTCCCTTCTCTAACCCAAGGATTAAGCTTCTTCGTCGGACGCTCAAATATGTATGTTACAAATTTCTTAGTTAACTTGTCGGCAAACTTCAGGAAAATATAACGGTGCTGATTCGAAGTTGCTGCCGTTTCGCGTCGTATTCGACGAATGAATAAGGGTTCGTATGAATAGCGCGTTCTCGCCACCATTCTTTTGCTCCGGACAATGGTAAATTGGAATCGAACTTTGAAATTCATGGTAACTTGCGTACCGAAACCTCAATGTATATGACGCTTCACAAAACCTTACGATGTCGAAATAATTATAATGCATTAATAATCTCGATTACAAAACTGGATCATTTTTTTGCGATACATTAGGAGCATCGTAAAACGCAACTGGTTGAGCGAGCAATGGAAATCCAGTACACATAATACCCGATTATTATTTATGGATGGCGAAAAAGTGTAACACTTTCTGTTAAGTAAGCCGGCTGTTAGAACGCTGCATAACTATAACTACACTGGTACTTCGTTATTGGAAGAATGCAAGCCGAATTGCGGAACTAATTGATTGAAAAATTAATCAATCGCTCGTTTAAATATGAATTAATAAATTAATGATTATTTCCGTGCACTCTATTGTGAAACAAAATGTGAACGGATTTGTAGCAGATAATATCGATATAAATAGAATAATCTCGGCACACTGCGTAAATTTGACGGCGCGAAGCGGGTCAAATCGAAAATAGCAAATAGGAAACGAAATTTTATCCATGTCCGCAGCCACGCCCAGCTCGAAACACCACTGGCTTTAATGGCGATTGCGTTAAACTAAACGCCAACTCAATTCGCACACGCATAGAGTATCAAATGTCACATCAAATCTCACACCCGGCGCGTTTGAACGTTATTGAAAATTTATAATTTGAAGGCTGTCAGGATATGTGTGTGGAAAGATAATATTTTGCGCTGGACCAGCGCTAGTTGTTCCCTCCTTATACAGAGGCTACGCGTTCGATAGAAAGATTACAAAAGAATCTGCCGAAATATCTCGATTCAGTTGGAGCTTTCGCGTATTCGAGCATCGCACTCTATCACTCAATTACGTTTGAGTAAGAAAATGGAGCAGTGCGGTGGGTGCGGTTCACTTGGTTACGTGGTGTAACACCACCACTTCACAGTGACCGACCAACTCGGTCGCTTTATCCTGTATCCCTAGCTACCCAGTCGCTACCCTCCAGGTTAAAAAAACCCGATAAAAGTGCGCCTCCTCTATTAATTATTGGCAGCCGTTTACTTCCCGCCGTTAAGTTGCTGGTTCTATCGTATCGCACGTGATTGAAACTTATCTCGATCGTTTCCTGATTCCAAAGACCCCTATCGATCAATGACACCAGTACGGCACGGCCGATCCTATCGCGTTTTCATAATTACAATAGGAAATTATCGCATTAAATTATGGGAAATGAAAGTATTGACGTTGCGTGCCGATAATATTTCTCGAATACGATTATATTGGGAAACCGTTCCAAAAAGAACCGAGGGGAGGAATAAATCGTTACGGTTCAGGATCGGTGTACAGTGTAACAGCATCAAACCGAACTACCCCATTAATTTCAATTGCGCGTTAGATTCGAGTTTAATCGTACCTTTGTCTCCTCATACGGTCCGCTAATTTTACCCTTGCACAATGGAACAATTTCGCGTGATACTCTCATTCACTGCAGGCATTAGCAATATTTGTATTCCGACTTAATCCCATAGGAAAAATTCGTATCTCTATATGAAACAAGTTATCAATGAAACTCGACTGCTTAGAAAATGACCGTCAAGCCTTAATAATTAGCCTCGAGAGAAACTTTGAAGCATTAATTCCATTCGCAACTGTACAGTTCCGTGTCCCTCCCTCGAAATACCTGGCATCGGGTCAAAAGAAGAAAGGAAGTTAAGTAGCACAGGGAACACCGCAGCGAACGTGACGAGCGAAGGGCACACTCACCCTACTACAGAGAGGTAGACATTAATTCGACTGTAAATTCCGTTCTTGCATATAACCATGACGGGTGGATCATAAATTTGAATAATATCAATATATCCCGGCCTCTAAATCACGTTCGCGTCAAGTCTAGGCGAGGCGATTGACTGACGATGACAATGCCCACCGCCCTTTAATGGCGTTTCTTGCACCAGAATTTTATTGCTTCAGCTTACCTCGCACGAAACGCAAAAACTGATTATTTCATGAAACAAAAAGAATAATACGCAGCCTCGAAATCAGATCGGCTTGAGATTAAGGGTGGACGTGAATATGAAACGAATTTTCGTACTGCAACCAGCTACGCGGTGGTATTCGAAGCACGACAAAAATTGAAACAAACGATAAGTGCGAAATACCTTTCGTGGGAGATATACGATAATTCCAGGCTCAGAAAAACCGATACTTCATCGAAAATTGAATCGTAACACGCTAGGATAGAGTGCTTTAATCAAGGATTCACCGATAAAATGACATCGAATCGGAACCGTTGCGGAAGTACTACCACGTCAGCAGCTTTTGACCATTCGCTCTCGCATTTCCATGGCGACCTGAGTTCGCCTGACGCGCCGGAAGTGTCAGGCTTCATCCGGAAGCATCGTGGTGACGTCGAAACGTTCTCGCAAATCGTCAATCGAAAACATTCCCACCCCCTCCCCCTCCAAATAGCTTTAAACAACTATGGAAATTTGAAAAATATCATGGAAGCACAATCATTAATATGGAAAAACGACGACAGTATCCAATATTCCTGGATGATCGATATTCGCGGAGGAAATTTGTTTACAGTTCGAATTAGCAATTCAAAACGAAGACCCATATTACAGAGAAAGTGAAAAGAGATTGTTTCAACGGCCCGTGAATTATGCATACGATAAACATCGGAGTCGAAATCGTGCTTCAGCATACTATCTTACGATAACACTAATAAATGAGGGAATTAATAAGGCAAGTCCGCGGAAGTAGGGGCGAATTAATTTAGCAGTCAGAATAGAGAAAACGATCGCGTTTGCAAACTTCGAGGTACTGATTTATGTTGCACGTAAACATTGGGCATGCTGTCGATGTGCCAATGAAAAATACTGTTCCGCCGATTGCACACCGATTCGCGCCACTCGAATCGAGAGTGAACGTAATGGATAATACTTTTAATTTTCATGGATTCAATGAGAACATGTTCGACAGCAATCCAGCTATGCAATATACGTCGGTGCCGTGTCGGGGCCAGAAAGAAAACGGTGGAAAATCAAAAATTACGATTTTTCGCATAAAAAGTTGGCTTGCGTTAATCTGATTGGAAAGTTTAGAAAACGCGAAATATCCGGGGAATATCGAAAGAACGAGGGAGAGATACCGAGGGCAAAGGGGATGCGAGAGAAAGACAGTGAGAGAGGGGGGTTGATAGAGGAAGAGAGAAACTAGAGGACTACGCCCAGGACCACGGCACCCCTTGAAAGCACTCTAACGTTTTCGCGCGATTCCATCGGGGCTTTCGGGTGGCTTTCCATGGGAAAACTTCGTGGAAAGAAGCAATTTGTTCGCCGTACTGACTAAAGACTCGCTTGAAGTACGAAAAAACATTTCTACTGTGTATTTAACTATAATTTCGCGTCGATCGATCGCGCGTTCTGTCGTCAAATTGAATCCCCACAAATGGCAATAATAAATTCGTAATAAATAATGAAACTGGAAATTCTTCCACGGTAGCACGGTACTTTAATCTTTGATTAAAAGAAGAGGGTAAAGAAACCAGTAGCCCATGCTTTTCAGAAGCGTTAATTCCGAGTTTTCCTTAGATCGAGAAGAAAGAATCCTGCTTCGATCTGCGCTCGAACTTCCGAAAGATTGTAAGATTCGTATTACAAAAAGGATTGCGCAGACGGATCGGTAGCAACAATCCTGCGAATGCAAGACTCTCAAAAGAAGGACGGAGTGGCACGATTATTTGTCCGTCGAACGAGAAAAGTTGCATTTTCAAGTTTCACTACGTGGGAAGACGCGAACGGGGAATTTAATTATACGCTTTTGTTTTACTCGCCGGGGGAAACGCGTGACAACGGCGCGCCCTTAAAATTATTCACTTCGACGGTCTAATTAAATTAATTCGCACGTTCGTTCTGAACACCCCTCTTCATAGGGCCGCAACGAAATTTCCAGAGTCGCGACACTCTCATTTATTTATGTAAATGAAACGGCCTCGGCATTTTATCATTTCATTAGGGGCAGCTGTTTCGCTTTTGGCACACTGCGAGGGCATTGGCACCATTGCGCGATGACAGCAAGAAATATGAATAAACGAACCAGAGTACGGAAATGGAGTATAGGAAAAATCGTTACACGCGAAAGGCAAGCACGATACGAAGGATAATAGGAGCAAAAGTTGTGGAAAAACGTGCAAGTAGTGCACCGTAGTGGGCGCGGAACGATAACATTGTCTGTTTACGTTTCCAAAAGGTAGTCGCGGCTTCGGATTTAGTTTGGAAGCCGAGGAAAATAATCGGATATGATAGGAGTAACCGCGATTAGAGCGTCCAAAGAAAGAAACACAAGAAGAAAGAAAACTCACGTTGCTCGGCCGGCGGGTGGGCACATTGCCCGCGGGCGTCGATGTGGAGTAGCGGTGAAGGACGAGCTACCGTATCCCGGGCGTCCTGTGTAGGGAGCACGAGGACTTGGTGCGCCGTGCCGATTTACCCGCAGCAGTCCCCAGTCCTCGTCGCGTGGACGTGGCGCACCCGCACATATCCCCCACGTACTCGACGTCGTGGTCGTTGTGGCTGTCGCCGGTGCCGTCGCCGTCGCCGCCGTGACCGTCGTCGCGTCGTAGGTAGTCGTCGTCGTAAACGTCACGCGTCAAACCGGACACGCAACCGTCGCGGTCGTCGTCGCGGTCGTCGTCGTGGTCGTGGCCAGTCACCGAGGACCGTCACCGAGATGCACGCGGATACCTGCCCTCGTAGTTAGCCGATAGTCGGCCACACTGCGGGTGCGTGGCTATCGAAACGAGCAACCGGCCGGCACACGAGGAATCGGCAGACGGCGCACCAACACAACACCCACCAGATGCAGCACCACCGCTAAATAGTAGAGACGAGAGCCCGGAGAAGAGATCCAGACGGCACAACAACAGCACTGCTTCTAACGAGTAAAAAGACACCGTACGACCGCTGCCTCCGCGCTACCAGGCCTTCGATGGCCCAAGACCGTACGAGCCAGCAACAGCGGCACCGCCGTCTACTACGAATACTGCCAGGGTGAACATACAAGCCAGAATCATCGACAGGCTATTCGAAAAAACTTTCGCTTTCCTCGACATCAGGTTTCCTATTGTTTGTATTGTTTTTCTCTGCAACATCGCTGAGATCCGCGTCGCCCTCGTCGTACTGGCCGTCGTTAGCGCAACGCTCGTCGAGATCGCCGTTCTGGTTACGTTCGAGCCGTTCTTTCGCAACCTGTTCGTTCCGCTGGACGAAACGTTCGTCATGGTTCTGCGGCAGAAATCCGACAACGCGATCCAATCTGCCATAACCGGCGGGATCTAGCAGCTCCTGCAGGCCGCCAGCTCGACGACTGCGGACTTGTGCCTCCTCTTTCTCCTCGTATCCCTTCGACGCGAACTTTCACCCTGGGATGCGACGCAACAATCACGATCCCATTTCTAGGATCCACCGAACCCCTAAAGACCCCGACGACGATACCCTTCCTCCTCTTTCGCCTTCTTTTCGTTCTCTCCGACGAATTTCCTATTCCTCGCGGACGCGAATCATTCGCTGACGAATATGCGGCACGCGCGGCTGCCCGCATAAGCGGCGGCCGCCTCTTCCACGAGGCTGACGACGATCATTCACCGCTCGGAGCACCCACCACTACACCACTACCACCACCACTACCATCACTATCGGCCACCGCCACCCTGAAACCACGCTGACCTCCTACCGACTTTCGTCTACTCGACACACCTTTCTCTTCCTCCACCCTCACCCTCTCTTCCAGCTTTTCTGTCCGCTTCTCAGCAATATAAACGTACATACGTGCACCGTGTCTAGCCAGCCAAACGGAAGGCTGCTATTTCAGCCGTGCCGAGCGTTTCGATTAGCCTCCTACACCGCTCCGACTCTCTCATGACTCCAGCCGTGCTTCCGACCTTGCTCGTTCGCGAAAAAATTCACCGAATCACGCCACCGTTCTCGCGACGCACTATCAGCAGCAACCACTAACGCTACCGAAATCACCCGTCTGCTCTACGCGAAACTGCTGCCTCGAACGAGAATGCTAGCAGCTGGCACCCATTCCAATTCCCGTTCCCGTTCCTGTTCCTGTTCCTGTTCCCGGTCTCGTTCTCGTTCCTATGCCCGTGCCCGTGCCCGTGCCCGATCGCGCTCCTTCTTCCGTTTTCTTCTCGATCTTGCTCGCGTGCGTGCTTACGCGCGTGTACGTCGTTAGGCGCGTGTCGATCAGTCCGAGTCAGTCAGTCACTCACTCACGGTGCGCGCGTTCTCTCGATCCTTGCACCGCTGCGGTTCCTGCACCAGGGAGTCGTGTCGGTGCAGCAGGCACTCCCAGGACGTGTCTCTCTCTCTCTGGCAATGTTCCGACCGAGCAACCCACCTTAGCACTGACGCTCAGCCCGTTTCGTGGGCGGAGGAGGGAGGGGTGTTGTGGCGAGCCGTGTCTCTCCCTCTTCCTTTCTATCGTTCGCGCATTCGCCCTCTCCCTTCGATTCGCTACCCCTGCCGTGTTAGACGCGTCTTCTCTATCCCTCGTTCGCCGCTTCGCTTGCTACGTTCTACGCTTAGAGTCTCTCACCGATTACAGACCCGCCGCACAGGCCACCCTGCGCCCCGGGAGCCAATACCAACCCATGTGGAAGCCCCGACGCGAGACGCTGGCGATGACTTGCGAAGTCGGCCGAACGTAGCCGAGCTGCCGCCACCCCTGCGCGCAACCACCACGCTCTTTCAACCCCTTGCTTGCCCTCTCTCGCGCGATCGTGTACACCAACGCACCCCCACTAACCAGGTGCCGCCCCTGAAGGCTTGCGAAGCCCGCAAAACACGACGCACGGCCATGTGGCAGCACCGACAGGACCACCGGCTAGCGAAATCCGCCGAGCAGGGGCGAACTTGCACGATTTACCGCCGAAAGAACGCGAGACCATGTGGAAACCTCGAGGTGGCGACGCGCCGACGGGGTCGTCAGCTTCTATTGTCGTATTTCTACTTGCTCTCGCAATCGAATTGCTACTGCGAATCGATTTGCGAATTCAGAAACAGAAACGAAATCGTGCCATGCCTGTGATCTCTCCTCGAATCCTCTGCCTCCCCCCCAAAGGAACCTACACCCTTCTGCTTCTTCTACAATAGTTGACGAAGCAATGAAACTCCAAAGATCGAAAGATAATAATCATCCCCCTTAACGCCGTACGTATTCTGGGGTGGTGAAAGGGCAAGGGAGGAAATATCTCTCGACTTAGGTACATCTGGAGCACAGCACTATGCACGATGCTTGCCGAGCATCGACGAACCGCCCTGTCCTTCCCTCCTTCTTGCTCCCCCTCCGATCTACCCTGTGCTTTCCGTTCCACTCGTATGTGTTCAGCATCTCGCCAACCCTCTGTCCTTTCTCGTTGCTGTTCTCTCCGCGAGGTATCCCAGTCGATACTGACACTGGCGGTGCGAGGTCGACTCGTCAGAGGGTGCTGAACGGAGTGCAGAAGCACCACCGAGGCTCGGGGGTGGTTTGGAAAAAAAAACAAAAAAAACGGAGAACGAGTGCCCTACGTTACTCGCGTCCCGCTCTCTCCTTTCCATCCATCGCTACCCTCTATCGCTCGTCCACCCTCCTTGTTCAAATTGTACAATAGAAAGGAAACCTTATCCGATGCGGATGTATCGGACACAGCTCCGGCAGCTTGTGTCTTTCTTTCATCGCCGTACTTTTCCTCGTTTCTCGCGTCCCTCCATCCCTCTCCAAATTGTTGGGTTGCGATGAAACGATGGGAGGATTTTCCGTACCCTTCGCCAAAGGGCGGAGACGTTAATGAGTCGGCCGTATGAATGGGTATCGTTATCGATGATCGTAATAGGGCGCATAATTGTCCGCGAAGAGCGACCCAGAAGAAACAAAATCGTGTAGCATCTTCGCAGATAGCGTTGACAGAACTAAGGGCGCTTCCCCCTAGTTCCAATATTGACTTGGAACGTGATACTATGGAGCACAACTATATATCATAGAGTCGTAGAGTATAATCCCTTTGATTAAAACCCTGAGCAGGACTGAAACGTCTGCATCCGCGATTCGGCGGCTTTAAAGTAACAGAAAATTTGCAGCGCTCAAAGTTACGGAATAATAAAACGGTCCGCTGTGACAATCTGCACGAATTAACCGCTGTCAGAAGCACAAGATCCCGACTCGCGAAAAGAAACGCAAAGAAAAGAACGGAAACGTTTCATTGAATTATTAAGTGTGCAATGGAAACTGTTTTAATGTCATGCCGTCGACGAGGGAAGCAGAAATGAAACGAATCGAAATGTACCGTTGTAACTTGTTGAGCAAGCGTCCAGGACGCGTCGAGGAGCACGATATTGACTGAGATTTATTTGAGCGAGGACCCTGGAGATCGCTCCCACGCGATTCGCCCGCTCAAAAGAATAAAGCAGCGACGTTCCACAAGTTTGTTTGACCTCTTCAGGCATGCCGATACATATACGGGGCTGAATTTCAACGAGGGCGAGGATATTTGGATTCTACATTGGTGCTTTAAATGCAAGAGCGAAAAATGAAACCGGAAGGGCGACGAGATGTTTGCGGAAATACCCACTATGACACGAGAGATTCGTGCGCTCCGCAGGGCGATCGGTTCCCGATACGCTGCGAATTTCCAGCGAAATAGTCCCGTAATTTGTGAGCCTCGGGGACCATTGTTAATCGGAGCAAAATGGATCAAGTCGCGGAAAATATGTGACAAGCGCGTACACGTAAATGCAGGTAGGTACGCGAGACAACCTCAGATATGCGGTAGTCCGTTGCACGCTGCCCCGTTGGGGTATGCGCAAGGTATTTCCGGGGCCGCCGATCTACAGGGATTCTCCAAAATAAACGGGTATGCGTGAAGTTCTTGTTTCGGGGCGCAGACGCCGGAATTTCTCGAGGGTTGCCGCGTTCTGCATTGCCTTTGGACAACGCGAACACGCCCTACTCGAAACCGGCTAGGCCGCACTAACGAAAATTCGACGGCATTCGAAACTGTTCGCCTATCCGATAGGCATTCACGTGCGCTTACACGCAAGCGGAACGGCGAACGAACATTACCAATGCACATGGTGATATCAATAATTCATGGGACGGTCGGCCGATCAGTGACCAACTGGCATTTGCGTTTGCGGCCCATAAATTGATTCGTTATGTTCGAAGGTGTCAAACGACAATCTAAACGATTTCCTCTAGGTGCATCGTTAATTTACGAACCTCCGGGGGTCCCGCGAGAATAGAGCGGGGGCGTAGATTCATCCCCTTGGAAAAATAGGCAAGCGCTTCCAGATCTTTGTACGCTACAGTGGGGCAATGTCTCGCGAAAATGGTAACGACCCACTGCTTGGCACGCGCAGCGTACTGGACGTATTTCCCAAAGGTGTTTTCAATCTAGAAGGCGGGCATGCTGCTTTCGAACATCGACATCCTACGAGTTTACTCGAGCATTCGGTCATCCATCCTAAAGATATCAAATGTAATCTGGGAGTATGATTGATTAATTTGCCAACAATTATTAGAGGTGTTGCTAAACGGGGGTGAAATTTTCCAACTGAAGAAGAGCACAGTGTGACACTAATGTATAATATTACGCCATATAACGTGCACATTTACACAAATAAATTCATTTTGAATATCGATTCCACGTTGCGGTCGCTGCGGTTCTCGTACAGCACTGCCGGATAATAGGATCGCGGCTGTTTTCGAATTTGCCCCCCGGCATTAAAGAAGGCGTATCTCTAACCGCTAACGAGCACCTGAGTACGTCGAATTCAACCTCCCTTATTTAATTCGTAACACATAAGTTTACAACAAACCGTGTGCCCGACAGTCGTGTTTGCCTAGAGCGCATCTGTTAATTCCACCTTGACTACGGAATAATCCTTGTTAAGATTAATTAAAATATGGACGTTGGCGTTCGAAGGTAGCAGCTTGGAAGGATTCTCGAGATACCGAGTGTAAATTACTATCT
Source organism: Nomada lathburiana (assembly GCA_963667235.1). Taxonomy (NCBI): domain Eukaryota; kingdom Metazoa; phylum Arthropoda; class Insecta; order Hymenoptera; family Apidae; genus Nomada; species Nomada lathburiana. Next base: position 10,778,007 of record OY763909.1, read on the forward strand.
CTTTAGTCTACAGCACAAATTGTTCGTGGAGAACGAAAACGTTGATAGAGATTATCGTGGAAAAAGGTATGGAAGAATTGCAAAAGGCAAAGGATAAATTTGTTAGTCCGTGATACATAATCCAAAGCAGCGGTTGGATTTAAAAAGCAGCCGCGCTGGGTGCGCGACATTATTCCTCCCTCTATAATGATGTTTCCTAGAGCTCGAATTTCCTCCCTTTTCCCATCTTCTCTCTGTCTTCCAGCGGCTCTCTCCTCCCCTGAGACCGAACATCTTGCTCTAACGTTGCCGAAAGATCAGAACTTGAGCGAATGATGTCGGTGACAGACGGGCCGAGACAACTCTCGCGAGAGCCTCGACGGACAAAGAGAAGTCGACGACTGGCGACAGCAAAAAGAAAAGGATGCACAGGGTGAAGCAGTCGGTTCACCGCAGAGTCGTTTCTCTCCTTCAGAATGCGCCGCTGGATGGAACGGAAACCCTCGAAATTGGAAAGAAGAATGCTCCTCGATCAACGAAGATACTGCTTACCTACTCTAGCCTTATTCTGTATCTAGTTAAATAGAAGTACATCGTGCCGCATAGATATCCAAGGATATACTGGAAGATCGATTTCAGCGCAGAGTGACCACAACCACTCTGTAGTCTCTTTTATCAAAATCATTCCTCAACATTGCCAACCACTTCTTAAAATCCTTGGGAGATCTGTTCATCGTCGGTGATAGTAGAAAAATATTCCATCACCCCTACGGGAGGGGATCTCTTTAACCGACCCGTCCTACGCATCAGCCCATCCCTCTTACTCTCATGAAATACTCACTGCCATGGCCAATAAATTTTCAATGAGATGGGATCGGATTCGAAAAAATCCCAAAATAAAGAACATCTCCTAAGACTCGGAAAAAGTGGATGTCAAGGGGAAAAGGAAAGAAATCCTGTGGCGTATAAATGGAAAAAAGACAGACCCATAGAGGATAAGAGCAACAAAGAAGCAGTATCAATTCGATAGAAATACAGATGCAACAGGAAAAGAGTCAAAAGATGGAAGCAATGGAAAAGGGGAGCAACAGGGAAAACTGAGGGAAGTTTAAAAAATAAGGTCACCGACAAAGAGGATGAAAAGCCAGTTGTCTCAGTGAAAAAAGCAAAAAGAGTCAGGAGTATTATATTGGATTTATATGAGAACAAAAGTTTGCACACGATTCAAAATGCATTAAATTCGATATTAATTTGATGGACGAAACCTCCGAATGATTTATTTCTAATCCCTCCAAAATAGTTTTAACAAAGCAAGAAGCACACGGAGGAAAATATTTTGCAACAGCTTCGAATAAGACTGCTGCCTAGTTGCGTGCTTTTAACCAAATGCATATTTCACGAGGAGGTGCAAACAGACTTTCCACAACCAACGAATACTTATTAGCTCTTCCGCCGTGGCAAACTTTCACCCCGACGAGTTTCTCGAACGTGAGCTCGCACGGTTTTCCAAAGGAGCCAAAATAAATTCCGGATCATCGACTATCGCGGGCGGCGTCGAAACCTCGTGAAATAACTCGCCCCGAAGCGGCTGAAATACTTTCTGCCCGTTCAGGTGCTACGTTCACAGCACGAAGCCGAGTACGCACGCAGAACGTTTAAAACACTTCCCTTCTACCTGTGCTTGCCAAGTTACACAACCAAAGAAATATATGTAACGTTGCGAATTTTGCCTAAGTTACCGGTCCCACATTTTGGCATTAACACCACGAGTAGCTAAGCGAAAAGGCAACAAAAAGCAGTAGCAAAAAGTAAGTAAGAGGGATGATGGAGAGAAACGTGAATGGACCTGTAACGCATTTAAATGCATCTCGCTGCAAAACATATTCCTCGACACAACCATCCTCCTTATACACGTGCAACATGTCGCGCATGTCCTGTGTACTTACTTACACGATAGGATCGTACAACTACACAACCCTACGTACCCGCACACGTGGAAATGTGTACATACGACTTCGCAGAGGGAAACTACCCTTTCAGCCTGTGTTTCATGATGAAGGAACCCGGAAAACAGTCACGTTTATCAACGAGCTCTGCGAGTGCATTGAGATGAACCTAGCAAGAGGCATAAGCGCAAGAAAACTGCTTACATGTAAGAATAAAATGCCTCTAATGTACGAACGTACAATGGCTCATTCCTGTTCTGAAGGAAAATGCCATTGTCCGAGAAATGCAGCTCCTATTTGAACGAATTCTCATAGACACGTGAACATCTCACTTGTTTAAAACGACAACGACATAATAATTCGAAATGTCTTAAAATTGTTACGAATATTAAGCAAACCGTAAAATGTATTAGTATATGCGTGCACCTATATGAAGAGAAGAGGGCAGTTACCCCTATCTCTGGCATTCGAAAGTGGTCCCCTAGTAGGCTTGCTAGTGCTTCGCAACGATGAAACCCGGAAAAATAATCCTATTTATTATTATATACATGCGTTCTAGAAAAAGATACGATGACAAGAAATATCTGCAGAAATAAATTTAACGTCAGTGAATTTCACCCCAATTATTGGACAGGAATGACAATCTTTTCAAATGATAGTTAAACAATTGCGAGCAATAAATCAATCGGTGTAGCAGATTTTCTTAACAATGTCCAATGATAAAGAGGAAAGTTCTAAACAGAAATAATTAAAATATCACTTTATTCTATCCGCGAATTTATTTACCTGTTCCCTCTCCCTTTGTTCGATACATTAGAAAAGTGAGAAGGGATTTTTCTTCGGCTACCTGACGAGGGGCAATTACGCGTGGCCTTCCCTGTGTCGTTCAGTCTTCTAACAGACTTCCAGAGACTAAAGTTCACCCTTAATAGTGCAGCATACTTTACACATTTCCAATAGCGAAACCGTGTTCTCCCATTCAAGAAATACGATTCGTTCAGAAGACTGATCGCACTGATTTTGCGCGAAGATTATTTACCGATTGACCTCGTGAACGTACGATAGGCGGAAACAGCGAAGAGAGGTAGGAAAATTGGGGGAACGATTCGGAAGGGCGTAGGACCAGGGAGGCGGAGAGATCGCTCAAAACCTGCGGACGTGCGCCTCTTTTTCTATTGTCGAGTGCAACGAACAGAACCTGCGCCATGAAGAGCCGGTGAAAACGCGCAGGCATGCTGGACCACGTTGGTGCATGCGCAATAGTGTATTGATCCTGGAAAATGTGAGATGTACGTAACATCATCCAGTGGTCCATTGGCTGTACACAATGCCATTTCTGTTCTACGCTGTTCCGGGCTTTCGCGAACGAAACAAGACGCGTTGCTAATGCGAGACCGATCGGTAGCCGCCGCATTGCCACGAATATTCGAAGAAATCGTACCAGACTATGAGATCCGCGAAAGAACGCGAGATCAAGTCTCTTAGGAAGGACGCTCGATAAACATAAAGAAAGCGGGGATCCTAAGTATGTACCTTTTCTATGTACTTTCTTGTAAACATTATTTAGTGAATAAGCATTGATTTTATAGATCGATACTTCATAGTCAGATTCTTGGTTCTCGTGGTATTAAAATAATACAAAGGTTTGTTTGTTGCACAGTTAATATCGTTTTTCCAAACGAAATATAAAATGGTTTCGAGTTATCTCAAAAAGCTGTGGTCAAAATATTTTTTAAAGCTCGGCGGTCTTAAGAAGATCAATAGTGATTTATCAGTTTAAAAGGAAATTTAGCGAGATCTTAAATATTAATTTTCAAACTTGACGGAAAACAACGCTTTGCATTGAACAGTAAGGGCCTCGCGTGACAAACAAGATACTAATAATTGCAGTTGGCTTCAATCAAAAATTAATACATTCAGTGTGCAAGTAGCGCAACAGGTTTATAATTCTGTTAACAATAACAGCTTCGCGAAGCGCAATCAAGCTAATGACACCGAACTATATAGACGAGAGTTCAAGCAAATTTGCACAACTTTCCACATTCAATAATATTCTATTAATGATATTAACGTCGAATTTTAATGTACGAAACTTTCGTGTAACAAATAGGACGGTCATTGGGCTCGAATTCTGAAACTAGCCATGCACCGTTCGCTTAAAATGATACTGCGAGCAATCATCTTGATCCTCTCGGCAAGGATATGTTACAGTAATCCCGATGCAAAAAGACTGTACGACGATTTGCTGTCGAATTACAATCGACTAATTCGTCCCGTCTCAAATAACAATGACACTGTAGTTGTTAAACTGGGACTTCGTCTGTCGCAACTCATAGATCTCGTACGTGATATTTCTAATAATCAAGATGCTGCTCTAAACATTACTAATAATTAAGGAAACTCAATCTGAAGATGATGGCATAATGCTTATAATTTTGCAGAACTTGAAGGATCAAATTCTCACGACAAACGTTTGGCTAGAACACGTAAGTCTGAAGTAGATGAAATAACTCTTAACCAAGTGTGTGGTTTACTTGATAAAGACAAACTTTACTCAGGAGTGGCAAGATCATAAGTTCCAATGGGATCCAGCGGAATATGGGGGTGTCACTGAACTCTACGTGCCTAGCGAACATATATGGCTTCCTGACATTGTACTTTATAACAAGTATGTGAAATGAACCTAACATAATCTCAATACATATCATATGTACATTATCATTCGTAGTGCGGACGGGGAATATGGAGTGACTACAATGACTAAAGCAATTTTGCATTACACTGGAAAGGTCCTCTGGACACCTCCAGCAATTTTTAAATCATCCTGCGAAATAGACGTTCGATACTTTCCATTTGACCAACAAACTTGTTTCATGAAGTTTGGATCATGGACGTACGATGGTATTCAGGTAAGAACTTGCCAGATGCTGAACTGTATAGAAATTGAACAAGCATTGCAAGCAATATCTTAACATATACGCAGATCGACTTGAAACACATTAATCAAAATATGGGCGACAAAGTTGAAGTTGGGATCGATCTTCGCGAGTATTACCCCAGTGTCGAATGGGACATACTAGGAGTTCCAGCGGAAAGGCACAAGAAATATTATCCCTGCTGCGACGAACCCTATCCCGACATTTTCTTTAACATAACACTGCGACGAAAAACGTTATTCTACACGGTGAATTTAATCGTGCCCTGTGTGAGCATCTCGTACTTATCAGTGTTAGCATTTTATCTGCCTGCCGATTCGGGCGAGAAAATCGCGCTTTGCATTAATATTCTGCTATCGCAGACAATGTTCTTCCTCTTAATATCCGAGATTATACCATCCACGTCGTTAGCACTGCCGTTATTAGGCAAGTATTTGCTTTTCACGATGGTTCTAGTTGGTCTCTCGGTAATTATAACGATCATTATATTAAACGTTCACTATCGCAAACCGAGCACGCATAAAATGTCACCGTGGATACGAAAGATTTTCATAAGAAGACTGCCAAAATTATTATTAATGAGAGTACCTGATGATCTCTTGAACGATCTGGCGGCGCACAAGATACATGGTCGTGGAAGGTCTGGGAAGAAAAGCAAATTCAATGCTGCGGTGGCGGCTGCTGTTCAGTCTTCTTCAATTGTGTCTTCTCCGGATTCCGTGCGTCATCAAAGGATTGACGGTAGGTGGCAACGATCGATGTTTTTCTGTTCAATTAAAAGGAAGAAAAGCATGGAAAACGGGCACGTGAAAAGACATGGAAGACGGATTATTTTCAGGGTGCAATGGATTGCATACCACGAATGCGCATAACAGATTTCTGGGAGGCATCGGTGGATACAACGGACTGCCTACTGTGATGTCCGGGCTAGACGAGTCCCTGAGCGACGTAACGCCAAAGAAAAAGTACCCTTTCGAACTTGAAAAAGCTTTGCATAACGTGATGTTCATTCAGCATCACATTCAGCGACAAGACGAATTCAATGCAGTACGTATTTACAACTTTGAAGGAAAGACCAAATATTAGAGATGGGGTATCTAATTCTTATTGATTCAACAACAGGAAGATCAGGACTGGGGTTTCGTGGCGATGGTTCTTGATCGACTCTTCTTATGGATCTTTACAATAGCCTCGATTGTCGGCACGTTCGTCATACTTTGCGAAGCCCCGGCGCTTCGCGACAATACGAAACCAATCGACATGGAATACTCTTCTGTGGCGCAGCAACAATTTCTCCCCCATGGTGGTTTTCTAGAAACCCTTGTGTAGAACCGTTAGAAATATTAGGCGGACGAGGAAGCTAGGATATAGATTTTTTTATACTTCTTGTAGAATTATGTCGCATCGTAGCACTGTGCGAATCGAATATTTTTTACTTATGAATTTTTACTTGCTGCGAAATGCATTTGTTTTAACTGATGAACAGTCCCAGCTTCCTCGTCCTTTTTCTTACAAAACATACAATTTTCGATAGCCTCTCACGTCTTGAAATATATTTCATTTGTATATGTCATTATAGTACGTGCACGCGGAGAACAAATGCTCTCGAGCAACAGCAAAAGTGTTATTCGTACTATTAAAAAGGCATTGCAATATGACGTATAGAAATTTTATAAGGGTTGATTATGTAGAACATCCGAACGGAATATAACAGACCGTAAAAATCTGATTGTGTATAGCAACAAAACGTTTTATGCTCGGAGAGCAATCGAGCAATGAAGAATACTGTTATGTAGTATACGTAATTTTTCAGCTATTAAAATTTAAATCAATCTTTTTCATTAAAACCGAAATATATAATGGAAATTGTTCGATATCCTGTATGCCTATAAAGATCAAATAAAGGGGAACTATAAAGCATTTTATCGTTTATTTGTGATAACATGACAACCTGCCGCTGCTGCTTATTTTTGTGTACCTACTAATAAAATTCTTTCACCGTTTTATACTAGCCTACAAATACTTGGAAACGAAGGTATAATTTATTGTGTTAAACACGTACAAGAAAATATCTTACATTAGAATACACGTATATATTAAAACGCTGAAAAATTCATCGTGTAAATCGCATATAAACCAGATCAATATAGTAACACTTATATTATTTGCAACATGAATTCGACATTACTAATATCATCGAGATACCGTCCGAAAAAATATGAGCACAATCCGTGAAATTTAGAAAGAATTACAATAAGAAGAGAATAGTAAGAATTATAAATGGTTACGAAGACTTGGAATAATTTATTAAATATTACCACCCTGTAAAATGAACGAAAACTCGCGGATATTCGCAAAGCCATTCTGTTTATCATAAACTAAACTATAAACGGAATACCGTTCTAGTCAAGCACGAACGAAGAAACCAAATTTCCCTCGCTTTGCAAATGCAATTCGCATACGCTCCGTTCGATTTGCAAATCCTTCAGCAGTTTACACAAAAATATCACCATGTATACGATAGATAATATATGCAGGAATACGTTTCATTTAAAGTTCCGGAAGCACCAATAAAATATAAAAATAAAAATACGCGAACATTGTTGCGAACAAGGAATGACTCTACTAGTATGCTACTTCGGCCACGAAGCCTTTGTATATAATAGCGAGATTGCAAACGCGAAACCGCGATCATACTTCCTTAGAAGTACAATAATCAAACTATCGTACAAATACAATCGCCTTGTTACGAACCTGAGACAAAATTCGTTTGTCGCACGATCGTGTTCCGATAATTCAATCATTATGCCTCCCAAAAATGTACGACCGTAGATTTACCTAAAGGATGATGATCTAAGCGTTGTACAGAGATGCGAAAAAATTGTCAACGCGATTACTACGAGCACGCGACGAACACGGTGACTACGAACACGAGACGAATTGTGTTGATCGCGCGATCGTAGGTACAATTTGACTACGAACTCGCGACGAACACGCTGACTACAAACATGCAACAAACTTGGGTTGGTCGCATGATCGCAGGCACTATTTGACTACGAACACGCGACGAACCTGTGTTGGTTGCACGATCATAGGAACGCGGTGACTACGACCCTGCGCTGAACGTGGTCGCACGATCGTAGTTTACAATTTGATCATGGTGAATACGCGGCGGACGGGTGTTGGTCGCACGATCGTAGCTTGACAAAGTGACTACGGCCACGCGACGAACATAATTGGTCGCGCGATCATAATTAAATAATACTTTGATCATCATGCTTATTAGAATCTCGTGAACGCAGCCGTGTCATTTGCAGCTACGCGTTTGCAATTGCATAGTATACACAAAGCCTAATCTTTCTCTTCCTCTTGAAGCAAGTCAGGAGAACGGTTCGCAATTTAACTACTTTCAATCAAGTCTCAACCTTTGTATTTCAAACATCTGTATTCTTTATTTGTCCCAGAAAACAAGTTCCTAAAACTATGGAATGTGACAAATGCAAGAAGAGAACAATATTGCCCTGGTATTCAGCGCTTGAAAACATCTTCCTAATTATGTCCCATACAATCTGTAATCCCCACGCCCGCAAACTCGCTCACGCACTTCACTTATCAACTAATACGGAATCTACAATCGTCTTAACTATCACACATTGCAGGCTGCATTCGTAACATCTCGCAAGGAATAAGCGTCATATACATATATATATATATATATGTATATATAATATTTTTGGTACGACCTGTGACAATTTCGTCGAATAATTTTCGTCTCTTAAAATAGTACGCGACAAGGAGGGAAATATCGACTACTCCCCATAACGTTACACTGTGTCTGGTTACATAAAGAATCGAGTAGCAATAAACGAGTGACCCATCTCGTCTCGTGTCCAGTTCAACCCTTCCACGTACCGATATAATTTTTACATTTCGGACAAAAGTGATGAACACTCATGAAATTGCTCATGCAATATGGTAGACACGAGCAAAGGCAACATCTGAAATTGAAAACCCAATGGTCAAAAACGAATTCAGTAAATCTAACAAAGGTCACAAGCACACATGCCAAAGTGGGAAACAGGACTGCTTTGATAGGAACAAAACCCTGTCGCAAAGCTGTTGAGGAGGTCGCATGCTAGTGAAATGAGGAACACCAGTTGCATGTATTTCGAAATTGAAAGTAAGCTGAAACCTAGACACACCGCTTCCATAAAGAGATAAAAACGTGCCTCGAGACAACCACAGAACGGAAAACATAGGACAACAATCGAGGTTGAGAAAAATGCATTATAAGATTTAATGCAGAATTTAACGTAGTATTACGGTTACGAAAAATATCGGTGGAGAACGAATAGAATTATTCGCGTAATATAGCGTTATCAAATTATTAAACACAATAAAGCAACAAGCAGCAGGTTAATCGTGAGACATGTTAAAAGCGTAAATCAGGATCAGAAACAATGCATTTGTCATACATAATAAATTATGAGACTTACCCAAGTAAGCAGAGTACAATACAGCAGAGATGGGCGCTCGGCTGATGATCCGATATTGTAGTAGTCTTAATACTTGCATGACACGTTGGACATGTGATTTTTGTCGGATTTGGGTTCAGGGTATGAATTACAGGCTGATACACGAATCTGACCACCGGCACTGGCACTGCATTTGGATTTGCATTGTACTGCGGCTGTGGCACTGGTTCGCTGGCACCCGAATAATTAGGTGGGTATGGCACTGTTGTCTGGTTGGTTCGCTGATTATCTAAAATTCCAAGAAACCCAATTTTTTCACCTACGTTTCATGAAATGTTTCGTAACATGTACAATAAAGAAATGATGAATTGATACCTACAAGTTGGTTCTGGCATAGCAGGTGGTCCTACCGGATATGGTGGAGCATTTGCTGGGCATGGTACATGAACTACATTTTCAACAGCTTCTTCGTAGGATGGTGGCGCAGAGGACGGAATAGCTGAAGGCTGACCGCTTCCGCTGGCAAATCCCATAGATTTCTCCATTTCTTCTAGAACAATATTCAACCTTGAACTACTATAGACATTGAAACATACAATGACAAATAAACAAGCAAACATACATTGAAACGGCGTATCTTTAATTATTGGCGCATGGATAAAAGTAAGGTTTCACTTTTGCAACTCGAATTAAATAGACTCGAAATTTGCGCTTGCAATCGCGTGTGAATATAAAGCAAGAACGAATAAATGAACGCGAAAGTGTTCGTGCGTGAATAGAAAGTTGGACGGATGTTAAGTAACAGAGATAACGCAATGTGTACCCATTTATGAAGGCGTGCCGAAAAAAACTTCGGAACGTATTCGTGTTTTTGGTTCACACCAAAATTATTCTGGTCCCTTCTTTTAACTATGTGGTATACTTGTCGAGTCACATTAAGAACGACACAAAAATGTTACACTAACCTAAATTTAAATTACAGCGATAAGAATAGATGCAGGGATCGTCAGTTTATAAGAAATAATGTTTCCACAGATTAGGCATTTCTCAATAAAATACACGTATGAATTTTCTTGTCGAAACATCTAATTATTTAACGTTAAATGACAGTCAAGAACTAAATGTATTACTTTTTATAACTTACATGTGCTATGTGGGCACACGAAGTAAAATTTGACGGATGATTGCGACAACTCTCATGATACGTGACAAAGCAATTTCAATTAAGATTGATATATTGATATATACAATGATATATTAATTAGGTTAGTATGTACAGTGAATGATTTTTTATCACAAAGAGTACGATATGCGTAGAAAATAGTATAATTACCAAAATTAAGATACCAGAAATAAGTATTCACGTAGATGCCTTCGCTTGAGCGGGGTTAAAATTTGAAGCCGTCTAAGTCGTAATAAATGTCACGCACAATCAATATATTGTTGCACATATTATATCATGTTCCAATTAATTAGTTCCTAGCACAATGTCGAATGAGCAATGAAAATCGCACGACACTTGGCGAAAAGCCGTTGAAACCGTCACACAAAACCGTAAAAACCTTCCGACAAAAGTCGTTAAAACATCTACCAATGGCCAATCAGCATTCCAGAAGCTCTATATTTTAAATTTAAAAAATGGCGCGGAATGTATAGAAAAAAATTATGCAGACATATAACTTCCATTACAATACAATAAATCTGTAACACTTCCACATTTGGGAAGAGCAATTAGTTTTTTTCGTAATAGAAAACATTTGCTATACATTCATGAACAAAATAGTATTGAAATAAAGATTGCTGGACAGTCCTATTACATGGACTGGTACATGCAATCGAAATAGTATCCTATAATCTTTAAGTGCACGTAGACGTGAGAAAATATATAAAAATATGAGTAACAAAGTAGTTCTGTGTGAGATAGAAGAAGCTCCAACTTTAGAACATTAATTATTATAATTAAAATCAATAAAATGATCAAATAATATAATTTTTACGAACCTCAGAATCAGCGGGAGGGCATCCGATTGCCTCTGCAGGGCTTCCAACTGTGTATTACGAAAACTAGCTTTTCCTTTTAAATATTCACTTTTGTTAGATGTATCGATTTTGTGACCACAAAAAATGGTTATACTCGTATTTATTAATGAAACTTTTATTATAAAAATTATCTAAAAAATGTATTTCACACAAAACCGATTTCGATTATCATAAATGCATTATTCGTATATTGGCACCAGTTTGTCCTAGATATATATCTGTTACTTATCGAACACAGAACATTGTAAACTTGCATTCTGTCAAAAGTGTTTAAATGTATCTAATTAATATTTACAATATAAAAAAATGTAGCAATAATAACAAAGAATACTAAAGCTACTCACACAATGTTAGGACACCAGCTCCCTATAGGTTAGACGCAATGAAAAAAAAAGTATGAAATGTCAACATTTTAAATGAAAAAGCAATTAAAAAGCCTTGGGACAAATGGGGCTGATGATAAACATTCCATTAAACGTTTATTCCACAAGTGAATAAAACTACACCGATTATGATCAAGTGTGTCGCATAAAGTATCGAAAATGATGCATTATTCGCCTTGGATCCAACATCAGGCGATGTTGGACAACCATCAGTGTTATACTCCGTACATGACAACGGTGCCGTTGTATCCGCATAATAATCACGAGCAACAACAGATCATGGAAGAAGAAAGTGAACAGACAGCAGATGAAACACACGATACAATGACTTCTGCGACATCTGGGGAACGTAGTTCTAGTGCTGATATATTTAGATTAGAGTTCGCAGCGGCGCAATGGTCTAAGCTAGTCTCAAATGCTGAGGGTCTTTTCACTAAATTAATGACAAATAATATTCTACCTCACACGGAACAAGATCAAATTGAACAATGGCTTTGTATGAAACAGGAGTACGAAGAATGTATAGCGAATGATGATTCTGCCAGCTTGCAAGGCTGCACAGAAAATGCAAGGCGATCTTTAGAAAGAATAGAAGAAGTAACTGAAACTGATGAAAAGACGGATGAATCTGTTCGTCAAATGGAGAGAAAAATTAAACTAAATTGTTCATCTAGTTCAGAGAGCGAATTGTCCGAGACCAATGATGACGACGACGACGATGACGACGATGATGATGAAGAAGAAGAAGACGATGAAGAAGAGGAAGAGGAAGAGGAAGATCATAGCGACGTCAGTTCAGAAAATCCAGACTTCTTAGAAAAGTTAGACGAATGTATGAATAAACTTAAAATGCAAACAGATAGAATAGTCGATTCTAAGAAAGATGAATTCAGGGAAGCAAATATTGAGATTACTCCACCCATAAAAGTATCTATTAATTCTAACAATAATTTTGTTCCTGCAGCAAGACCTGTTCCCCTTAGAAATCCAAATTCAAGGAGGAATTCAATGCTTCCTGGCTCTGAAATGTGTAACGAAGTATTAGCTTTTAATGGTAGTTTTAAGCCTAATCTGAATCAAATGTTAGATAATAAATTATCAGAATTCACAAGCATAAGAATTTTAGATAATCGTGAACCGGAGACAATTGTCAATGATAATTCACCAGATCTATTAATCGATGCCCTCAAGACAACAGAGATGCCAGAGCCTATTAAAGAATTGAAGACCTTGGCATTAAACAACGAAGCGAAGCAAACTCAAGTAAAAAAAATTCAGTCTGACTTAGATGGAGCGCACAAGCGAATAGAAGAACTACAAACAACTATTAAAATCAAGGAAAAATTCATTGCAGACATGATAAAAAATTCTGACGCCCGTGCTAGTGCAAAGCAAAAGTTCCAACGAAAATGGAGCAAATTGGAAGAGGAATATTACAACACCAGAAGTCAATTAGCCCAAGCAGAAAATGCTTCCACTTACAAAGATTCAGAGGAAAAGTCTGTACACAAGAAGGAAATTGAATTATACAAAAACATGGCTATTCATTATGAGAAGAGATTGATGGATATCGAAATGATCAAGCAAATTGCTGGAGATTCTGCTAAGAAAGTGTTGGAATTGGAGAGTTCGTTAAATACTTCGAAAAAGCAGATGGAAAAATTGAAGAAGCAACTGAGGAAAGAGGAGGAGCGCAAGAAGCAATTGGAAGAAGAGCTAGCGGAAGATCAAAGAAAGATTCGCGATCTCGAAGAGAAGTACAATTTAACAGCTTCGAAGCTGAAGGAGATGCAATCGGAAAGCGAAGATGAAAGGAATAATACTAAATCAAAAACAGATTACTCAGACAAGAAGAAAAATTTATTAGACGTTAGCGCGAGAATATCGCATCTGGATCATGTTTTAAAAGAAAAGTCCATGGATTTGGAAAGGACTGCGGACACAGACGAAAAAGAGGCCTTGCGCCACGAGATCCGAAACTTACGACGCACAAGGGACTGCTTAGTCGACGAAAAATGCGATCTGGACGAAAAGTTCCAGAAAGAGAAAACATTATCTATAGTCGAAGAAAGAAAGTTATTGGAATGCGGAGAAACAATCGAGGCGATTGATGCTATGATCGAACACAAGAACGAAATGATTTGTGGACGAAAGGGATTCGATGAAAATCAATCGCAACGCGAGAAGGGTGAACGAATGTTAATGGAGAGACTGGCAAAACTTTCCGATGGAGAAATGAGAACTTTGTTCTATAAATATTTCTTAAAAGTAATCGATCTAAAAGAGAGCTCCAAAAATTTAGAAGTTCAGACTGCTGAATTAGAGAGCCATATAGAGACACAAGAATGGCAGATACAAACGTTGACTAACGCTTTGAAACAAACTAAATTAGAAGCAGAGAGGAGAATAGTACTGATGCAAAGAGAACACGAGGAGAAATTGCACCTCATGTTCAGACACTTTGCAGAAGAAACCAGTAGTTCTGGTCACGAAAGGCTGGACAAAGATTCGGAACTGGCAAAATACAAACGAGAAAATAGAACGTTGAGAAAACGATTGGCAGATGTTGAGGCTCTTCTGAAGGGTCCAACACCTCCTCGTACAGCTAGTCCAGCGAAGATCTCGCAGCAAGGATTGAAACAAATTGCACCGAGCAGTCGTCCGACAACCAAAGTAACTAGGCAGCGAAATAAATTGATAATACAAAAAACCACAGATTGCGATAAGAAAAAAAAGTAAACTACTTTAGGAAATACCGTCTCTATCTTTTCCTGGACTTGCATTTATTTTTTACTTATTTTTCGCACAGTATGTACTTAGGTGTTACTTCAGTAATATCAATTTAATACAACACGAAGATGCTCACTATTTTTTGTTCATCAAACATATTTTTTAACGTTAAGAAAAAACGTATATACATGTTCGTATTTCATTACATTATTTTTCAAATCTCTAGTTTAGCAGTGATAGTACCTACTTGAACTTGAATCTCGTTCGATTACCACTCGGTATTCATTATGTATAATCGTAAGATAAATTATATAAAGGATGTTGGATCTTAATCAAAATAGCATTGGCATGTGTCCCAGATCTCAAATTGTTATTGAAATAATTACATAATAAGTATCGTATCCTATTGTAATAAATAGAAAAGCGTGTTTATGTATCCAACGATAGGCAATCCAAGTTATTAACAATCATTTGGATACTCATGATATTAAATATAATGTAGATAAGGATTCAATTATGCGTCGCCACTCATGATATTTTAGTAGCCCTATTTATTATCAATAGATACATTTCACATTGCATAGTCTAACAGTAGAAATAATATCCCTAGTTTCAATAATAAAGTTGTACACATTGACTTCCTACGTATTTAATTTATTACAACTTTGTAAATATATTGATAACACGTTAAATGTAGCATTGATCTCTACCCCCTTGAGTCCTGATTAAAGTACAGCGCCATAATGCAGTATATTAAAGGAGTTTTTATCACGTAGTAAAATTGCATTCAGTTTACTAATATGTATATTCATGAAATAAATACAAGAACGGAGAACAGTAAATAAATAATTGATTACTGAAAAACATGTGTTCTTCATTCTATGAATAAGTTTCAGCGCGAGTTTGGATGTATAAAATCTGAATAAATAAATGAAAGATAGAAAGCACATTACTAATAAATTTATTTGTATCCCACTTTTCGACTAATATCCATACTGTAACACTTGTAATAAAAAATATTCAGTTCGACATGATATTCAAAAACATCCGCCATAAAGAAAGAACCCCACCTCCCACCACTCTCCCAGATACCGGCCAATCAGCGCAATCCATTTCAAAAATCTCCCTCTTTCGTCCAAGGGATCTCGTAGTGATCAGACGTGTTCAGAGTGTCCGTCGAATTAAGGTATGTAACACATTCTAATATATTCTTGAAGGCAGGAAATCATATACATTGTTTTCATTGTCCTGTCTCCCAAGTTGTGTGTGGTTTTTTTGTTAATATTAATGAATATATTGCAAGTAATTACGAAAGTACTGTGCAGTGAACAGAATCACACCACGCGGCTTGCATGTTCAATTCGACTAAAGAATGCATACACGTATCATCTTTTACGTATGCGTATACGTATTTCAGCTCTCAATTCCATTATCTCGCAATATATTCTGCAGTTTCTAGCAATATTATTATAATATTGGTGATTCTTAATACATTCATCTCTAATTTCAGTTGGATTTTGTTCCATGGCGTCTCTTTCGCTTTCTTGGAGAATCGAGTCAGAATTGGCGGGAACGTGACGCTGACAAGCGGCATTGCGCAGGAGCTTAATGGCGCCAAGCCATGCCGAAGTGTCAAACGATCTGGTTGACAGGTAAGGATTTCTCAAATTTCTTTTAGAAAGAAGTAGAATTGTACAAATACTAGTAATATATCCCGATTATAGTGACCGCGGGTATAGTTTCTATACGCGTCAGTTGCAACGTTGTTTTCTTGTATATTATTTATAATGCGAATGTTGCGCATTAGTACTAGCCTTTGACCGCGAGATGGCAATACTATTTGTGTGTCCATAAATCGATCATATTTTCAATAGCGAAAAAAACATTTTTGCAGGATGAAACTATGAACTTTTATGATTGCACTTTCTTTTTTGCAGCCTAATTTTTCTTCCCCTACCCATTTCTATAAAGTTTTGTTCAAAATAAGCGATTTTGAATATTAGCGTTTGTCCCCGTATACTGCACCAGCGATAAAACTCGCAACGCACATTATTTTTTAATTGCCGACTTTGCATGATTACTTTATGAACATTTATAACTGTATCTTCTTATTTGAAGCTCAAGTTTTGTTTCCATATCCATTTTAAGAAGATTTTGTTTAAGATACGGTACTTTAAAAATAAATATTTCCATTGCTTATAGTACCAACATTTATGGCATAATAAATAAGACAATAAATAGCACCGATTCTTTCAGTAATTTATGAACTTCTCGCATTTATTTATGGTAGTTCAAGTAATTTCTTTAATTAAATATTATATTTAAGAAATTTAGTATATTATACTACCTCACAATAATGTTATAAAAATGAGGTACTCATAGTTTCCGTAGTGTAGCGGTTATCACGTGTGCTTCACACGCACAAGGTCCCCGGTTCGATCCCGGGCGGAAACAGTTCAATTTTTTTTCTATTGCATTAAAATAGAACTCAATAAAACTATCATATATTAATTTCAACATTGTTTCATAAAGTTCCATTTTTTTTTTTTAATTAAACACCCGTTCAAATACATATTAATAATTTTATTATAAATTTAAGTGGATAATATAGTTGGCAACTTGTTTCTCTGTACATTAATTTATTGATGCACAGATATTTATGATATATAAACTCTGAATTCTTTGTAATATGCTCGACCTATTTATCAAGTGTATAACTATATATACATCAATATAAAAAAAGCTGTTTTTGTAGGTACTAATTATGAATAATTTTATCGAAATGCACCAACAACTGTCAGGATGGCCGAGCGGTCTAAGGCGCCAGACTCAAGGTTCTCACCTTCTCGGGTTTAAAACTGAGTTTTCACGGGCATTCTGGTCCTCTCTGAGGGCGTGGGTTCGAATCCCACTTCTGACAAATTCTTTTGCAATTTCTTGTTCATTTTTTCCAATGTGGAAAACGCCCCCAATTTAATTTTCTTCCTGCAAATGTCTTTGGCATTGATCACGCAGAAATAGCTGAGCTTCTTCAGTTCAATCCCCTTACGGATTATTAATTTTTTTACTTTTTGAACACAGCGACGTGATGCACTGAAGATCATTTTAAAAATGTCTCGGACACAAAATCATCATTTTTATCACATTGTCAATCAGTATATTTAATAACAATTAAATATGCGATACATTGTTAATATAAATATACGTTTATTTTCTTTAAAATATTTCTTTAAATCGGTAATTTTACTGTGCAATTATTTTCGACATTATAAAGAACTTTTACAATACGAAATGAATGTTATTACCACGAGCAGCTCAGTAAAAGCAATTGTTTATTGAAAATCCGGTATGGTCTAGTGGCTAGGATACCTGGCTCTCACCCAGGAGGCTCGGGTTCGATTCCCGGTACCGGAATAATTTTTTGGATTTTATCATTAAATAAAGCTAAAGACAAGCGACTGATAAATAAAAACGAAAGTGCACCGTTCAACGCAACTATTTTATCAACTTTCTGAATGGACGTCCTTGTACTGTTACACCTGTAATCTTGTCCCCCGATACTCGTCTACAAGAATACACGTTTGGAAAACCAACAGATTGCTTTCGCAAGGCTGACATAGTCATTCATTTGCTACTGCGCTTACCATTGTTTCAGTTGTAGTGCTCGATACAATTGCTTTGCAACACGTTCGCTATACACTCTCTTTTATCGGCGTAAGTACGTAGAGATACGTGCCTTCGCTTGTCTATCGGTATGCAATTACTGCCACTTTTATCGACATTCGCGGAAGTGACTTGGGAACCCAACACGTGTACCATGACCGAGTCTATAATTCCGAAAAACGGCCGTGCAATCGCATCCGTTTATCCGCAATTTTCTCAAGGGGTACCGTGTCAGATTGAATGAAAATAACCCGTGATAACATGCCAGGATTAAAGTGTATACTGTGCAACGAATTGTACTCGTAGCATAACAGCGACACTGTGACTTTACCCGAGGAAGCTTTTTTATTCTCCGTGTCGCAGGGGAACGAGTCGGCGATGGCTCAAGTACCTGGCCACAAGTGGATGGTATCATTCAGAAAGTTGTTGAATGTTCAAACTAATTGTTTAAAGTAAATTGTGCCGGGAAATTCATTGTCCATATTATTTTTCAATATGTAGCCGAACAATCTCCAATCGTTTCGTCCAACTTTACAGGTACAGTGGTCTTTGGAAAATTCATCCAAAACACCCACAGTTTACGAGAAGCATTTACACCGTCTACAGAGTATGGACGATCGCGATGATGTGCATCTTCGCAATCACTCTTTTCGCGGACATGTACTCCAATATAGGCAACCTATCGATTACTACCGACGATGGCTGCATCTTCGCTGGGATCGTCGTGGTAATTTTCAAAGCGATGAACTATCAACTCCGGGGCGAAAAGATAGCTCGCTTGCTCGATGAAATGCTGCAGTGCGCTGACGATCTCTGCGAGTTTTCCGGTGAGTAGAAATCATTTTTTCAACGAGCACGAGAATTAAATTATTTCTAAGCCGAGCGAAATGTAAATGGTTACAAAGTTACCACGGGATGATACTGTACGGGATATTATCGCTTACGTGACGAGGCGTCACGGAACTTTTAACGCGTGAAATACATTACGACATGATGTGCCGTTGCGTTACGCGATATATTGCGAACCGACGTAATCTGACGCTTCGTAAAGTGGTATCGGTATTTTGTGATGCGGTACGCTACGTTTTTTCGTGGCATGCCTCTCTGCGTTTCACACTTTATCCTGACGCCACGGACAGTGTGAATCGCTTCTTTTGCGAGCGACACGCCTCTCCAATAAAAAGAAGAATGTTAAAACATTTTTTTTCAATCCGCTCGAGGAGACACGTCTTGCATGTAGTTAAGCGAGATCTTTGCGTCGAAAGTGACGTGGCGAGTAGCGCCGCCTGACTTCATTAATTCAGGTCCACTTCGTCATTTTTCTATGGTCCTTTCTACAAGCCTTTCCCACCGTGTTCACCCTGGAGCATTCTATCAGGAACTTATTTAGAATTACTCGGCACATTTCACATTGTCACACTTTGCGCGCACTATGCAGTATGCGACGCTTAGTTTAGAATGAAAATTTTCCTCGCACCGAGACTAGAAATTTGTCGTAATCGAGGTTTCTCGTTTATTTATAGAAGATTAATTTAGAATATTTTTTGTAGAAGTCGAACACGTTAAGGACATTATCGAATGGAAACAGATACGCAATGCAGTGATCTTTCGTGGATTTAACGTGCTAGGTTTTGCCTTAGGAATCGCTCTGTTAGGTTTCTCGCCAATGCAAAACGGTTTACCGATCAGAGCAGTGTATCCTTTTGATACAACCGTATCACCGTGGCACGAAATCGGTTTCACCGTGGAAACCTGCGCCGTTTCTATCGGTTTAATGGCAATTATCGCGATGGACAGTACAATGACAACGATATGCAGTTTGCTGACTGTACTATTCGACGTTCTCAGTGCAAATTTTGAGAATTGTACGAGCAAGGTTGAGATCGATGTAAAAGAGCAATATTTTATTTGAACTTCCGCCCCGACGGATTATAACGTAGTTACACATAGTTTGTCTTCGCAGACAGAGCATAAAGATTATTACACAACAAATATTGAACGTGACACGAAGGAGCAGAACAGTAGATTCCTCTATCGTTACAAGAAGTGCCTTCAATTTCATCAGCGATTAGTGTCTATGGCGAACACTTATAACAGAACATACAATTCAAGCATGTTCGTTCAGTTGATTTCGAGTACTTCGATGATTTGCCTGACAGGTTTCCAAGCAGTAGTGGTAAGACAGAATAATCGAGTGTATTGGTCAGATCGCCATCGATTTTGTATCGTTCGAAACAGGTCGGGGGGCAAAGTTCAGACGTTCTGAAGTTCGGGATCTATCTGAGCGCAGCTATATCTCAGCTCTTGTACAACTGTTGGATAGGAAATGAGCTGAGCTACGCGGTAAGGGTACATGGCTTAATTTGTCGATCGTTTGATTGCACAGAACTGAAATTCGTCGCTGGTTTTCCTGCGAACAGTGAATAATTCATAAAATTATTGTTCAGAGTTCTGTATTGGATAGGAGCCAGTGGCTCTCTGGCTGGCATCACGTCCGATTAACCAGTATCGCACAAATGTTCACTCTGTCCACGATGTTCAGCAGACAACCGATAAGTTTAAAGGCCGGCGCATTTTACGTACTGTCATTGGAGACTTTTATAGCGGTACGTAGGCGTCGCTGAGTGCGGTGATTCTCGATTGAACAATCCTTTCTTCACGACACTTATTGCAGATCATAAAACGGTCTTATTCGGTCTTCACTTTATTGAACAACATGCATTCGACGGATCCATGATCCCGCAGCACTATGTTTACGAACAATTAAATAGTGAAAAATATTTTTCCAACACTTTACAATGTGCAGATATAAAGATCAAGAATTGAACCGTATCATACCTGATTAAAAACGGTACCCGAGTCTGGTCTAACATTTCGCAAAGGCCCCGAGGTTCAAAGGAAGAATAGGAATCCTATTTTTGGAAGACTCATACTCATTAAGGTTCACAGTAACCTGTTCTCTCGCCACATTTACGGCCAACGATCCCCTACAGCTTCGAGCCAGCAACCTTGCAAATTATGGTCAACGGAACTCTCGCCTTGCATTCGTTCTGTTTGTGCTTGGTAATACGCATTCAACAATAGGAAGAAGCAGCTGAAGAACGGGGAGAAACGAATTGGATAAGCCGCGATAAGGAATCTAGATTACGAAACCATCCAGTGTTTAACAAAATTTGAAGCATCAGAGATAAAAAAAAATAATGGTCTCTTTTCGTTCCTGTATTCTCTAATTGCACATCTTCTGGAACTTCCTATGAAAGGATCACGAAATCATAGGAAATCCTGACCATATACCGTTATTCAATTTATTACACCTCCGCGCAAATATCTCTTACGATTAACAGCTCCCGTTGGAATCTATAGCCGCTCTGCAATTAAAAGTGTTCGCCGATCATTATTAATTATCAATGGTTCGTATTATCTGCAATACGAACGTCAAGATTTCAAGTTTCGTAACGTACGAACAAGTCTAACCGAACAGTTAAATCCAATTAATTGAAGCTTCACCCGCTGTGTCTACATTAGATGGGAATCGTCAGGCTATTTTACGATTAGACATAAACGCTGCCGCGAGTCAATTACACGCTGTGAATATCGTTACGCATCGTCGTTAACGTCCCACGGAAATATTAGAGTAAACGTTAAGGAAAATTCGTCAGCAATTTAGAGGCTAACGCCTTTCAATCATCTACTGTCTGTCGTTGACGCGCCGCATCTACTGAAAAACGAGAAGCCTTGTGTCACTTGAAATTCCGCCACGTTCCATTCTGAATCGTCGCCTTCATCTAACCGATCACTATCTTGCCCTGATTTATAATGCGCTGCCACCTTCGTACAGGAAGTTTCGTTTAACTGGGCCGATGTAAATGTCGCAGGTTTCTTTCTTGACAAGAAAACGTGTCGAAGAAAGACACCTTTTTTCTCTTTCGTTCCTTTCGCACATGGTCACGTCTTCTCTATTTCGATTCGTCCACAAAGATGGCAAATCAAACTTCTTTTCAAAAGAAGGAAGCAACATCAAAGAGCGGCCACTGTTTCTCCGCATCAAAATGTGGACTATCGAAAGATAATTAGCCGTACAGCCGTCTGAGATCGGACTAGTCACGCACAATTGTCTACCTTGTTGCAAGCAGGTGCCAGGACGAGTCGCCGAAGAAAAGAAAAGGAGCGACTGTGTCGTTGTTCCGACTGCTATTCTGCCGATGCTTGCTTCCTAGACAGATGGCCACTGCCACATGTTACCTAACTGTAGACCTCCTTTAAGTACCATTTCTGCCGTTGGTCTCGTACGTTTCTTCGCCAATCTTCGCACTGATGCTTTGTTGCCGGCGAGGTTTCTTGCGATGCTATTTCTTTTCCTAGAGGAAACGTACTAATCATCCGCGTGCGCGGTACTCGCAATTCCTCTTGCCATTTTCACGCGATTACCTACCTCTGTTACATTTCCTTTTCAATGGATTTTGCTCGCTGTGGTTCATAAGATAATTTCAAGAAATTCCTCGAAGCTGAACAGCAGTCAAAAGCTTGTGATAAACCGCCATTGAAGACTTTTTGTATGGAGATTCGTCGGCAAATGACGGCCTCTTGCGATAAATATCACCTGGACTGCAACCAAGGGCCGTTTTATTATCTAATAAACCGCTGTGTAACGTACTCATCAGGAAAGAAATCAAGGAAAAAAGCACGCGAGCTATGTATGAATACTCGGAGGATTAAATAAAAATAAGTAACAATCAGGACCAGCCGGTGTAACGATACCGTGAAACATGACTCGGGAATTTCATCCGGCGTCAAAAATGAAGAGTTTCACGTGTGGTCCCTGCGAAACGATCTCCTTCAACTTATGGCGCGATGCACACCCGCCACGAGCACAAATTCACCGTTGAAATTTTCATACATCGTCGGATTCTTTCATGTGGTTCCCTCGAAAAACGATCACACCGCGTTGCGTGACCCGTAGGTTAAACGCATCCTTCTTCGCCTGTTTCTGGAGTGGCATGGGCCCTTGGAGAAACAGTGTTTCCAGAAACTGGAGTGGCAATTCCTTACAGTAATTTCCCCCTTGCGCGTCTTCGGCTTGGATTCCTCATTTATCAAAGTCCGCATCGCAAATTTACAGCTCTCCGCTCGTTCCCGAAACACCTGTTTCGGAGTACGGAAAATTTGTATTCACTTTGTATACACGGATCGGCAGCGTGCTTTGTGTTCTATCGATTCGCGAATCGACTAGACTTTATGATGGTCGAAATGTCGAATACTTCAACGATAAGCACACTGAAATGCGTTCACGTGTACGAAAATTTCTTGTGCCAGGAATCGACGAGAGGCAACCGTCCAATCTTCCATGACAAGATAAAAATTTAATGGGCTACAAGAAGGACAAGCGAGCAAAGGCGATTAATTGGGCCGGTGTAATGAATTTTTGGGGCAACGAGAGACCTCCTCAGATCGCTGTCTCATCTTCTGAATTTACTCGCGAAAATTAATAAACCTGTCTCTGTGGGTGATCTAAAGGGATGGCGGACGAAAGGTGTGACGATGTCGATCAATCTTCCCACTATCGATGCAACGATGAATCGCTGGTTTGTAAATTGTGAAAACGTTGAATAAAACGGACGATCCGGGCAACTAGAACACTGCCGGGAAATGGTGGTCTCGAAGTAAAAATGATTTTACTTCAAATATCGCTGAGAGACGCTTTCGAATCACCATTCTAAAGCAAACTGAGAACGATGAAGTTTTTGTTCTTTGATATCAGCTTACGGTGTTTGATAAAACGAAAGAACAGCAGACGCATAAGGAAGTGTCCTTGTAACGTGTCTGCGGTTTGGCCGACGCGACGCCTCGATGTAGCTTCTTCAAAATCGAACAAGAAAACCGGAGCAGGTTTTTAAAACAGTGAAATCAGGAGGTGCACTTCCGTGTAGTCATTATACCTTGTAAATCTGTCCGATTGCGCGAATAATTTACAAGGTCTTACCTGGTGCACCGCAAGCCCACTCCCTTACGTGGGCAACTTTATCGTTGCTCCCTTTAGCACCGCGGCTGTCTTATCGGTTGAAAGTGTTACGCAATCCTCTTCGTGAATATTTGATCGAAAATCGGGTTCATTAAAATTCCAAAGATACGCAGTAGGAACCGCGGCCGGTCGCGTGTTTCTGTTCGACGTATCATAATGAATTTTTTTTAGGGCTATACCCTCATCATCCACAGGTTTGCGATTATCTCTCTTACGCCGGAAGAGTATCGATGAAAAGGAAAAATGGCATCGATTACCTTTTAATTATCTTCCGGGTGGTCAGACCGATATTCGTGACCATCTGCATAGCCGGTTAAATGCATAAAAACGGCATCTCCGATTGTACAAACACGCTCATCCCGATCTGACTATTTTATCATGGCCTATTCCTTCCCCTAAATCTTACGATGTTCGCGCAAAAATCCCTGCGATTCAGCTCGGAGAACTGTACCAGTGAATGCTTCATATATTTAATTATTCCTGTTATTATTGGTGAAAATAATATTCACGGTGACACGTAACCAAGCTCTACCTTTCCCAGGCAATAAATAATATCCGTTTAAATAAGATGGGACGCTGTAAATTTTGATCATCGCGGATTCTTACAGAGGTGAAACGACGATGCTAACCAGCCATTACAAATTTATCGTCACCGATTCTTTATTGGTCTCTTTATTGGTAAGGCGGAATTATAGTAGTTACGCACGCACATCGAACTTTTTATGCGACCATCGCGTGGACAGCCACTTGCTGAAATTTCGTTCAAATTGTCGCGTAAAAAACTAATTAACAAGCTCGCCCTCTTCTTATCTCTTACTCTCGTGCCGTATACGAGGCCTTCTTTTTTCCCAGAATGATTCGTGTAGTGTTTAGCAACAGACGACAAGAAATCATTCATTAATTTACGCGACGATCCTTCGCGTTGATGATACGGATGTTCCTTCTATTAATTAATTCGTGAACTCCGTTTTATTCTGATGGGTTTTTTTCAGGAATTGCTGGATATCACTTTACATTAGCGAACCACTCTTCAAGTTGTTGCATGGTTTCGTCTTCCCTTCGTAGAACTCATATATGTATAATTGTTGACCTCTTCGCAAAGCTAGTTTCATAGCGAAGCGTGAAACTAGCAGAATTTAAAGCGACATTCCGCGTAGCTTGTTCGTTGCTGTGATTCCGATTACGATAGCCTCTGATCATTTACAAAGTAGAAACTGTACCTGGACTGCGTGCTCGGATAAGTACGTATTCGTCCGTGAACGATGTCGCTGTTCGTGAAAAGCGTCGCAAAGCATTGCGAATCCTTGCTACACGAGAGTTGTCCCCGTTTTCAGTCTTCTTTCTAGGACGGACCGCTAAACAAGCTGTATTTCTCTTCGACAGTGGTGTTCTCCAAGTGAAACCGAGTCATTCCTTTTGTCCAACCTTTTAATTGTTCCAAGGTTCGTTCGAAGCCCCCATTCATAGATAAATAGTTTTCAATAATGGTATTGTGTAATTTATCCGTGGAGAAGATAGACAAATAGATGTCCCAGCGAAATTTCGATGACATTAGAAAACGTAATAGATTAGAAACGTTGATAACTATGATTCCAACGTGCAGCGAAAGGGAACAATTTGTTTCGAACGAGCGCAATGATGTATCACCGCGATACTCGGCTGTTTCAAAGTGTGAACCGGCATTAAGCGAGGCACATCGTGTTCTCGAAATGAAGTAGATTTAATATCACACAAGAGTTCCCCTTAATCGACATTTCACTGCGTCCGAAAAAATCGGCAAGTGGCGAACAAATGCCCGCAGACGTGATCACGATGTTCAAGTGCCAGTAACTAGCGAAGGTTATCTCGTTTCGTTAGTGGGGCGACGATTGTCGCGGCAGCGACAAGAACAAGTTGCATCCGTTTCGTGGGGCAGAAAAACGGAAGTAAAAATGCGAGAATAGAGGCGTCGCGGTCCATAGCTCTGGTACGCATGAAATTTATTAATGATCGAAAGCTGGCGGAGATCTGGTAACAGTTATCTGATCGATGAACGCCTTCGCGTGAGTTTAATGCCTTAAACGCTTAGTGGTTTGCGACAAGCGCCTCGTAAATTATTTTTTTTTTAGAAAACGCGTCCTGTAGCCTTACTGCTATTTGTCAATGACGACGTGAATGGGGCACATAGAAATAAATTTCGATCAGCTTTATAATCACATGTAGCGTAGCAGTATCGACGGTCTTTTTTCCAAAAAAATCACATCCAAATGGAACACACGACTCCTCAATTATTGTAGTATTATCCACGTGCACAGAAGCAACTACCCCACTACTAAAAACCGGGTTAATGCAAAAACAATAGCCCAGGGAGGTCAATGCTCGAAACCGAGTACTACCGGCAGTTGTATTTCTCAGTCGGAGTCGAAAGCATCGGCGAAGTCGTAGATTGATGGCAAATCGTACGCAGTAGTTTTCCCGTGAAAGAAAGCCGATAGAACATTGATGTCCAAAAAAGGATGCGCAACGACTGTGATCCGCTTGGGAGACAATACTGAGACGGTCATCGAGATGGGTATGCTGCTGCGAAAAAGGGTTTACAGAAAGAAGGAAAGGAAGGAGGAAGAAATAAATAGACAGGACAAACGACGCGACGCAAGAAAGAAATACGATTTTCTACTGGTACAACAAACGAATGGCCGAGAGTGTAACTGAGATAAAAGTTCCTGAACCTAGCGATGTGAGCTTCAATCTGCCTTGAGCAAATCTTCGTCGTATATGGCCTTTGCTCTGCGCAGCTGCAATTCTAATTGAATAATAAGATCTGCGAAGGAATGTGCAGTGCGAAGGAACATCGCTCAAGATTCGAAGAGCGTTAAACAAAATAAAATTGACATCAATAATAATATCACGATTCGAGTCCATCACTCGTTGGCGCCATCTAGCAAAGACGAACGACTGAAAGAGAAAGAAGTTGAAGGCATCGCGACGCAGGATCTGAAGAGGGACGAGGATTAACGAAGGAAAGACCGAGCAGCTACAGTGGAAAGGAGACGAAGCAAGATGGTCGTAGCTCCGCTTGCGCTCTCAGGCACAAACTACTCGACCACCAGCCAGCACGGATCCAAAACCCTACCTTGCGTTGTCTCTCATTGCTCGTCTCGTAGAACACGTTCACTTCTCGCCCTAGGAACCGAACGGCAGCTCCGTATCACGCCTCGGCCCTTGTCCACTTTCTTCTTTGCCGATATCTAACAAGCCTATACACTCCGAGGTGCAAAAGTTTAGACACATCCATTGAACATCGATCTGCACCTGTTGTTGGCCTTTTTTTTATTCGTTACATTTTAGGGGCATGATTCGTTGCCCCATGGAGTATAGCGATCGGTAATGATCAGACGACTTCAGTACCGGCGTTAGACTTTTTTTTAAGGAGTGTCTGTTTGTGGTGGCTTCATGAAACGATTGTTTCAAGAACGGTTCGCTTCAGTATTGTTAGAGACAGCAAGTGTTTTTATTCCCTAAGATGTGAAGGTATTCTGTGCGAGCCTGACAGTCATAGAATTCCTCCGCCGAGAGGGAAAAGTGATACACAATACGACAGTCAGGAACGTGTATTAGTTCAGTTCGAGATACACGAGAAAAGGAAAAACGTTGCTGGAGTCGTCAATAGACAAAATTGTCCGCACGACGTGCACAGAATAGTAACAGTTATATTCAAAGTGTTGAATATTGTGGAAGAAGAGAGCAGAACGAGTGGAAGAAAGACGACCGGAAAATAAAGAGGACTCGTCTGACAGTGTGAAGCAAGTACTCCTGCGTCGCTGCAGGCATCGTGCACGTGCTGCGAGAAAATCATCGATCATCGGCCTTCATTGATCGCTGTGGCCGATGGGACTCACCGCATGGCACATCGAATCCAGTTGAAGCTTGACAGGTGTGTCTATTTTTTTTTTTTTTTTCTTACAATTTTTGTAGCACAGTTCATTTGAATTTAAATTATTTTAAGCGGTATGAAATGTTTCAAAGGTGGAAGTATAGCTGGCGAAATTTTGTGAAAGTTTCATTGCCTCGGGGACAAAAAATTGATGATGGCTAAGTAAATAGCTTCTGTTTCTTTCGATGTCAGATTCGTTCGGCCACGTTTTATCCTTCACAAGATAATTCGCTACCTTTTGTCGCGTTAGTATCTCTAGCAATTAAAATTTCAACGCAGCGTCTAGTTTGCCGAAGACGTGCCTTGATTAGCCTTCTGTAATCAGTGGTGGGTCATGAATCATCGGTTGAAAAACCATCAGAACGAGCATCTTTCTTTGTAATACCATAGAATAATGCATGCTACTTTAATCTCGGCTAGGGCAGTGACCATCGTTATTTGCGTTGTCCTAAAATGATTGATAGATGCTATCTTCCCGAGCGGTTGTTAACGTTCAGCTGGCTGTTATTAATGTCCTATTAATAAAATACATAAAAATATACGAACTGCTAAGTTCACGAAATTCTTGCAACAAGTTCTAGGAAGAGAGGAAAGAGTATGAATAAAATTAATATATAATTCATGGTACATGCACGTACGAATATAAATGGATAATTGAATTTAGGCGTGACGATGTATTATTATAACCACTGCTTGCATAGAAATGATGTCCATTTATTATTATGTTTGGCTTAAAAGTATCGCCCTTTTAATTAGATGCACGACGTAGCTGTACCTTAAACCATACTAGAAACTACTGAAACGTAACCCTATCTAAATTTATAAATCTGTCCTTAATCCCCGGCAACTGTTCATAAACACATCACTGTCAAATTCGTCGATATTGAATCCTTTGATTTAGTTTGCGTTTGTAGGCCACACCTTTAATGGCTGAAAAAAATGTATGCCGAAAGATCCGAGAAACCTACCGAAATTTACTCAAATACACCGTTACTCGTTTCGATCGATCGCAATTAAGATTGCCCAGCTTCCAAAGAACTTGTTCATTTGTGCGTTTATTTGGTGACGCGACGTTTAAAACTTCTTGACGAAATTTAAGAAAAAATAATTGCATTTCAAATTCGCAATGGAATTGAGTGAAAAAGGCGAGAAAAAATTACGATCTTCTTAGCGCAGTGCAGAAACGACCTTGCAAGGCCACATAGTAGGCAGCCTCGACACACACACCCACTTTTTCCTCGTAAAATAAGACCAGAGAAACGTCGTGAACGTGTTACAAGCCGGCAGCCGATCTCACCTAGGTAGTAAGCTTCCCCTTCATCTGCTAGACAAGTTTTGCTCCATTCATTCAGCCGGCCACGCCTCGATGCTCCAGTTTCAACGAGCCTCTATCTTCTTCCCTTCCTCGCATCTTCTTCCCTCGTTTCGCAAAAACGTTCCGTAATTGAACAGCTCGGATTAAGTTCATTATCGGATGAGTGAATCTTAATTTAAAAACGCAGCATGGTGTCTTTTTAGCGTTCTCTGTAATTATAACTTTTTGCAATCGACAGACTTTTCGGTATCGAACAAACATTTGATACCTACACTCGAGAACGAGGATACCAAAATTGATTGCGACAGTACAATCAAACACCATTTACTTATGTCGTTTTCGCTTCAAGGAGAATAATTTTAATTATGAGGAACAGGTGGTCGAGCTGTAAAACATTTCGCGGCAGAAACCGTTTTGGTATCTCGTTAGTGTTCGCGTAGAGAACGTTCTTCGGATTTTACAGCTTTGTGGCTTGTATGCTTGCAAATGACCACGATCGAAAGAACATCTGATGACTTCTATTGCGCGTCATCGGCAACCTTTCAATTTTCCAACCACATTTTATACCTCGAGGAAGCACTATTGCGGTAGTTCGAAATGAATTTCTTGATCATTGGACACTGTTGCACGATTCAAAGGTTGATCTTTATCTTCTTATTTTCCCTTCTCGCCCTATCTCCTTTTTATTACTCAACCTGTCTTCTAAGAGCAACACGATTGTTGTACAATTATAATTTGTCGCTTAACTGAACATTACGCGATCCTGTTCACCATCTTACCGCAGTTTTGCGTTGCTCATTACACGATCTAAGTAATTACTTCGGAGGCAAAAGTGATTTGCTGCTGGACATACAACTCTACTAATCCGTCTCTCGACGACTTCCATATATTACGTGTTCAATTATTTCGTAAGCATCATTTAAATAATACCTGCGCTTTGCCCTATCGTGCACCTGCTTTCTCGTTGAACAATCATTTATGGGATTACGGGGAACTCTGTGTTTTGAACTGATCGCTTGAACTACACATATCTACAGATTTTAGTCTATTATACTGAATAGAAATCGTTATGATATTGCATGAGAAGACACCGCGGCACTTCTGAATAGCTACCCGACAAACTGGATATTAGAATACGGGACCCGTTACAAAGTCTCGACGAAATTTACATCCTCCAAATATCGAAGACGCAGGGATTAGAATGACAGATAATAAACTATACTACGTCGCGTTACTGTCTCCGCCTCTAAACGAGATTTCTTCGTACCTTATAAGACGCTTATAACGAATAGCTGAATATTATAGCAATGATTTCGTTTAACCAATACATCAAGTTTCCTTTACACGAGGATCGTATATTACACCGTAATTTCTCTCGGCCTCCTCCTTTTCAACCGTTTATAAAATGGGGTCTGTTAAAACACTTGTACGTGCTTAACGGTTCGCCACATTTTTGATTCTTTCCTTTTTTTTGACAAAAATGAGCCCACTTTCGGGCCTGCGTATCTCACAGTCACGGACTCTTTATCCATTGTTCGAAACTCTTTCTGATCCTTTTCGGCTTCTTACGCTATTAGTCGCGCCGAAAGGACGATGCTGTGGGACTTACTACGATTAGAAAAGAATTTGCAGTCTCTTTTAGGTAGTTTGTCGAACACTTTCGTCACGCCTTCGTCGACTGCTCATGCGTGCTTCGTTTAATTACAAATTTGTGCGCGCAAGCAAGTAACGATAGTATCGTACTTAATTGCAGCGAAAAATGAAAAGAATATACTATTGTAATGCGGGTACGGGAAACGCGAAAGAAAGTTCGAACAATGTAGATCAAATGTGGAGATCCGTTTTCAAGATAATTGCGTATCCTTATGTAAAGGCATAACAGTAAGGTCGCTTCATTAATCAAACTTTGATGTGACTAAAACTGTTACGAAAAAGGAAGCAGAGATAGATAGCTCTCGTTATTTTTAATAGAGGAAGAATCGATACTCGCAACATGGCGATTAAATAAAGTAGATGTAACATTATATAACATTTTTATTCATATTTTTAAATTCGACGTCTATTCAATAAACTATGGACACTTTTTTCTAATTATATTGCAAAGTGAAATGTGTCGAATTAGGAAGCCAGCAAAAAAATATTAATTGGATAACTTTATCTTACGTAAAGACCTACGTGATGATGATGATGATCCTCAATGTACTTTCACTTGTGTAGAGAATGTTAGAACATACTAGTTCAAGTAATACCATAATTATAATCGTGCTCTAATTAAAACACGTTCAACGACAAGTATTGCAACTTAATTAATGCTCTTCGAAAGCAAGAGTTCATTAAACATACTGCATACTTCTACTTTTCTTTACACATTTCATCGATAAATATTTTTTTTTTATGAAAGCAAGATGATTTTAATTCCATGCGTTATTAAAAGATAAATATTTGTCATATCCTTAATCGAACACATGCTCTGCATCTCCAATCGCTATCCTATTATTACTTCCTATTCGATAGATAATAAGCGCTCCTAGAACACGCGTACCTTTAAAATTTTGAACTGCATTCTAATGCGCACATGGAGGCAGATGTACCGCTAACAGTGAACACAATAAAATGTCTCACAATTTTCTCTAATCTGTCGTCAATGGCGGTGGGAAAAGGAATGCGCTGGGAAAGGTCAGTGACCCGATTATATTCTAGTAGCAAGCTTCGACGTTTCATTAATATTGCGATCACGAGTCATTCATCATGAGAAAACGAGTATGCATTATTTTCGTATTCCTAAAAATCACGTAAGGTCGAAGATTTCTTGATTGGCGGATCTGCCAAGAAAATATGCGCAATGCAACGAACGATCCGTCAGGGCTCAATAAAATTTTCACAAACCGACGCCGAGCTAATCAAATGATGTCTATATTAGTTTATGAATGATCGTCGAGGTTTTATAAATAAACGCGATTCCATTACCTAGGAGATGAATTTCATGCCTTAACCGTAGATCAAGCAATTTATTCACCCGTGATATATTGTTTGTTGACAGTCGTCCACTGCTTAAAAGGAATGCAGAAATACCTCATACGAATCAAGGTTCCCCGTTCATTACACTACCATCTCGTTACTTAATTTCTGGAGCGCGTGCAAAGTTTATCATTCGCATCGCTTGTGCCGTCAAACGCGTTCAAGATGCCAATTAATTCGCCGACAACTTTTTCTCAATGATCAGCTTTGATCGATAAGACATTTAATAGAAAACATTGATAAGCTCGGATCAGTTGATAAATCATTTGAAGGGAAAGGAAATTGGTGTGCGTGTTTGGCTACGATCTGTGTACAAATTAACTATGTAATAAGCTGGCAATGTGACGTAATGATGAATGGTGTCGTTCTAATTCTAGACTTGATTCAAGAAAGGCCAGTGTCAAACAACTGGTTGTTAGGTACTGGTACATACAAGTGTAATGTACAAAAAATTGCAGAGGTCGACACGATTTAACTGGAGTAACAGGTTACAAGTGTGAGACTTAACTATGTCACTCTTAACCCATGGCCTTAAGAAGTTCAAATGTAATGCAAACTCCGCGAGTAAACTCGTCATGTACAAGTTTATCAAGCTGTTTAATCCGTGCTTGCCTGCTGCATATTAACGTCATATCTTAATTCTTAATTGATACCGTTATCTCTTCGGACGTGTCACTGAAAATACGCCTGCTGCATTTTAATGAACACGAAGCTCGCTTCGTCGGCCGTGTTTTCTATTTCGTTTAAACGTAATAAATCAAACGGAATTTTGACTATAGCATTCCATTAGCAAGCAAGTGGTCATTCTTGGTGCGTACGAAGAAAAGTCAGAACGACTCATTGTCAGTGCTCAGCGGTCTGAATGAAGGATGTGTGTATGCATAATGTATTTCTCGAGGTACACATACGTGAACGAGCTTCTTCCGCGTTTTGATCGTCGCGATACGCTTCTGCCGTTGTTTTTTCGTTACACGCCTGCCGACACTACTTTTTCTGATGTATGTATGTATATTGTTTCCACTCGCCCGAGGTGGAAACGATTTGGAGCCCCTCGTGTTCCTCTGATCCGCTATCGTTCCCCGGGCAAACCCTTTCATTTTCTAGTTGGGGGCACGCGCTCGTGTATTCCGGCTATAATAATGCATAAATTTGCATGAAGAATATTGACTGAAACGGAAAGTGCGCGCACCTAATACACCCATTCTAGTCGCCGCGGTGTATGATCCTGAAGCTAAGCTTCCCCGATTCATCTACTGACCTTAATTGCAGATTATAGCGCACCGATAAAATGTATTTGATTTTCGTGGACAAAAGTCGAAATAATCTTCCAAATTATTTGAACGTTATTTATTCCACAATGTCAAACTTATATTCCACTGTTTCGCTTCTCGCCGAATCGATGATTTTATGTTAGGTATGAATACGTTTTACTCAGTTTCCTCTTGACGGCACATTCTCACGGAGTTTCCTATCGGAAGCTTCAAAATTCTCACCATTTCGAAACAAATTCATTCAACACTCGCCCCGTTACCTCGTTGATCGGCAGCGAATCGTTCCACGACGCTGCTGCGCGTAGAATCGATTCGCGCGGTATCTTCCACGGCATCCGTTAACCGATCATCATGTATATCCTTCTGAAAGCATTCTTCCCGTTCGCACGGCGAAAAAAAAAGAAGCATGAAGCAGGGCGTGGAGTGAGGAATTGCGCGATAAGTCGCGTTCGTTACGCCGGGATGATCAATACGGACGCTTCTATCCATGGTTAGCTTCCTCTACTTATTTCACGCGTACAAACGAGCTACGTAATTGCCGTATAGCCCAGTATACACGGTTCGGTGTTACTTATCGAGCAGGAGCTCCCCAGCGAACTCATTAACGAGAGCACTAAAGTTAGTAGGAGGAAGAGTTGCCGCACAGTTTCTTAGCAAACACTTTGTTCCAATACATCACGGACGTGCTCGTCAAGTTTGAAGCAATACAGGAAACTATTTTTAAGCTCCGTTAGAATATCAGAAGTAAGGAGAAACGAAAGAGAAAGGAAGGCAGTAACGCTATCGCCGGAAAGTAAAATTGAGTAAATATTCATTAAATAAGTTGACGTAGGAAGCTGTATTCTCGAGCGTAAAAAAGTTTAACGTTGCATTCTTAATGAAATAAAACAGGATAATAGTAATGTAAATGTGCATACATTAGGCGCAATCTGATCGCAAAGAAAACGTCATGGTCGACGTAGAGAGCATATAAATATTAATTAATGGATCATTACTACGACGTTGCGTAGGATTCTGTTACGCCTCGATAACTTTTATGGGGAAGAATTGGGCATCGACGCAAGCTAACCGTATCTGAGTAGACCAGGAAAAGCTTCCGTTTTTAAAGAAGCTAATAATTGACACGAACAATGTCTACGACCTGTGACGCTGAATAAATCAAAGCTTATTGTCAACCGTAATTGAAAATAAAAAATGAAATGTTAAATGGTGACAGCTGCGGTATACTTCTTGGAAAGCTAATTGTAAGTAAAACGTAAGACAAGGTGAACCCTTTCAATGAAACGCTTGAAAGATTGCTTGGGTACACGCAATTTGTATGCTCGCTCACATACGTATTCGGAAAAGGAGATGATTAACAGTAATTAACGTGATTATGTTTGACTTCAGAGGGCCTCAAATTTGTTCAGCCTCTTTTTCTTCGCAGTGGCTTAATTAAAGCCAAAGCTACGTTCCTCCTCTCATTTTTCTTATTCAGAAAGCAGAATCGGTCACGTGAAGTCATGAAATATTAAAAACACAATTTGCAGGAAGTGTACTTCCTCCCTGCGTGGAGGCAGATTCTCTTTCGCGCTATGAGAATAGAAATAGGAAGAGTTTCAGAGCCTTGTATATTGCTTCTAACTTTTTTACGCATATTGTAGTCCATATTTTTACTTTAATTTAATTCTTCATGACCGATGGAAAAACGCGAGGCTGACCGGAAGGCGCAAACTTCTTTTAGCATATACATCAATCGTGTTGGACTGCTTTTTGCTTTTCTGGAACGCGACAGACATCAGTATTGAGCAAAGAACGGCGATGCAATTCCCCAGTGCGGCAGGTAACTGTCTGCAAGGAATTACAATGGTGCTTGCAGGAAACAATTGCTACTTTACGATACACGTATCTTCTAAAATGCATTGTCTTTAGGGAATTCAATACCTATAGCGAAATAACGTGACTTCCCGCTGAGCCGTTCGAATAAAATATAAAACGAATGAAAGGTGCACGGTAGTGAAAAAGGCTTGCTGAAAAGACGAGTTTATTTCTCCAATTACCTCGAGCAAAGTGATTCCCTCCAATTTTCTTAATCGCTGCCACGTACAGCGACCCGAGCGTGCAAAAATCATGGTTACGCGGTTTCGTAAATCGTTTTAACAAGGCCCTGTCGTGAATACCAGAATTTTCGCTTGTGCTCAATTAATTGTTATTGAGGAATCGGTACCCCCCGCGTGTTCTCCATCACGTTCGAGCTTCCGTCGAGTTTCCTGGCCCTTTGAATAATGTATACGTGTCTAATAACAGACGTGCTCAATTGCGTCATAACATTATCGTCAGACGTGAACTTGGTAAGGGTCTTAAAATATTGCGAATGCAAATGCGGATAAAGGTTTCCCAAGAATTACAGGTATGGCGGCATTATTGCGTATACATATACAATGAGCTGAACGGTAACATCGCCGTAAATCGAAGATGCACAGAAGCAGGAGAATATATGTATTGACAATAATATTACGGTTTATTAACATATAAGCGGGGACCACCGCTGCGAGTTGCCAGTACCAACAATTTAGCGGGAACAATTCCCTGCGATTAAATATCGTGAGCCGAAGAAAAGGCAATGATGCTATAATACTTTTATCATCGATAATATAATTAATTGTTCCATATAATTATACTACATCATGATGCAACGCTTTGGTCAGTAACCGTAAGGGATATTTGGAATTCAAAAGTCTCTACTGTACCCTCGCGGATTTTAAACGAAAAAATACCGCCCAATATTCTCAGTATATATATATATATATTTGTTCCACTTGTACAAAAGAATTCGATTGTAATGGGCCTCAAGTGTTACGACGTTTCTTAAATAACCGGTGCGATGTACCCTCCTGGGTGTACAAGAGTAAAGAGGCTGTGGCTCGTTAAAAGACCGTCGTCGCCAATTAAAAGACCCATAGACACGTCGGAGGTACAGACGCGATGATTCCTGAGAACATAAAAAATAAGTGTCCAAGACCAAATTTAGTCGTTAAGCAGGCCATGCTGGCGGGTGTGTCCTTTTCGCGATAACACAATCCGGTCTGTGGTTGAAATTAATGCATTAACACTAGCCCTGCAGAACTGGCTGCAGAACTGCCTGCAGTTAAGTTAAGGAAGGCGGCGCTGGTAATGGCACCGTTCGTTTTTAAGGGTTCGAATTTACGATTTCGGCCGGCCCCGGGCCCATTAATTGCCGACAAAGGAATCGAAAAGCGCCCGTGCCTCGGGCATTCTTACCCCTCGATCATGAACTTTGATAAGTCTTTTACCAAGTAACATTATCATTCACCATAATCACCTACCAAGTTTCACCACAAGAATCAAAATAAACTGTATAATCAGCGTGATGATATCCCTCGGGGATGATTTTGTAGCCCCGAAATTGTGTCCCAACACCGATTGCAAAAAGGCGACAGACCAAAGAGCCGCATGTAATCGGTCATTCAGTTACTTTCGTTACTGCGGCAAGAAGTAATCACTTTCTTTTTGCGGTGGCCATCGTTCAGACTGCAGGCGGCACGTTTATAGCCACCGTTCGAAGGAACGTTAACGTCCTCTCGAATTCAGCCTGTGATTTAAAAGAAGATCTCGTGTTTTTTTTTTACCGAGTTTCTTAGACCGTCTCCCTTTTTTTTCGCCCGCGCACAATGAAATACATCTAACAAGACATGTCTGCGCTGCCACAGCCCGATTCTCGTTGGATCGCTTGCGCGACATGGAGCTTGAAGATGCGACGAAACAATCGCTGCAAGTGACCCACGGAAACGATCGGGGGATGGTTAGTTGGACACGCTGATACCGTTATGCCCTGCAAGATTCTGCCCAGGGAAGGCGGCCGATTGCACGTTTAAATTTACCAACGACAATGTAACCGATGGTACTCCACCGGATTCTTCTTTTAATTACACTCTTAACATGTCTGGATAAATCTGCGATGCACGGGGTCGGAATGCGTTCGCATCGTGGCCTCTGTTTGCTCTTTTTATCCAGATCCATCGCGCGTAAATTTCGCAGAGAGAGTCAGTCTCGCACGAGGTTTAGTGCACTCGGGGAAAAATACTTATCTCGGTTTGGTTACGCCGGGGAATCCAAACGCGAGGAGCCGAATGACAAGAATTATAGACACGATTCGCGATTTCCTTGCGCTACTTTCCCGTGACCGTCCGTGCATCGGGTGCATCGCGGGAAAAATTCGTCGTCGAGTCCAACTTACATGGAGCTCTTCCTTGACCTCTTGACTCGTGTCTCTCTACACCTCCGCAGGAGGTTCTCCACACCACCGGTCTCAATACATTTTCTCCAAGTGCCAATTAATAAATCAAAGTTTTGTCAGCCAATTACATGCTGAATGATCGCGATTATCTACTTACCAGCGTATACCATTAAAACCCACTCGCTAACGGACGAAACCGCGATTTTCTTCTCCACTACTGTTCTACTTAATGTCCTCAGTATTTTTCACTGGGCCTCTGAATCTCTTCGACACTACCGGGCACTCGATGCCGTTTATCCCTTATACATAGTACTGCAAGTGTAGTTGCATTCACCTGTTGAAAATTCACCGTACGGTGCATATGGTTAGGTGTATAGTAGATGCAGCTTATGTAATGACATCGCACATCCGCGAACGGAGTTTAACCCCGACCTCGGGACGTCGTTGCTGGTCTATCAAAGAATTTCTCGTTCGCCGGATCTGAGATCGAAAAGAACGGTACGCGTTGCAGAACGTTCGGAATAAATCAGCGCGAGCGGAAAGAAGGGGAGAAGGCGAGCCGCGGTTCACATGTAGAGCAGGCCGGTGTTCAATTGACTTGGCGTGTAATTGACTCGGTGTGGAACATGAACAGGTGTGCAGCGCAACCGAGGACGTTGTTTGCCTTGGCTCGTGCGAATCGGTCCCTGGCGCTTTTTATTCCGCGCCATCGGCCGCCCGATCCGTTATGTTAGACG
The DNA here is from genome assembly GCA_963667235.1 of Nomada lathburiana. Lineage (NCBI taxonomy): Eukaryota > Metazoa > Arthropoda > Insecta > Hymenoptera > Apidae > Nomada > Nomada lathburiana. The sequence continues at coordinate 10,816,669 of OY763909.1, forward strand.
ATTAAGTATGATTACGCGCACCGGATAATTGATCTGTCAGCTACTGCACTTGTTCTTGTCGCCGTCAAGACCTTCGTACGTATCCGTTGCACACACGGCCAGTTTTTCCATGCTCCGACCGTAAGAATTCGATGCAGAATTCGATATGAAAATTGAATAGCACGGGCGGGATTGAAGGCCGCGAATCTCGTCGGTAATATAAATTAGAAGCCATCGAACCGTGCCGCCATGGAGCGATCAGCTAAACGAAATTTATAGGGCTGGCTGTTGAGAGTTTTGCCGAGAATTTATGAGTGAAAATGCGTGATACTTGCCGATACACGACGACACAACTTTATGCCGACTTTCATCATTTTACCTTCGGCCATGACTTTCACGAGTTATCGTTTCCAGTTAGTGGTGTAACTCGATAATAGCTAGTCGAGGTAGAAAGCGATTCAGCTGCCTTGAAGCACGGTACACGCCATTGCCCTGTACATGCTCATTGCGGCAGCACGTTGATGCATTTTTAACGACAGAGAGATCACGCGGATTCGCGAAAAAGGACATTACAATCTCATTAAAACTTAGGAACTTGGTCGAATCGCAGATCATCGGAAAATGAATACGAACGGCAATCCTGCAAGGTATTATCAAAGCTCGCCTATTACTGAGCTTTCTTGAGAAAAAGAACAGTTTTCAGAAGATTCCCGAGTAAAGTGAAAATCCTCAAAAAACTTAATTATAAGTAGACGGTAGACGTAAAAAAGCAATAACATTCTTAGCTGGTTCTTCTAACTAACATGAAAGTTCCCTTTAATAGGCTCAATAATCTGTAAAAGATCTCTGTTTCGTCAGTCGCTTATTCGAGTTTCGCATTCCGCCTGAACGTGACGTAAATAGAAGCATAAAAAGACACGAGTGGCTGTTCATAAATCTACAAAGCTCATAAAAGTCGCGGCGCTACATCTCAATCGACGTCGATGATTGGAACATAAACAGATTTAAGCGATTGGAATTCGACGAAAAAAGTGAAATCGAACTAAAATAAAACCTACGAGCGGCGATGACTCTACCTCCCCTTTTCATCGTGAAGAAATATGAATGTTGTTCACAGAAAGTGGGAACGTGCTTTCCATTAAAAGGTACACAAACAGGAACTACACGTGGAATTGTTTTCAATATTTTAATGAGGAAGGGCGGGATCTTAAAGTAAAGTAATTACCGGATGCATAATAAATTAGGACCGATTCACAAATTAGAATACATAAACTAGAAAATTGAATCGAAGTGGAAGCAGGGCCACGTTCCTTCGAACGAGGGACATAACGGTGGCTACAGATGGAAACGTGGAATTCTGAAAATTGCCCGGTATTCAGTGGTTTCTGTTGCACTTCCACGAAGGTATTATTCGAAAAAAGTACCGATACATATCGATGGGACACGTTTCCGCTCGTTATCGTGACGCTTTTTCGAGGCACAAATCTTTATTGCTTTTCTTGCCGTCGTAACTTTATAGCCGGTGTGCATCACCGATCCCTTGATCATTCTTTTTCATGTTTCAAATGGCGTAAATCGTTCTGTGAAATGACACGGTTTCTTCGTCTGAGTATACCGTACAAATAATTTTCGGGTGTCCCTCGCAAAAGGAATGATGGGAAATGAAACTGGATTCTGCCCTTCCGAGGCATACACGTACGTACGTATCTTTATTACGAAAATTGACTACATTATGCACGGAATCTCTTCGGTGAAGTTATTTCGCGTGAAATACGCCTTCAGATTTGTTTGTTACGTGCACAAGATAAAATGTCGTAAATCGTGAAAAGCAATTGAAGAACTCAAGGTAGTCCAATTAACGCCTCTAGTCCATAGTTATCCCACAAAGTGTGTCGAGTGCTTTGAAGCCACACGGCTATTCATCGCAGCCGAGAAAAAGCAGCAATTCGTGACAATCTTTGCGATCCGACTTGATTGAATTAAGTTAAATTGGCGACACTGATTGTCTGTAGTTTTTCTCAATTACGCCACTTTCTTTGATCGTGTCTGGGCAACAGGAAGTACGTCCTTAAATGGATTTCTAGAATCGCGGATACAGCACGTGCTAAGCTCATCGCTCTAACTGGCTCATTAAGCATCCCGTTCTTCGTGGAAGTTCCCTAGAAATTCCGATGAATGGACAGATAGGGGATATTAATCCTGGAACAATATCTGTGCAAGAATACATCTACTAAAATGCCCCGCGTATTAATTGGAGGGCCTACTTATAGCGTGACTAGCGTCGCTAATTGTAAGAATATCCCCGGACTTATCTCTTGATACATGAATGATTTCTGCAAAATCAGTGTCTTACAATTCATTTCGAAAATGCTCACGGCTATGGAGAAGAACTGAAAGCAAGCAGATGTTGATCAAATACCTGTTTTCCATTTAACTAATTGCTGTACGCTCAGGGGATTAGGAATATCGAATTCATTACATTTCAAGTGACGTGCTACATCCAAAATTCTATTCCCTTCAATAAAAAATCTAATAGATTCGAGTCTAACGAGTTCGTAGTCCCGTTTTACCCATTGCATAATCATCCGTTTTGGACACTTCAACGGAATCATTTCCCAGGTTCCATTCATTAATTATGCAGGATTTAAAATTGCCCCATACGATGCTAGTAAAATTCCACAGACGTGGAGCGTTCCTTTAGTGAAAGAAAAATATGGCAATAAAGGAATCAACTGGTCGATGTAACTAAATAATATTTAATCTACCGAATAACGTACGAAGAATTTGTGTACCTATGTTGTAACAAACGGTAGCCCTATACGTGGTGTAATAAAGTTACAAAAGCAGCAGCTGTCATTGAGATTAATGCATCATTTCCTAGCATAAAGAATGTAATATGATTCTTTGTGTTGGCAATTATTAATATATTTCAGAATGATCGTTTCTTAATTGTGCAAGATGTGCAAACAGGTTGTAAAACGGGTTTCCCTGCAGTGCCACTGCGTTATTCCAACGGCAATCGAAGAAGTTTATGAATATAGTAATTACCACTCCAAAGTAATCCTCGCGAATTAGGCGTGAAGTTGTTCAAAATGTGCAGATTGAAATAGGCACGAAGTAATTCTGTATGAAATAAGTTGCAAGAACGAAGATAATTAGTCGTTTATTATGATTTAAGAACAGTCATTTTCCTGAGTTTAATTCTTGGATAGCTTCACTCTGCAATCACACGCACAGATTGATAGAAGCTTTTGAAATTCTTACAATAACCTAATCCTTTGAAACCCTGCGAAATTATCGGGCAAATGAAATATTCTCTCGATATGCAGTTACTTCTTGAACGGACACATAAATCAGGACAGGTTTACACGCGGTCAAAAACAAGTGGCAGGTGTTTGCCCTGGAAGATGAGCCGAAATTACACTGCTCGCCACAGGAACCGCAGAATCCACTGCTGTGTGTCATTAACCGGTAGCAAATATAGACGATAATCGCGACGAATTTATTAAACACACCTCCACCTGTGTGTTTCCCGTGATCCATGATTAAATACCATGCATCGTATACGTTAAGGATCTCTCAGAGCGGTGTACGTATGTGGAATCTCTCGCGGAAGAAAGTAATTTACTTACGCGGTGTACAGTATCTTTACTCGCAGCTGATTTGCACAAAATAAATGAACGAACTGTGTTAGCTATACCATAATGCGGTAAAAGAAAAGAAGAGTTGCCTGGTAAAGGATTGTTAGAGGAGGAGGAGGCAAAGGAAGTAGCGAAGACAAATAGGAATAGGAAGACAAATAAGAAGGGAACATGAACGGTTCGAGTAGGTTTTATTGTCGAGACACGGAAACACATTTGTGTAGCGTGCAAACAAACTCGAAACCATGCTGCCTATTGCGTGGTGATCATATTCTTACTTTTTTTTAGAACGAATACTTTGCATCGCTCAATTCGGTTATGCACAAATGAAAATTCTCTAACAGACATTAAAGTCCATAAACCTTTTTCGAACTATGTGGGACAATTTATAAGTAACTCGAAATTGAAATCTGTTCACGGAACGGCACAATGAAGCGATTCGTTAAACAAGTCCACGTGAATGGTAGAAACTTCGACGAGATAGCGGGAGGCAGATCTTTACGTAGGCGAGAGGAATGGCCAAAGGTGATAAATCCGAGCGTCGCCTTTTTTTCCATGGATGACCGTAAGATGCGCTTCGGGACTGCATAGCTTAGCGCTACGGTGCTGTTTGCCCTGTGTATTCGAGTGCCTAGAATTGCACGCTGGCGTGCATCTAACAGGGGCGGTCTTTCGAGACAAAGACCTCGCGGAAGTTTCAGCGAAGAAGTTGTAAATCTTTTATAGAGGCGGGCTTGTAATTTCCGCGAGTGTGAACGCGCTCCAACACCCTAATTGCACATGAAAATCAATGCTCGGGGATTAATTTATGACTATTGTGGATCGTAGTGTACAGTGGTGGATAGAGCACAGGAAGAATAAAGGATTGTAATCAGTATTAGAAATACTGATGTAACGTAAGAATTTCTGTGGAGTGACTGCAGCACAAAATTTGCATATCTTGTTTCCATCAAGCAAACGTTTCCGCTGCGCGCTTTCATACGATGCCCTATAATCTTCTCTTAAGGTACGAATCAACCTTCCAATCTAATATTCACTTATCGCGAAAAATTAATTTTGTTCGGCCAATGGAGAATCTCGCGGTACTGCTGGACAATTTAACCAGCTGATAGAACTGACAGAGTTCGCGTCGACGAATCCCGCGGTACCTGAACGACGTGCTCGTGTAACGCAATTTAGATGCATTAAGTGCAATCCCGCACACCAACACGCTACCGTGCAACATGTGATACAGGACCATTCTCTTTCTTTACCGAATAGTAATAGCCGTGGTAAATCACGTACGGAGGCCGTGCGCATTGCCGCGGCACCTTGATAATACCGCAAAATTTTCATAGACGAGGATCGGGCCGTTGGAAGCTAGCCATTTTACCGCAATAATAATCTAGAAGTATAATTCCTAATCCGTCTAGCGCAAAATGTACATGCTTGCAGGATCGAACATGGAAACAGTCTATCATTTATCTCTGGCGATATTTCGTAAGGAAGCCTTTCAATTTGGGACCGTTGAAGTGTTGCGAATGCGAAACTGTGAGTACTGGGTTCCAAAAGATAGACTGGCGCAGGGAAATGCTGAAGCAGCAGAGATTCAGCTTAATGTCAGATCGCGCCGTATAAAAGTGAGCTCTATGAGAAGAGAATCCTTATCGACACTATTTCACGAGAAGGAGAATAATTATCATACAAATTCTATCGGGTTCGATCAACCGAGAATCTTTTATATACCTGTTTCATGGCCCCGGAAAAATTTCGACTATTTTCGATACCTCTGAATAGTAAACACTTGACCATTAAAGTAGCCCATCGTTTGAGAAAAGTATTGGAGGCGCAACAGAAGTCAAGGAGTGGTTCAGAATGTCAATTCAATTTTGTTTCCCTCCCGTGATTAATTTTCAATTTTCTCCAGCACAGACAGCAATTAAATTTTGTTTTTCCCTTTATACAGTTGCTTCGCGATCTTATCATGCATATTCCTTTTTCGCCCACTATTCGTCGCGTTATTTACTCAAATTAAAACGAGCTCGTTTTAATTACACGGTCAAGATTCACTTCGTGCCAATTCCCACGTACCAATTAACCAGGATCAAAGCGTTATCAAACCTGAAGGAATATCAAAGGGAACTCGATTAAAATTAATAACCGATAATCATACGACGCGCTGGTCCAAAGTAATTGCGCGTGCCGCACTTGTCCAGGCTCTTTCGCGTGGACTGATGAAGACTCGGTGGCTCCTCTGGGACTTCTTTAATCTCGATAATTATACCTTCCCTTCTCGCGATAATATCGTTCTTGTTCTCTGCGCCCGTTAAATAACGTCACCTCGCAAATTCATATTTGAGTAACGCGTCAACGTGAGTTATTATCGTTCTAGTGCCAGGTATCCCGCACGGTAGCTTCGCCGACGACAAGGAACATGACCAGATGAAATTAATACTTCACGATTACAAGTCATGTGTCTGTCGCACGAATAATGGTTTGCAACGTGATTGATAAGTGTTCCATAAGTTATCGAAATCGATACGCAATCCTGTTACCCGATGGAATTCCTGTAATTACTGTACGTCGCATACGGCAATGCAGAACAATGAAATTCACTGCTTATCACTCGGTCTACAGGTAACGATGAAATTGGCGATGCAGCAAAGCAATAATACTTTCTAGCAACATTCTCCCTTGCTTCTTGTATCTTTCACTCCCCGTCAGAAATGTCGAACGTGTTTTGTCATCCATGAAATAAGGTAAATGTATTATAAAGATACAGTTGCCACTTCGCTGTTTTTCATCCACTGAAAATTTACGAGCACATTCGTCTCAGTTAAACATCGGACTCGCGAGACGAAACTCATTGATCGCGCCAGCGTAACGCACACAATGATTTTACGGAGGAGCCACGGTGATCTACGTAATTACACGGTGCCAGTTATATGGCCTCTCGTCTTCTCCCGCGTTTGGGAATGTTTTTGCCGTGAACCCGCTGCGATGGCAACGAGCGCAATACACGTATCGCGGAAACTGTTAATCTGGGATTTGCATAAAAAGCTCGTCGTCCAGTTTTCGTGGATCGCCTGGTGGAAGTGCATTTACCCGTTAAAATTCCCGGCACACATCGGAGATATCGGGGTCGTTTCTCGCCGCTCTTTACTGCAGTCTGTGCGTCTCTTAACGCGACCGCGATTTCAACTAAACCCCGTGTCGTTCGCTGTTAAATTACGTCTGCTGGTTTCGTCAGTTACGCGAAAGCATCGGTTGTTCGATAATTCAACTGTCTCGGGGCAACATCCTCGACAAGATATCAGCTTTCAGTGTCGCTAAATGGAACAGCGTTACTAGCGAATTGCCAATTGCAAAACAGAAATATGCACAATATTTGGGAAAGTGTATAGGAGAAGATAAAAATTCAAATGGTCAGATTACGGTTCAGACTCTTTCGCGTAGCCTTTTCGGGTCTTTTCGTACATAGAACACGTGTACATTCATTTGTACTGCTTGACGGAGATGATTTATCGGATGACCGGAGCAGGTAGAGCTCCATTTCTCAAGCGCCCCGGGGTCCTAAAAGGTTTTCCTATCATAATGTTTCCTCGTCAGCTTTCAGTCGGGTATATGGGAACTCGCGTGCAACCTGTTTCGTTATTTCGATTTCCATTTTTTACCATAGCACGATGAGCCTATTATAAATGTGTTTACAAATTGAACTGCTGATAAGGTAATTTGGTAAAGAATTGTTTCACCCGCTCGACGGATCACCACGTTGACCACGTCTAGGAAAGAAATTTCTATTTGAATTAGAGAAGAACCAGCGAAATGAACAAATACGACCGAGTCACCGTGGAAGGAAGAACAATAATGACATAGGTACATGCATTGACATTAGGCGCGGACTCTCATTTTATTTACGGCTTTCGCCAGGAATAGCGACGTTCGCCGTTAGTAATATCATTTCGCGAAGCTCCTATCTCTGTTTCGAAAGGACACGAGAATCCCTCCATGGAATCACCACGCGTTCTGCATGCTCTGTGCAAATGAACATTAAGAAGATGCTCATACAGGATTGATGACCAGTTACCATACAGCTCGCAGTGCACGTGATTCAAGCGCAAGCCGTGCTTAAGATGATCTACGATCGCAAGCTTGCATTTTTCAAATGGTTCATGGCTGATCGTGAATATTCTCGCGTTGCCGAGATTACATTTGCGGGTATCCTTCTCGATACACCACGATCGCCATTATTCATTGGCAGTTTTTCGTGAATTAAAATCACGAAGGATGCGCGTCTAAGTGGAGATCTTTCGACACGGAGAATCAAGCCCCGGAATTAATTCAAACCTTCTACGCTACCCCGTTCCTCCATTTCTGTTTGAACCCTTCCTCGAAAAAAAATTCCGTTTAATTAGCTGCTCTGTGAATTTCTGAAATGATAAACGCGGTCGCTATTTCGTGATTTTTAAATTTCACGCGGAAGCTTCAGCCCTATTTGCGTGGTTCACGATGTCATAAAACGCACATAGACGTCCCAGTATATTCACCAGCATCGTGTTTGTGACTCGTCCAGGAGAGGAACAAAATCTCAACTTTCGACTACCAATTACGATCCATAAGTCAAGGAGAAATATGCCAAGTTGCTTCTCATAATCTAAATGAAGATGAGCAGTTACTGTCATTTAAGATTTACGAATCAAAGAATTGCGTAGAAACGTTGCTTCGTTTTTCTTGACAGCTATTATCTCGGAAAATGTTGCGCCTCCAATTGCATACAAAGTTCAGGTAATCGCCGAAAAACAATATTGGGGCGATAAACATTTTTCGAAGAATTTCTAAATAAAAAAAAAATGACTAGGAAGTACAGGTAGAAGCTTCTCGCTATGCTTCAGCTGGAGCAATTAAATCATCAGACTCCGTCGAAAGGAGGGACAGCTTGTCGGTAGAAATCATAAGGAACAGACTCTGGTGATTCTTCACGACGTTATCTGATTCCCGATCAAACACATGGATTCGAGCGGTGACTCGAACAGCAGCATGAATTCGATTAACAGTAAAAGCTACTTCTGTGGCTCCTGGACAACTTGTCGAGAAAGAAAGAATCCTCTGGAACAATAATTTTTCCTGCGATTCTCTTGTACATGAAGCACGAAGTGCGTCACAACCTGTCGGGTCGATCGACGCAGACACAGGAAGATGCTGCTTCTACTTGGAATTATAGCAATTAAAATTCAGGTGGCCATGCATTACGAATATAACGAAGGAATGAGCAATTTCTTTCCCAATAATTTAAAAAATGTCGAAATTTGACTCGCGTATCCATCGTAGATTGTTCAATTAGATAGGCGCATTGGCAATACGCGCCTGTACGATGCGTTCATTCCGCTTCCCGTGACAAAAGTTACTCGTTTACCGCTACGCGGCATTCTATTCGTTTCTGTGGAAAGTAATAAATCAATGTTTGAATGCAACCATAAGTAATGAAATTAGCTTCAAGACCAGAAATTATTTTACTACCTTCCCGCGATTCGTTGGAGGAGGCAATTAATAAAATTCTGTAATGTCCGCCATATAAAGTGAAAATTGCAGCTTTCCAGCTTGCGACCCACGCTTTGCGTAGGTGAATTATCGAGACATTATTAGTTAGCTCGTCAATCGGCCATATGTCATAGCCAACATGCCGGTAAACGCTTCCTAGTTACGTTGCGAGGAATGCTAAAATTTAAATAGCAATTACGTTAAAGAATTTTCGCGAGGATCTACTAGTTCTAAGAAAGGTAGTCAACTTTCGCTTGACATGTTGGTTAAAATGGAGTTGCCTCGAATTTCTATTCGACAACCTACCAGTTTGTACAAGTGAACAAACTGGCAGCTTCACAGAGAGATTAAGGGTCTGTCGTTGAAGCTTGCAAATATTAGAACGTGAAAGCAAAAGGTGAAGTTATATGATTGCGAATGGTGATAGAATCGGAAGTTCCGGAAACAAGACACAGCTTAGTCAATAACACATATTTACCCTCAAATACGTCTCCCGTGTGAAGTGTTTTCTCCCTGAATCCGTAGAAAAATGTTTATATGTTGCCTGCGTAGTGCTAGCTACACTTCAACAACGTGCTCTGCTAACTATGAGCACAACGTTTCCTTTGCTACGTTGGGGCAGGACACTATCATGAACGACATTTTCTTGCATAAAAGTCAGCGCCAGGCCCATCTGTAGGGATACTAAAATTTGTAGGGTAATAAAGGCTTCAATAGTCCTCTGGGACAAATTTTTTTTCTATTCGTTACAGTGCCAAATGTTTCCTAAAAAAACCTTGCTCGGTTGGGAAAGGTATTACTGTTACGAAATAATTTCATGATATAGAAAGCATGCAGTTTGTAGGGAAACGATATAACCTAATGAATGTTAACTCGGCTGGACTCAAACGAAATATATATATAATTGGACAATAAATATACCTATAAGTAGGACTCCGAATAAAGCCAGAAGCCACTTGTTCAAAGCAAGTGAAAGGAGGAAATATATTATTATACGACACTTTCATCGAAATCGTCGTAGTTCGTAAATCTTGTCTCAACTGCGACATAAATCAGCCAAAATACATAAATTATCAAGAGATTTGCCCGGCAAGGACATGATTAATCATAATAATAAAATTTACAACCTGAAGATTTCTTAATCGCGCGTCTTGTAGAGCTAGCTGTCATTAGGGATACGCTATGGGTATAGAGATGCAACACTTTGGGCACAAAGTTTGAGAAACCTTTGAGTATGAGTAAATTTTATAAGGGGAAACTTACGTTACACCGCGTGTAGTTAGAAGGAGTAGAGCTCGGTGCAGCGTGGATAAATCGATTTATGTAATTTTACACTATTATTTAATATCGTGGTAGGGAAGTGAGCTCAACAACGTACTCGTCGCAAAAACTAACGGTTCGAGAATTAAGAAACTTCCGAGAAACGGTAATTTAATAATGCTGTAATAGCAGCTGACGCGCTGTTTTGGCAGATAGATTAATATGCTAGTGGAATCCAAAAATTTATAGGAATGTTTTATGGAATAGAAATTGCGTTCTATCGAACTAAAGAATGAGGAAGATGTTGGATGTCTAACATCTCGATTAAGCGATCGACGTGGTTAGAATCCACGTATTCTATAGAAAATATCAGGACATGGAAATGCTAAAATCTCGCCGATTCAGAGTACAAGAGTGATTTATAAAGTGTCGTCACTACGATGCAACTTATATTCAAATAGATGTTTGTAATGCGCGTGTACGACGACACACCTGTATAAAGTAGCTTGATGCGCGGGATATCATCCATATAGTATTTTCATAATTGTCACCAGCAATTAGCGACTACTGTACCTGGTGTGTGGCAAGAATGAAATATCTAACAAGATAGGAATGCGAGATAACCATAAAATATTTATTCTATCCGCAAAGATGTTCAAAGCGTAATCCGAAGTGTAATCTTTGAAGCACGTTGCGGTTAACTATTCGATGTTTTTTTTAGATGTAATGGGATAGGCTACACACTAGATACAATAAGCTAGATTAGAATACCATAAAAACATAAAAACACCTGTAACTCATCAGAAATATTAGATAGAACATTTTTTACTTGTCATCATTTTTTGCAAGACTCGTGCCGTCCAAACGACTTTGGACGCCTTTGGACTTTGGAGTCTTTCGTGAAACATCCTATATAACAAATTCGTCCGCGAAAGAAGATGAACTTAATGTACCTGGAACAGATTGCGATATCGCAGTCACATAAAAATGCGGATGGAACATTTACAAATGATCCGATCGCCACGTAGCACCAATGAATCGTGTTCCACGACACATGATAACGCTCCGTTTCGAAGAACCACTCCCGTAAATTCGCGCCGGCTCGTCCTTTATTAAAGGGGCCGGTGCAAATAACAGGAAGACAGAAATCTGTTCGCTCCTTGACGATGCCAGACGCATATTTTCCGTGACGAAAATCTACGGTATCTCGAAACGTGCAACGATCAAGTGAACCGGAAAGAATCGGCGATCCTATGGGACGTGATCGATTTGCTATTTGTTCTGCGGACAATTTTTGCTGAGTGTAACATATGCTAAACCGATAGCAATATGACACAGTTGCATAGAAAATGTTTCGATCCTATAACTTCGAAGATATGAGTTTTTAATTGTAACCCACTTTAAACGCAGCTAATAAATTCATACGTCGAAGCTGGCATTTCATTCCATAGAATCATGATGGCCAAGGGCTGGATGCCAGATATAATTAAAGTCTCGCGATAAAAATTATGTTTAACGCGCACCTATTAAAAGATCGCCCATAACGTCAGACGAAATGTATTGGCTGGTCGCTGGCGAAAAGAAACCAGCGGACAGATACGCAAAATTATGAGCTAATTGTAATTCGGCTGTCAATTATTCCTTCATTTACGTAACCAGAAACGACAGCTTTATCGTTCATGGTGTTCTCAATTTTCTGTGGTCATGTATTACGACAACGTATTAACACAATGTCTGAATTCTTCACTGCCGGGAAAATCAATTCTACACTGCCCGGAGATCTACCTATGTCACGAATTTTCTAAGTATGTAGTTTTTTCATACGCAAATTTTGTTCATTATTGATTTATTTGGAATCAAGAACGTGGATTTCGAATCTATGAAATTATTTTTTACTAGAAGAAAGACATCGTTTATGTAGAGCATATCGTGCTTCAAATCACTTAGCGAATTAAAAGAGTGTAATACTGACGATCAGAATTAAACGAGACTCTTTAATTGAGAACGGAGGGAAACATTTAAGAAGCCCAGTCGATTCTGATGTGTGTCTGCCGTGACGGCGATAAGATATCGAGATTCCTTTTTTTCCCAATGAACCAGAAAATTATAGCGTTCGAAAGAAGCACAGGCACCTGTTGCCAATTAATCAAAAGAAAGACATGTTCCGACGTGTCGAGCCACGGCTCAAAAATAATTAAGTCGATCGTTCGCGTGCACCTTGCACGGACATAGGGCGAGATCCTTTGGCAAAAGAAAGAAAAAGAAGATATATGCAATCCATCTTTCCCTTTGATGTCGAGCAAGATCGATGAGATGCCCAAAATTTCGTCGACCAACAGCTTCTTCCCACTGTTTCATGAAAATTCGACACAAATTATTTCCACTTTCGTTTAATTTTCTCTGCTTTCGGACGCACCAAATGTCACTCAAATCTCGAACAGTTACATAGAAAATAGTCACTCAGAAATAATGATACTTTACTTATCTAACGGGAATTAGAACCCTTTGAATGATTAGGATCCCACAGATATTCGAAAACCCGAAGAATGGTATTGATAATTTAAGCAGCGAAGATATGCAACCCGGGGACGCGATCCTCTGGCGGTTAATTTGCTTTTTCACGTTTGGTGGACATAAATCGTAGCGGACATCAGCGATACCGGGGGCCAGCATTCTCACAAAATTATCTTAACTCGCTGGGAATCGTAAAGGCGATGTATGGATATGTAAAACCGATACAATATACGTAATATGTAAATACTCGGCCGAGAAGATGCTGATCTCTCGTAGTTTGGAGAGCCGCGAATCGCTGCGCGTGTAGCGCATAAAATATTAAGATTACATTTGCCGAATCTCTCCCGTTTCTCCAAGCAAGATCGGAGAAAACAAATGAAAGAACGCATGGAATAGATCGCGGACAGATTCGAAACGGCAGATAAATTCCGTATTGCCAAGCGATTCGTGCGGGAGATGCAATCTTCTCTGGCATCCACCTTGACACAGAACGCGACATTCCACCTGGTAATCGGTCACGTACGATCTGGTGCTGCGATCTGCTCTTCATCTGCACTCATCTGCGACCTCCTCACTTTGCATAATCTCGAATTATAAGCCGGAAATGTTGCACGCGCCCCACAGAATTGCTCGGTTATCATCGGACGACGCGTGTCCGTTCAAGTGCAGGCTAATTGCGTGCAATCCGGTTTCTCTGTTGTCATTGAACCGTGGACCATTAACGTCGATGCAGCCCGATTGCAGCCCTACATTTCAAATGGAACAGGCCTTTCATGATCTCGTTTCAGATTAAGGGACATTCGATGAAGGAAGCATCGAGTCGATCAAATGAAAACCATTGCACCCAAACCGCGAAACATTGGTTGGCGAGCGTTTGTTATATTCGTTGAGACCGATTCAATAACAGAATGAGATGAATCGTCTCTTGGCAATTACGACAAATTTGGTCTTCGAAGTCCCAGACGTGTATCAGAGGTACTCGATGCACCAAGCATACGGCATGTAGCATAGCAAACAACACGAAATAATCGCTTCGTCGAAAATCTCAGAAAGTGCAATTTGTACGTTGGGGCTAATTATATGGAACCCTTAGCAGGATGCGCATTAAATCGAACACCCTCAATTTACTTTTCTCAGAGCAACATTACCGTCGATGTTAATCCAAAATGAGGACCCTGTTCCGATGCAATGGAGGGATGGTGAATAATTATTCTCCGATAAAATTCCGCGAATAACTGTTCCTCAGTGCGGCCGATAAACATTACCGTAAATAATATCTCTTTCTTTACCCAGTAATAAAGTCCAAGTAATGTATACCGATTAATTGTTACGTGAGATGTTAGACGCATCGATATTACTGCCACAGAGCACATTCGACGCAACCAATTATGTACGTGTGTACTACGATATCATTGCTCCTTGGCAATCAGGCAGAGTCACTGCCGCATTAAGTGAAATTTAAATTCAAAGGCAACCCAAACCGAAATCCGTACGAAAAATTAAAATCAAATGTATCAACATTTTATTGAGCTGCGAAAATATTATACTCTTTGCGAACGGCATACAAATTTCTATGCTAACGACGAAATTCTGATGAGCGACGATAAAAGTTTTTATGCTTCGATATGCAAAGCGAAATGTATCGAGAATAAATATATTCCTCGCGAAAAGTATACTGCAGTTTCACCACTTCCGCGTTGTTAATTTATATTTCGAAAGGTGTCCAATCGAACACCGTGTGCATACGGTGCAAACATATCTTTTTTAACCACAAAATGAAACATGCAGCACTATTTAGTGTTTTTATTTTTCATGACACTCTTCTCTTTCTCTCAATTCTATGTACGTAATAGAAGCTTGAATCTCTGACCAATCGAATTGAACAAGATCTCGATTCAACCGTCGGCGAAATTAATAGAATCGTAAAGAGCAATATATCGCGCCATAAACTTTAAGCCGCCCAACAGGATGGGCTAAAAAGCATCGTTTGGTATCTGTGCTACGGGTTTCGCGAGAGGAGCTGTTTATTCCGAGGGCAATTAAAAGGGATGGAGGCAATTAATCGACACGAGAAATGCGCGAGTTCTTTCAAACGAATCGTCAAGCATCCAAGCAAGCTTCTTTTTCTCCAAACGAACCGCAAACTATTCAGATCCAATCGTGGTAAATATCTTCCCCCCAAAAGGCGTTGTGACATGCGAAGAACTCTTAAAGGGATCGTTCGATATTTCCAGACTTGGCTGGCCGAGGAGAAACACGTACCCTTGCCGACCACCCGGAATTCCATCGAACACCTTACGTTCTTTCGCTTTACCGTGTAATCTTTCCTTTAATTCTCCGGCGTTTTGCGCAATTTGCAGTACTGCAAACTATAGTGCACCGTTTCGGGAAATGTGTGTCAAAATTAAAAAATATATTTAGCGACCATGAAGCTGCGAAATTATACGTGGCTGAAGCTCCGTTCGATAACGACAGCAAACTGAGAAGGTGGTTTCGGTATACATATCGTTAATGGAAGGCATCGTCTCCGCTTTTTATGCGTTTCCAATCGTTCGACTTATCTCACGCGTGCCATCGGCTCGATTGTGCATAACGTGAATTCACGTTGCATTGATGCGTTGCTCGCGACATGCACCGAACGTGTAATTTATGCTTGCGCGTCACGCGCCTCTGTGCAGCCGTAGTTTACCGTGGACGTGCTCTCGCCAGGATGCGGTTTCAGCATGTAGAAAAATTCCTCGTAGGCTTTTTTCGACCACGAAAGCAACATGCTTGGTTAAACACGATGCAGCGTGCGGTAACTTCGCTTTTAACAAGTCCTGTCGTACGGGATGCAAGAATCGATTAGGCGATTTCATAATCAATTTATAGCGAGGGACATTGATACATCATTCGGTTGCAAAAATAAACAAGTTGTTGGCGAAAGAGCTGGGAACGATAGGGAAGATGAATGTGTGTTCAGTAAATCTCTGACATGATTTGTTTCTTTTCACTTGAGTTGTACCCAAGTCAAAAATATCTTCTCCGCGCAACACGATGGACGTTAAATTGCTTGTGACTGATCGTGAACAATTTTTTTATCGCACGAAGCCGTTGACAACGGGTGATTTAAAGGTGCAAGACAGTTTCTGCGCGACTTTTTATCGGAAAGATTTATTTGTAAAGTATTATGGACAGATAAATGTTACAAAGCGACGAGCCAGCCAAGAGCAGAAAGGAAAAATCGCTGTTCGATTGCCGTACAACTTTTAATGCTGATTAATTACTGTTATTAATTCCAGTCAACAGGAGCGACCACATGTTTCTTTGAGCCTTACAATTAGTATAATTTCACGGGCACACCTATGAAGTCGTACATATATATCGATAAATCAAAGAGGTCCTCGATAATAATTAATTACTCGTGTTGTCTCCAATGCATGGCCGTCTCAAAAAGACGGGAATTTTTTTTAATCACAGTTTATGTTTCACTAGTCTGCGTATCATCTACACATCTTTTACATTATAAAGTTTATATTATTAAGATATATCGTAGAGAAAGGCGAATGTAATGAAATTCTGACAAGCATCAGGTGCATGAAAAGCAGTAAAACTACAAATTTTTACCAAGAATCAAAAAAGAAACGGTTGATACCTTCCAACCGAAAGCAGACAATCCTCTTCATCGTCCTCTTGGACGTTCAACACGGAAAGTTACAATAATTCGCTCCACTTTGTTTCAGAATGCTGTGGGGAAGATGCTTCTTCTAGTTCTCCTTCTCGCGGGCTGCTTGAACGTTCTCGAGATTATTCTTTGTCAAGAGCTTTCGGTCATCAGGCACTCCGATGGAGACATTTTCACGTTGGAAGGTAAGGCTAGGGCATGCCGAAATTATAAACCTCCTTTTTATTGTCCGTTACGTTCAGAGGATCTTTGACTCCTTTGCGTAAAAAAAAAACAACAGAAAAACAAGAAAACGGAACCGTAATTGCGTAACAGTGATTTGCAACCCAGGGAAATACCGTACGGAATTTAATGTTAAAAAATACGGAAAAGAGTAACGTGTTATGCGAGGCAGTCGACTGCGAGGATCGGCAGGGGAAAAAATCTCGTGACAGATTAGCCATGAAATTACAATGCTACGATTTGACAGCTGTGTTCCTCCTGTTTAGATTGTGTGACGCGTTTTGTTTGTACGGGCACGCGAATCTCTTCATTCTGGAAATTAACGTTTTCAACGTCGCTAATGCCACGCGTTCACAGCTGGCCGAGCTTTTCTAAATCGCTAGAATCGAAGCATCCGAACGATAGGCATTATATGTTTGAAACACGATTATTTAGGTTCCTGCACGGAGGCTTGCACGGTGCTCAGCAGCGGTACAGCCAGCCCTTACAGTCGCAGTCCCTCGACCGCAGGACTTGTTTCTCCCAACAACACCTGCACTTGCCAGTGCAACTACGGCCTACCTACCTTCCGGGAGGATCTTCACATCTGCGTGAATGATATTCACGGTAAGCCGTTTTAATCCTCCCGCCGTGAGAGTGATCAATTCGTGCGGCCAAGCTTTTCTTTAGATTGGAAGTGGTTGCATAAAATCCTCTGCCGGGAGTAATCCAGATGCGCATGTGGCATCTTTTTTGGCGGTGCATATCATTACAGAAGGGCAGAATATGATTATCGATAAGAATTGAGTGCACGCAACGGTAAAACACACGTGCACGTTTCACGATGCGATGGTTAATTTCTTTTGCAGTTATTTGAATTGTATTTCGAAGGTACACAGACATTAAATCGATGACGAATTCCGGGATATTTATCCCCTCCATTGACGCGAAGTCCGAGCTACTCTGCAGTTCTGAGAGAACGATCCTCAAAAGCACCGTTTCCTTGACACACATTTAGTCAAACGTGGAAATAATTTTATTTCCGTCCCTTCATGATTTTGTTGTAAAATTTCCATTCAAAGTCTGTCGAAATTATTTAAATTGCGCAAGACGATAACTGAACAGCAGAAAAGAGAGCAAAGCAAACTTGGTTGGGGAATAAAAGAAAAGAACATTAAAAGGGGTCGGAACAAATTAGGGGAACGTTATTGCCAGGCACTTGTTTCCCTTTTAAATGAAGGAATTCGGCGATATAAGGTCGACCCTTGAAAGTGCATAATGTTGCTGGCAATATAGCTATACCCATGGTGAGTCTTCGAGTTCATCTCAGAAGGTCACGAGGAGATTCCATCTCCTGACTTTGAGACCCTCCAGCTCTTACGGACCGCTCCAGTAATGATGCAATCGCTCGACCTTAAGTATACCTTGCATCTATGTATGTTGTCTGTACGAGACTCAATTTCCAGCAGTAAACGAGTATCTGAAGAACACCTGACAAACTAAGCACTTCATAGAATACCAGAGTTTTATAGATTACTATCATTACACTTGAAGCTCAAATTCTTAAGAATATTAAAAATATTCGATTATTCTTGGGAACAAGATTATTTCAGGCAAGAAACAAATTTCCAGACAATATTCTAAGAGATCCTCCTCTACATTTCTTACAGCTGTTTACTCTTACCACGCGTTGAACAACTCTTAATCGCATTTCCATCCTCCGCTTTTTCGATATTCACATTGTCTCGTGCAATTTCCATGGACTTTCATCTTCAATCGAATCATTTGTCTCCGAAAGGAAGAAGCTTATTTAAAGACATAGATATTTGTCCTTTAGTTTCATTTGCTATCTTAATTATATTTAACGCTGCTTTATTCTAGCAATAAAATGTTTAAGGAGAATATGAGAACGAAGTTAAAGATCGTGCACCGATAATACTTAAGTGGCGATAAAATACGCTGCCTTATTTTTTGGTATAAGCTACTTAAATTACACCAAGCGTAAGGAAAAAGGAATTAATAAAACCGTTTTTCATAATTGGACAATTTTGGTTGCCAAAGTGGTGTTACAGGTTTGCTAGAGGTTTGCTTCCAAGTTAACAGCATAGCATACTGACATAACGAATTTATGTTTGCTGTGTTTATCGCTCAATTAATTTCTAACTGTATGCAAATGAACGTCAATTAATACGTCGTTAAAATTGTGAACATCTACACCGTTACTTACTAGCATGATTAAAACTATCTGGTATCTCGTACAGATTATGTCACGAGTAAAGCATTTTACAATTAACTTCGTGCTGCATTTTTATTCGGCAACTACAAACATTATTAATACACTTCTCCGCAAAGTTAGAGGATAGGTAAATTTTTCCCGATAGATTGTCGATGTTTGAGGTGCTGTAACTTTGCCGGAAATAATCGTACAACAGTCTATTTGGACCCGTTTTGAGGACACCTTTACGAAACCCCGTTGACTTTCTTTCAAACCTCATGCAACATCTGCAGGTACGCAATACGCGTCCATCAAACGCATTAACAGTACCTTACCACGCGGATTATCGCATTTAATGTATCCTCGAGGTTTGTCACGATGTGTACCGTGTCAAGGCATTAGTCATGTCGGCAGGACGGACAACTTTTTAAAGGCGCAAGACGTGTCACCGTTGCGATAGGGTGATTCTTATGAATTTCGCCGGTTTCCTCTCATCAATTTCTGCCAGTTTTCCACGCCGCGCTAAGGAACAGTACCAGTTTTACCTGTTTCGTGAAACAGGTGAGCCTCGCAGACGAAGCGTCTCGAACATATTTCACTTGTCCCCTCGCGAGTTTCGCTCCCCGTCGCGTGGTTCGATGTTTCGTATCGAGATTCGTTCGCACATTAGTCAGAGGGGCAGCCTGTGAGAACGAGGCTTCAATTCGGTTGGAATTCACGAACATCGGATCCCTTCTAACGTTGAAGATTAAAATGCCCCGACTATTTAAAGAATATGTTTCCGAACAACGCGATTCTCTCGAGCTTCTAACGCCTACAATTTCACACGCAAATGGTGTCAATTCAATCAGCGATAGAAGACTGCAATTTCTTATTGATAGTAGGCTATATAATTTATAGTTAGATATCGTGCACGGTTGTATGTTGATCGTAGCGCAAAGGGAACGCGAGAAACGTTTTAGCCAGACATATTAATAGGTACGTATCTCTTTTTAGCAGCGGCTGACTCGTGTCTCCTGGTTACTGATAATGAAAACTAGCTAAGCCCGAGCTTGGGGACCGGTGCCGTAGTCTTTAGGGTCAAACGGTTGTGTCAAACGTGCCTCCTACCGGTACCAAGGCCGGTCGCGTGACACTGCAACCAATAAATAACAGATTCGCGAGTATTCAGCTGCATCGAAGGCTGGGGACCAAAGGGGCACGCAGCACAGCTAATCAAAAGTACCGCAAGAAACAATATCTCTTTCTGTTCTGCCCTGTCCGCCTCTATAAACAGATCACCGTTGCATTGTGCTCCTGGAGAAAATGAACATCTCATCTAGCACGCTCTGTGACTCGTCTACGGCTCATAAAATTGTTAATTATTTACCGATACACAAGCTGCAGGTGATCTCCTAAGGGGCAGAGTATAACGATCGTGGATAACTGCTATCATTATCTTGTTCCTCCGTCAAGATAATTACCCATCATTATTCCGCCGTTGTCACTCAGCATACTGATGGTTTCAATATTGAATCTCCCAATCAGCGTAGCAAGTTCGCCGTATCTTTCTACAGCTTCGCATTCTCACTTTCTCCCTTTTCGACTCCCCATTCGAATCTACTCGCGTACGAATATTAGCTGGTCTCGCGAAAACTTGCGATCATCCGCGTTAAATCACTTGAAGTTACTTTAAAATCGGCGCTTATCACCGCGAGAGTCTATTCCGATGCGACACTATCTATCAAAGAGCGAAAGGGCACGATTGGTTCGGAGGATTCATCGTGGTACGACGAGGGTCAGAGTTCATTGGCGTGGATCTTCGCTTTGGCTCGCTTCTTGGGGTCAAGTTTGCCGATCGTTAATCAACCAGTCGTTATCCGATGTTCGATCGTCGAAGGCACAAGTAGCTTGGCTTGTGCGCTCCTAAGAGCAAACGGGGACACCAAGAGAAGAGCTACCGGCGTTAATTGCTCTCAGCCGTCGATTATCGTAAATCGTGTCGTTCTGTGGGCACTTTTATTGAGATACACTGGCGGTTCTCGACGATCGAAGGGTTTCAAACGAAAAGGGCCTGCTTCACCGCGAACCCCCTAATGAGATAGAGAAAATAGTTCCATCCATAATTTCATTAATATTAACTTTCTCTTTCATGGTTCTATCGGCACCTTTACCAGAGATTTCGTTATCGGTTTCAATCAGTTAAAAGCATCTAAGTAGCCGAAAAACTTTCAGAGCTAGACTATACACGACCGATACGCTCGAAAATCGCGTCGGAGATGGTACCGGTTCCTTAACTGGGGGAATCCAATAGGACAATACTATCCCGTTTATCAAGATTTATGTATTTGACATACCTACTGTGCATCACGCAGGAATACCTGAAAATGAGTGAAACGGGTTATTCCGGAAAGCGCTGTTTTGTTCCGACTGTGAGTCGGCAAAATGAACTGGTATTTAGCGCACAACTGCAAGGCACAAGGCGCAAAACAAGAAATTAGTAAACAAATTTTGACGCGCCTTGAATTCTCGGACGTAAACGATACGACGAGACGTTCTGACGAACGTCCAAACTTTGCTACACCATTTCTATCAATATTCAGGTTGCTGTTAAATGCCGCCGTTGAAAACGGTGGCTCGTGATTTTGCAGAGCGATATATGTACAGGACTACCTGCCGCGACGATTTACGAAACGGGCCAAGAAGCAGAAGCATGCTCGGCGAGCTGAATCTATTTGAACTTGTCGATTAGCCCGGTCACATTTAGTAGCGCATCATTGTTCCTTAAGGAGAAAGTCCAAGGGAGAGTCGCATAGATCTTTCGACTTTCCTTACCAGATACGCACGTTTTTACAACACGACACGTGTGCACCAAAAGAGAAAATGCCACGAACTCGTTGCGCATATTCACCGATCCGAGGTCGCGACCCTGCTCGTCCAGATTTGCACGAGCGTTCTACTAATTACTCGATTCGTTTTATAGTGGTATCGCCGTCTGCAGAAATAGAACTCTTATTCTGGTATTTGCCGATGGGGAAGAATGTAAAGCAAGGAAGAAATTAACGTGGTATCTCTGGAAACGTATGCACTATTCTGTGTTTTCTTTTCCTTGTGGATACTTCAAGGGGAACTGCATTAAGGTTAATATACGATAGAACGTAGAAATTCCTCGTGGTTACGGAGAACTATGAGAAAGTAGATTCAGTTGAATGTAAAGAGAAGTTTGTGGCCGATGTGAGCTTCAAAGGAGAAGCTGTTTTTGTGACGAACTCTGTAACATTCTGCTGGTGGTCTGGAATCACGATCGACGGACGTAAATTGTGCCTCGCATTCCTAATCGTTTCACATTTCGCGCATTTTGTAATGGAAACCTCGTCAGCGAGTTGATAAGCTCATTTACTTTATCAACATAATCATACATGACAAACATTACTAGGCCTCGAATAATTCAATTAAATACAACCGGATGCTATGTGCGTTTTTCGGTTTTTTGACACTGTACAGTTATTTTAACGTGCAACCATTATGATTATTCTAATTGTAAGACCGGTTTTATTATGTATCAGATTATTCGCAGTAAATTACATGGACGATCTAAATGAATTCATTCGTCGTGGTCGCGCTATTAACATTTTAACGGGCGGCTTTCTCTTTGCCGGCCAGGCAATGACTGTTAATTACAAATTAAATACCGTCTTCTGCGACGATTCACCTGTTCGAACACGGTCGACGCCACCTTAAGAGTTTTTTTCCACGTGGAACTTACCCCACGATGATCCCATAATCTGGAAAGATCTTAATAACAGAAACCGAAGAGGCCTTTCAGCGAACATGTATTAAAATGTTGAGATAAACGAAATGACTTATGAGGCATGTTTATCATATTTGTTCCAAGTTTCTTCTAGAATGCGATTAAGCTTTCTAATAAATATAGCGTCTGTTAACATAGTTGTTGGGGTACCGTTCCGTTCGGCTGTATAAATTTATGTCCAGCTGAATTGCAACAACAGTTTAACGAGATGCCGACGCGTATCTTCCTTTCTGTCCGTTTCTCGATCAAAAGAAGCGCTGTCCATTCCACTTTCGTGCAGAGCATCCCGAGTTTCCGAATAAGCCATATAATTGTGCCGCGTTTAGATGACCACGGGCGATATGCGGCCGAAAATTGCAAGCTGCCTCGTGCATTGCGCACGAAATTGTTAGTTACGAAAAACGTAGAGCCGCACGAAAAGCATACTTCGATTTATTGCATCCCGAAAAACGTGATATCCTTCGGGCACCGCTGCCAATATCAGACGAATAATTTGAATCGTTCGGATGTTCCCAGAGTGCAACGTTGCTGGTTTCGTCAGCAACACGGGCCAAATCGAGAGAGTGCCGTACGTATTTCTGCCTCAACGTGGTCAGATAATCTACCCTCACGCAGAAATACGTTTCGAAGGTAAGTTAACTCAACACGAAAGACTGCACAGCCGTTTCAACTTTCGATTCAGCATAATCGTCGATCTAACGCTACTCCCGTAACCCTATAATCTGACGATTATTTGTCGATCAATCTTCCTGTTGCTGAAAGAACTATTTTTGCACGATGAATGAAGGTGTCACGACGCCAGTGTGCGGAATAACCGGAGCTCAGCAATTAGGTCGAGCAGGATGGTCGGAGCTGAGAAACCTTTCGGACACCGAGCCGCCGTTCAAGCTGTTTCGTGACGAAGGAAGAACCTTCCTACAGGTTGGTAACTTTAACCAGCATGAAATAAGCCATTACGTTGTCAAGAAGTGATGTCATAATAAGCCGCGCCTTTGTAGAGTCGAATGATCAGCGGTTCGTGCAGCGAAATCTTCGTGCCTGAAATTCTTTCAGGCCGCATTTTCTTATTCGCGTAACAACAGCGATTGACAATTAACGCAACCAGAAGTTCGGTTCGCGGGACGATCGGTAGCTTTGAGACTTTTTTTTTTATTACCTAACCAGTAGGAAAAATATAGGTAACAAAATTCCGTCCTATCTACCAGAATGAGACTGTCAATTAGGAAGTGAAAGAAAACCAGTAACAGCATGGTGGTCGGTTTTGAGTTTCTTGAACAACGACGACATTTTTCCCGTAGCTTTATAACTGCGTGCAGGGGCACCCTGCTTACTTACAGCAGCCTTTAGTCGAGACAGTTCTCATCGTGGAATAAAATACATATGCGTATACGACAGCAGGCGTCGTAATTTCGGATGGAACAGTTGATCGACCGGCAAATGAACGTCGTCCACGGCCGGACCGAGGCAAATGAACGAAGTAGAAGTGTTGTCGGCTTCTTCTCGATACTTATAAAACCTCTGATGTAAGGCTAATAAGGGATCTCGAAGGGAGCCGCTTGTGAAAATGTTCGGCAAAGGAATGTGGACGGGGAGCAAAATTTCGTGTACCGGTCAAATTTTGGGCGTGGACAACGACATATGCGTGCATCTTACTGTTATTACCGTTGTCGTGCACTCCATCCCTTTCAATCTGGCCTCATAACAATAAAGCTCTGGAATACAAGTAGAATTTTAGCACCGACTTAGAAATTGATTTTCCCTTGTGCCAGTCATTCTACATTTGCGTGCTATAAATAGCGCCGCATTTATTTTTATTTTTTTATTTTTTTTTTTATTTCGTTCCAGTGGATCGGTGAAACAGGATTGAGAGAGGCTGCAGAGGGTCGAGTGGTGACAGCCAAACTAGTCTGCAGAGATGCTTCGCCAAAATCGAAACTGCCTAATGTCTTCACCCCGTGTGTGGCATTCAGGGTGGCTGGTTCTCCATCGAAAAACAGTCAGTCTCATTCCTCCGAACATTTGCGGCTCATTCAATAAAGAAGTCCGTTGTCGTTCATTCTAAAGCCCTCATGCCTTCCGTTCTTTTTCTGCAGACGTGCGAGAGGTAACGTTCTCTTCGACCACGCAAATCTCTCAAGGACTATCCACTACAGAGTACACAACTATCGGTCTGTCGTCTGTGATCCTGGCCCTGATCTACGTTGCAAGCGTATCTTTGTATCTTCACAGTAAAAAGGCTAAAAGGAAAACCGTCGAGGAGCCGGAAATAAGCTTGACACCTGGCCGTGAAGTGAGTGGACTGGTGAAGAATAACCCTTTGCTTGCCGCATCGAGGCATTTCGAAAGCGACACGAACAGCGGCTTAACTGAGAGCGATCTTGGAGATGATCTACCAGCAAGTGATGGTGAACAGGGCTTTGAAAATGTGTGTATTATCCTGTTGAATATAGAAATTCTCGTTTAAAAATATTCGCCAGGAACGTGAATACACTGGACTCATTCGTCGCACGTGCGTAGGTAACAACAGCTATCGTTCATCCCCATTGCATATACATGGAGCAGTCCGAAGCCTGTTTCGGGTCCGGAACAATTCTGGGCGAAAGATTACCCGAAGAAGATGTGCGAGTTGTGGAAACAGTGGACAATACACACCAACAGGATATCCCTGTACTACCAGGTGCTCAAAGAAGAAAATTGTATTTCAACCCTGCCTATTTCGATCGACAATTACTACTCGTAAGTCTATTATATTTTTCTTCGCGTTTCATGAACGAAGCACATATTATGTAATTACGTACTTCGTTTCCCAAGTATCTTTATCGTGTATTTCGATAATACCGAGATAATTTAAGAGCAGCCGGGCATTTTTCTAGGCTCCCCCTCCAGCAGCCATCGAATTTCTTCTGAAAATTCGAGAAGTCATCTCCATCGCCAAGCACAAGATGGTCGCAAAGAGATTCGTTCCCACCCTAGTCGGTCAGTAATTAATCTCTGTCCTCGTTATGTAGAATGAAACGAATAGTCGATTAATTTGAGGTGATTCGTTCTGTCAATAACACAGGTATCCCGGAGGAGGAAAACAACACGGAACATTGCGACTCCACCCGAAAGAATTATCAACAGTCAGCTTCGAACTCGGCTCAAGGCTCCATCGCAAAGTCCCGAAAATGGCAACGATGCACCGGTTGCCCCGGTTGCATAGACACGTTGAGAAACACGCTTACGCTGCCAGAACCTGAACAACCAAATCCTGGTGAGAGCAAGGTTCGAGCATGGTTAGAGGATGTTCGAATATCTCCTCAAAAACGATGGCACGATGCAGAAGAAGCTAGGAGAACCCTTCAAGAGAACACCAGGACTTTTAGCAAGAACTTAGAATACTTGAAGGAACTGGCCAAACGGGATTCGGACATGGATGTGAAGAGTTTAACTGGGAGGGTGCTCTCTTCGTGGAAAGATAATCCTCCTATGCTAAAGACATTTCGAAATGTCGCGCGAAGCGAAATCCTAGAGATCGACCATCGATGCAGCGTGTCGAAACGCTCGACCAAATCAATGTTCGAAGAAACGAATAACTATTCGATAAGAAACAGGGACTATTTGCTGGAAACCAATGGCGACGAAGCCATAAACGCCAAAGTGAGGAGGGCCATCGAAAACTCGTTCATCAAACAGCTGGAGGAGAATGCGGTGTTGACTAAAGGAGATATAGAGGAGCAAAAGGATGCGAAACAGGAAACCGTGCTTCCTGAGAATGAAACTGGTAAACAGAAGCACAGGACAGAATCTAACAACTGTTCATCGAACGAACCAGCGAAGAAACTGAATCCGAACCAGCCTCCAGCCAAGAAAGAGCTTCCTGATATGATCAACGAGCTTCCAAACGCGAAAAACACCGCGAAACGCATAATGGACGCTGTGATCCGCGAAATGGTGGACGCAAAAGTCCTGGAGCATCACTCGAAATCAGTCAGCGTAGTAGATTACGAGGTAGACAGCTTGGAGAGGTCGAAGTGTAATAGAAAATCGTCGATTTCGCCAGAATCAACAGATCAATCGAGCCCAGCACTGTCTACCGCGCTGCCAATGGACGAGGAATTGACGATGCAGAACGCTGTGATCAATACTAGGACAGGAGAAATGATGATGCCCGACAAACTGAATGAAGATATTCTCGAAAAAAACTATTACAATTGTCTGCCGGAACTAATTTCTTCGCAGAGGCCTGAAAGTTACTCGCTGGTCAGCGAGGTGTACGTGAACGATGGTTACGATAGCCCAGCCTGCAGCGACGATTCTGGGCCAGAAATTCAATACGAGCCGGAGAATCCGGGACACTTGACCATCAAAGTTCAAGACTCGCCGGATAACTATGTGAAACAGGACGAGTCTGAGTACGAGCCAGACACGTTGGATAGAAAACCGATGAAGCTGAAAATTAACGAAGTCGTGAATTACGAAAAGGAGGATCCCATCGAAGTATACGTAGACTCCCTCGAAAGACCTGCTCAAATATTGCTGAAGAGCAAGGGCAGCTTTCGCGATCAAGACTCCGCGAGGAACGGTCCAAGCTTGCAACGCGGCTACGGCAGTCTTCGAGAAATTTACGAAGCCAGACTAAGATCGAACCTCAGGGAGAACACTGCCAAATCGTTGAACGGCAATCTAGAAGACTCCGCGTCCTGGAAGAAAAAGTATTTAACGCCCGAAAGCAAACAATTGAAGAGGCAACGACAACCAAACAACCAGCCGGACGTAGTGCCGTTGCCACCTACGGAAGATATCTATCAACATCCGAAGCCACCGAGACGCGTAAGAGATGGAAAATTGGCGTCGAGCTCCTCTCTGTCAAAAAACGGCTGGGACAGGAGTCATGCCGAAGCGGGTGACCCTATGACCAGCAACGGTGCTCCTGTCCCCAGCAACAACTCTAACGTAGGGGCCACAAATTGTTTTTCCGTGTCTGAGTTCGATGAATCGATGACCAGATGCAGACATCAAATGGAAAATCAAACCGCAAACAATTCTACGGGTGGAAAATCTAGAAGCAATTTTCCAACGTCGTTGAGTAACTCTCCTAATCAAAGGGATAAGAAAAAATGTCCCGAACCGTGTTACAGACAGGCGTGTCAAAAGAAACAACTAATTAAGCCGGCCAGAATCAGTGAATCGATAGGCAATTCGAAGAATCACTCATCAGACCGTCAGCAGCCACGATTGAAGGTCGAAGATAGCGGCTACCTAAGTAGCACTGACAGCAATGGTTCTCAGAAACGATTACTGAAACACGAGGTGAGCAGCGTCTCAGAAACCGATGAGACTGAATCTGTCTGTGACGGCGCCAGCGAAAGCGGCGCTGAAAGTATCGGAACGGATAGCGTGTTCTTTGGAAACTTTCGCAGACTATCGGTAATCACGAACTTCTCCAAGAGCATAGACTCCGGTGTTGAAACTGGGATGAAAGACTCGTATGATCAGCCGTTTGGTGTTAGAAGCGAGAACGGAATTTTAGAGAGGGTGAACTTTAGTACCAGTGACAGCGAGACTGAGAGTTTCATCACGGTTTTACCACCGTGTGAAGCGAGAGAGCCAATTTAGTTTTACAAGTGGACATCGCGCAGGTGGATCGGTATGTATTGCGCCTATATTGGAGGTTGCTTAACAACTTAATAATTGTGATGGTAATATTAATTTTTGGTGTTGTTCCGTTCATCTTTAAGAATTGCGTAGAAAACTAAAGCGGAGGCATACGTTTGTAACTATCTCGCGACAGTATTAAGTACGTTTAGATAGAGTCGAAATCAAAATTAAATTGCCATCGATTTAGATAGAGATTTTTACACGCGCCAATATAGATTTGTTCTTGCAATAAATGTGTTTACTATTCTTCAACAAAACATTGACGGCCAGTATACTCGCATCCGCATTATTCGAATATTCTCTAATTGATAAACTACCTATCGATATTTATTTATATTAATTAGATTTGCAGTAACAACAAATTTTTTGCATTTTATTCACGAGGCGGATTACTGTTTAACGATCTTCTGAAATTTAATTGATGAAAATATCTATTCCTGTTACTATTTTATTTGCATAATTAATAATTAAGCATCGAACGCAACGCGTTTGAAAGTTCGTCAAACGGGTAAACATATTCCTTATGGACTAATATCGAGTCTGATTAATGTAGAAACAGACTACTATTTTAGTATCCCACTTATTCAAAGAACTTTTGATAATTAAGTACTTCATATGACTCTAATATATCTACAATATATATATATATATATGTATAGATTGAACTACTTTTCCTTCAATCTGATTTAACATAATCACTTTAGAATTAAAATGTGTAGATATTTAAAACGTACCATCATAATATGACATAATGATAAAGTGGCCGGAAGTGCAATATTACCTAATAATATTTTGATTAAAATACTATATAAGTGAGAAGCCTTAAATAACTAGTCGATGTGATACAAATTTTCTAAAGAAACAAAAAAATTACCCAATAATGGGTTCACATTGTTCCGTTTTGATACTGGAATATAGTTGTCTTTGATTCACAATTTTTTTATTCTTGTTGTCAGTGTTTTTGTTATTGTTATTTTGTATGTTAATCGTTATAAGAAAGAGATCATTATAAGATATGTTTCGTATATTCGTTTAACGAGCATTGATTAATCATTGTTCTTCCACTATAAATATATTTCATTTAAGTGTAACCTAGCTATCATTGTTGCATTATTTGTTGTAAAATATTACATTTTGTTTAATAACGTTGAATATCGTAAAAAAGAGTGAACTATATTTGTTACTAAAGAAATAGATTTTATATTAATTTATTGCATGATATTGCCTAATATATTCTTTTGTTATTTCATTAATTTATTGTAGTTCTAAATAACATTTTTATTAAAAATCCTCGCGTCTCAAATTTATATGAGAAGCGCACGCTTCAATGTACCTGCCAAATGTATGCATTATCGATAAGGTAGATTTTAATATATTGAATGTTTACGATAATATAAAATGATTACGCCCTCGTCTTATACATGTAACATCGGAACAGTTATGCAGTTCGTGGCTAAATATTTTATGCAAAAATTTATCTGAGATAATACATAAAAATTGTGCAATAATAAAATAAATTATATCAAGTGTTTACAATGACTACCTCCGTTTGTTGGCTGACGTTAGTAGAATAATAAAAATGTAGTAGCAACCAGTGCAGTAACTTCTATGTTATATTACTAAAATTAACTTAGGCAATCACAGATATCTTATGCGGTATCGATTGCGAAATTACGTTGCTCAGTATGTAATTAAAATATATATAAGAGAACTGCTGATCTAGTACAATAAATAATTGCAACGTAATTTGAATAAATTCGTGAAGTATGGTGTTGGCAGGGTCCTACATTTCTAGCAAATTAACATAAATAAGGATTAAACTGAGAAAAGACTATGCGCTAGTTTTAGGAGATATAAATCCAATTAACCACTATGTAATTATTAATTTTTATACCGCGGAAGGATGCACTGTGATCATACATATGATGCGAGCGTAAATGCACGCATGATATAATTCAATCATAGACCATATTTTATAGAGTACATAATGTTATCGTATGAAGTTTAAAATTGATATGGATAGCTTCATATTTTATAATACCCATGTATATTTTTTAATGAATTAATAAATTAATTATAAAATAAATAAAATTATTTTTTTCGTACATAGTACCGTGACAAGACATTGAATTGCAAAGTTCTAAAGCAGGAATCTTGTAAAAATACACCTACGTGAAAAATAACTAAAGTACTCGGTACACATTCCAGAAATTTGCGAGAACTTGCGAGAAGCTTCTGGCAAAATCGATCGGCTAAAAATCGTGGATTTATATCAGGGGAGCGTGAGAACATAATCATCGAGTTCGGAAAATGAGGGTAAGGGAAGTTGCTATACGACCATATACGATTCATGAATGCTACGTGCGCTATTACTTTTTTATAAACAATTCGAGTATTCGTTTGAGAATTACACAGTAATTAAACACGCAGGCGGTTCTAAACTAGAAAGAGGGTCTTCCTTGAACCAAGAGCTTCAATTTTAGAGGTCATTAATTAAAATCGGCCCGATAGTACGCGAGATAATTGAAGGAACAGATTGTTCCTTGAACCAAGGGCTTCAATTTGAGAGGTCGTTGATTAAAATTGGTCCAGCAGAAGCCGAGATAATTGAATTTGTTTAAAGAAATTATAAACAAATGCCATTATTTCGGCTTGCAGGCCAGCTACATCAATGTTCAGAGAACACAAATTAAAGCTAGGAGCTTCAGCTATCATCTCTACTAGGTGTGAACATGATTCCATGTGCAGTTCATTTGTTATAAACAATTAAACAATTGAAACTGTTATTACGGCCAACTGTATATAGTTACAGCATTGGGGTATTTTTTATCGCGTAGCTAATCCTCTGCCCTTTCGTTTGACATAGCATTTATTAATAAACAACCTCCAGGAGCCGAGATAATAATTTTTTAAAATTTTATCGGTAACGATATGTCGATAATCATACATGTGGCGCCATCTCGCGTTTGCGGCCTTTTTCGCAATTTCGCGCACCGCCAAAACCGAAATCCTGGATTACATCGTTAATTTAAACAATTCCGTTTTTCTCGGCTTCTACGGCGTATTTTTTAACCGGACTTGTCTTAAATTAAAGCTAGGAAGCATAGCTGTGCCCTCCAATAGTTGCAACAATAGGGCATGTGTGGTTTAAAAGTTATTAACAATTGAATTATCGGCAAAAATGCACTCTGGGTCACTGCGATTATCTCGGCTCCTGGAGGCGCTAGATTAATGATCGGGTGCTTAAAATGAAGGTACAGGATGCCGCTACACGCAATAAATGATTTACAAATGATGCACGTGCCGTTTACACCTTATAAACAATTTAACAATTTGTTTGCGAATTTCACCGAAACTATACACGAGGGCCGGTTTAGTGGTGCATCAGATTGTTCCTTGAATCAAGGGCTTCAATTTGAGAGGTCGTTGATTAAAATTGGTCCAGCAGAAGACGAGATAATTGAATTTGTTTAAAGAAATTATAAACAAATGCTATTATTTCGGCTTGCAGGCCAGCTACGTCAATGTTCAGAGGACATAAATTAAAGCTAGGAGCTTCAGCTACCATCTCCACTAGGTGTGAACATGATTCCATGTGCAGTTCATTTGTTATTAACAATTAAACAATTGAAACTGTTATTACGGCCAACTGTATATAGTTACAGCATTGGGGTATTTTTTATCGCGTAGCTAATCCTCTGCCCTTTCGTTTGACATAGCATTTATTAATAAACAACCTCCAGGAGCCGAGATAATAATTTTTTTAAATTTTATCGGTAACGATATGTCGATAATCATACATGTGGCGCCATCTCGCGTTTGCGGCCTTTTTCGCAATTTCGCGCACCGCCAAAACCGAAATCCTGGATTACATCGTTAATTTAAACAATTCCGTTTTTCTCGGCTTCTACGGCGTATTTTTAACCGGACTTGTCTTAAATTAAAGCTAGGAAGCATAGCTGTGTCCTCCAATAGTTGCAACAATAGGGCATGTGTGGTTTAAAAGTTATTAACAATTGAATTATCGGCAAAAATGCACTCTGGGTCACTGCGATTATCTCGGCTCCTGGAGGCGCTAGATTAATGATCGGGTGCTTAAAATGAAGGTACAGGATGCCGCTACACGCAATAAATGATTTACGAATGATGCACGTGCCGTTTACACCTTATAAACAATTTAACAATTTGTTTGCGAATTTCACCGAAACTATACACGAGGGCCGGTTTAGTGGTGCATCAGATTGTTCCTTGAATCAAGGGCTTCAATTTGAGAGGTCGTTGATTAAAATTGGTCCAGCAGAAGCCGAGATAATTGAATTTGTTTAAAGAAATTATAAACAAATGCTATTATTTCGGCTTGCAGGCCAGCTACGTCAATGTTCAGAGGACATAAATTAAAGCTAGGAGCTTCAGCTACCATCTCCACTAGGTGTGAACATGATTCCATGTGCAGTTCATTTGTTATTAACAATTAAACAATTGAAACTGTTATTACGGCCAACTGTATATAGTTACAGCATTGGGGTATTTTTTATCGCGTAGCTAATCCTCTGCCCTTTCGTTTGACATAGCATTTATTAATAAACAACCTCCAGGAGCCGAGATAATAATTTTTTAAAATTTTATCGGTAACGATATGTCGATAATCATACATGTGGCGCCATCTCGCGTTTGCGGCCTTTTTCGCAATTTCGCGCACCGCCAAAACCGAAATCCTGGATTACATCGTTAATTTAAACAATTCCGTTTTTCTCGGCTTCTACGGCGTATTTTTTAACCGGACTTGTCTTAAATTAAAGCTAGGAAGCATAGCTGTGTCCTCCAATAGTTGCAACAATAGGGCATGTGTGGTTTAAAAGTTATTAACAATTGAATTATCGGCAAAAATGCACTCTGGGTCACTGCGATTATCTCGGCTCCTGGAGGCGCTAGATTAATGATCGGGTGCTTAAAATGAAGGTACAGGATGCCGCTACACGCAATAAATGATTTACAAATGATGCACGTGCCGTTTACACCTTATAAACAATTTAACAATTTGTTTGCGAATTTCACCGAAACTATACACGAGGGCCGGTTTAGTGGTGCATCAGATTGTTCCTTGAATCAAGGGCTTCAATTTGAGAGGTCGTTGATTAAAATTGGTCCAGCAGAAGCCGAGATAATTGAATTTGTTTAAAGAAATTATAAACAAATGCTATTATTTCGGCTTGCAGGCCAGCTACGTCAATGTTCAGAGGACATAAATTAAAGCTAGGAGCTTCAGCTACCATCTCCACTAGGTGTGAACATGATTCCATGTGCAGTTCATTTGTTATTAACAATTAAACAATTGAAACTGTTATTACGGCCAACTGTATATAGTTACAGCATTGGGGTATTTTTTATCGCGTAGCTAATCCTCTGCCCTTTCGTTTGACATAGCATTTATTAATAAACAACCTCCAGGAGCCGAGATAATAATTTTTTAAAATTTTATCGGTAACGATATGTCGATAATCATACATGTGGCGCCATCTCGCGTTTGCGGCCTTTTTCGCAATTTCGCGCACCGCCAAAACCGAAATCCTGGATTACATCGTTAATTTAAACAATTCCGTTTTTCTCGGCTTCTACGGCGTATTTTTTAACCGGACTTGTCTTAAATTAAAGCTAGGAAGCATAGCTGTGTCCTCCAATAGTTGCAACAATAGGGCATGTGTGGTTTAAAAGTTATTAACAATTGAATTATCGGCAAAAATGCACTCTGGGTCACTGCGATTATCTCGGCTCCTGGAGGCGCTAGATTAATGATCGGGTGCTTAAAATGAAGGTACAGGATGCCGCTACACGCAATAAATGATTTACGAATGATGCACGTGCCGTTTACACCTTATAAACAATTTAACAATTTGTTTGCGAATTTCACCGAAACTATACACCACGACCTTACCAAAAGTGAATCAGATTGTTCCTTGAATCATGAGCTTCAAGTTGAGAGGTCGTTGATTAAAATTGGTCCACAGAAGCCGAAATAATTGAATTTGTTTAAAGAAATTATAAACAAATGATATTATTTCGGCTTGCAGGCCAGCTACGTCAATGTTCAGAGGACATAAATTAAAGCTAGGAGCTTCAGCTATCATCTCCAATTGGTGTGAACATTATTCCATGTGCAGTTCATTTGTTATTTACAATTATACAATTGAAACTGTTATTACGGCCAACTGCATATAGTTACAGCATTCGGGTATTTTTTATCGCGTATCTAATCCTCTGCCCTTTCATTTGACATCTCCGTTGTTAAAAAACAACCACCATGGGCCGAGATAATTGCAGTGACCCGGAGTGCCCTTTTGCCGATTTTTCAATTGTTACTAACTTTTAAGCCACATATGCCCTATTGTTACAACTATTGGAGGACATAGCTCTGCTTCCTGGCTTTAATTTAAGACAAGTCCGTTTAAAAACTACGCAGTAGAAGCCGAGATAAACGCAATTGTTTAAATTAACGATGTAATCCAGGATTTCGGTTTTGGCGGTGCGCGAAATTGCGAAAAAGGCCGCAAACGCGAGATGGCGCCACATGTCTGATTATCGACATATCGTTACCGATAAAATTTTTAAGAATTATTATCTCGGCTCCTGGAGGTTGTTTGTTAATAAATGCTATGTCAAATGAAAGGGCAGGGGATAAGCTACGCGATAAAAAATACCCCGATGCTGTAACAATATGCAGTTGGCCGTAATAACAATTTCAATTGTTTAATTATTTGTAACAAATGCAATTCACATGGCATCATATTCACACCTATTGGAGATGATAGCTTATGCCTTGGGCTTTAATTTATGTCCTCTGATCATTGATCTAGCTCGCCTGCAGAATTTTATTTTATTACCACTTTTGTGTGGGCTTTTTGTATGCAAATTTCATTATTTTTATGTACTTACAGAGTATAAATGGATGGGATGACAAGAATTTCAATGCATTTTTTGAAACAGAAAGTTGATTTATTATATTACGGAACAGACTTACATACAGCAACATTAATATATGTAAAAATTTATTTACATTTCAATAAAACATTATTCATTGACATTATCTGTTATGTCAATATTATTTGACGAGTTTTTTAACATTTTTGAAAGTAAAATCATTAAATCTTCTTTGTACGATTTAACGAACTGTAAATTTTCTTGCTGATTGTCTGTACCTTCGTATTGAATTATGAAATCTACAATATCCCATAAGGTACTTCGAATCTTTAATAGTAGATCCGCAGTTCTGAAAAAATACATTATGTAGTATAAAAATTAACAATTTTTCACGAGAAAAGATAAATGTAAAAATACAAACATCATATCGCAAGAAAAGTACAGGTTTTGTATATTTTCTACACGAATAAGAATCTGTCCTCCTTCGGCAGAAATATCCTTCTGAGGCTGTAAAAAGAAATGATATATAGTACATGAAATTTAAATATAAATATATATATTGCAATATGAAAAACGCACTTTTTGGTATCGAACATGGCCACGACTGAATAATAATACTGATAAAGGTGATATTATACTCGTGTCGGACACTAAGCAAGATCGTCTTGTAGCATATTCCATTTTATGGACATAAGTTAACGTATCAAATGGCCATACTTTTCTATTATAATTTACACTGTCACTTTTAAGTTGAACATTTTCATTGTTCCTAAAAATAAGAGTAGTACGTAAAATTTGTATATTATAAAATATAAGGAAAATATTATATAAATAAATATAAAAGAAAAGTATTATATTGTAATACGTATTATAAGAATACTCACTCGGCCTTTAAGACGTTTGCGTTCCTTGTGAAATATCCTTTTCTATATCCATATACGTTTCTTTTTATCAAGTGATTTGTAGAGGCAAATAAAATCGCTCGAATGAGTTCATTATTATTGGCATATATATTTGCTTTTTCCCAATCAAAATCAGATGATATGATACCGCTATGCTGCAGGTCGTCCATATATAAATTATATAGCTCTACAAATAAACAAAAACTATAATTCTAATATGAAATTACGATATGGCCTTCATATTATTAATTAATAAACTTACTTTGCACATTATGCACAGCCAATGCCTCGTGTTTAGCTTTTGAGGTACTAAACAAGGATTGTTCATTGCCATTATCTCTTAAATAATTAAAGTATTGTAAGATAGCAATATGATCGCTTGTCTTGTGGAAGGCCAGTTTCTGCTCCTTAAAAGCTGAGTTTATACTTAAAGTTTCGTCTAATGAAACGCCAGGATTTACAGAGGTAGAAAACACAGTAGCTATCGACGTTATAGGATCCAAACACCTAAAAAGGCAAAACCAAATCTGTAGTAGGAAATACAACTTCCAAAGATTATAAATATTTTTACATACTGAAAAATAGAGGATAATATTATTGCTTTGCTTAGTTTCGGACTCAATGTTAAACACGAAATACGCTTTCCCAAACATGTCAGATTTTCATCGCTGTCAAGAATGCCAAGATCTTGCAAGTTTTTTGTAGCAGAACTTAATGTTGTCTTATTAGGCGATTCAACCATACTGTTAAAGAAATCGTTTGCCTTTTCTAAACTAAATTTTTTGCTAGTAATAATTGCGGACTCCAATGGTACTTTAAATATCTCCGCTTGCGGGTATGAATCTAAATTATCATAGTCGTCCCGTGTAATGAAGTGATAACTTTCACCAGGTTTTACACGTCCAGCTCTTCCTTTCCTATAAATTAACAAAAACATATTCTGATTGGTACTTCTAATGAAAGTAAAACCATGATATAATACGTGCGTGCGGTAAAAATTACCTCTGAGAAATATTTGCACGCGATACACGAGCCAAACTTAAACTGCATACAGACTTATTTTCATTCCAGTTTATTTCTCTCTTAATAGCAGTGTCTATAACGTAAGTTATATCTTTAATAGTGATACCAGTCTCAGCTATATCAGTAGCTAAAATAATTTTCGTGACACCAATAGGCGCTGGAACAAAAACTCTTTGCTGAAGCTTATTTGCTATTTTGGAATGAAGCGGTAATATCAGTAAATTGTCGAGTTCTGTAGATTGAAGCAATCTGTGCAATTCCTTAATTTCCTGCCATCCTGGGAGAAAACATAAGATAGCTCCATGTGGCTTATTTTTAACAATCCACTGTATTAGATTCACTATGCTCCGATATGGAATTTCTGTTTCCGCAAAATTATTTTGATTTAACAATTTTGTATTCAAAGACTCGATATCTTCCATAAAATGCATCTTGACTGGATACAATTTTCCAGGAACATTAACAATTCCACAGGAAAAGTATTGTTGGAATAATTCTGCATTTATAGTAGCAGACATAATAATAAGCTTTATGTATGGACTGTGTTTCAACATATCCTTAAACAACTTTAGTAATATATCAGACTGCAGACTTCTTTCGTGTGCCTCGTCTATAATTATATGCGTTATTCCTTCTAATCGAAGATCATGTTCTAATCGCCGTAACAGTATCCCAGTTGTGCAAAATAATAATGACCCATGCACTTGTGGCAAGACCTTATCAAATCTTACACTATATCCAACTGTATTGCCCAAAGTTTCACCTCTTTCACTTGCAACACGGTGAGCTAATGAAATTGCGGAAACTCTACGTGGTTCTGAGATAATTATGTTACATTCGTGAGCTTTATTTTCTTTCGCGTACTCATCGATTATAAATTGCGGAACTTGTGTACTTTTACCACAGCCAGTATCTCCTTTAATTAAGACGACCTGATTATTTCGTAAACTATCAAGAATTTCTTCTCTGAAAAATAATTGATTTGTTTTTAAACAAAGGTAACATTGCAGATTGCTAAGATAAAATTTTTTTTACAATAATTCATTTCCCTTGTAAAATGTAAATATCAATAAGTATATATACCTATAGTTAAAAATTGGTAAGTCTGTATCTACAGAAATCCTTCTTCGGATAGTTTTTGAAGATGGGTTATTGTGCGTCCTAAAGGAATCTGACGATGATTTAACATTTAACAAAGTGTCCTCTTCCACTGCACATTCATTATCTTCAATTCTACCTGGTTCCGATATTTTGGATTTTATATTCTACAAATAATTAATATATACGTATAGTAGGAACCAAACATTAAATAAATATTTCCAGTCCTTACAACTCTTACATTATCGAATCTATCAATCATAGATTGTATTTCATCTTTTAATTCAGTTCCAAGATCAATGGTAACAGAATTCTGTGTCTTTAATATAGTCTTCATATCTTTATGGTCATACAATACAGGCTTCAATCCGTCAATTTTATTCTGACTGTATAACCAATTTAAGCACATCAATGCTGCATTACGCGATGCTTGTTTTTTATTAGATGCAAAATTGGAAAAAGATTTTTGCTGAGGCCAAGTAACATCAATGGTACATTTTATTCTTTTCCCTGGAGGACGTTTTAAATCTTGATACATAAAAGATATGCATTTCTTATGTAATTCATTATATATAACATCGTAGATAGCATCAAGATTTGATACTGGCTGTGGATATACTTTTGCAAAGTCTGAAATACATAGTGTATATAAAATTGTGACAAGTTAATCGTATAACATATACTGTATATTGCATATTAAAGTAATATTATTTTCTCATACTTACATTTTTCTGATACCAGAAAATCTTGAGAATCGGGTATCTTACTATCGTATTGCTCAAAATCCTATTACATTAATTTTATTATTATTATTATTATTATTATGTTTATTGCTTATATTCGATTTATCATAATGTAGTACATTTACCTGCTTAGACCAATCTACTTTGGCATCTCTACTTTCATTGATATTGAACTGAGAACAAAAATGACAGTATTGTATTAGGCTTAAAACATTTTAAATGTGTTCGATAAATTAAAAATTCAATTTGCATTTGCATCTTACATCATTAATTTTACTGGACTGTGCATTGACTTTTGCTACCTCTTTATCAACGTAAGACAAAGCTGCTCCTTGTTTACAATATTCCTTCAGACATTGCTTAATTATTCGATTTGTGTAGTACGACGTTAAACTGTTACATAGAAATATGGTTAGGCTTTCAACCATTTAATAATTGTGTTGTATGTTTCGTTAACATGCCAACATTTATAATTATGATAAATTTTTACCAAAGCACATGGATTTCACTTACTGATTGTTTAATGATTTTCTTAAATTAGGTATTGTTTGAAGGAACATCATTTTTGTCTTCTTAACGAAAATTGTACGATTCCACAAGTGTGTATTATCACGCTGCAACCTAAATTTTAATCGTTAGATTTATTGCAAACTAGAA
Organism: Nomada lathburiana; assembly: GCA_963667235.1. Lineage (NCBI taxonomy): Eukaryota > Metazoa > Arthropoda > Insecta > Hymenoptera > Apidae > Nomada > Nomada lathburiana. Next base: position 10,856,428 of record OY763909.1, read on the forward strand.
AAATATCTCTTTCCGCAAAAAATTACAAAGCTCATTCAAATATTATTGGTTGACACTATCATTTATTGTTATATTACTTGTTTATAAAGAAATGTATTTTGACATGGCCATGAGGTTATACATTGCAAGCATAGATATTACACACCATGCTACGTAACGCTATTACGAAAAATTGAAAAATCCCTGTTATTCAAAAAGTTCATCGCAAAATAATCGTTAACCAAAGAAAATTTAATGAATAGGTATTATAGTAAATTAATTATCTAATAGGAAACGAAGATTGTAATATTCGTTGGTTTTTTTATTACATAGTTTCAATATGAATATCTTCTTAATAATAATTGCATAGAAAGATATATCTAGAAATAAATATTTATTCGAATTCTATTTCACAGAATTCATGTTGAAACGAAAAATTAGTAATGAATATTTTGAAGAACACGAGTTTCCTGTCTACATAATACGTGGCTTTAGATAAACGCCACGTCTATGGTGTATCAATGGTAGCCTGTTTGCCGGTTTATTAAGTGTGTTGAAGTACGGTGAACTTAAAGAAATATCTACGTATAAAATATGTTTGAACGTAGTTCAAGAATATTAATATGGAACATTGCATTGCTTTTCGGATTGCACTTGCAATCTTTCGTTACTGCCAATACCATCGACCCTGATTTGAGTTTTAAAAATGTGGAGAAACACGTCGATTTACAATCACAGTTAACAAAGATTACAACCAGACTTCTATTAGAAAATGGAAGCAAAGACCGGCATATACGAAATTTTCTTTTTTCGCTGGAACCCGAACAAAGGAATAGTCTTAGTTATATAGCAGCTTACAGAGAACCAGTACGAGTTGAGCTAAAATTAACTGAAGTAAAGGTAAATGCACATCCAGATACAACTTTCTACCAGATTGAATTGAAGGATCCACTCTCTCCTGGAAGAACTATGTCTGTTGAAATTGAATGGATTTTAACGCACGAACTTGTGCCTCATCCTAAGGAAATCACACAAAAGGAAAAGCAATTAGTAAAATATGTAGGAAATATTTATCTTTTCTCGCCATATAGTATAACAAAACAAACAACAACTGTATCTTTACCGTCACGCAATGTCGAAAGCTACACTAAGTTAAAACCTGTTTCACAAAGTGATGCAGTCATAACGTACGGCCCATATGAAAAGCTTTCACCATTTTCTTCTGAAGAACTGAGTATACATTTTGAAAATAACAATAAATTCCTGACTGTAACAAGAATCGAGAGGAATATTGAGATATCTCATTGGGGTAATATAGCAGTAGAGGAACATATAGATTTATTACATACCGGAGCATTATTAAAAGGCTCATTTTCCCGTTACGAATTTGCCAGAGAACCAAAATCTGGACAAGCTAGTATTCAAAGCTTTGATACCATTTTGCCCGCAGCTGCCTCTGATATTTATTACAGAGATGAGATTGGTAATATTTCAACGTCGCATACTCGTATAAAGAAGGATTCTGTAGAGCTAAATCTTCGTCCAAGGTTTCCACTGTTTGGCGGATGGAAAACTAAATATATAGTTGGATATAATGTACCCAGTTACGAGTATCTGTTTCATTCTGGAGATCAGTATACTTTAGAAATGAGATTATTGGATCATGTTTTCGATGATATGATGGTAGACGAATTGTTGGTAAAGATCATTTTGCCCGAAGGTTCAAAGAATGTTGAGCTAAACCTTCCATATCGTGCAACACGTTTACCAGATTCTTTTCACTACACATATCTGGACACTACCGGCCGTCCAGTAATCTCTGTTACTAAGAGGAATTTAGTCGAAAATCATATTCAGAATTTTAAACTAAAATATACATTTCCACGTATATTAATGTTGCAAGAACCATTGCTTGTAGCTGCAGCATTATATTTACTGTTCCTATTAGTCATCACTTATGTGAGGCTTGATTTTTCAATCGATAAAGACGAGGTTTCGGAAAGTAAATTAAGAATTGCTGGACAGTGCGAAAAAATATTGGCAGCTCAAGATCGTAGAGTAACCTCTTATAATGAACTAGACGATCAGTTGGCCCATCTTAAGGCGAACAAAGATGCCAATGCATTCTTGTCTGTTGCAAAAGGTATTAATCAAGAGTATAAAAGTGCAACAGGCGCTATCACAGAAATTGCACAACGTTTGAAAGGAGAATCTGGAGATGTACATGATCGTGTACAGGAATTACAAAAGCATGACAGAACTTTGAAAGAATTATATAATCAACAACAAGCATTGTATGTAGATAAATTAGTGCCGGGCAAAATAGGACGTCAGCAATTTGTTGAGGCAGAAGCAGCTATTACAAAGAAAAAGGAGGAATGTGTTGAGAAAATAAATTCCATTGTAAAGTCATTGCAGTGAATAATTTTTTATACTTTCTCGTCGACATTGTTTGAGAAAAAGACACTCTATAAGAATAATTTTAACAATAAATTCTTCAGTAATAGAGCCCTCAAATAATAAGTTTGAAATGCCTTTCCTCTACAGTAAGTTAAGATTTGTAATAAAGAGATTGTGATTAATAAACACATGTAAATTGTACATTTCGTGTTTAACATTTATTCTCTCCAACTCCAAAACATTTTTAATTCTATTACGAATGTATGTATGTATTTAATCTGTAAAATAGAAAACAATCATATTTATATCAAATGAAACTTATGTTATTATTTGTTAGTTTAATTTACGGCATACGAGAAATATCTGAAAAGCATTATTTTGGTTCTCATGGAACGTAAAATGTCCACTAAACTTATGTGTCAGTACTAAGCACTCGGTACCCAACGCCGGCTAAATAAGACACCTGCTAACCTTTCAGACAGTACTGTGCAGCGAAACTGTCATTTCACTCGTAGGTTGAATGCTCGGAGTTAGAATGAGTAATTTAAGAAAATTTATAGGTAATTAAATTCTTCATTTAGTGATTGCATCAATGCGTGAATTACCCATATTTTTGTATGATCAGTAGTTAAATTTTCTTGCTATATTATATTAGTGTATGCAGAAAGGTTATATGTTAAATATGTGATACATCTTATTGTTGTTAATCTTTTAATATAGACATCGGGGCCAATCTGACAGATCTTATGTATCAAGGAATTTACCATGGATCACAGAAACATGAACCAGATTTGGATAAAGTTTTACAACGAAGTTGGAACAACAATCTTTCGAAAATTATGATCACTGCCGGTAATATAGAAGAAAGCAAAAAGGCTCTCGAAATAGCACGAACAGATGGTGAGATGCTTTTTCTAATAAATACTGTAGAAAGCATTTATTACGACACGTACAGGCTTTCCGTAAAAAATGAAACACCGTTACTGTCGCGTCTCTCTATCACGAGCAGCTGTAGTTTCTCATTTTCAGATTCTGTTTTCATGTAGAAATGTTAATGATCTATAGACAAGTAATATGATTTTCATAGGACTTAACATATTGTGCACCTTACAGGCTGCGATGGTAAAAACACATTATTATAATAAACTACTATTTATTTCTTATTATTAGATTGAAATTGCAATCATTGCATACGAAGAAACCAGTGAAAGAGAGATGCAATGGTTGCTGTGGTTCTATTCTCTAACTACAACAACAAAATGCATGTAAATGGAAATATCTAGGTACATATTATACCATCATTTTCCCTATGTTATCAAACTTCTTTCTATATTGATTGTTACGTCAATTTCAGAACGACTGTTTTCTACAGTTGGTTGTCATCCAACACGTTGCAATGAATTTGAAGAAAGTGGCGGTCCAGAATCATACCTAAAGTCATTGTCAGATCTAGCAACAGACAATAAAGACAAGATTGTTGCTATTGGCGAAATGGGACTAGATTACGATAGGCTACAATTTTGCTCTAAAGATATTCAGAAAAAATATTTTGAAATGCAACTGTCTTTGTGTTCTACCTTAAAGTTGCCTATGTTTTTGCATTGCCGTAATGCCAGTGAGGATTTTGTAAGAATTTTAAGAAAGCACAAGGATACATTAACTGCTGGTGTTGTACACTCATTCGATGGTAATCCAGAAGAAGCTAATTCTATTTTACAAATGGGATTGTATATCGGTATAAATGGATGGTATGTCAAATCAGTTGCATTATTATGCATAATGAAATTCTGATTGTACGCGATTTACAGTTCTCTTAAGACTGAGGAAAGCCTTTTTGCTGTTACCACCATACCATCAGACAGGTTGATGATAGAAACTGATTGTCCATGGTGTGAAATAAGGCCTACACATGCTTCTGCAAAAGATGTAATTACCACCTTCCCAGCCAACAAAAAGGAAAAGTGGCAATCTGATAAAATGGTTAAAGGAAGAAACGAGCCGTGCACTATAGTGTAAATACAGAAAATTACAATTTACTTTACATTTATCAAAACTGCATTTATTTACACTGCATGCATACCAAACAGAAATCGATTCTATTTATTGGGAAAAATGTAAATATTTCATTTCCTTTTCTTTTTTACAGTCAAATTTTGGAAGTACTTGCACGAATTAGAGATGAAGAAGAAGAATATTTATGCAATCAAATATACAAGAATACCATGAAAGTCTTTTTTCCTCATGAGCTTTAACATATTAATACAGACTGAAATACTAATTTATAATCTGTGTGCGTTTTAGCATTGCACACTCATACATATATTCAGGGAAGAAAGCTGTGAAACTATATGATATAAAAAAAGAAAAATAATTTGTACTAAATTCATTTCTGAAAAGGAAGGAAATGAAGAGACTCATTTTTATATGCATAGCTCTATGGATGTGATAGGCGTCACATTCCACTGATCTCTTTCCATATAAAACATTAATACTTTTTCGTTTAAATTATCGTTATCGCCGTAATCACCGTCATTAGCTGCACTATTAGCGCTATTATAATTATAATAATAATTATATTACTATACCTATATTTATCAACATTATTCTAAGCAATCCTATAAATATCATTATGTTATTCATACCGACGTATTCAGTTACATACTGATAATGAGTTGATACTCCACGAACGTTTATGCATACCCTATGCTCCTCCGATGTTTTTTGTGAAAAAAAAAGATGGCAAAAAAAAAGAATAACTTTATTCAATATACTGTTCCAATCACAAATTAACTTTTTTATATTATCATCAATCACCACATTAAAAACATTAAATGAAAATATATATTAATGAATATACAAAATAAGAGGTTTAAATTTGATACTAAATAGTATAGTCTATATATTACTTTAATAATTATTTTGACATAGATATTAACTTAGAAAAGTAAACTGACATTCTCGTTAAATTTGCAGATTTTTAAAACATCATAATCGAGTGGAGTATGATACATTTTTCAAATATCACAGGTAAAATGGCCGCCACAATATATTTGGAAATGTATAATATCATATTTGGAATTATAGAACTAAATGCACAGACGTGAGAAAAAGATTTTATCACCGAGAAAATCGGTATACAACGTCCATGGGCATCCGTTCATGGAACTTTGGAAAGTGTCTGCACCTTTTCATAGACCCAATCATAAGTTTGACTTGCCAATGTCTGTGTGGTGTCTATTGCTTTTGAAGCGTAATTTTGCAAATTTTCTGGACTTAATTTCCCACTAAAAAAGAATAACAATTTTATAAAACACAATCCTTTCCAGATATTGATTTCCTAAATGTTTCTCAATGCTTACACAAAGACATTTTGTTCTAACCATCGAAGGGTTGCAGTAGATTGTTCACTTAGTTTCTCTACGCACACATTTGAATATATTTTCAATAATTCTAACCCTTGATTACTTCGTAATTTAATTTCATCCAACATTCCAGGGGCATAGTGTTCTATCTAGAAAGTTTAGGAAACATTTATATTATGAATATGCATTAGATATGTACACACGAATTCTTAATACATACTGTTTGTAAGGCCAGAGGTCCATTCTGTTCAGCGTATGCTGCAATATTGTCATAAATTTTAAGAGAAACATTTCTCGTTACAAGGTAAACATCTCCTGCTAATTTGATATAAGGTTTACATGCTTCAACAGTTGCTTTATAATATTCTGGTGAAGAAGCTTCTATAAATTCAAGTGCTTTAGAGGAGTATTCCTGCACCAAAATCCATGACTGCTGCCCATATGCAGACAATCCGCTTCTGTTCAAGAACTTACCTGCATTGGATTCTAACAAATTATATTATTAATATAAAATTTATATTTTAGATATATTTTCAACGATTACAGATATTGCTCCTCTTTATTACCTTTAAAACTACCCTGTTGGTAAGCATCGTAACCAACAACTGCGCTAAAAAGAAGTAATAACAAAACAGTTCCCTTCTTCCAAGGAAATTTTTTAGTCGATGACGCTGTCATTTTCAATAATAATGCCTGCAATATAAAGAAAATTGATAACACATCACATTGTTAAATAAATTAATTGTTTTCTTAAAAACATTGATAACGTTTCCAATAACAAGTCTAAAGGTCAACAGAAATATTAGGATAGGAATTGTGTTATTGGTGTATGTGAACGAATTATTACAGTTCTAATTTGTGAGTCGTACTTCTTACCTGCAGAGTTGATGAAAAAGACAATGTTTCTTTAAAGTATTTATCTTAAAATATTATTTCAGTACGTATTGTTTTTTCTACTTAAAAAAATGTGTGATACGATGAATGATGTTAATGTCGTCAGTAGTGATGAAGGGACAATGTGCGATCGATAGTTCCTCCCGAAAAAACAAGCTTACCTAACCTACGCTATATTTCAGATTCGAATTTACAAAGGATGCTCAACAACTGCCTACACAATTATTTAAGAACGTAAACAAATCGAATCAAAAATTCTGAATATTTTTGCCGAAAATTGTGCCGGTTTTGAGCAATCTCATTCACGGGTAAACTTAGGCAATTTGCCAAAAGACAATTTATACGTTACGTGTCCTCTGACACTATACGTGACTCTGCGCATACGCACGACGTAGAATACTAAGAACAGATAACACGCGGGTTTTTTTCGAAACGTTTCGGATTGTAAAACCTTTTTTCAATCTCGTGGAATTAAATATTATATGTTGCAACATTTTCATTGTGGACACCTTAGTTTATGCGAGTTATCGTATCGAATTAATATTATGCGGATATAAATTTAATACATCAAACATAGAAGTACATATTTGCACCTACCTTAGATATTTTATTGCAACTGTTGGTAAAACCATCGTCTTTGCCTTTTTTCCACCTCTCATTGTTTGTTTGGAATATTAGACATATTTCTCTCAAATATTTTGTTCCTAATGTTTTACATAAAATGGGCCACTTTGCATCTAATAGAAAAAAATTGCATGGTAATTAAATCAATCAAATTCATTGATCAATGGATAAGAATTCAGAAGTAATCTTACCAATATACGTGAAAAGTACATGAGACTGGTATAAATTTTTCGCATAAATAGACTTCCATACAGAAAAGCAATGTGGGTCTGCAGCTAAACAATCTACAAGTGCTTTAATTAATTCATCCCTATAATTTGCATGAACTTTTTGTGTTACTCTTGTCATCAGCACTTCAAACAATGTTGCATAACTTGTGTTTTTATTTTTAAATAATATCGACTAAAGAGAAACAAAGATGTTACCCTTGGTTATATACAGAGTTGGCTGTTATAAAAAATGCACTAATACTTACTCTTAATTTCTCCATGGTGTTATTAATTTCTCTGCCTACCGAAGCAGGAACATTATATTTCCCAGAATATGTATCTTCTACTATTTCAAGATAGAGTTCTGGTTTTAAGTCATGGAAGTTTTCGTGACCAAACACAAGATCGTTCAAAATTTCTGCCACATAGCTACAATAACATTTTGTTTCTAACATAGGGGACAATATCTCGTGCCAAACTTTCAAACCTACAGCCAAGTTCTTTCTACCAGCTTGGGATATAGCCCATAATAAAGACAGCCCGATAGTTTTTCTGTTTTGATAAGAATTCTTTACCCGAATCAATTTGGAAATGTTAGCAACTGTTATATCAGGATTCATTTCTGCTAAAAGTTGTAAAAATATTTTATATCCCACAGCAGGTGATCCTTTGGCCATGTCAGTGGCCATTGCAGTTAGAGTATTTTCATAAAAAAGTTGTGCCGTTTGTTCTCCTGCCTCTTCAATGGCTTTTTCTAAAGTAGAAGAAATTCCTTTAGGTACTATGCTTAATGGATAATCTTTAGGTTTCCCAGAGAACACTGCATCTTCCTTATCAACAGGTATTTTTACATTGAGAAAGGCTGCAAGATCTTTAAGCCAAATTAGTGGAGCTTCAGGAAATCTGGTTTGGCTAGTAGCCAAAATATTTTTAAGCTCGTCTGCATTGATCTGTTAAACATTATCAATCAACTTGAACACAAGTTACATTTACAAATGAAGTTAAAATATTTTTGTCTATATGCACATACCGCATTTAATGCATCCTTTATAGATTTTGGAGGTTTCTCTTTTGGTTCTTGTTTCTTTTTCTCAGATTGTTGTTGCTGTTTTTGTTGTTTTTTTTTCTCCTCATTTTCCTTTGTTTTATTTTCCTTCTCCTTTGATGGCTTCTTGTTTTCTTTATTGTGCTCCAAGTTATCATACAAGGTTTTCACTTGGCTTAAGGGGACTGAAATTAATAATTTTTTAAACTAACATATTTCTTGTTTCACTGTAATGTATCATAGTATTATGCACATTTCCTATTCACGTAAAAGCAAATAAAGTGTCAGTAACTCATTCCAATAATAGATATTATAAATTTTTATTAAATTCATTCATCATATAGAAAAAGTAATGATAAAAATTGACAGAGGTTAAAAGAAATTGCTTACGGAAATCTTCCACTTTTGGCGCATTATCGATAAATTTCTTTTTTTCAGCCTTGGTAAGTTTACTAATTTTTCCATTGCTTTTATCCTTTTTATTTCTTCCAACCAATTCCCAGCCACCAGACGACATAGTGTAATAAATGCAATAAACAAACGATCACCTAACAATACTATCAAAAGGCACTGAAGTGTTTGTTGGCAGTGTGCTGTCGGCTAAATATCGTACGTGGTCGCGCATGCGTACGATATAAATTGCCACGCGCTACTTTTTTAGAAAATCACTTTTTTAAATTTGTCAACAAATTTTGTATATAATATATAAAAGGTCATTATCAATAATGAATAGCCACGTTTGATTTGCATACAAGTGACTGCCACGTTTTATGTATCTTTGTAACTTATCTGATTAAATTCATTAATAATTACTATGTATTCACTTGTAATAAGCTTCCTACTTTCACCGTGTATGCAAGAAGTTATGGGGAATCTGTGCAACGTTGTTTATAGACTATCTAGTTTTCGTGTTATTTAAAAGAAAAATGGAATACAAAAGTTTTTAAATAGGATATTCTATTGCTTGTTGATTTTCATACCAATTATGCCATTTGAAAATGATCTCAAACATATCAGCGCATCGAATGCGCATATTATTTTTAATGCAGAACTCATAAAGTTCTTAGAATTTTTCATTTCAATAGAGTTTAATAGGAACTTGAAAAAAAGAATAATATTCTTTCGCTACATTGTTTTAAATTTTGTTCCTATTGTCAGAACAAATAGCCATAGAAGAGATAAAATTATGTAAGTACTTATATATATCTCATCTGTAAAACATGTTTCGCTCCGTTTAGTTGTAATTTCAACCACTACTGGCGTTGTGGATTTGTTCTGTACCGACCCCATTACAGTTCGAGATGATTCAAAAATAGAAATGGGCTCGGGATCCCCTTTCGCGTATAACAAATGCATTGTTGGATGATGAGTGCATCCTATATCTCGACTGTGATAACGGTTGTTGACCGGACATTGTAATGTTATGAATAATGTGCAGTGATAATAGAGAGCTTGTGTCGTATTTAGCAAAGTGTTGTATTTCAATACTTTTGTATTATAGTAAACGTAATTATAAATTATGTCTTATTTTTAACACTAATGTAATAGCCGACTGACTAATATACGAACGTAGATGTACGCATAACGAATAACAATACAAATTTGTTTATTTTAGACCTACGACTGTGTTTCAAGCCCAGCATAAGGTAATATCATCTTAGAAAATATGATTGTTTCTTGTCACTTATTTCGTTTCCTTGTCAAATCCAAACATTTAATCAACACTTAACACCTTTTTGTAGTAAGGAAACAATCTCATGAAAGGAACAGCTTATTGCTGTTAAATAGAACACAAAATGGATGTCAAAGATACTCGAGAGCTTATAACAAGGGATGCACATTTCAGAAGATATTTCAGATATATATTAATGCATCATTATTTGAGATTGATCTTGATCGTCATTTTATTTGCCACCTTAATAATACTTATAAAGCAAGGAAAATATGTGAACATTGAAAAATACGAAGTAAACATAATGGTTTTGAAAGACAATGAAATCCTACAGGACGTGAAACCCACATTTATCAATATTTCCGAATTATCGAGCAAGAAAGAAATATATATATCTGACATCACGATATCAGAAATATCTGCAAATATTCAGGTAAATCATTAATACTTTATTTGTGAACGTGTGAAAATAATGAAAAGATATGAATTTAATAACAAGCATTTATTACAAACAGTGTAGCAGTGTTCCAAGCACATTACGCTTTGATTGTCATCCAGAAGATGGGATATCCGAATTGTCTTGTACAAGTAGAGGCTGTTGCTGGAATCCTCTTGGCAAGCTAAGCTCTACTGTAAAACGTCTTCCACTAAATGTTCCGTACTGTTATTATCCAAGAAACTGGAGTGTTTATAAGTACGATAATTTTAGCAGAAATGGAAATGATTTCTCAGGTTTTCTTAAACTAGTGAACAGCTCCATTTACCAATCTGATCTACCATATGTGAAGGTAGAAGTCAGTAGTATTGATGATTCCACTTTGCGTGTCAAAATGTATGATCCTGTTAAGGCTCGATACGAACCACCATGGCCTATCAGAACAGATAGTAAACCCTTTTCCCAAAGAGATGTTAATGCAAAATATAAAGTAGACATTGATACTACTAAACCTGGTTTCAAAATATACAGAGCATCTGATAATACAGTAATGTGAGTAACATTTCGAGGAGCATAATATTTCTTAACTCATTGGTAGTGATTAAATGATGTCATTGCTCTTTTATGATATTTAGATTCGACAGTTTTGATATGGGTGGTTTCATATTTGCGGACCAGTTTCTGCAGATAAGTGCACTTTTACCAACACATAACATTTATGGTATTGGCGAGCACCAATCGCGTTTGAAATTAAACACCAGCTGGCAGTCATTTACATCCTTTAACAAAGACCAGCCACCCCTAGAAAATGTAAGTCGACGATTTTTAAGTTTTCCTCCAATTCAGTTTTATTTTTCATATAAAAGATGCTTTTTTTCATTTTAGACAAACCTGTATGGATCTCATCCTTTCTATTTAATGATGGAGAATTCTGGAAAATCCCACGGAGTTCTGTTTCTCAACAGTAATGCTATGGGTAACAATTCATTAAATAATTTTTTCTGACATGCAAGTAAACTCAATAGGAAATATATCACAATGTTTGCTTCTTTTAGATGTCATATTGCAACCATCGCCAGCTATTACCTTCCGAACTATTGGCGGTATTTTTGATATCTATATATTTTTGGGATCAAGCCCGGAAGATGTTATAAAACAATATTCGAATATAGTAGGCAAACCTTTTCTCCCCCCATATTGGTCCCTTGGATTCCATTTATGCAGGTAGAAATGTAATTTTTATGGAAAATAATGTTATTTTCAAGTGGTTGCTGGTTAATGTATTTCAAAATTATCTAGATATGGATACGGAAATTTAGAGAAAACGCAAGAAGTATGGAATAGAACCGTAGCAGCAGGAATTCCATTTGTAACAAATTTTAAATATTGTCAAAGTTTAAATATGTGATAAATTAAAATAGAAAGTTTAAACCAATCTCTGTTGCACTTAGGATACTCAGTGGAACGATTTAGATTACATGGATAGGAACAACGACTTTACCTATAATTCAAATAGCTTCAAGGATCTGCCCCGATTTGTAGATGAAATTCACACGGTATGTTATAGCAAATTATGTATGTACTTTAGAAAAAGAAGAATGCACTTTATTCTCGGTTTTGCAGAAAGGAATGCATTACATTCCGTTGATCGATGCAGGAATATCCGGTTCTGAAAATGCTGGAACTTATCTGCCGTACGACGAAGGTTTGAAAGAAGATATATTTGTAAAAGATGGAGAGACTGGTAAACCATTTGTCGGAAAAGTGTGGAATTTAGTTTCTACCGTGTGGCCGGACTTTACACACCCTAAAACGAAAGACTATTACTACCGTATGATGAGCAACATGCACGACAACTTTGCTTATGACGGTGCATGGATCGTATGTGTTTTTTCTGTCTTGTTACACGATACAACCGGACTTTAGTTGTATTTGTTTGCACTCATTGGTGCTTTCTATACCTTTCATTCCTAGGATATGAATGAACCATCTAATTTTTATAATGGGCGACAAAATGGATGTACACAGAATAAGTTCGATTATCCAAATTATGTGCCCAACGTTGACGGCAGTGTGCTAGCAACGAAAACTTTGTGTATGAATTCTAAACATTATTTAGGACTTCACTACGATCTCCATAACGCTTACGGCATAAGTCAGGCTACAGTAACGAATTAGTAAGTATTCTAATTGATGAGTATGGACGAAAATTCCTGGAATAAAATTTGCAAACCTTATTTGTGTAATTGTGTGTAACTGTATGCAGCGCACTGACGAAAATTCGACAAAAAAGGCCATTTATAATATCCCGTTCAACGTGGGTGGGACACGGGCGATACGCTGGTCATTGGACTGGGGATGTTTATTCTTCATGGTATTTAATAGATTTACACTTTGCTATAAATGATTCAATTTATTTTTATAATGTTATGTCTATTGTTACATTAGGCACGATTTAAAAATGAGTATTCCGGCTATTTTATCCTTAAACTTTTATCAAATACCAATGGTCGGTGCAGATATTTGCGGATTTAATGGAAATACAACAACTAGTTTGTGCAACCGTTGGATGCAACTCGGCGCATTTTACCCTTTTTCTCGTAATCATAACTCTGACGAAACAATCGTTTGTATAAATTAATTGCTATTCAAAGTCTTGAAAAAACACTTTAATCAATCCTGCGTTTACTGCACAACTATAGTAATGCGCCCTTTTTATTTACTCGTAGGAACAAGATCCAGTTGCTATGGGTGAATTAGTAGTAAAATCTTCAAAACAAGCTCTCACGATACGTTACTGGCTGTTGCCGTACTTGTACACACTATTTTTCCGTGCACATCACTATGGAGAAACTGTAGTACGGCCATTATTCTTCGAGTAAGTATTAATCATACACGATTGATTGCTGGTGGTATCGCATCTAAAAGAGTTATACGAATACACGTATACATGTTAGATTCTCCAACGATTCGGCTACATACGACATCGATACTCAGTTTCTCTGGGGACGTTCTCTGATGATCGTTCCAGTTTTAGAAGATGTAAGTTGAACAAAGTGATGCAGCAGGATAGTCCCTTCTTAAGTAACGTTTCATCTGTTCAAATGAAATATTTATTTTGTTGATGTTTGATTGGGACAATTAGAACAAGACAACAGTAACAGCATATTTGCCATGTGGACTTTGGTACAATTTTTATACGAAGGCGCCTCTGCTTGCCTCGGGTAAATCTTATACGTTGAATGCACCACTCGACACCATACCATTGATGATTCGCGGCGGGTCTATTATACCGGCACAAGAACCATCCAACACTACGGTTAGCAGTAGAAAAAATAGTTTCGAACTATTGATAGCATTGGACTACGCGAAAAGGGCAAAGGGAGAATTGTACTGGGACGATGGCGACAGTTTAGGTATTGCAGTGATCAGTAATAATAATTGCCGCTGTCCCCTTAACCCTCATTCTGTGCAGGTACTTATTTGGCATGTTTTATATATAGATTCATTCGAGAAAGGACAATTTATATGGTTACTCTTCGCGATCGAGCATGATATTCTGCGTAGTACTCGAGCAATGAAAAGTACCTTCGCTGAGAGACTCAATTTGGATAAAGTACAAATATGGGGAGTAACATCTAACGTTTCACGAGTTTCTTTGAACAATCGTGAAATACAATTCGACTACGATAACAAGCGGAACGTGAGTTTCTCATTCTGAAAAAAGAAAAGGAAAAATAATAGAGTAGCAACGCCACATATAGGAGTATTAATTACTCGGTATATTTTTTCAGTGTTTAAAAGTGCGCAACTTACAAGTGGATCTGCGAGAAAAGTTTTCACTGTCTTGGAAATATGCCGACCCAAAATAACGTGGTATGGCAACAGTAATTAAAGGTGCGTGCGTGTATACATTGTTATGATTTTTCTAATTTTTAATTGAATCTTTACATTTACTACTATTTACCTTTACTACTATCATATACACTTGATTATATTCCTATATGTTAACAATAAATACTTTTTCAATAATGAAAGAACACTTTATTCGAATGATCTTACATCGATCGTACAGTATAGTATAATAGGTAAAATACGAAAACGCAACGTTCATGGCACTATAATCAGGTTCAACGAAATAGAATTTTAACTCATTGGCAATAATGTATCTCGCCTAATAAATCTAACGTGATTTAAAAATGTGACGACAAAGATAATAACACAGTCAATCGGTCGTGTAATATTAGTAACGATAACGCAAAACATTTTTTCTTTGGCATTGTGAAACGTACAGAGTAAAATAACTCGGACCCTTAAGTTATATCATACGGAAAATCATTTTAAAATCCCCAAAACTTTGTTTGTTCGAATTCTGTACGCGTCTGAAAATGTACAGGGGCTCTCCTTTGGCATTGATCTACATATATTCAGTGTCCTCCTCGAACTCTATTTGCATTTCTACAGCAGGCAGACAAGTAGATTCCGATCTTTCGAATAAATTTCAATACGACAACGACTGTTACTTACTAAACATACGATCGGATGAATTTATACGAGAAGGATACACACGCATGTGAATGTTAAACGATCAATGGTTTATCGATACCTTTTGTCGTTTCACATTTTCAACTATCATTTGACCCAGAATCATTTCTTTGGAAGTTTAGACCGATACAAAAGCCCGACTTTAACGGGGAATCACCATAATACGCAATAGTATGCTGTGTCGACGTATTTCCATAATATGGAATAGCACCTTGCTGGATTTTTCGCACAGTGAAAAACACTTTCTGCGAACGTAAACTGTTATTTATCGTCGTATAACATAAAATCATTCAATCCATCAATCATTTCTATTTCTATCACATATTAACATAACATATATTTTAATAATAATAATAATAATGTACATAACACGTGATATACACGTGTACATGCATTTTTCTTTTCTACTGGATCATACTAGTTTTGCAACTTTGAACATTATTGTCTGCTCACATTTCCTTACATCTATCTAAAAGAAGTCGCACTTGACGTACGGACGATTAAACGCATCAACGTTATTATGTATAAGATCACATATCAAAATGAACAAAAATGTATTAACAAGCACTAGACAATATACAAAGGAAGATAACGATAGTAAGGCTCTTAGGCAGCAAAATCCCACTTTAAGTGAGAACGATGAACACAACGGAGGATTTCGTGCCATTATGCGTTCCACGCAATTTACTAAACATTCGACAAGAAAGATTATCAAAAGTAGACAGAGACATTTATTACGATGTACGAACCAGAAATGAGAAACCATGCTTGCATTGGAAGAAAAGAGCAAGGAGGAAAAGAGCATGAAAATGGCAAGAATCTCGTCTACAATGGATAAAAATCAATAAAATTACACGCGCTCTGGTTATATATATAGTTTCGCGACCAGCATTATTACAGAATGCGATGCTCAGCCTCTTTGAATTGGGTAAGAAATCACGTAAAGACTTAAGTTCAAGAGACACGTGCCTTGCACTGGCATCCAACTATCCATATAATTCATACATGTATAGATGTGCATCTTAACTTATACATCGAAATATTCTTCTTTGGTTATCATTAAAAAAATACTCATTCTTTCGCTATACGACGAATGCACATTTAAAGAATGCGTGGTTCAGCAGATAAGAATAAAAATATCTTTTCGAAGAGCGCGGTACAAAGTGCCGTTCACCATAGCCAAGGATTAATTATTAATCAACGTTACGTCCATGGTGCTCCCATACATTCTTTAATAAATAAACGGACCTATGACAGTAATTAATATTGTAATGCGGCAAGAAGTAGAACGACGTATGGCACAGCGAAGAAAATCTTTAAACCTCTGTGAACTCGCGAAATTGGAGCATAACTAGCTACATAGTACGCAATCAAATACACATATTATAACTCTGTGTAACATCTGCAAATGCATGTGTTTGTAGATCGTTGGTATTAACAATATGGCACTTAATAATAACGCGCAATTAACTTATCACACAGAAAATCAGATACCTACAGGTTTTTCAATTCTACATGCTAACAAAAATTCCAATTCATCTACAAATTTACGCCCAAGTCGTAGCTACTTTTATGAAATATACGCAGCGTATTTTTATAATAAGAATAGCACGGATCATTATTGTGTTTGCACATTGGACTAGTAAATACTAAGTTTATGATAAACAAAACGATATCTTGTGTATCGTGAGTTTGATAAACAGTGGCTAACGTTTTTCATCTACCTATATACATTGAGAAATAATTACCGTGATAGGCTCTCTTCTTCTCCCCCCCCCCCCCCCCCCCCCAACGCAGTCTTTATTTACTTAACTCTATCTGCTCATATATATATCCATCACGTAGTAAAAGTATGGAATTTCCACAGGCAGAGGTAAACTTCGAGGGTGAGAGACAGTCTTTGATTTAAACAGCATCGTATTTACGATCGCTTTTCCTTTAATCTTTGGTACTCACGAAATAATAGCAGTTACGGTTCGATATCATGTGCTACAATGTTTCGTTTAAGTAGCGGTAAGCGTCTCCAGGATATCTTCAGGAGTCTTGTGCAATCTTTGAAAGTTCTCCCAATGTTCTTTCGGCACAGTCCATTTCAAAAATATCTCGAGATTCTTAGTGAGAATTTCAAGTTCTGATAAACCGTTGCTTGGAACTGGATTTTTGCCAGCCGATATCAGAGAATCGTGAAGAACCTCGTCGATCAGTCGTTTACCAAAGCCTAACTCGTCGAGCCTTTCCTGCTTGCTAATTCTCTTGAGAAGCACAGCAAGCAATAATCTCATCCTCTCGACGGTCATTACCCTGTATTTTGAAGTTGGCGGGGTGGCTTTATCGGGAATTATTTCGTTGGAAAAGGGCGATATCATCGTTTGCAGGGTAGCTGGAGTGGAAGTCGGCAACGGTCCTGGGATCGTAGTCGTCGTTGTCGTTGTAGTCGCCGTCGAACCCAAATTATTCGAGACGTCGGGCGCGGACGCGAGTTCAGGATGACAAGTTTTCTCGTGGCATTCGAGATCGTTCTTAATTCTGAAGAAACTTTTACACTTTTTGCAAGCGTACGGTTCATTCCTGCCATGTATGCACTTCATGTGTTTCTTCCAATGGGGTAGCTGGGTGAAACCAGCGTTACACTCGGCACACTTAAATGGTCTTTCGCCAGTGTGCCTCCGCGTGTGCAACTTGAGCGCCGTCGAGTGCGCGAACGCTTGCCAACAGACCAGACATCTGAATGGTCTTTGACCAGAATGAGTTCTCTGATGGACGGTCAACTGAGATTTTTGAGCGAATCTTTGGCCACAGGTAGCGCAACCGTGAGGTCGATCTCGCGCGTGCGTTCTCATGTGTTGGGGTAGGTGGCCCTTGAACGTTTTATTGCAGATCACGCATAGAAAGGATTTCACGTCTCTGTGGAGGCATTCGAGATGTTTCTTTAACGCGTCTCGACGAACAAACGCACGGCCACAAATATCACATTTGTGATCTTTCTGTCCGTTGTGCCGTTTCACGTGCAATGCTAAATTCGCGGCGCAGGTGAATGTACCCGAACACAGGCCGCAACGATACGGCTTTACCTGACTATGAGTACGTCGATGTTGAACTAGCTGCCCTCCTCTGGCAAAACTTTTGTCGCACTCCGGGCACTTGTACGGCTTGAAGCCGGTGTGTGTTCTCACGTGAAGCTTCAATCTTTCCTTTAACGGGAATTCTTTGCCGCACTCGTCGCACTTAAAAATCGGTCCCGCTCCATGCACAATCTTGTAATGATTACGAAGTCCACCGCTACCTTTGAATCGTGCTTCGCACACCACACAACAATACTTTTTTTGCTGACTCTCTTGTCCAGCTTCGACACCGTCCCCGGGACTACCTTCTATGTATCCCGGTTCCTCCTCACCGCCACTTCCATTTCCGTTTCTCAAACTCGACGAAGAGAACGAGGAGGACGAGGATGAAGATGAAGGCGATGATGACGATTCAACGATAATGACTACGTTGCTCGAAGCGCCCGATTCAAACGACGAACTTGTTCGACCTGAGTTAACTTTGAAACAATTCGATCCCAGCATACGATTACTCTCGCGTTCTTTCTCACCCTCGCCCTCGCTTTCAACTGAATAACCCCCCGCCACTCTTTCAGATTTTTCTTTGCATTTCTTCGACGAATCCCCGAACATTGATCTTGAATTTGTCGATCTTGAAGCAAACGCGCAACGTTTTCGAGTGCTAGCAACAGAGACACGTTTGTTCATCTTCTTAACAGCACTCTCGATCATTGTCCCGGAAGAAATTGTCATTCCATCGAGCAACGCACCATCGGTGGTCGCAGAGTGAGCCTCGCTTTCATTTTGCCCCGTATCCCCATCAATAGCATCGCGATCGAACACGTAAATCTCATCGCTTAAATGGTTACCTTTATCAAGATCTAGGTAAGTAGCCACCTCCCCCGATTCGTCACCCTCCGACAAGTAATGTTCTTTACTATCGTCGAGGAAAGCATTTCCCTTAATCGTTTGTCTATTTCTCGATCCGCCATCACTGCCGTTGTATCCCTCGTCTTCTTGCTCGCTGTTCTCTATAGTATCGATGATTCTTCTTCTCGGCGATTTTCCTACACTGCCGATTAGCGACTTTATAGCGGCACGTTTCCTCTTCCTTTTCTCCATCCTCGGCTCACACTCGAACGATCGATTCTCGTGTTTCTCCTTACCCTCCACGATTTCGATAGAATCCGTCGCATGTTTGCCGCGCTCCTTGATTCTTTTTCGCACCTTATCCACCCGCCACTGTTTTTCGCTCTCCTGTTTCCCCTGTTCAGCGTGCTCGAATCGTCCATAGAGGGGTAAATTTCGTTGACGCTCGGCATCATTGCAGCTATCGATGTTTGTAAAGCTTCGAAGTATTTTTAAGGCATCCGTCGCATCTGTATCCGTGTTCTCGTCTTCGAAGATTCCATTTTCTCGGATTTGCGACTGTTTCACAGGTAGCAATTCAGTTAGTTGAACTTCTTCTTGCAGGGGCTGCTCGCTTCCACTTAATTGATTTAAAACGGTTTGCTGTACATTGAGCGCTGCCATTTGACTTCTCTGAATTCTTGTTTTTTTCTTATCCGACACAGAAGATCGAAATATATCCCCTCGTTCTTTCTTCCAAATAACCCTTTATGTTCCTCCTCTTGAATCTCTTAATCTTTATTCGTTGCTCCCCCTCTCTATCTTTCTCTCTCTCTCCCGCTGAATTTTAAGAGACTTCGACGCTCGGTGCCATTTATCGACACGCGTAATTATTGCTATTCCAGAGACACTTCCGCTCGAGATTCAGCTGGTCTCCAGCTACGAAGAGAACTCTCGGCTTATTTCATACAGCAAGAGCTGGCAACCAGAGAGGCAAAGAAACGTACGCGTGCGTCCGTAAAGTAGTAGCTACAGTCAGTTATCGCACTCTTATCGTTTCGATATTCCCTCTCTTCCCGTTGCCCCTCTTATCGCCTCCCGCCCCTCTCTCAGCGCTGCCTGGGGCGTTCAATTGTTATATTCATTGTTTTAAACAGTTGTATATCAAGTAAGAACGCCGCGTGCGTCGTTCTCAAAGGTGCTCAGAATGCTCGGAGATGTAAGAGAAAAGCGGAACGAAAGTTCGCTGTAATCTCGCAAAAGCGCAGCCAGGTGTTAATAGGAGTGTCCTCTTTTCCCTTTTACTTACGACATCTAGGTGCACGTAACAGCAATAATAACGTCCCTTATCGCGTGCTACCTTTCTGCAAATATGCATGTGGTTGATGCGCGCATTGGAATCACCGACTTGGTTACAAGGATACCGGAATAAATGGAGGAGTAGTGCCAAAAGCGATAAACGATCTGCTGCGTTGTCGCCTAGCCGACGAGACGAGCGGCTGTCGTCGGGAGAGCGAGGCGATGCAGAATATACGAAGGTACACGGAACTTGTGCTCGGTGGCTTTTGTTCGAAGAGACGCGATTCAGATTGAAGGCAAGGAGGGACGCATCATAGATCGGGGAATAATCCGCGGCGGCAATGAAAGAAAACGACGGGACTCTTGCCTATCGTCGATGCTGTTCGTCCCGACGATCGACTGACTCTCCGTCTATTCTTTGCGATGATACGCCGTCTCCTCGACGGCGATTGCGCGCCTTTTTCCACGCAAGCGCAATTCGCGGTCGATATCGGCCTGATTTTATCCCTCCACGCAGTGAAACACCCTCTCTCCTACCCAGGTTCGGATTCTTTCCGTACCTCTTTCGTTTTCCAACCCTCTCCCCTACGATTCTACCCCTGCCTATGATCTTTCGCTTTCCGGTTCTACGACTACGATTCCACCGTTACATTACCTTAGCCGCTGATACAAATCGTGGGAATACTATCGCCTTTACACTCTGTTATCAATATTTGTTTCCTTTCTCGTACACTCACGGACAATATAGAGCGAATGAGTAAACGTTCCTTCTCCTCCTTCTCCCCTTGCTTTTCCGTTTCTGTTTGTTGGTTCGATAAAAAGCGTTCTATCCTCGAGTATGTCATACACGTCATGGAAAAATAAACGCAGAATTGGCAAGCATTCAAAGAATCGTTCCTTCTACCCGTTCAGTCGAGTCATACTCTTCCAGCAGGCTACATCGGTGTTATTAGCGAATATAGAAACAAAAATTTGCGTTCCTGCTTTCAATCTAGGGACGACGATTCTTCGTTGTTGCCTCTAAATACTTTGCTCAACTGCCTTGTCTTTTATCCAACCACATTTGATATCATTCGCCGCTACGCCGGTTTACATTCCCTAAGTACTCCACGCTATGATATAAAGTACTCAATCAGCCCTCTCTTTGGCAACGTAAATATTCTCTTTGGTAATAATTTTCAATGCGATCGACAAGTTCAGATTACGTTAACGTATTAGAGTAATATTACCTGTACCACAGGAGTGCAGTTATATGCACCTCGCAGGACTTCGAAAATTAAATCTCGGCGATATTCGCGATTGAATTCACTTATCGCCCATCTATATTTCCTTTTGAACCTCTCCTTATCTCGGTGCATCATAATTTTCTTTCTAAGGAGTGAATCTACCTTTTCTGACTAGATTATGAGGCGGATTAACTACGCCAGCGAGCGTGCCGTGTAATTACTTGTTATTACATTGCTGTTTAGTGTTTCTCTGGTAGTTGTAGGTATACATGTACGTGCGTAGATTTACCAAATAAGCTACTTACTTCTGCCTCAGGATTAGAATGAATTGCGTTAAAAATCTTAGGACTTCTTTTTTAGTCACTCTTCCGATTAGCGGGAAATATGAAGAACCAGCAAGCATCTGAAAGAAACTGAGAACAATACCGAGGATATTTATTTGCGGCCTTTAATCCAGTGCTATTTAGTATAACTTACCGTCTTAGTCGTTTCTCCTTTCGTTACTCGCCGACCGGAATCGAAAGTGACAAATATCACATTATGCACTTTAATTTTTAACCGTTCCTGCCAACTTCTTCGAGCCGTTCTCGTCTTCGTTCTTTTGGCCTTGTTCTGCGCATAATGTGCATGCTTTACGTTGCATCACTTTCTCGCAATCTGCGGACGAAGAGCAGCAACTGCAATTGAAAAGATCGGAACCAAAGTTAGAAGAGTTTCTTTGCGCGTATATCGTAAGAAAAAATTTCATTTGGATACCCTTTTGGAGATTCCACGCAGGCGATTCGCAAGCAAAGTGAAAACAAAATGACTTTACGTTATTTGTCCATCGGAACGAGAATAAGTGTCAACCGATGGTGCCTTAAAGTAGGTTTTCCGTCTCTCTCGATACTTATCATTAAATTACAATTACGACCGTCAGCAAGTATTGCCAACATTGATTCGTATGTTTGTTAATATTCGTATCCATAAAGGAACGGCCGCCATAGAGCTCGTGCTCTTATTTCATCGCGCTGCGACACGTTTGTGCACCGCGCCGCATTGAACTTACCAGTCTCGAAAAAGACGGCCGCTCATGTCGCGAGACTTGGTCGCGCGACCCGGTGCAAATTTCCCGCCAGTTCGAAACGTATGCGCCTGGTCGAGGAACGTCAAACGGCACGAAATTTTTCTACAACTTACGACGGTATAAGATTTACTTACTAGACACCACGAGTCACGCTATTTCAGCGATCACGGCAAGAAAGAGGGCTTCTTTGCGAAGCATCCGCTCAACCCTATCCTCCTATCGCCATCTTCGTATCAGACTCGACTCTGTTGATGAAATTGACGAGCCAAGTAGAGGGGCGAAACAATCCCAATGCACTATACTGTTCTGTACTGCACTTCTCCGACAGATGGCGCTCGGGCGCGCGGAACAAAAAAAAGCAAGCGATATACGAAGTAACATAAATACCTATGCGCATCATGTAAGTACGTGCAATTATTTTCTTGCTCATACACGATCAGAACGTATTTCTATCGTTTCCCCTTAAGCTTACGACAAGACAGCCAGGTTTCTTGAAAGTCGGTCTTGTAATTTAAAGCGCAATGCGTCTTGCCCTTTGATATCTCGCGTATCAGTGTCGTTTCTAAAGCACTGCACCTTTTTTTACGTCGAAGTAAACTTGTTTTTACTTACGGCACGAACAGAGATATGTTGCATCCATTTTATATTGTGCGAATAATATTAAAGACATATCCCTGTCATTATATTGCATGTCAAAATAGTAGAAGCGGTATGCTGATTTGAAAGCGGGAGGCGGCGCGGCGCCATTTTTGTCGGGAGCGCCGACCAATGACGGAAATAGACGAAGTTAAATTGGTAGGGAGAAGGCGAGTCGAGGGCAGACGCGAGTAGTAGTGCCGACAGTACGGACGGTGCGTGAACAAGTGCAATGTAAAGGAAAGAAAGACAGAAAGAAAGAGAGACGTGGTTGTTGCGACTCAAGTCTAATGAATTTTTGCTCAGCTGTCAGTCGACCTGATGTCTTCCTGAATTGCAACAAAAGGATCAGTGGTTCGCGAGTGGCGCACTTTTGTAGAATCGATAGATTTCCTCTTCTGTCTATGCCTTTACGCTCCGTATTCTCGCCACCATTCTTTCGTTCGGTCACCTCCTCTGGACGATTCGTTTATGCTTGGGATTGGAGTTGCTACGCTGTGAGTGCTCTACACAAAATCGTGTGGTTTCTCACGTAAACAATAGCGTCGACGAGAACGACGACAACACGTGACGGCGTGATCACTGACGTTTCGTTCTTGATCGACTGTGTCGCGTGTGGCCTACCACCAGTTGCGTGTTGCGTAACTATACGATTTTACGGCAGCCACCTCCTCGCACAAATCAACGTAAGTTCAATACATTGCATTTTACCAAATACTGGCGAACAGGAACGGTATTAGTAAAATGGATAGCAGCCTTGCCTTCAACCAGCAACTGATCGAATGCCATTCCAAGAATGAACATCAATATATCGATATGTACTGTATTAAAAGTCTAGTAAACATCAGTTCACCCCGTGTGCAACCACCTTGCACGTGCAAAACTCTCAACATTTTGGGCAAAAATTATTTACACATTTAAAACAAGTCGGGCATGGTTAATTTTTCACCGGATTTAGCTGGTTGTACAGGTTACACAATTTTTATCGCACTTTATGTTAGAAAAATATTTCTCTATCAAATCTGCATCCGATTTAAACCTGTAAAGAAACAAAAAAATAAAATCGAGCCAGCATAATTTTTTTAGAAAAAAGTAATGGAATTTGAGTAGACAAACACTTTGTTGCCATTGCTATTTACGATTGCTCTCAAAGGTGAACACATACATATACATGTATTTTTACGCTCTCCGTTGTTTCGTACTAGAAGGAAGAATATTAAAAAACAACAATCACGGTATATCAAACTGCCGATCAATTATGCTTTGAAGACAATGATTATTAAGGAACTCATTCCATTCCCCTTGTTCTCTCCTTGAATTGTTTAACAATGAAAAGAATTGATTTCTTAAATACTTTACCGCTCGAACTTGATCGCACGAGTCTATTTAGCGGGCGTTCAATTCAAGTATACATCTAGAAGTATTTGTAGAACGTGCAAGGCTAGAATAGCTCTTCGTTAATGTAATTGCACCGCTATCGTTACAAAAAATCGTTGTCATTTATTAGCTATTAATTCATAACACATTACGTATATATAGATATATGTATATACACGCTCACCGAACCGACGTTACCACAAAAACGCAATTATTAACACTAGTGGTAGCGTTTCTGTAATTACGGTCACCTGAATTCATCGTCTACAACGCGTCAACAAAAGGAGCAAGTAGTTTCACAGGTAAAGATTTTCGATTAACAATTGAGAATCACTGTTTGTACGAGCTTCATTAATCTGACCGCTCCGCTGGAGCTTCAGTACTGTATCGTGGCCGGTATCACTCGTTTTGTCATTTCCGCTATATTCTCACCTTATTATGAGATCTTTCTATAAAAAAAAATATTTCTGCTGTGAAAAATTCGTCTATTTTATTCCACTTGCTACGATAGCTTCAGGTAACACGTTGTTTTAGATTTACTTTCACGGGTTTCTTTTATTCGATCGCCAGCCCCAAGGATGAGATGATCTTGAACGGTAGAATATGCACACGTGTGCACGACATGAGAAAACTGCTGCAAACATAAGTCTGTACTTTCACGTGGTCGTGGACTTTAATCGGAGGGTACTTAAATGAATCGTAGTACAGAATTGTAAGCAATGCCTTGCGTTCCGTAGTCGAGGCACGAGCAGCCACTTTCCCACGGATTTAATTTCAATTCTCCATTTACGTTTTACCCAGTCTTGAGCGTTCTATCCAAGAAGCAAAGGAAAAATGGGCTTTAACGAAATGCATAACCCTGTCGAGTAGTGCTCCTCTGTTGTCGAATCTAACCCTTTCTGCTTTCTGTTCTATTTCAACCTAAAAATAATCAACGTAAAGTAAATAGTCTGAAGATTGATTAGAAATGAGAAATATACCTGCTAGTAAATCCACTTGCGGGATCTAGTATATGTAGAGATGCGTCTCCACATTCGCACACGACTCGGTATACCCATTTAATAAAGATATAATATGTATCGTTGCAACATAACTTAGGACAGACCGTACGTAGAGATGTGGTTGTCTCCGTGGTTGTAAAGGAGGTGTCTAGTGCAGCATGGCAACTAAGCTCTCCTACGGGTCTACATAAATCAGAAACTCAGGTTTGAGCTTAGCTCGAAGCGCGATACCTGAAATTTAGATGCACTCCCTACATTGTCAGTGTTCCTGAAATAATTTCTCTAGCTAGAGGTTTATGGAGTTCAGAATTGGAACAAAGTTACCGCATTGCTGTTTCCCTCTTGTATACTCCACTCTACTATTTTGTCCTTTTACTCCAACTACATGCATCATCGAATGTGTCCCACAAAGGATACTGCCTTCCAGCGCTGTGTGAAAAAACAACAATTCGATGAAAACAGGAAAAGATAGTGATATGTAATGAAGGAGGAAAAAAAAAGGAAAGAATGACATGCAGAAGTGGACGCGGATAATTTTTCTCATGGCAGGCAGCTGAGACTTTCGATTTCGACCGCGGCAAACCATAGGCTTGTTTACGCGAAAGTGGTGAAACGAAATGAAAAAGAGAAAAGGGAAGAGAGATGGAATAAAAAGAAATAAGAAGAAAAGGGTATCCGGAAGGGTACCAGCAGCTCATCTTCCGCGAATCCGCCGGGCCACTGACTCTCGTCTTCTGTTGCATAACGACTCCATCCCGTTCGAATACAACTTGAAGAGATGCGACTTGAGAGTCACTGTACCATGTACCGGTTGTTCCACTCATGGAATGCGGACTAGCTCGTTGTTGTATGCGTACATGTACATTCACGTCCGTGTCCACATCCTATCCATATTACTTCCACCTATACACACTTGTCCGCATGCAGAAATTAGAGGCGAGAGCGCAAGTACGCATCTTTGCAACAGTCGATCGCAATTTTACGATTATCATTGCTGATACAGTTCACCTGCGCACTTGGAGTATCGTCTCTCGGAGACAGTGTGCAACCTCCATTATCCTTTCCATCTAAAACTCGCACGCTTTCTGTTGCTGGCATAGAACGATCGGTGTTCGGTCGAGGATCGACGAGTCGGTCTCGCAACGAAGTAACGACGTCGTGAACGTATACTGAGCAAAGTCCACGCGTTCAAAGTCGTCTGCGCGATATACAGGAAAAATTGAAATATCGAGTAGCGAACATACGAGAATACATTTATAAACAATCGGAGGAAGTCGTAGCGTATAAATATGTAAAGAGTCAGCCGGTTGCAGGCCTGCGGGGCCACTATATGCAAATTCTGCCTACCGGTTGTACGTATAGTTGCATTACGCGGGAGAGCACGATATATGTATTAGTCCTTTTTTCTTTAAATCGCCATTCGAAGAAGTGGGAGAAGAGGAAGAAGAAGAGAAGCTTCGAGAAGGAAGGGAGGATCACCAGGTGCGCCTTTCTTCAGCCGTGTGGCCATAGGGTAGATCGGTGACGTCGATGGGATCGCCCATCGATTGCCTTTCACAAGTAATGAATAAACGAAACGCAGAGCTTTGTTTTACACCTGGCGAACTTACAGTCTCCTCAACTGAACGAAGATTCTATAATGTTTATTCGCGCATGATTCCCGCGAATCGCGCGCTCCAACGCGAGTTCATCTTTAGTTACGGCGACCCGCAATATCGTAGTTAGAGTTAGAGCGTATGAACGTGCAGTTTACCGTTAGTTGGGATGAGTCACTTAAAGTGCTAGCACTTTTCTTCGAAAAGCAATAGACGGAGGAAGATAGAGGCGCGTTTCGAGAACTTTGTGTATAGCTGGTTTGAAATGGAAAAGGATTACGAGAGCGTGGCCTCGGTCCATCGGTCCGAACTTTGATATGTATTTTCTAATCGTCATTCTTTTTGATCTGCTCTAATGCGCATCGGCGTGTTTCCTCTTGTTACAGAAAGAATCGCGGCCAGTTGAACGAACGAGGGTAGAAGCAGAACCGGGAACGGGATATTCTTCAAGAATGGCGGCGGGGACGTGCCAATTAGCCTGAAAAGAAATTCAAAGAGACACGAGGTGAGTGTATCGCAACATCCCTTCGAACTTGACTCACTTTAGTCAGCACGTGCCGAATACTCTTTGATTTTCATTCAATTTTCAATGCGGGCCAAAATTTCCCCATACTCCAAACGCGAGCAACCGTGTGATCCCCCTGGTCTCATGGTGATACATACTCCTTTTTTTGTACTAGTTTTTCTTTTCTAAACCCATGATCTATCGTGGCTCGTAAGTTTCTAATGGTGACCATTTCGGATATATGTATTCGGTCACTGTTTATCGGGTTACAAGTATACTTATGCGTCACCCGTTATCTGACCGCGCTTATTATGCGCCTTATCGTCCCCGCCTCAAGGAGGAAAACCCATAAATTTAATAGCAACCCTCTCCCACTACAGTCCCGTAACTACATATACGGAACGGAAGAAATGTTGTTCCTCTTCTTCGGTCATGAAAATTCAAATCGGTGTAGCTCGAATTGGAATGGGAGAGAGAAAGAGAGATGTATACATACCAGTATGCGTTCATGTTCTCTAGTTAACTCTTTTGATAATTCCTTCTTCGCACGAGTACACCATTCCTTGAATCTGTCATAATTCATCGCTGTTTAAACGTACGGTAACCAATTTTTCTTGATCCTTTAATCGAGGAAGATTAGCCTGTAACTGCGAACTACGCTTTGCATAGAATCGCACTAAGGCGTAAGTAGTACGTAGTACTCTCCATCTAAAGTTATAAATACACATGAAATGGGCATTGATATAAATTCATAGGAAATACCATAATATTAAGGTGTTAAATCGTCACCCGCTCCAATTTCATGTCGAATCCCGTGCCAGTCATACAGCATTGCTTGCAAATTTGTATAGTCACAAATCATGGCAATCATATTGGATAAAAGATTCGCGCGAATCAAATAAAATGCAACAGGGGAGCCTATTGACGAAGCCGGTACGTAAAAGTACATTCTGCAGAAAAAAAGTTTCGTAGAAGTTAGTGAGAGTATGAAGCATAAAGGCGTTATTGTCGTTGATTACTCCTTTTGTGTTGTGTCACGGTTAATAGCAGTTTCAAGTTGAATTTTTCACTATTTTACCAGACATATTCATATAAGTGCTGACCTGTACCCGAAGTACGTAGATCAGTTGGATTTGCTGTTTGTCTATCGATTTAGGACTGACTGACGAAGGCGCTTCGAGTTCATATCAACCTGAATTATCACGGAAAGCGCGACGAAAGAGATACGGAAAATCATGTGCATTATAACATCTGTCGCGTTGCAACAGTGTGATTGCAACACGATTCAATTCTATCATAGATAAAAGGTATTGCTACACGATGCCGACCTCTTTCACCGTGTTGTTATCGCAGAACGATTCGATTTCGTTAGTTGATTTCTTCTTCTCCTTCCACTGTTATACCACTATAAACAATTTTCCATTGGTAGTAATAAATTAAACTTTATCATTTCACTCGTGACAAGTGCAATCGAATCGACGGCGCGGCGGTGTGAAATTTTCCACTGGTCTTCCGTCGCTCTTTCCTTCCTTGTCGGTCTTGAAATATACATTCTGCTAGATGATAACTAATTACTATACCGTCAACATAGCTTCTCTTATCCGGCCCCTTTGTCTTTCACGATTTGTAACCGGCAAAAGCACGATGCACGAATAACCGGCCGGATAACTCCAAATCGAGTACGAGTAACATGCTCAAAGACGAGTCCCCTAAATCTTGGATCGGAGCGCTTATACACGTATCTGCTGTCAGACAGTACATCTATATTGTGTTCTATCTCGACATCGAGGACCGATTACACGACGAGATCCGTATCCGATGACAACAACGATAGCAGTAATTGACCATTTAATTAGGTTGGTTAATTAAACGTTAAACGTCGTAAATATCTGTGCCAGCCCTTTTCATTTACTCTATCGTACGCATCTCGCGTTCGTGAAAAGACAAAAGGAAATCGTGCTGCGACGGGGAAAGAAGCGTTCTTTTTTCACGATCCATTAAAATTATCGTATAGCTCGCCAGGTCGTTAATCGTCGAACATTTAATCACGATTGAACGAGCTCGCGAAAAGAAGCGACCGCAACGAGATACGAATAAAAATTGCCGTTTCGCTCGAGCAAAGTCGCGCATTCGTTTAAGCCGTTCGTGGATGTATCCGGTGGAATCACCGGTCATTAGAATGCCGAGGCCTCGAAGAAGAAGGTGATTCGAGGAAAGGTACCCGTTAATGGCTACAACCCTTTTGCACGCTTAAATAAATAACTGCCCCGCCGCCGCCGCCGCATCCTGGCTGTGTGTAATTACGCTCGCGTATATAAGTGTACATGTAACGCGGTACAAGTTTGCTCTACGTGGTTGGCGTGCATTCTGCGAGTAATCGGTACGGAAAAGAAGGAAGGGGAGGAGCGGATACGAAGTTTCTGGTATGCTGTTTCTAAATTATACCCTCGAAAAGACCAAGGATCGCGAATTGCTGTTTCTAAATTATACCCTCGAAAAGACCAAGGATCGCGAATGAGAAGGGCTTCGATCGGACGCAGTTCCGTACTCCAACTTTTCGTATACCACTCGATCCGTCGACTACCCTCCTTCTTTTAACTGCTGGATGAATAGTATATTTCATCACCACGTCGTCTTGATATTTTTCGCGCAACTGCAATCCAGTTGAAATTGAAAGCTTTCGATCTCTTCGTTTTGTCATGGACATTCATACGTTTTGGAAGAAACAGTGCCCGTGACATCTCGCATTCTCATCACTCCCATCTAGCACTGTGAACGACAATTATTACTGGAAAATATGTCTCAGCGTGAAACTATTCCTGCACCCATAGAAGAGAATGGTTGGACAGGATATTCCGTGTTGTGGCCAGCGTGTACACATAACCACTCTAAGAAAGGCCAATAATTAAGGTAATGGCTACTTTTCAAGTGGATTTCCGTGTGGCTCGATCTACACAGCCAGCTAGCCAACCTCTCCACCGATTATGGTCACGAACAACCACGAAGCCTTGACTCTCCCGGTCTTCTTCGTCTACACTTCTCCTCTGTTCTCCCCTTTTCCCTTGTATCGTCCCGTTTTCATTCAGCCTCCCTTTCAGTCTACTTGCCATCTATTTACGATTCCGCATGGTCGGATTGGACATTTGTCAGAAATCACGGGGGCAAACATTACGAATTACGATATGTGGACTATAGTAATTTGTGAAGAAAGGGAGGAAAAAAGTATAAAGAATTACGCGCATAGAAGAGCGGGGCAGAGAAGGGCTGGGGAAGAAAGGAAAACGGCGACAGGCGAGGAACATGCACCGCGACCGGCAATCTGGTAGAATGAATTTTAAAGGGTGTAATTTACGCTGGTAACAATAGTTATGTGGATCGTGCAGTATAATTTTACCAACAGTGTAGTGCCAATTCACCGCGGGTCCTGGGAATTCTTGATAGACCTGGACCAGGTGTGTCCGTGTAATCACCTTTTGCGATATGGATCGGCGAAATCGAGAATATCGTAAACCCCACGTGTATTGGATGCATTCCTCTAATAAAAAGTGCGATCGTGAAAGGCAAAGCGTTATGAGAAAAAGAACTTATATGTACATATATTTTCCTCTTTCTCCGATTTATTTGAAAGATTCGATTTTTATCACTGGCTGTCATTCGTTACGCGCACAGAAGTACATATTTCGGAAAGGAAAAGATTTTACATAGTAGATAAGGAAGGTTTGACGTCGGAGAATATATTATATGTACAGATAAAGGTCACTGATAAAATGTAGTTTACATAATCACGTGCAACCTGAATGCATCCGTATTCCGATGTTTATCTCTTTTTTTATATGTATATATTCAATGCAAGAACCAAGTTTAACTTAAGATCCTTTCTGTTCCTCCTCCCCAAGTCTTCCCCTAACTACAGCGAGAATGACAGTGAACTTTAACACTCGGCTATTTCCGAAAGAAGCGAACGCGGTGACAATAAAGCCGATCAGGGAAGTGCCCCGATCATTCAATAATTTCCGAAATCGGACATTCTATTCAACTATTATACGGGAATTGTCTGGCATGGGATTTTACTAAAAAAGCTGCATTGCAAAGAAGATTTTAATTGCAAACGGGAGAAGAAGATGGTGGGAAAAAGGGGTGCATGGAAGGAGTAAGAAAGAGATCGAGAAAGATGTTGGAAGGGGACGAAGCAAACATGTTATTTTCTCGTTCGCGTTAGTAGTGGCGTCGACGGCGGTGGCGACTCGATATCTGATCGGTACCACCCGCTTCGATTGGTCCCGACTTGGTTTTAACCCATCCCACTGTACGAGTGCGAATCGCACCGATTGACCAATCGGCATTTTAACCGATAATACAGGCCATGATTAACGTGATTTGTTAATGAGTTCAGGCGAGCCGCTAAGACGACTGAATGAAACGGACGTCGTGAATATTTAGTCGTAGTCGTGTACTTGATCTCGGATTGATGCTCTCTCGAACGTTGTTTCACGATCAGCCCGTGATCGATTTTTCCGCCACGTAGACGTCGTTCGATCGCCGGAACTCCAGGGAATCCACCAACGTGGAATTAGCAGACCAGTATCGTAATACCGCGACGGGACGATCCGACGTAATTATACTCTTCTCTGTGGCTCCGCACGTATGTGCATTTTTCGTGTTGCTCTTGCAACAGTCGCCCAGTTTTACCAAATAAGTAAGCCGACAGAAACGATCGACAGAAACCAAACCCCCTTTGATATTCAAATGTTTAACAAATTGCTCGACGGGAATCTTACGGGGGAGAAAATTAACTACATTGTATTAGGTAATTAAATAGGCGTTCGATACCAGCAAATCGTCCGACTGCGTTCCGAAAAAGCTCGTTTCGTTGGTAATCTCGTTTAACAAATGAAAGGTTAAACGCAAAATGTCGTTCGAGGCAAATGGCCTTAACCTTTGGAGCAAGTTAGGCGAACAGGCTGACTAGCTAGTTGACTGGCTGCCACGATTGTCCCGAGGTTTTATCGTTAACGCGATTAACACAGTCGTTATGGCAGGGACCGAGTACCAACAATGCTTGCCTCTGATCTTCGATCTTTCGATCTGTTGCAACCAGCTTTGTCGTACCGCCTTTTATATCGTGCACCGAGATGAGTAGCTCATTCACTGATGATGAAAACGACGAAGACGACACCGGCGACGATATTCTTACGAATGGCCCATATTGCGTCCCAAATTGTTCCCCAATTAATTGCCAAATAAGCTACTGAAATGGCTCCTTTTTGCCTTCTTTTTTTGGACTTCCCATCGAAATTCCCTTTCTCGTCTCAATTCCAAACAACGCGTTTTATTATTGCAGTTGGAACGAATCGAAGCGTTTGTTTGTTTGTTCGGTACACAGGATGGTGCTCGTGGTGAACGGAGTCCTGCAGGAGGACATACCCACGGATAGTAGGTCCTTGTACGCGGCCCATCCTGTATATCGCGAAACGGCCGCACAACTTCACTCAATGCCAGCTAAATTGGTTGGACCTATGAGTCTTCTTTACGTACAACAACGAGAGATGGCTGCTACTTTGCCGCACGACAGTAAGCATAAACCTTCTTATACAGTTACATATGCATAATTAGCATTGCACGGATGTATGTATTTCTTGTGAGAGACGAAACCAGACACAGAATAGATGCAACATCTTTACATCTTTTCTCCAAGCCCTAACAACTACTCTGCCTGAAATTATTTTGCACAAATCATGCTATTAACATTCACCGATTGTGAATCGAGATTTCATGTTTTGACTAATGAAATTGCAAGAATTATCATTTATTAAAACTAGTTTTACCTGGTTTGCTTGCGTTTTCAGAGAACGTGAGCATTATCGGCTCGGATGATATGACCACCTGCATAATCGTTGTTGTCAGGCATTCCGGTAAGTCGTATATGCATCATATTTGAGACTATATACGTGACAAAAATGTCCCATCGTGGCTGACAATGCAAAGCAGAAACTAAGTAATTTGCGTGAAGTCAAAATTGTTAAAATATACAACAGTGTATATATGTTCTTCACCTTGGTTCATGCTGCTTAGGTTCGGGTGCAGCAGCGTTGGCGCATTTGGACGGTGCTGGTACAGAGGATGCAGCAGCAGCGATGGTTCACAGGGTAACAGAGCTTGCTCTTGGATTTCCTGAGGGTCGTTTAGAACTGCAACTCGTTGGTGGTTATTCCGATCCGAGAAATTATTCGGAGGAGCTGTTCTGCAATATCCTTTGTGAGTAGTTGTCCCTCTTTTTCACTGTTGCTTCTACCGCTTCTTTTGTCTCGGTACATTAAAAAAAGTGAAGAAAAAAGTGAATAAATGAATGAGGATGAAGAAAGAAAGGGGAAGAAGTAATGCGAAAACAACGTGTCTTATTTTTAGCGGCATTTCACAAGCAACCAGTTGAGATCGACCTGACTTTGTGTTGCGTGGGCGAGTTAAATACTACTGTAAGAGGTGGAATCCATTGGCCTGTAATATATGGTATCGGTTTGAATGTAAAGACAGGCGAGATTTTTCCTGCAACTTTTCCCGATAAGGGACCGGATCAGGCGTTGAGATGCGCCAGACATTTAACCGGGGGCCAACAGGTGCGTATGAGATTAAGAGCGAATTCTCCTTTCGTCTAAATAATAATTCTGACAATGTTCTATCGCGCACTCTGTATGTCGTTACACAGGTTTTGGATGTTTACGACTGTACCCTCGGATTACTCAGAATCGGGCCGTTCAATTACGATCCTCTAAGAGGTGTCGATCTTTGGCTAGCTCAATCCGATCAATTTATTTTACAACATCTCTCGACTTCGCCAGAAGTGGAACTGCCACACTTTGTATCACAGGTAACCCGAAAGAATTGTCTGTAACCCGACGATTTATCGATGAAACGCCTTCAATTAAATAATCTGTCGCAGGTGCGGGCAACGCTCAAATATATACAGGACAATCAATTTCCAGCCGTCACCGTTTTTCGGGATAACAGACCACATTATTACCGCCGAGACGAAACCACCGGTATTTGGCTACCCATACGATATTAGTATCGTATTGTTGTTCTAATCGAGAGTACTTGTGCGAGAAGCAAAGAAAAACCGAGGATCAACTACCGAGACAAAGTAGACGTACTATGCCCGGTTCATCCTTTACGTCTTATCTTATCAAGTATTGTTCATAGAACATGTTTATTCGGAGTTTCTCATTCGAAAACTAAGAATATGAAATTTATTCGAAACAACGATAGATTCGTGTCCGCAGGCGTACCAACGGCCAACGTGCAGTATACCCTCTTGTACAAATTCACCCGTGATTCGTAGTTGTAACTTCAATTGTCTAAGCGATGGTAAATCGAGATTCAGCGGCTATCGATTAAAATAAGGTTGTTAATAATTTCGAATGATTATTATAAAGAAAGGTAGCTTAAAAATTTACAATTCTCGATGGGTTGTTGATCTTAATTTTCTGATAAACACTTATATTAGATAAAGCACAAGGTGTAATTTACAAAAGTCCCAAATTGAGAGCAGCGTCAAACGTGCTTTAGGAATATCTTTTATGTTCTCTTTTTCTTCGTTCCTGTAACGCGTCGAGCTCATTGTATGAAAATGATCTATATAACTGCAAGTATAAGCGTATAGGTATATGAATGTTTATAAATAATACTGCGCTGCCCTCGATAATTAATAATTTCTTTTAAAATATTCCGTACGAAAGTGATCATATTCTTCTTCTTTTCCTTCTTCTTTTTTTTTTCTCTCTATACGGCCAAGCATTCCGTTTTTGCTGCGAGAATGGTGAAGCTATAGTGAAATTGAAGATATTGTAAATAAGCGTATCTAAGTCGCATATGAATTTCGCATAAAAGAGGAAATATGAAAGAAGAAAAAAGGAAGAAAGAAAAGAATAACGACTTTTAGTCGATTCAGCCAGTTATTTTGTTTCCCTACTGTTTTATCCGCTTTCTCGAACTAGTAGAAGAAAATTACTTGGCGTTGGTGATTGTAAAGCAAAGTAAATGTTTTCGCATAATGTTATTCGTACGATTCTATTATGAAACTGTTTCAAAGTCGAAGCGACTTAATATGCAACATGTGTATGTTAAAAGTTATATTGGAGAACATTACGCTTACTCTTGGCCGTGATATCGTGACTGATTGCGAGCAAATGAACAGCATCGTTCCGAACTAGGAAAAGCCAACGGCGCCTGCCACTTTTCTGATTCTTATCTCGGCATGCCATTCATCTAAATATTAATGTGAAAAGAAGTCCTAGCAAAATTGAAAGGGGATGTATTTCTTTTACTGCATCAGGAAAGCCACGACGGAGAGCAATTTATCGCAATGGTCACGACAACAGCAACGAAAAAAAACAGCGTGTATTAAATTGCGAAACGAACAAACTTAGGACTCAAGAAGGAATAAGCGTGTTACGACTGACCGTCATTTTTGTTAATAATTTTGTTAGCAATTTACTTATAAAAATCTCCATGCCTAAAACATACAATTTTTCTCGATGTTTCAGTCGCATGATTGTTCGTTTCTATTTCACCCACAAACTTAATAACCTCGCCCATTTATTCGTTGCACATTTCCGTGCAGTTATTTGTCTGTTTTCCTTTCTTCCTTTCTTTCTTCTTATCTATTTGCCCCTGTTACGCAAAAGCGACCGCCTAGCAACATTATATGGTGATATTATTTATACAATAAAGATGGATTAAACATTTTTCATAATTATTCTTAGTCGTCATTCTATTCTAAGGAATATTTCTGAAATTAGATATGAATTATATCGCAACATCTTTTCGTTTGAAACGCCTCTGCCTTGCAAAGGGAAGAAAGTAATCGTTTTAATTTGATTGTGAGAATTTGTACATAGACCTTCAATTGTAAAAAAAAATAGAGAAATTGCGCGAAGCTGCTTTTATTTTTTGCAATCGTTTAACTGCAGGTTTACTGTTGTCGCTTAAAATTTAGACTCGTAAGTGAAGACTTATATAAATTTATATCGAAAGTAATAGCATTTTCAACGCGCATGCACGTGCAACATTCAATTGTTTATTCAATTACCTGTGATAAAATTCAGCGTTTGCTTGGCGGCAAATTGTCTTTTCAATTATTAGCTCTGAAAGACACTATCAGTTGAAACGAGAATAAAACACTTGAACCAGCGGTAGAATCATTTAAAAAGGATACTGTGTTTCATGCCAGTATTCCGCAAGCACCATCGGCCATATTATCAGAAAATAAATAATGCTGCGCACGCCCCTTAAAGGGAAGTTGATTTTTGCAGTACTCCGCGGCTAACGCGAGTCACAACAGAACAGTCTGAAGGGGGTTCAGTGTCGCTTCGACAGCGCTTAGAATTGGAGCTGGGTCTGTTTTTATCATATTTCTCTGTTACACGCTGCCCTACACATACATATCTGTTCTATATTACATCGTAGATTAGGATTCGTTACCGACTGTGCCGATAGCGTAATCCGTTCCGTATCCGTATCCACATCTCTGTCTGTTTGGTAAGTTGTGATTCCACCATATTTTCAGTAATCCGCGAATAAGGTGTTTCAAAGACTACCAATTATTATCGATACTCACCAACGCTTAGAATTGATACCCAATAAACTTTGAATCGACGCGCGTGATAATGTTACTGCACAATTTCAACTTCAAACTTAAAGTTTCGCGTATTTTAATCAACTTTTTACATGTAAAAGACCAACCAGATTTTGTCCGCATGACTTGGTTGTCTAGTTGTATTGTCTACATTTTCATCGACCGATAAAAGAAATTTAATCCCACGCGAACGCACGTACACATCATGATAGACAATAGAAATTAATAAAACCGGGCGTATTTGTCCACATTGTGGATGAATAAACAGTTAACTATGATGTTCGCATTCGTTTTACAAGATCGTAATGCATCCCTTCAACTCTCACGATGATTTCCTACAATTTATTTTATGAATGGTATCGCCATGGTATTGCTAAGTTTTGCAGCTTATTTTTCCACACACGAAACGTATGTTAATAGTTTTTACACCAATACAAACTAAATGTTTTTAAGGTTATGGGGAATTTTATTTTATTCTTTTTCCATCTGAGTGTACACATATCCCTACGCTTATTCGTGCATTTGTTCACCCTTATACTTTCTTACCCACATGTTATGTCCATCGGCACAATTGATAAGTTTATTTGAGTTGTGTGATACATTAAATAAGGAAGATGAATTAATAACGAATAAGGGATGAAGTTCAACGAGCAAGCGATTAATGGAACAATCCGCTTTACACTATCTCAAACCGCGCTCTCACGTATAATCATCTATACTCAACGTATTTATGAAAATTTAATATTTCGTCGTGGGTTAAGACTAGCAATCTGCTTCCAGCGTTAATGTTGTTAAAAAAATGAAATTGCATTTCAGATCGTGATTGTTGGACATTTCTTTCCCTCCTTCTATCCATAATAAATGAAATTACCAAGTTCATGTCGCTCACAATCAGAATTTGTATGCACGAAACGAATATTGCAGCAATGCAAGTAGGGTTGCATTCGCAGGAGTATTCATCCTTCTGAAAAAAGACGATCCAGGAAGCGACGATATTCATCAGAATATTCAAGATTGCATAGTTACAGTGTGATAAAACATATTTTGGGGTATATACTTTTTTATTACACTGTTCGACCTTAATCTCGCCCGTTTACCGCGTTCGGCGCGCTTTTTAACATCAACTGTCTTTTCCTAGCAAAGGGGCTCCGCAACCTTACGATGTATTGTACACGTTTCCGGCAGTCATGCACTCCAACGAAATCACGTCGTTTGTCCCTGCCTCTCTTCATTCGTCGGTTGTATCCCTCGCAATGTAGAGTCTACACTCTCGCCTTTCTCTTTCTTATATATATATATATATATATATATATATGAAATCTTATCGCCACATGCAAGACGTGTTAAACAAATTAATTACCTAAAGTGCTTTCAAAATATGCTTTGGTTACCTAGACATTTGGCACACGAGAATCGACCGTCGATATTAACGAGACTCCCGATAATTATTTCTGCTTTCCTTACGCAGAAACTAGTATCGAAGGGAAAATGATGAAGATCGTCGGAGAATCCATCACTGAATGATTCACGTGTTACGCATCACAAGTCCAGCAAAGAAGCCGAGGAATATATTAAGATGAACAGATAGATTTTTCTTACTTTTTCATTTAATTCTGGAAAAGGGTAGTAGCGTTTTAGTTGCGGCTGATCGCGAGAGACTTATTCCACTGGCGACAGCCAAGCTCCTTGCCTGACGATACGTTGACCTGTTTCACTGATTAGTAACTCTAGGCCGCCTACCTAACGTGCGATTTCCACGGTCGAGCGACACAGTGACGCGCCTTGAAGATACGGATGCGTGGCTACGATTCCGACAGAAACGCTATTGATTCGTGCAAGATTTCAATCGATAGATCAGAACGTTGCCAGTGCGAAAATTGCTTAGACTAAACAGGCATTTGAAAATGGAATTACACCTGAACGGCGAATCCGATCGATCCTGAGAGCCAAGGATCGATCGATGAGTCTGATCAAGCGGAAAACGGAATGCGATACCACGGCAGCTTTTCCAATAAACGAGCTTTCGAAAGCAGATGAAAGGAGCGGGTGGAGGTGGACGGCAGGGCTAGTAGAAGGCAGAGAGCGATGAAAAAGAAAACGATGGAACTATCCCACAGCGGGACGAAGGGGTGTAGATGCTGGTCGACGTAGAAATAGATCGACTAACGACGCACGTGTTCTGGCTTTGATCGTTTCACGCTAAATCGGCTCCGATACATGGAAAGCTGCCACACTCTTGCCCGCGACCGCCCCTCGTGCACCTTTAGTTCTAGCCTGCCCTTAAATCTATTATGTCCGCGTATCTTTAGCACATCGAACAACTTGTATCGGAGCGGTGACCAATTGCTCGATTTACCTGTATTACAAAGGATTATCATCAACAACAACAGCGAACGTGAACCTCGCGCATACGTGTACGTATACTATTTGTTGCAACGACAAAGCCATCTGCTTCACGCGAGATACGGCTGTATCAATTTTCATTGCCAGGAGAACACGTTTATTCTTTATGCTACGTGCGAATAACGATTCACAGCGAACACCTGAGCGTAGCGTGATAGAGAACTCGCGAGTACGCGAAGCGCATGAAATCATATGTGTCGTGCGATTCGCTATGAAAGCAAACAGCTTTCCAATTGCGACCAATTCCAACAGCTGTATACATTGACGTTTATAGAAATCGGTTTGTTTCGGGGCTGAATTAGAGCAAGCCAGGTATAGATATGCCGCGTTGGTCTATCGCCAAGATTTAATAACACTTGGTTGCTCGTGAATCAAGCCCGACTATACGCAAGGTGGCACAGCGAGAGGAAACGAGATGCATCTCTTTCACAAGATTGATTTCACGCCGCAAGAAACTCGCGAACGTAAGTCTGCGAAACTACGAGCCAAGTTCCTCCTTTGCTACTTCTGGTCTGGTCACACACTTAAGAAAACGTGGCTACGTATTCTCATTGAACCAAGGTCCGAGCTCTTAAACGATTTCTTAGCGGTTGGTTTCAACAGAACGAAACAGCAGCATTACAAAAATGTTCCGAAGCTAGCGATTCGCTGATTATATTCAAATGTATTTCAATTTATTCGCGAAATGGTGCCCCAATGTATGGGAGAGTTGTTGACTTTTTCAACGACGGACCGCTAATTGGATAGTGATTAGCTGTACCGCAAATCGAATCGAAACCAGCGGAAAGCCAGGTCTATTGAACAAGGAGCGCGATATACGATGATGATCCTCGTTTTGTCATACCTGTCAACGGAAGTGCAATCCCGTCGAATACGGCTATGCCCCCATGAACAAAGTTTCTGGCTTTACGGCTGACGCGATGCATTCGCGGCTGTTAACAAGCTCAAGCTGTTAACGAGGGCTTGTTTGGTGAGCCATCCAGAAAACCTTTTACACCGAAGCTACACTTGCCGCATCAACTATTTCCGGGCATGCATTAATAGAAATTATCCCAATTATGTTTTCCGTGTTTCCTGAGAAAGGGGCAGAGAGAGCGAGACATTTGATATTTATCACCAGCATCAAATAAATCAATAAAAAAAGGCGTAACGTCGCTGATCGATGAAAAATTTCTTTTTCAGCTGATAGTCGAAAACGTCAACAAGACAGGCTCTGCATAATCTTCATCCAAACATGTTGAATCGTAGTCGTAGCGCAACTTGAATCGATCGAATAAGGAGACGCAGAAGCAAAAGCGAAAGTGGTGGGAAACTGACGAAGAAACAAAGGGGGGCGGCAATTTCGATTTGCCGAGGTGGTGGATAATTTGCAACCTGTGCATCCGTCAATTGACCAATGCAGTCTTGAACAGTAGTCTTCTGTTTGCGTTTACGACCGCATTCGCCTTCGACTTTGTCTTCCCTTATTTCCCATTTCAAGATCGGGTCGCAAGACAGGTTGAACGAGTATCACGAGATGGCCGATCACGAAAGAATCAGACTGGTGGTACTAGGTGGTGCAGGCGTTGGGAAGAGTGCGATTATACGTCGTCTACTTGGCCAAGGATTCAGCGAAAGGTACAGGCCTACCGTTGAAGACCTTTACTCCCGGGAATGCGTTCTGGGAACGCTCACCCTAAAAGTTGATCTCTTGGATACTGCTGGTAATGCGCTTCCCCAATTCTGGTCAGCCCGATGGCCGCGGCCTAGGTATCTTTGCTCCGCGATTTACGCAGCCAAATTTTCAGGTGATTTACAATTTCCGGCTATGCGAAGATTAAGCATAGCCACGGCACACGCGTTTCTTCTCGTGTACGCCACGACGTCGTTGCCGAGCTTCGAGTGCATTA
Source organism: Nomada lathburiana (assembly GCA_963667235.1). NCBI lineage: Eukaryota > Metazoa > Arthropoda > Insecta > Hymenoptera > Apidae > Nomada > Nomada lathburiana. Next base: position 10,898,112 of record OY763909.1, read on the forward strand.
AGCAATGTTTCGAAGAGGTCAGGGAGCAACGACCAGATTTTCAGGTATCGTTAAAAAATGATAGGATAGTGCAAAGGAGAGGAAGACTCGCAAGCCACGGAACCGTTAATTTTCACGTAAATTTTGCGCAATCGTTTATAATATATCCTTTTTGTATTGGTTTCTCTCGACACTATCCGACAGGAAGTGCCGATAGTCGTTGCTGGAAACAAGTTGGACCTTGCAGCGACGCGAAGGGAAGTGCCGATCGAAGACGTGAGCGAATGGCTGTTTTGCGAATTGCCAAAGCTGCGTGCTAAAGTGATGGAATGCTCCGCCAAAGACGATTACAATATTAAAGACATTTTCCGTTGTTTCATTACGCTATCGAGGATCGTACCAAAGAACCATGCCGGCGAGTCAGACGAGTCTGGCCTTCGACGAAGATGTTCAGCGTATGGATCGCGCAGGTATACTGCTCTCTTTCTTTTCCCCCTTTACCACACCTTATATTCCCGGCACGTTGATCGACTTCGAAGAGCAGCACATGACTTCATACATTTCAATATCGCAGTGTGCGAGCTCGCGCAAGCGTGCGTACGCGATGTACGTGCGACTCGTAATTTAGGATTTTCCAATTAATGGCAAACAATCAATTTCTAACAATACCAACCGCTCTGCAACGCCCCTGCAAGTATGCAACAAACATACACTAACACGCAAACGGGCTCATAAGCGAATCGAGTGGAGAGACCCGAAAGTAACACCCGAACGCAGTGCATATGCATTTTGTTCTGGAAAAACTATTTCCCTGCTAATACTTCCGTGACAGTTTTCGGTGAATTAAAAGAGTAAACCAAGAGCCAAAGGGCTAGGTTGAATATTTCACGCTACGTTTGCCATTTATCCAACCAGTAGGAATCCCCTATCTGTGTGTAGCGTTCAATCGCTAACGAACACCGCGTATTACAGAAGCGATCGAATCGATAGGTCTGGCAGTCCGCACGGCAGAACCGGAAGCGCCGGCCCTGGGGGTAATTCTCAGCAAGTGATCGCCGCACAAAGCTCGAACGTCGTTGTCACAGTCAATGAAGAGACGAAGAGCAAACCGCGCAGTCGTAGCCTGATCCGACGCACCTCACGGAAAACCAAACAGCAAATCCGGGATACTCACACGGATGACTGCAATATCTCTTAACTTATCCTATACATTTCTCAATTTTATTGTCCTTTCCCTCTCCTATTCCTGCCACGCCCATTCCTTATCCATTTCCTTTTTTTTCTTTTTACCTTGCATAATATGTAATGCGTTAAGTTAGTAGCCGCAAATTTCATACACAAAGGTTAGCGATCTTCTATGACATATCACTCTATACGATATCGCGGCACGAAAAAACTATACGCTATGACGACGATAGATTTAACTCGCTGTTCCGTCTTAAAGAGAAACAAAGGACCAAGTCGTTAGTAGTATTCAATCCACTTTCATTGTATCGCATTTATTGATCAAAATGACAATTGGACCAACGTAAACTAACGTACCCATTTCTCACAGCCCATCCTTTCGCTATGTTTTCTTTTTTAACTTATTATATATGCACATATAAGTATACGTACTTTGATCCCGTCCGTCCGTATCTATCCGTAAACGCCCCTTGCAAATGCACGAACAAATAGAACCATGGAATACACATCTGATTGCGCTATTTAAGCACGTCTGAAAAGTGGAAAAAATAAAAGTAGGATATTCGTTATCAATGGATTTATACATGTACAGCAATGCCCGTAGCTATTGGCACGATACTATTTATAACATCATTCGAAAATTATGTGATAAGTAATATCGAGATCCCGGGTCACATCACTTGGAGGTTGCTATGGAACAATGAGCCACCCTAACTCCTAATCCCATTCTCCTACCATTGTGCGCCTTGTCCACCAGGCTATTGCAAACTTAATAAACGAGTTTTGGCTCTACTAAATAACTCCAGAAGGGAGTTGGTATCAACCGCATAATGGAAGATAGACTACGGAATGCCAATCTTTCTCCCGCACACCATCCTCGCTTCTAAAAGGAATGAGGAATACATGTGGAATAATTATCCATTGTAGTTCTATCTGTCTTACTCTTTAAGCGATATGAATAAATAAAAAATAAAAAAGAATTTAATCTTGAAATGATCAGCACACCAAAGCAGAGAAGATTAGAGAATCTCACAGATACACTGAGGGAACCGAGGCTGCTACATATCATAATACGCAAAATAATTAAATTTCAAGCTGTATTTACTAACTAAATGATTTTCTAGCTTAATTTATTAACTTTATTTTATACATAAATATATTATGTAGTTACTGGAATCTATCTAGAACTGCTTGAAACTACTCGTGACCTGCCTTATCTTCACTCAAAAGTGGTATTACTAATATCGCCATCTATACACAAGTGCTTGAAACTATTCGAGTCGCTGCCATATCTACCCGCAAAACTGGTATTGTTAGTACCGCCATCTATACACAAGTGCTGGAAACTACTAGTGCTCCTGCCATATCTACACTCGAAACTGGTATAAAAATAAAAATTGCTTTTTTCTCATTCTAGTGCATTATTATTATAAATCTAATGTTATCAGTCATTATGTAAACTATTTTTACGCTTTATAAACTAATTTCGTGTCCAAAAGAAGAGATTCTTTTTAATACCAATTTCGAGTGTGGATAGTGCTGGGACACGAGTAGTTTCAAGCACTTCTTTATAGATAGCAGCACTATGGAAGAAAATTAATTTTAACTGTTTACTATGGAAACAAAATAGGCATTTCAAGTTTGACAATTGAATTGTTTTATTCGTTGAAAATTACAGTTTTATTAATTATTTGATGCATACATGACATTATATTAAACCACGGGGATGTTCGAATTTGTGTCCGAATTAGAACCATTGTCGATTTCTTTGAACAAATATTTGAAATGTTGAATGTATGGCTGATAATGTTCTCCTTTTTTAAAGGCTATTGTATTGTACATATGTAAATTACGCTGTTCGAAAAACTTGAAAACTGAATAAAATAATGTGGCATCGTCGGTTGCTTTTGCCGCTTCCAAAAATTTTCTATCAGATACTTGATCCAGCATTCCGACCGAGCGTGCGTAACTAAAATAAAAAGAGAATAAAATAGACCCGACGAAACAAAACAATTTCATACACTGCTTGAAAACATGCAGATGTTTACCGCAATGCTGGAAGTATATGTCCCTTCGACAGAAGAACTTCGATTATTTCTTCATGAGCATTTCCTAATCGTTTAAGCATGTCCAAGGCAAGCTGATGAGCAGCTGGATATAAATTTTCCAAAGAGAGTAACAGACAAGCAAGGGGTTTCGAATCCGCAACTACGTGATACTGTAGCAACTGATGAAGTTGATAGTATGCTTTACGTTGAACTAACGTCGTGATAACTAGTTCGTGCAAATAATGTTGCACAGGTATCCCATGTTCTGCTAATGATCTGAAATGAACCATGAAATAGTGTAATCGATAATACTATGCATCACCTTTATCCGCTGCACTGTACAAGACGAAACTTATTAATTTGATAGAAGATACCTGATATATTCGAGTAGTACCCACACCACCATTTTCGGTTCTATCGTATTCTCAGGAAATTTCGATAATATATAACTATACATGTCGCATTGATCGAGCAGTAATTTGTACTTGTAATTCTCTACTGCCATACTCACATTTTTCGAACTACTTTGCAACGGTGTAGCCATCTAAATTATAGTTACGTGTATAATTAAAATTAATTAGCAAAGTAAGAAAAAGATGCATAGATAATGATAAATTGCCACAATCACCTGAGTCTGTATCTCACTTTCCAAGTGATTCCTGTATACAGAGTTGAGTTTGTCAAATATAATTGGCATATCCATTAAACTAACAGGCAGTTGCATCATGAATTTTTGTAACACCTGTAGTAAAATATGCTTCGCGTTCATCCGTTGCATTAAAAAACCAACGAGCAGCACTTTGTCACTGATAAGTTTAACCAAAGTTTCTAGCTTTAATTCAATGTACCTGTATATTGTATACATAAGTATGATATTAAACAAGTGTTTCATAGAGATGGAGAGGATAAATATTGAAGAAAAGACGAGACCTACCAAAGGCAACCCAATTTCGCATCTATTATTATGTTTGGTTGAAATACAACCCAATTTGACGAGTCTATTTATGGAATATTAGGGATAAATATTAATTACAGGAACGAAGATCAAATCTCTCTGGGACTTGCATTCTTATACATAGAAAGGATACACAGCTGACACGGCTGGTATGATTGATTCGATAAGGTTGCTCCTGGAATTTTTAAACTGTATGGTTTTATCGGTTTGGCCGATGCCACGCTAGTATGATGCATCACTGTACCGTCGCTCACACCCGGTAACATGATGTCGAAAATCATCGATGTCTGTAAAAGTAGAAGCGCTTTAAAGTCGGTCAGGCAACATTTCATAAAGATATTCGTCTGAACAGAAGCGCATTGCTTTACTTACTTTGGTCGCCTGGTGATGAACAATGATAAGATTATCAACCACGTTCATGGCAAATTTACCACCAACTTCGAGCTTCAAGGTATGACTTCTTTTAATCGTTGTCATTCTACTTGGAAATTAAAGTAGAAAAGTATACAGAATACCGAACGATAAAAACGAGATCTGTTTTCAATTGATTAAGTATTATATGAATGGCATACTTGTGCACTGTATATACGTATACAAAAGCAGTCCCTGTTCGGTTAGTACCTGCTTGATGCTGGAGCAAGATAATGCTCGGCATCCCGTATAAGACCGCCAATGCGACGTCTCTCTCATAAACGGACAGTTTGCCCGGTTTTATATTTACATTAACAGGTTCAACTGCAGACATTTAACTATTGTTTATCGTTGTTGAGAACACAAATGTTAATGATGCAATAATCCTTCTGCACCTTACCTTCAAATTTTGGTAATTTGTGAAGGTTTCCAGGTGTTACATGCAATGTCTGCATTTGATTTCCTATCGTACCAGACGATAATAATACCAAATTACTTTGCGGGCAAAAGACAAACCAATTTACGCCTAAGCTTAAACATTTTATAACTCTAATGTTTCGTTTCTCCGGGTTTACCTGAAATTGATTAGACGCTTATAAATATGCAGTGAATACACAAAATCACCTAAACTCCTCTTACTTGAAACAACTCTACTCCATAGTCCGTAACAAGCAATATTTCGTTCCCGTGTGTCCAAACGAATCCCAATATCGTGGCATTCTTTCCTTTACAACTCTGTGAATATTCTACATTGTCGAGCCCAGTGGTTGGGGAGTAATTAATAAATTCAACTGAGGAGTTGTTATGCTGCACCGCTAATATACTCATATCTGGTGAAAATTTGATGGAAATCACAGGACCCTTATCTTCCATTCGGAAATTTATGTCCTGATTGGGTCCCTTGACTACCACGCCAGTCACACCACCTGATCGAACAGCAAATACCTAAATATAAACAAATATTACACCGATGAACATCTACCTCGAAATCAATAAACAAGAAAAATTAACTTGTGTCAAACCTGTTGTTTTGAGTCATCGAAAAATACGTTCGTCGTACAACTGCCAGATTCGAATTTAATTGGATCGGGACATAATTCTAGATAATAGTCGTCATTAACATTTTCGTCGACACCTTCCATTTTAAGGTCTTAAAGCAAACGTAATAACAGATCTTTTGCTTGCAATAAATTCTCTTGTATACACGGGGCTCAGCTGATATACTTTGAACTGTTCGGATAAAGAATACTTATTACATATACATATAAATAAGCTCATTTAAACCTTTGTGAACTCCCTATATATTGTTGGCCATTTCACAACTTAGAAACACCTATCTCCAAGCATTTTTGTTTTAACATTTACGAATGTGTGATAGCAATTTACATCTTCGCAAATTTGACAGACTCATGAATAAAAATGTCAGCTTCGTGTTAATCAAATGTATTGAACGAACTTCAGACCGTCACACGACAGTATGAAATGTACAATTGCCTTGAAGTTGCATATTTTCCTAAATGGTGTCAATAACTTTATGTTTTATGATATTATGCACTTTGATTTTACACAGTAATTTTTAATATTTTTTTAATATAATGTTCCCGATGACCTCTGATATCTCAAGTATCACTTTCGTCAATCTTGTCATTAATAATTGCTGATTGCAGAGCTCTTCAACATTAGTACAATTTGTACGTGGACATAACCGTAAGTAAATGTAACTGCAAAAGCGTCTACATACTTAAATACAAAACGCTTAAAAATGTTTATCGAGGGAATATGATTGACAATTTTCCATTTTGTTTAAGATCGAATAAGATGTTTTACATTACATCAATAACTACGGTAGAAATATTATAAACTAGTACGTCTCGATAAATGTCACTAAATATAATTTCACGGATTAAAGAATATTTTATATCTATTGCAGGCGAAATACAACGAAATACTTAATGACAATTGAATGTGCGACACAAGCGCATACAATGAAATAAAAGGATCAAGATCATGTCGACTGTAAATAGAAAATCTGCACGTAAACGTAGCTCTCTAAAGGTTAATTTAAGCTATGCTTCCAGCTTAATCGACTCTGATAATTCTCTTAGTGACATACCTGTTGATTGTAATATACAAGATACAAGTTCTCACAAATTGCCCCTGAAAAACTTAAGCATAGTTTTAGAAGATATAACCAGAAACAATGCAACATTAACTAAGAATAGCGAAACATTGAAAAATAGTATTTTAAGTAAAACCAAGGAAATATTTGATGAGCAAGATGAATTAGCCCTCAAGACATGTCAAATTCTAAATACCAAGAGTATTCATACAGGGACACTTACCGGAAGCAACAATGAATACACAAAGAACGAATTGTTATTCCAAACATCAGATATTACAAATGAAAATCTAGATTTATCTCCAAGTATCGCTAGTACCTCAGAAGATAAATGGAAAGACAGAAGTACTAATGTGCAACCAGGACAAAATAGCCTAAGGAGAAGGAAGTTATTTAACTTGCAACAACATTTAAACCGTAAAGACACAACTGATAATGATGGTAAATTAAGGTGCTGGGCACTGAAACAAGATGCATTGCAATTAAAGAGCACAGATGAAGTAAATAATCATAGATTTAATTCTATTGCTGCCTCTAAAGATAAATCTCTTTCTTCTTTAGACATTTCGAAGGATGAATCTTTTTTTACAGCAGTACCGATTGGATGTTCTACAATGATAGTGGATAGGATATCAGATCTAGTATCCGAATCAGGCTCCCAAAATGAAGGTAATATGTCTAGACATATAAGTCATAAAGCACAGGGCAAAGATCCTTCGTTAGACAAAGTAGCAGAAACGAATTATGAGTTTGTTAACCAGACTGCTAAAGGAACAGACAGTTTAAATACTCTGCAAACTTCCTTACATGTAAACACATCTGTCGATGTGGTAATGGGTAGTAACCAAAATACATGTAAAGATAAATGGACAACTTGCAAAAAAAGGAAATGTGCAAAGTTAGGAAATAAACAAGATATATCTTCTGAGGATTCAAAATGTTCTGAAGGTTTGGAAGGTGTACAGGAAAGTGCAAATACTATTTGTACTTCGCTACAGATGAATACATCAGTATGTGCTTTAAATAAACTTGAACATAATAATTATACAATTAATTTGTCATCAATTAGAAGCGTGCACAATTTAATTAATAAAGAAAGAAATGCATCCAACTCGTGCAATATTGGAAATAACAAATCTGATGATCAGAGTGCAAAAAACTGCAAAGAACAGCCTCAAACTAAAATAGCTTCATATGAAACTCTTAATGACAATCATAGCAAAGTTATACGCGATAGGGCCAATCTGAGCTCCCCATCAATTGATCAACAAGTTATTAAAAGTAATACGGAGAAGGATCTAAGTTCTAAGTCTTTAATGTCGTGCCCTGATAAGGCAAAACATAAAAAAAGACTATTACCCCTTCGTGAATGTTCCCAATTAATATCATTATCTCCAGTTGAAAATGACTGTTTGCCACGAAAGTACAAAATATTTAGAAAAAGACTGAGAGGTAGAAAAAATAAATGTAATAAAAGGGATAATAATAAAGAAACAAAGGAGAATAAGGATGTCGATGTGGATGCAAAACCGAAAAAGAAACCAAGAAAAATAATAAGCAAAAAAATTGTTGTTAAAAAGATAGTCAATGAAGATATTCTTAAGAGACTACAGATAAGCAATGAGAATTGCAGCAAAGTGGATGTAAATGTTGGTACTCCAAATAGAAGATCGTCAAATGATTTTCAACCGTTAAAAAGATCATCTGTTGCCCAGATTTCAAGGAAACAAATCCAAAGGATAAATATTGTTGTAACAGGTTTCTCTAATGAGTCAGTGAAATTTTTATTATCATTTCTATATTACAATTATCTTATTTTTATGACTTAATTAAAAATTGACTTTCTTTTTGTAGGGACAAGAATTTAGTCAAAAGAATCGTGAAGGTTCTCGGTGCTGCAAACATCGAGTCACATGTTACGAAACGAACAACTCACGTTGTAACTACAGGTGTGCGAACAATAAATCTATTACATGCTATCATAAGAGGTTGTTGGCTGGTTAGTCTTGAATGGATTTTCAAATCATTGGAAAGTAATACATGGATAAATCCAGAAAAGTATGAAATGGCACATTTTTCCAACGCAGTTATGGTAAAAAAAACATACGATGGTATCAAAATAAACGTTACATTTCAATTTGCTAAGTTATATTTTATTGCCATTTAGGAGAATCGTAAAGACCGACAACTATATGGAAGATCATACATTCCAGAATTGTTTGCTGCCTGCGGATATATTTATATAGAAGGCAATACCACACCACCTTGTAATGTATTGAAAGAGCTTGTAAAAGCTGGTGGTGGTAATGTTACAGAAAATCAGGAAAGTGCAAAGATATTAATTGGTCAAGTGGGTTTAAAGGAAACGTGGATCTTGGACTGCATTACATCAGGTGAATTGCAAGCATGCAATTACTATCAACGATCATAGGTGAATATAAATACTAAACATTTTTTAAGTATCACTGCACTTTTGCGCACAACTATTCAGTTGCCCGTAATTATTATTTAAATTGTTTTTTTTCTTATTTGTTTCCCTTTCATTTGACACCGCATTTATTAAAAAACAAGCACCAGGAGCCCAGATAACAATTTTTTTAAATTTTGTCGGTAACGATATGTCGATAACCGGACATGTGGCGCCATCTCGCGTTTGCGGTCTTTTTCGCAGTTTGCCGCACCGCCAAAACCGAATTCCTGGATTGCATCGTTAATTTAAACAATTGCGTTTTTCTCGGCTTCTAGTACGTATTTTTTAACCGGACTTGCCTTAAATTAAAGCTACGGACCATAGCTATCTCCTCCAACAGTTGCAACAATATAGCATTTGTGGTTTAAAAGTTATTAGCAATTGAAAAATTGGCAAAAATGCACTCCGGGTCACTGCAATTATCTCGGCTTCTGGAGGCATTAGATTAATCATCGGGTGCTTAAAATGAAGTTAAAGGATGCCGCTACACGGCAATAAACGATTTACGAATGCTGCACGCGCCGTTTAGTTTTTATAAACAATTTAACAATTTGTTTGAGAATTGCACCGAAACTATAAACGAGGGCCGATTTAGTGGTGAATCACATTGTTCCTTGAACCATGAGCTTCAATTTGAGAGGTCGTTGATTAAAATCGGTGCAGCAGAAGCCGAGATAATTGAGTTTGTTCAAAGAAATTATAAACAAATGCGATTACTGCCACTTCCTGACGAGATACATCAAAGACCAGACGACATAAATTAAAGCTAGAAGTATAAGCTACGATCTCCAATAGGTGTGATCATCATTCCATGTTACGTTCATTTGTTATAAACAATTAAACAATTAAAATTGTTATTACGGCCAACTGCATATAGTTACAGCAACGGTGTATTTTTTATCGTGTAGCTTATTCGATTCCCTTTCATTTGACACCGCATTTATTGAAAAACAACCGCAAGTAGCCGAGATAATTGCAGTGACCTGGACTGCATTTTTTCCGATATTTCAATTGTTAATCACTTTTAAACCACGTATGCCCTATTGTTGCAACTGTTGGAGGGGATAGCTATGGTTCGTAGCTTTAATTTAAGACAAGTCCGGTTAAAAAATACGCAGTAGAAGCCGAGAAAAACGCAATTGTTTAAATTAACGATGTAATCCAGGAATTCAGTTTTGGCGGTGCGCGATATTGCGAAAAAGGCCGCAAACGCGAGATGGCGCCACATGTCTGATTATCGACATATCGTTACCGATAAAATTTTAAAAAATTGTTATCTGGGCTCCTGGTGCTTGTTTTTTAATAAATGCGGTGTCAAATGAAAGGGAATCGAATAAGCTACACGATAAAAATGCACCGTTGCTCTAACTATATGCAGTTGACCGTAATAACAATTTTAATTGTTTAATTGTTTGTAACAAATGAACGTAACATGGAATGATGATCACACCTATTGGAGATGGTAGCTTATACTTCTAGCTTTAATTTATGTCGTCTGGTCTTTGATGTATCTCGGCAGGAAGTGGCAGTAATCGCATTTGATTATAATTTCTTTGAACAAATTCAATTTTTACCCTTACCCGTAATACTAGTTTATACATATTTGTTTATAACAAAAGAACCTCACATGGAATAATGTTCACACCTATTGGGGGTGGTAGCTTATACTTGTAGCTTTAATTTATGTAATAATAATGGTCCAATAACCATTGGTGTAGCTGCCCTGCAAGTCGACGTAATCGTATTTGTTTATAATATCTATATACAAATTCAATTATCTCGCGATCTACTGGACCTGTTTTTATCAACGACGTCTTAAATTAAAGCTGTCGGTTCAAGGAAGAGTCTGTTCCTATTTTAGAGCGACCCTCCTGTATAGTTACTGGGTAATTCTCAAACGGATTTTTAATAATAATTATTAGTTAATTATAAATTTTAAATCTCGACTCCTCCTTTTCAAATAATCCTCGCTTTCTCTTATGCTTCTAGTCTGGGCCTCCCTTCTTTCTTTTTCCTCTAAATATCCCTTAAAAATCGTTCTCTCTCGTGTTACATATACTTTTCCTAATATATACTTTTACTAATATATTTTTTGTGTATGCAGGTGTCCAGGGATAGAGTGCAGATCATTGACCGGCACTTCTCTTCTTGCATAAAAGGAATAAAGAAGAGAGAATAACTCTTGCCAGATACTTTAGTTATAGTAAATTAGTTTATAAAAAAAGTTTCTAACTATTAGCGCATAAGTTTAATTTAGAACAATTGTGTAATTAATTGTTATGTATGGATACTTATATTTTATTTTATATTCAGTTTATTGAGTAGATCTTGTATAAATCTTAATATTACTTCTGTTACAAGTTCTACTCGATGTACTAAATATAAAATGAAGAGTATAATAAATAATCTACGTATACATAGATTGCACAAGTGCTGCAATTTAAATGTATAAGCGTCTACGTATAAACTATGTAAATTTTAGTATAAGTTTTATGTCTAAGATGTATTGTAAATTAACTTTAAAGAATGGTTTGTAAGTAATAGCTTCTAAGTATATAATTCAAATAATTGTGTAATTTTGGCTTTTTGAACTAGTTTGAATAAATATTGAATGGAGGAAATTAACTGCTTTTGTTATTAACGATTCCTTTGATACTACAGTGTCCTGTTCCTATTCCTTAAACAAGTAGTACCGTGACTGGGCCTTAAATGCAAAGGTCTGGTTCGCGAAACTTGTAAAAATAAACCTACGTCACAAATAATTAAAGTACTTGAACTTTAGAGAACTTTGCGAAATGACGTCACGTTCCAGGAATTTACGCGAACTTAAATTTCTGAGTTTCTGGCAAAAATATCTGCTGAAAATCGTGGATTTGTATCAGGAGAATAGGATATGCGAGGAGGTAGCCGAACCTCGGCAGTTCTTGGAAATGACGTCACGTTCCAGGAATTTCCGAAGACTTAAATTTCTGGGTTTCTGGCAAAAATTTCTGCTGAAAATCGTGGATTTGTATCAGGAGAATATGATATGCGAGGAGGTAGCGGAACCTCGGCAGTTCTTGGAAATGACGTCACGTTCCAGGAAGTTCCGAGGACTTAAATTTCTGGGTTTCTGACAAAAATTTCTGCTGAAAATCGTGGATTTGTATCAGGAGAATATGATATGCGAGGAGGTAGCCGAATCTCGGCAGTTCTTGGAAATGACGTCACGTTCCAGGAATTTCCGAAGACTTAAATTTCTGGGTTTCTGGCAAAAATTTCTGCTGAAAATCGTGGATTTGTATCAGGAGAATATGATATGCGAGGAGGTAGCGGAACCTCGGCAGTTCTTGGAAATGACGTCACGTTCCAGGAAGTTCCGAGGACTTAAATTTCTGGGTTTCTGACAAAAATTTCTGCTGAAAATCGTGGATTTGTATCAGGAGAATATGATATGCGAGGAGGTAGCCGAACCTCGGCAGTTCTTGGAAATGACGTCACGTTCCAGGAAGTTCCGAGGACTTAAATTTCTGGGTTTCTGACAAAAATTTCTGCTGAAAATCGTGGATTTGTATCAGGAGAATATGATATGCGAGGAGGTAGCCGAATCTCGGCAGTTCTTGGAAAAGACGTCATGTTCCAGGAATTTCCGAGAACTTAAATTTCAGTGGCTCCCATCAAGACGTATTAATTCCTGGATAGTTAGCGCCAAGTTTAATAATGTTCAGGTCAATTTTTACAAGTTCTCCGCTTGTGAACTTTGCAGTTAAAGTTCCTGCACGGTAGTACTTGTTTAAGGAATTGGAATTAGGTGTTTTCAAGGATTGTTAAGGTATTAAAATAAAAAGAGCAGTAGAATTTCTTTCATTAAAGATTTATTTAGAGTAAATAATGAAGATACAAGTTACAAAAATGTGGCCATTTATACTTACAATCTAATACTTATGAACTATTCTTTTATACCTATTTACAACACATCTTACAGATAGAACTTACATTAAAAATTTACATAGTTTGTATGTAGATTTATAAAAATAAATTACAGCAATTTGTAAAGTATTTAGTATATATTTCATTTTATATTTAGCACATTCAGTAGAACTTGTAGTAAAAAACTTTAATATATATTAAAATTTATATAAGATCTATCGAATGAACTGAATACGAAATAAAATATATAGTAGACATACATAACAATACATTACACTACTGTTCTAAATTAAACTTATTATTACACGCCTTACAAACTTACTACTTACAAACTATTTTTATAAACCAATTTTCTACAACTAAAGTAAGTGGCAAGAGTTATTCTTTCTTCTTCCCTGCTCTTATGTATGATGAGAAATGCCGTTCAATGCTCCTTACTCTTTGCCTGCGAAACCTGCACACACAGAAAATATATTAGTACGTAACATAAAAGAGAAAGATTGTTAAGGAATATTTGAAGAAAAAAGAAAGACGGGAGGGCCAAACTAGAAGCATAATGGAAGGGGACGATTATGTATTTTGAAAAGGAACGGAATGGGTCATTATCATTTCCATAATCTGCAATAAAGAATGAATTTCTTCCTATAAACGTCTTATGCTATTTTGCACGATTATTAGATTCAACTAAAATTTAATACGATTTATTGAACAATATATCAAATAATTTATCTTATCAGCATGTGTCCTGCTGCAAGCTAAGCTGGGCGATAAAGAATTTGATAATTTAAGCCTAGACAAAGCGAGAGTATATTATCTCTGTCGTAATCATTATACTTAGGTTAGGTTAGGTTAGGTTATGTATGCGTATATTTGTATTATTGGCTTGATGGCACTGGTGTACGATGTGTCAATTTGACACATATTTATCGACATGTGCCTTTGTATTGTATCTAATTGTATATTAATATAAATATTGAACGAATATGGGCTACGTATACGGGCAGTAAGTATTAGAATGCAAATATTTGTATAATTCGACCCCTTTATTGGCTCTTTGCCATTGTAAAGATATCTTGTCCATAAGTTTGATTATTAACTCGCATCGCAATGGCTACAATTGTTATTTAAATGTTCTATTAATTGTTCGGTATCATTGCTTATCATAAATATGCATACACACGCACACACATGGGATCTATTCATATGTTTATTTATTTAGTATGAAGATTGATTGCTATTTTAAAATATACTTGCCTCTTTGCCCAAGATATTTTTTTCTCAATAAAAAATTGTTATTTAAATTGTAGTTCCAGCTTGCGTGGAACCCCATCCACAGAAACATGTATTCCAATTCCAAGGCATAATACAACAATAATAACTGATGTATACGCAGGCATTCCAGAAAACTTATTGTTAAACTTTCTTGGATTCTTGGTAGAAAATTTTGTATCTTTTGTTATTAAGCTTGACACTGTATTTAAAAATGTAAATTAACCTTAATTTTTGGTTCAACAAGACCGTTCAAAAATTATAATGCATCTTTACAGTTGCTTCTTATTGTGTTTGGCTTGTTACGTAAAAAAGCTTGGAACTATGGACGCCTTGCTTTATTAAACAAAACAGATGAAAGATGGATGGAGATATTTTATGGCGACAATGAAGTTCGAGACACAGATGCGATATGCGTAGAATCTTCTGTCACCTCACAACTTTCACAAGTGGATAGAGGTTTTTTATCGTGGATTGTTACAGCATTCAAAGTTACGTAAGTATAACAGTAGTCTGCGAAATGTACAGTCTTTCGTTTCTAATATTGTAAATATTCAGTGAAAACAAGTGAAGCACATAATGTAGCACAATATAGTCGCTTCAGTAAATATTTATGATAAGAATACTTAATACAATATTTTGTATACATGATTTTAGCGATGAAGAATTATTGAAACGAGCTGGATCTGATGGTCTGTTGTATATATCCTTTGAGCGGCACTTAATCGTCTTAATGTGTTTAATGGTTATCGCATCATTATGTATTGCTTTACCAATTAATTTTCATGGAAATATGCAAGGTGATGATGCAACATTTGGTCACACAACACTATCTAATTTGGATCCAATGTCTACATGGATCTGGGTTCATACAATATTAATCTTATCCTATTTACCAATTGGTGGGTACATCATGAAGCGATTTTTAAAGAAGGTATGTCTCGCTAGTTATTAAGTTATAATGAATCTTCGTTTGCAACAGTAATATCAACAATGATAATTCTATGCAGGTACGGAGTTCGAAGCACAGCAGTGAATTGGCAGCTAGGACCCTATTAATTACAGAGATACCAAAGCATCAGTGCGATGTACAGACCCTTTCTAATTATTTCAAGTTGGTAAATTTTTATTTGTAATTAAAGCAACATCTATAATTTTTCTTATTTTCCTTGTTTTACATTTTTTTTGCAGGCAAGCATTTCCCACTTTGACAGTGGAAGATGTTACATTGGCCTATGATATTAGACGGCTTTCAGATTTGGACATAGAAAGGGATTGTGCTCAACAAGCGCGTTTATACTGCGAGAATTACGCAAGGAAGCGAGAATCGTTGAAAATGTATCCACACCCATGTGGTCAAGTAATAGGTTGTTGCTGTAAAAATGTATGTACAGCTATTCATAAAATTCTGGCAAAAGATCCAGCAATAAAATATTGTTATCGTTTCCTTCATAGCAAATTGATGCCCAAGAATTTTATGCAAACGAGGAGATACGATTAACTGCGTTAGTTGAAGAGGAGAAGAAGGTAGCGCTTAACAGACCTCTTGGTGTAGCTTTCGTGACGTTAGGTTAGTCACTATTTTATTAATGTTTTCTTCATGGTATTCATATATTCTATAATGGTTACCAATATGAAGTATGCTGCAAGTTATGTATGATCCATTTATATATAATAAGGTACATCTGGTGCAGCTAAAAGTATGCGGAAACAATTGTGTTCTTTACCCAGTATAAAATGGGTTGTTGCCTATGCACCTGCACCATCTGATATATTTTGGGAAAATTTGAGTATACCGAGGCCATTTTGGTATCTGAACGCTATCTTGATAAACTTTGCCCTGGGCATTGTACTCTTTTTTCTGACAACACCAGCTGTAAGTAACGTCAGTGAAATATAGTTTTAAATTTATTTTTTCTACAATGCTGTAACATCTGTTCCCACAGGTAATAGTGTCGGCTTTAAACAAATTGCCGATCACGGGAGAAATCATGAACCTTAGTCCAATAGTGTCGTCCTTTCTTCCAACTGTTTTATTAGTTAGCGTAGCTGCTTTAATGCCAGCATTAGTGTCACGGAGTGAATCGTTAGTTCGACATTGGACACGCAGTAGCTTGAATCGTGCGGTAATGACGAAAACGTTACTGCTTTTGCTACTGATGGTTCTTATATTACCTAGTTTAGGACTCACAAGTGCGCAGGCATTTCTAGACTGGACTGTAAACGCAGCAAATGACACAGGGAGATGGGACTGCGTGTTTTTACCGGATCAGGTAAAATCAGATTACTGAAATGGCACTGTTTGAAGTCAGCTTATAATATATTACATTTATTCTTTTCAGGGTGCTTTGTTTGTAAATTACGTAATTACAGCAGCTTTGCTCGGATGTGGATTAGAATTGGTCAGATTTCCAGAACTAGCATTGTATACCTTCAGATTGTGCATATCTCGTAGTAGAGCGGAAAGGATACACGTGCGGAAAGCAGTATTATGGGAGTTTCCCCTGGGCGCTCATTATGGCTGGTTACTTTTAGTTTTTACTATGACAACGGTGTACAGTCTGGCTTGTCCATTAATTACACCTTTTGGGCTGCTATATCTTACAGTGAAGCATTTGGTATATTTGCAAATGTTATTATAATATAATATAATATAATAATACGTACAAGTAACATGAAAGTACACTTTCCTTTTTACGCCGACGTGTTACAGGTAGATAGGCACAATCTATGTTTCGCTTATGGACCAAGTATTGGTGGTGGTCAGCTAGCAGGGGCAGCAGCAAATGCAACAGGAGCAGCTCCTATTTTAGCTCAAGCTGCATTATTAGCATTAGGTTTGGTGAGGAGAGGATTATCACCTCTGGCTGCTGTACAACTTAGTGGGCTTGTTGCTAGTATCTTAGGTCTCGTCACTGGTGCTACCTTACCCTCATCAAAGTCTAAGGTACTGTTAAGACGTATACTACGTCTAACTTAAGACGTATATTACCACTGCAACCGAAAATGATTTTTAACAGATGCAAACACAAAAGAGAGATTTATCTGCAGGCCAAAATTTCATTGCTCCCGTATTACGACAAAAACAAAGTTCACTAGAAGAAACTATATCTGTAAATTCAAATTCTGATGCTAGTCCGTCAAGTTTAAGAAATGCTGACATTTGTACGATACAAGAGAGTCCAAAGCTTTATCAAAATTATGGGAAAGAATCACACGCATGATAGCCCCTCGTCTTGGATTATGGTATTAAATGTATGTAAGTAACATAACTATTCATTGTAAGTACAGTGGAATACTTTGAATGGTAATTATTGCAAACCAAAAAGTTACTTTATAGTATATTTACGAGGAAAATGTTCGTTTATAAATGGAAATCAAGTTATTTATAATATGTCAGAAATCTTATAAGATGAATGCAATGTAATTGGGGAATAAGGATAATTTTTCATTAAAAAAAAATGAAATAACATTTTGAGATTAGATTATCTGTAACGTGAGTTATTTAACAATACTAATAACAGCGATATCGTTCAATTCTTTTTTATCGAAGTTAAATACCGGTTTTAAGTTAAACAGGATAGAGATTCAACTGTGATACCAAGCGGTAACAAATCTTATGATCTATTTATGAAAAATACATTAAACAATGAAGGCAGTGCATGTGTAAATATGAGCTAATAAATGTAAGAGTATTTTGCGTATCATTTTGTTCTGCCTTCGCCAAAGGAAGCGTTTTTTTCATAATTTTATTATTACTATTAATATACGTACAATTACAACTAAATATAAAACATGGATTGGGAAGTGACAGCAATTTACATTTACATTATAAAAAAAACTGTTTGCACTTAATTCCATTTTTGGACATTTACTAAGAACGCGCTTATGTAACGTATGTACAATTTAAAATACATAGAGGATATGCTATTAAAGAATTCATAATTATTTTTTCATTTTACTGTGTACAGATTAATGTAAGTGTCTTAGGAGATAATTCTTCTAATATATTCTAGATTACTAAGTTTCAATTCAGCAAAACAGTCTGAATGACTTAAATGAATCAACTGAAAGCATAAAACATGCTGTACAATATTGTTACGGAATACGCACAGGTAAGGTTTTCAATTACCTGCAACCTTAATGATAAATATTCTTAAAAATAACACATACATATTGTATAATATAAACATTCAAAAATTCACAAGGCAGTGTGGAGGCTGTTGCTATAATTTAAAACTATAATTGCTTCGATAACTATATCACGTTTACGACTGTCTGTATGACGACTAAAAATTTAAAACTACTATGTGAAAGATTTAAAAAAGTTTCTGACTAATGCGTAAGTATACTGTACAACACAAACGTTGGTCTCCACAAAACTTCATCCACATAAAGAGTCTTCTATTTCATTCAAGCTATTGAATTAATGTAACACATGTGCTAGATACTGATAAAATCAAAGTAATGAGCTATTGTACGCGTATATATACGCCTTGATTTCAGCCTAGTAGTATCGTAATTAAAAACAAAAGCATTCCGTGTCAATCCAATACAATGAATAAACCGATTCACCTCACTTTCATAATTTTCTCGGGCACGATTAACAACTGGTTATTACCAATTCATTACAAATGAATAAGCAATACTCTCAATTAACTAAGTTTTATTTTCAAATCTATTCACGCAAAGGAAATATAAAAATGTATGTGATATCACACGATAAAATTTCCACGTTAAATGTAATATTTGTTAATCCACTGATTTCTTTGACATGGAACGAATGTTTTACAAATAATATACATTATATCGAGATATAGTGACACCTTCCACTGGCGTTCACAGTTGCTCTTCACATATTGGTGTTTTATCATAACAGAATTTATAACTTACCAATTGCGAGGGTACAAAAAGCTAATGCACATTCAAACATATTTTACTATTCAAACTCAGTCGATGAAGATAAATTCTTTATTCGTATAGACTGCCACCGATTATGGCTTCCAGTTGACTAGACGTAAGATTACTTAATTGTTCTACCTGATTCTTCTCTTCTTTTAATCTTAGGGATAATCGATGTAATGGTTTTCTTTTTGTATTTTTTAAACTGTATTCGCAAGACATAGAATCAATGGACTGCATTCCTTCCTCTTCATCTTCTTTTTGAGATTCTTCACTTTCCTCACTGCTTGGATGAACCTACGAAATATATCTTGCTATTCAGAAAATCTTCCTCATATAATTGTGTTTTAAAATAATGCAAAACATACGCGACACAAAAAGAATAATGCATCAACTACCCTCTAAAAAAATGTTTTGGTTGATATATACTTAGGAAGCCCGATATTTTACATGATTAAAACATAAATTTTGCCTTAAAGATAATTTGCGTGCACTAAAGTGCTACAAGTAATTGTGAATACCCACAGTGAAAAAGTATGCGAAAAATGATACAATCTAAAAATCTATTATATTCAAAGAATTACTTACTCACAGATCGGTGTTTAATATTGTATGTATTAAACACTCTAGCAACTAAACTATTTTGCTACAAATTATACGTTAATTACAAGATACGAGCATTGCAGACTTGATACTATCGTTGAACTATAAATCAAAAATCCAAAGAGGTAATACCAAAAATATGCACTCACTTGGAACGTATAAACTTAAACAGAACATGTTTGTTTGTTACTACTTGTCACTACTGCCAATGTCAGGGAGAGGATGCTGGGAACAGTGAAAAACAATAAAAAAAAAAAAAAAGTTAATCGTTGTTAATCTCAATCTTCTTCTTTTCGGAATACCCTAATAATAATCATTGCATAAGCAAGAAAATTGCACGGCTAATTTGGTACATTTATGCTCTGAACATTGTTTCTTGTACACAGATAAATAATATACGTGCTAATTGTACGTGTACTATGCGCTAATAGATAATTATAAAAGTGTATGTACTTTTGATGTGTATATTCTCATATTCAGTAGAAAGGATGTTCTATATTCATTCTATAATAATAGAAAAAAAGAGAGGGAGAAAGAGAGACAGAAAGGGATCAAATAGTTTGTATATAAAAATATTCCGTTCATGCTTGCCACCACCATCAGAATTTATTGCCAATTTTAGTTGCCTACTTGTTGTTATGTAAATATCATAAACAAAAGATAAAAAGCTAACAACGCGTAAGAACTAGAATTACTTCAGATTTAAGCTTAAGTTGGATAAAAAGAAAAAAACCATAGGTATTTCTCATTTTCCCCGACAATTTGCAAAGGCCACTACCTCTACTTGTTGTATTTCATCTCACCTCTATTATGGAAACTCTTGGTGACGGTTCACGTGGTATCGATTTCTCCATTGTTATCAGTGGACTATTGGAACCTGTAGAAGAATATTCTTTGTCTGTTTCCGTATCATTATCCGAATAATCTTTCTCATCTTCATTAGACGATCTTTGCATATCCGTACATTCGTGCAGCTTACAGACCAAACCACTTTTTTCACCATATTCGAATAAGTTTCCATCCAGATGTACTATCGGCAGCCATAACGTAATTTCTAATTAATTTTACGATGATCGAAATTACGACGACTAATGTATTGCAAGATTAGTTTACCTTGACAAAAAGCAGCACTACAAAAGGAACAATGGGCGGATGTCCTACGACCACATTCCGTGCAATGATGCCAAGGACAGCTGAATCTCGAATCAGAGTCATCGATCATCACACAAGTTTTATGATATTTTTTGTTGCACGTCTTCTGATCGCAAATGACAAAATCTCCTCCCAATTTATCGATTTCTCGGCCGCAACTCCAACATAGCACGTGTTTCCTCGATCTAATTATTTTACAATTGTTGCCTATTACTATATTCCATATTGCTCATGCATGGTAAAATATATTTGAAAGGGAAAATATTTCAATGATATTTTAATAGTCCGTAGAATGAGAATAATAGTATGCAGTATTCACCTTATATGTGTATGATCGCTTACCTTCTTCGACGTTTTATTTTATCGATCTTCTCAAACTTTTTCTGTTGAATCGACGGTGTTGTGACTTGTGGTTTTTGTACTTTTAAACCTATAAATCCGCTACAATTTGGTGCACCACACAGACAGGGTTTCCGAGTCTCTCCATCGCAGGCTAAATTATAATTAAAAGTCAATTCTTCGCCGGACTCGATATCGCATAACGCAAACAGACCTATACGTGTATCCCCATTGACCGTCCATTTTTGTGTTTCGCAGTTTGGTGAACACGAATGATCTGTTAAAATAATTATCTTGAATAGAAATACATTTGCGATTCGTTATTTGTTAAAGGTATTACAAAGGCACTTACTCATGAATCTACTTAAATTCCCCTTTGGTTCTGCGTCGATCATTCTATTATTGTCTATGGTTAAAAAATAAAAATTTTCGTTCTTTAATTCCTTCTTCCGATGCAGTCTTCGTTTATATTCAGCCTCGTCTATGACTTCGCCTACATATTCAATAACAAATTGCCCCGCTTCAATCGGTTCCAAGCTTCGCAGACCCCAACCACGTCCTGCAGTATGAAATGGCTCCATGGCCGGATACTGTCTCCGGACAAATGCCTGATTATTACATTTCGGACCAGCTGGACAAATACCCGGGCTGCATTCAACTAGTAATATTCGATTGAGGCAATCAGTCCCCGGTGCACATGGATTTTCCCATTCTGCGTCGCAATCGCACGCGACAATACTTTCAACTTCTGCGGGTTTTACATTACCAACGGGCTTATTCACCTGTAAATTATTAAATTTGTGCGATAAAAAATTTATTCATACACGAGAACAAAACGAACCTTTTTACCTCTTACCTTTAATTTAACGTAAGGCGGGGGTTTCAATCCCCGAGGTCCGTGATCTTTAGCTGCAGCTCTTTCCACTTTTAAATGCTGATGAATTTCATTGGCCTCTTCTAAGGCTTTGCGATAAGTATCGTCCCTATTATTTTTTTTGCCTATCGGCGGTTTTATATTTGCGTCGCCGTCTTGATAAAGGAAAGCTCGCCCTCTGTATTAAAAGGATACACGATCATCATAGCCACGAACATCCTATTGCATGTTTAATCGAACAAAATTAAGCACTTACCTATGAACCCAATAATAATTATTTGATCCCAAAAACATGACACAAAATTTACCAGGACTATGTGGTATAGCTTCTATATTCTCGGGGATTTGATGGGGATAACAAATACGAGAGGGCCACCACCGATAATTACCAAGTTTAACCCATACCACCTCTCCGTATAAAGGCAGTCTGCCAGTTTCACAATCTTCGCAAATAAATGCACCATCCGGGGCATCTATTCCTAAAATTATTATTGCCATTGTTTTTACCGTTACACTATCCAGTATATTTATTAAGAATAATTACCTAAGCATTCGAGATGGAAAGATGTCGGACACGTGTCACAGCAGATAAGACTTCCGCCTCTTGTGCACAAAAAACACCATGCTGCATTTACCGGGGGTTGCGGCGCCTGATAATGCTTTGGGCAAACAATTTGGCTGCCGGTTAAAATTACCGATCCAGCAGGTAAACAAGACGTAGATGTATGATAGGATGACGGACAACGAACGCATCGTGCCAATTTTTCATTCGGTGCTCTCGAATGGCTATCCTGAGGATTGTCCGAACTGCATGTATGGCATACGTGATAGGGGCAAGTTAAACGACCTCCTTGCCAATGAGACTGATACAATGAGAAAAATTTGCAATTATAAATAGCACGGTTTAACAGCATACATAATAAATATGCACAAATTATTTATCGTGAAATATTACTTGTGGCCATGACTTCAAACATGGTGAATGGTAATGTTTTCCGCAAGCTAATACAGAGCATCTTATTCTATCTCCTTCTCTTTCGTTGCATATGAAGCAAGCAGGTGCAACGCCCGATAGGCAATCGATACATTTGAATGATTCGTCCTCTTGTTCTTCCGATTTACCTAAAATTGTAAATGATATTCGTTTAAAGAAACACAAAATTGTAAAATATATTAGTCAGAAAGCAAGCAAGTCTCACTACCATTATTCTCATCGTCGTCGGTGTTACATCGTTTTATCTCTTTTATATCGTCGAGGATCTTATCATCCATTGTATTCTCGTCAATGGAATGTTCCGGACTAGATTCTCCTGGTTTCACACAAGAAAGATGAAAGTATGAGTAACAGGGACCCTTACATCTCGTCAATTTTCCAGTTTTTTCGCATATTTGACAAACTTTCTCTTGCTTCATTCCCTTGAAGAGATTATACGGCCTATTTCTTTTTGTTTCCGAGACTGTCATGTCATCCTTTTCAACTTTAACTTTAGACTTTTTGTTCTCCTTGTTATTTCCATCGATTTCTACCAATAAATCGTCCTCATGGTCGGATGAATTTTCTTTCGTCGGAGCACTGTTTCCGTCTGTCGTTACATACGATCGATACTTTTTGCGGAAGGAAGAATTCATTGTATCCCAAGTCTTCTTTAAATATTTCCTAATATCGTTCTCTGATGCATCTGGATACTCGTCTTCCAACATATCTCTATTTCGTTCATAGTAAACTTCAAAAACACCATCTACATCCTCTTCAGGTTTAAATTCCACTTTTAGCGCCGCTGAAACCTCATCGCTGGAATCTCTTTGACTCGAGGGAGACAACGGAGGAGTATCTGAATTGAGTTTCGAATTATTTTTACCATTCTCAATATACTTTAACACTTTCGTTTTTGCCCCGTCCGTTTTGTACTGTAATTTCTCTAATTCGCATACCTGTGGAAATATTATTTTAATAACAATACTAACAATACCTAATTAATTACAATACTTCTAATATCTCGCACAATTTTTATCTTGTACTAAATGCTTTATTTGCGTGCCTACATTATCTTGCTTCGCACGTTTTAGATCAGGCCCAATCGAGTCGCTTGAGTGTTTCCTCTTATTAACTTTATCCCTTTCATCTGACATTTTTGGTGACTTATTTTTCATATTCTTCTCTTTTGGCTTAAAGACACGTGATCTATCTTCATTGCTCATCGACTGAACCTCTGTAGCTTCTTCAATCGCGCTTTCCCATTTTGATTTAATACCGGGCTTCACAATAAATGCTGCTGCATATTTTGGGTCTCTCTTCTTTACTTCTACAGTTATTGATTCTGATAACTTTTTAAAGTCTGCAAGATTTGTAAATGGAATCATAGAATTTGATGAAACCCAACTGTGACGTCCTTTATCACCAAAGTATTGGACATGTATCATTAGTGTTTGTGATCTGGCAGTGGCTAGTCAAAAAAAATGTACATACATAAATACAATACATATAGCTTATATAAATTCTACCGTTTACCCTAAAATTACTACATTTATTATTAGCAAGTATAACCATTTGAAAAGAAAATTTTCTGTGAATGGTCTTTTGCATGCGCTAATATTTCTTTGTCACAATAATGTCTTATGAATATTCAGCCAAGCATTTAACATTTATATTCAAGGATAATAATTAAATATTAAATAAAAAAAAGTGATATAATTTATGACATTAATTCACGACAATGATAATAAATTAATAAAGGGTATATACCTTTCAGCTTATGATACACCATTAAAACTGGGTCAAGCGTTATCACGCATGGCCAAAAAGGAAAATTTCCAACTCTGGCCCAAGCTAATTGACCTAGCATCCAAATGCATTCTACTGGTGAACCAACCAATTTTGAAGCAGTTTCCTCCATTGTACTCAAACTGGTGGAGGAATCGCTTGTATCATCTATATCATTGGCTATATTGCTCTCATCTGCGCTATCATTACTACTCGCTGACGAATTTTGATATCTACGACCCTTGGGCATTTTGGAATTCTGCAAGATCGCATATACTGATATTTACATTACACTTTATTGTTTAACAGCTCAATTAATATATTCAATGTTATGCACACAATTGTTAGAGAGATAGAAAAAAGAGAAAAATACAATTATTAAGGCACGTGCCATGCATAAAAACAAAAATACATTAAAATTTGAAAAAGTTACTACATATAGTACCATAATTTGTTAAGAACTGTTTTTCGATCTTTAATCAGAAAGATTTTAATTGATCTTAAGAGGCATAACATGCCTTTGGAGAACTGGCATCTTCATTCTTAGGAGACTTGGGTTTTATTGCTCTGCCGTAACGACTTCTACCAGGTGAAACTTTATTAGAATCCACGCTGAGTTCCTTTCTGCCATCGTCCGAATTGTTACTAGTTGCGTCCAAATTACTGCCAAGTTTGTCAAATCTTGATTCAATAGTTATGTCCACCTTGCTGTTCACTCTGCTGATAGTGCTCATAGTTTTCCTACTAATTTACCATTTTTTGTTTATTAACGACGAAAGTGGTCCGTTATCCTGAAATCTTCGTATGCTTGTTCAACACTTAACATAATAGAAAACTTTGGTGTTGTATACAAAAAGGGTTCACGTATAGAAAACAATTCCCATTATCGCTGAAAATAGCTGCGATGGCCGATTTTCAAGGGCTACTTTATTTCTTATTAGAGAAACAACACCTAGGTTTACTCAATATACACAGATCTGTATGTGTTTTTCACGTAAACTTCCAGAAAAATTAGCTCGACGTTGCATAAACAATTTCGTTTATTAATGCCAAAGTGTTGTAACTGAACCTTACGGATCCCTCTGAACAGCAAGAGGACGCGTTTCCCGCGATTTTGGGTGATTCTCATAACCATGCTTAGTTTGATTTTCCACTATAACGTAACATCTGGTGATTTTTCTTCTATCCGTCACTTTAATTTTCCTTACTGCTCTAATGACTTCCTTACTTTAAAGCTCTATGGACCAGCTTTGTATTCATATATCACTACATTCTGATACGGAATTCAGTATTTTAAATTTATTATCCTTTTTTTTCAATGAGCGATATATAGATGATGCGTATAGATATGCATTTATAATCATTCAATGTGTAGCAGGACCATAAGTTCATACAATTATTTACATTGATTACAAATACAAAGGAAATTACATTTTAGAAAAAATTTTATTCATGCAAATAACAGGATGAGGGCAGTTTTACCTTTGCTGTGTTATTTATTTGCTAAATCTAGAGATACAATGTTCTTTAGCGTCTATGTCGCTAATTTCATGCAACCCACTTTTTTGCATTATACTTTTTAAATCGGCTACAAAACTTTGCAAATTTTCATCCCGCGACTCCACTATATACTTTTGGAGTTCTACCACCATTATTCCCCCTTTTCTGAGCAGAGGTATAAGATTAGGTAATTGATCTACCATGTTATGAGCTATCCAAATAAAGTCGTATCTATCAATATTTTCATCCTTGTGTTTCATTGTTCTTAAAGCTGTCACAGGGTGGAAAAGTACCTGAAATATGATAAATGAATATAGAGAATTCTTATATAGTATGAAAGTTCATGTTTTTTGGTAGATGCAATATAACTTCTGCAATTCTTAAATGATATTGTACTTTGTGGTTTGCAATGTCTGTCCAAGATACATTGTTCCCTTTATTCATATTTTTTTCTATTTTCCACGATTCTTGTTCCATTTCTTTATTGGGCGTTTCAATTACCAATGTTCCATTTAATATAGAGGAATCTCTATGCGATGCAACAAGATCCTCACACATTGGTTCCTGTCTCTTAATTTCATATATACAACATAGAATTTCATGCTCTGCTATATCTGTTGCTCTGTACTTGCTGTAACTGATATCATTCACAATATTGCATTGTCAGAAATACCGATATTCATGTTTTATGTGTGTCTTACTTATGATAATCCTTTGTTTCGTGCAAATCCCAAATAAAAAAAGGACCATTCGTAATGTCTCCTAAATAAGTATAATGGATAAAACCGGGTCCATGTTGCGTTATATTATTCAACAATGTTGGATTACTCCTAACAGGTTCACCTTCTATCCAAGTAAAAGCAATGCCATTATTCCTCCAAAATCTGTTCGTTAGAATAAATTATTTATGAAAAAGAAGTATAATGGTGCCATAGTATTTTCACTACAATATATTACAGATTATGTGGTAAACGCACCTATATTCTTGTAAAGTTAAGTTTGAAATACCTCTAAATTTTAGTACCATATGATAATCCCAGTCAAAAACACCTTCTCTATAATCGTATCTTGATTTCAATGAGTTCCTAACTCTTTGATCCCAATATTCCATCATAGGAACATTCTCACGAGTTGCACGCTCCCAGAATCTTAAAACGTATGCACAATTGGCACAAACAAGCTTCTCAAGTAAATATATTCATTGAGGAAACTTACTTAAAAATTGCTTCCAATCTATCTTTATCCTTGTACTTGAATTTTTCAAGACTTAACCATGGACAATCAATAATATTTGCCGTTATATATGCTAATTGATTAGAGCATTTGATCAAATACTTGGCTGTTGCAGGCCTTATAAGTGTGTTTCCAAGTATTTCTAAATAATATCGAGT
Source organism: Nomada lathburiana (assembly GCA_963667235.1). NCBI lineage: Eukaryota > Metazoa > Arthropoda > Insecta > Hymenoptera > Apidae > Nomada > Nomada lathburiana. The sequence goes on from OY763909.1 coordinate 10,925,979, forward strand.
TGCTTCCTGCAATCCTTTGGCATTTGTTGTGTTGTAGTAATAGTTGGTAAACTTATTTTAACAGAGGCGGTCACAATCTGTGCTTTAAATATATTTAATATACATACCTAAATCTGTTTCTAAACAAGTGTGCAATAAAAGAATGGATCTAGCAACTTGTTCCAGTGTTGATTCTACTACATTATATATAATAATGCGATCACTGTGTAAATAAGACGATGCTATCGTCTTCAGAATATGTCTTGCATCGCCAGCACCTACAATTAATACCTCCAGACATTCACCCGAACAGCCAGTTTGATGTTTATTCACTTCAAACTGTATGTCTAATGAAGGACTGTATCCCCACCACATGTTCTTACATTAGTTTTTCTAAAATAATTTGTAAACGTCATTCATAAGCTACCTAATTGTCAAACCTTTCGTTACTAAGGATATATATCAAAGTCCGTTATTGCCATAGTAACATCTACATATTCACCGTACACGTTGGCTGCAAACACGTGCCCTAAAATAATTTCAACAGTATACATACATATTTCTCTTATATATTTAACTTCTGTGTATATGGATCTATACACATGTATAGTTTGATAAAAATGAAAGAAACGTTCCAAATAGTGGAATAATTTGTGTTATATTAAAATAAAATATCGTAGATTTATATAATAAAATTATGAACAAGTTAATGACAATCGTGTCAGACTTATAAAACCATTTATTTTATTCCTATAATATATAGATTCTGTGACACAGATAAAAATAACACCCTCTAAAACTCCATTCATGCAAAGGTCCCTTATAAACACGTTCACTCTAATTCGACGCGCACATTAGCTCATTTATCTCGTTTCTTTTGAGCTCGTTTGTTGCCACATCGCTGCAAAATATCTGTAATGGGTCCTTTGTGTTGAAATATCGCAATTAGTTGCGTGCGTGCTTCATTCATTCCTTCACTAATTAAGCTACTGCGTTGCATATTCCCTTTGATCAGTTCATTTACACGTTCGAGGCCATCATCTTGCCGAATTCTGACATTTTGTTGTGATTCGAGTATTGTTAATGTTGTTTTCAATTTTTCATGTACCTGTATAAATTGTATAAAATTACGTTCTGCTATTTTGAATATTTGAACGTTTTTTTAAATCGTTCGGTTTAATGTAGAACTGTACACCTACTTGTTTTTCAAGGTCTGCAATGTCTTCCATTTGCGCAGTAAGATGATATACTTTCCAACCATTTAATTTCTGTAATACATGCTTTTGCTGCGCTATTTCCGCAACTGTAGGTCGCCTTTCCTCACGTGGGCGAACTTCGCTTGGCCTCCTATAATGGTGAAGTCTACTCCCCCATCTATTCTTCCAAGAAGGTCCTGTTGGTAATCAAGAAAATCAGAATTCAGAATCAGTTTTTTCAACGTATATTGGTGGTGATCTGGCACGCATATATTTATTTTACAAACCCAACAAGCTAGGCGTAGGCCGTGCCCGAATAGCAATTGTTTGTTGCTGCGTAGGAGATTTAATCACATCGCATTGCGTACTCGAAGTTTGCCTTTTTTCCAACAATTTTTCTTTTGTTTCTTCTTTAAGTTCTTTCTTCATCCTTTCTTCCGTAATAAATTGCATTTCCTCATCTGTACACCTTGATTCCGTTAATTCTACACCCGTGAGTTGCTGTTTCCGCGGCTTTTTCCTTGGAGACATTTCCACCGTTGTATTTATAGTAATTCTAGACTGTTCTGGTTCTTCATCGAGTCCCGGAGACGATGTTGCTGAAACAGTAGTAGACCCCGAACTTTGACAGCCTCCACCATCTTGATCACCCCTCGGTGAACACGGAGGACTGGATGTTGCAACAGGTGGGAGAGATGCTAGTACAGGAACTAAATTCTTTGCCGCCCCTAAAAATGACCAATTAATTAAAGCAAGTATAAGTAAATCACAAGCAGAATATCATTTAATTCTCCAGACTTTTCGTACCTTTGATAGGCGAGTTGTCGTGTTCCCTTTTTCTAAGAATACTTGGTCTTGGCGATGCATTAGTTTTTGTATGCGGTTCATCGTAACCAGGTTCAACCAGTAACCTTACTGGAGTTTGACGGTACTGGGTATACGTTCCTGCACAATGCGATTAAGTACAATTTGCTAGGAAAATATGATTTTCAGGCACAAAAAAAAGTACCTGTTGGTTCAAAGGAATAATAGGTAGCAGTATGCGGTGGATGTAGATATTGTCCTTGAACGGGCTGAGCAGGCGCTGTACCTGAATTATTGTTTGCACTACTGGCTGAAGAGACACGAAATCCAGGCTGTTGAGATGACTTCATTTGTACAGTTTGTCCGATACTCTGTGTCTGTACGGTTTTAGCAGGTGCTGACGTAGCTCGCGCAGGTGTTAAAGGTAAAGGATGCAACGACATTCCAGTAATTCTAGCAACAGTGGTCGATGCTGGTTGTGATATTCTTGTAGTATTTGATGTACTTGCAGTTGTAGCGATTACACGTGACACTGCATTCAGACTCGACAAAGAGGTCGCAGTTTGTACTACACGTGGAGCTGTCTGCGATTGTGATTGCGTTTGCTGTTGTTGCTGTTGCTGTACCTGTTGTACAGTCAATTATATTCAATATGTATAACATTAAGAAAATATTACTATACAAAAATAAACTACACATAACGAAGTAGTTTTATACCTACTTGCTGAGGAGGAATTACAATCCGACTAACAGTACCACTTGGAGGAGTGGTTACAGTGTTAATCGATAATTGTCTTCCAACTGTTGGTTGAACAGTTACAGAACCTGAAGGTGTTACTCTACTTGCAGTTCCAACTACAGGCGCAGATACAGCAATACGATTTAAAATACCTGTGGTATTTAGAGGTCTGTTTGATTGGTTGGGCTACAATTTCAAGAGAGAATAATTCTATTTATTCATGCCGGTATCGTTTAACACTTTCATTGAATGGATTGTCCAGCAATTACATACTTGAATAGTTTGAGCCGAAGATCTGCCTGGTTGTGTCGTTTGTGATATATTTGACACCTGAGGGGCAGATGGTCTGCTTTGCGAAACTGGCAATCTTGTGATATTGTTATTAGCTTGAAGAACAGGTGCTATTAATCTAGATGGTGTGCTAGGAACACCAGTAACCATTGTAGCTTGTACAGATCTTCCTTGACCCGAAGGTGTTATTAGACGAGGTTGCTGACTGGCGTATACCGTTGATTGTGGTCTTGAAACGCGACTGACTGGAAGTGCAGGATGCCTTTGCGGTTGCGCATATACGACCGATGTTTTAGATTGCCATTGAGGATTTGAAATAGTTGTATTTATTCTAAAAGATACAAAATCTAATAGTGCGTGTTTTTAAACTAAATGTGTTCTTGACTCTTACATGTTTATTCACATATTATATCACACTACATGGGATGTGTACAGGGAAAACTGTATTCGTACGTTATGAAATAACAGATGCGCTTTAGTCGAATGTACATACCCTGACCGTGTGGTAGGAACAGTTTGCCCTGTATTCGCTCTAACAATAGGAGTAGCCACCGTTGATCTTGGAGCTGAAATATTAGCAACAGCGGCTGGTCCACGAGGCACATGATACGTTGCTGGCATATTTGTCACCTGCTGCGTCTGTTGTAACAGTTGCTGCGGTTGATTTTGTCGCTCCACTGAACTTAACATACCGGGAGATATTATCCTTACGGTAGAACCCACAGAACAAATCTGTGAAAACATAGAAGAATGATTTTTCTCACAATTCTTTTTTCTTACTACTAGCATCAGTGTCTACAAAATGTATATTATAAAACAATTTATATGAAAAATTACCGTTGTTGTTATTTTGTTCGTTTCAGACGTTGAGCTGGTACCAGATGGGACTACAGGCTTCATTACAGGTAATTTTGGATTTGTATCCATTGACATTGGTTTACCTACAAGACTTGTTGATGTTCCACCTGATCCAACCATTGTCTGCGTTGACTGAATATTTTGTACATTACTTTGAACAATAGTCTGCACATTTTGCATATTCTGCATAGTAGTTAAATTCTGAGCTATGGTTTGTACAGTTGTTTCTGGCAGGCATTTATCACCGCCACTGTCGACTGAACTTAACGTTGTGTTCATTTCTATATTTCTGAAAATTAGTTTTATTAATTAAAGAAACTACTTCCCGATTAGAATTCATTCAACCTTATGTTCACTGTTATTCTTGTAAAGTACCATATGATAGTTATCTCATCTTCTAAATTTCATATTAAATTAAAGAATACGATACATGAAATATAATATGTAAGAAAAGTCTCTCTTAACTCATGTAGCAGTTACATTGTATCGAAACAATTTCTCTACAAATGTCATAGTAACAACAAGAATGTTAGTGTTACTCAAACACTGATAATATTAAGAAATAAAATGATATGGCATATTATAAAAGAAAACACAATCTTTTGCTTTTGGTAGTGACAGTAAGCATTATTTTCTACCAATACCGTGTTAAAAGTATGCATACCTTTCTAAAAATGTCGTACCAAGCGATCATAACCGACTTATTTGAACGTACACATATGGCATTTTCGAAATACTCCAGTTTCATTGATGCGTTTTGAAAAAAACATTTTAGAACTCGAACAGTACCATTCTAATCACCACAAAAGTTTATAGCGCCCAATGTAAGCACAGTGCAGTGCGCGCAAATATTTTGTCAGATAAATAAATGTCCTATGCATCTACTTGTGTTCGTCACTACGTAGGAACATTTCGTTTAAATCCCAAAAGTCGATCATCTCGACTTTATAGTTCTGTCGTATAAATTACCTTTACAAACATAAGTGTACATATACACAAACACGGAAATTTAAATAAACAATACGGAGCTTTGCTAATTCCACATGCCATCTATCCTAAGAACCAGCTTATACCTGATTTTCAATACGTTCAAGAAAGAGTCGACGTGCAACGTGCAATATCCCTAAAACACTCCATTTAACGAATCAAAACTAGACATTCCCTTTCAACTACGTTCAAATACATTTTTTAAGTGATGATTAATAACTATCGTTAAATATGTTAAGCTCAACGATTTTTTAATTAATATAAAATTGTAAGTATTTTGATAAAAACTAAACAGATAGCTACAAAGTTGAAAATAGTTATTATTTTTCTCTTGGAAAGAATACACCTTTCAATTAATTAAATGCTTTAAATATGATCACGAGTACTTATAAAGATACGCGAATGCATAGAAAAGATATTTCTTGTTTTTCGTAATTGCGCGTGGACTGTGGATACACGCAGCTGGAAGACGCGCGCGCAGACATGCATATTTACTAATTGTTCAATGTACACCCAATGCATTTAAAAAGGAAAGATTTCATAAATATTATATAATAATATTTTGCAATAGTTTTAACATTCATGTAGCGAAGGCAAATAATTTCTTTGTAGAAGTTCATATATGTACCTTTTTTTTATCATATTTCTACATTTGAAAGGATTATGTATATACCTCTCCTCCAAAGGGTCTTACTTTTCAGAGAGGTAGAGTAGGGAGACACACCAATCCATGCCCCTATTGCTTTTATTCCCCTACCAGCAACTTCTGCAATTCCATTTTCAAACGCATCATTCCACCACATTCTGCCTCGTGATCTGTAGTCGGTTAAGGTTGTGTGCTTCCTGTTCCATAAAATTTTCATTGGCATATACGTTTCCCTTCACAATTTACGTCTCATCAACATCATCAAACATCGCAGATGAAACGACAACAAACGAATTTGTTCGATAACCCCGGATGGGTTTGAATTCAGTCCACGTTTTTTAATTTTATTCGTGACTAGATCCACACTCATCCAAGGAAATCGAGGCAATCTTCACGCACAAGCTTCAAGATTGAAGTTCTACCCTGGATTTAGAGAAACAAATTTAACAATTTATCGAGAAGTATTGTGTTTAATTACAAAACAATTCTTACAAGGAAGCAAGGTAAACAAGAAGAGAAAGGCTAACAAAGTAACATTTACATTGTGAATTTATATAATTGTTAAGTACATTTACAAACATTGCGTTTCCAGGGAACTATACAATTTATCTTTAAAAAGTTATACTTATGTACAAATTTTGCATAAAATGAACAAAATACACGAAAGATTCTTGAATCCCAGGCTATAGGATTTCTCTCGGTTCCTTTGTGTATGAACACCTGCCGTGTTTCCCCCCCAATAGTCTCCCTCTTTTTATTGGCAGCAATGATCCTGTTGCTTTTAACCTCCCTCTCTCTCGCTCTCCCTCTCCCCATATTCCAATCATACTTTCTGAATAACTGTTAAAGCTTGTCTTATCTATACCAAAGGTTACTTTTATGGACCAGAGAAAACTCGAAGTAGAGATGCAAAAGAGAAAAATGTGCCCAATACATGAAACGTTTGATGTTAAAATTTCGCTCTTTTAACTATATATAAATAGGGATAAATACATACGTAAGAAACGTATATGTACATACATGTATTTTTAATGTCTGTCTGTACTGTATTTACATTTCGATGTTATAAAAACTGGTTTTAGTTTAAACACATTTTGAAAATATGTACTGTAGACAAGAACTATAGTCTGTGGTAAGGTTTTGACAAATATGAACTTTTAGATAGCAGCTTAATATGATAATTTATCATTGATAAATATAGGCAGAGTCACAGTATTATTATAATATGATGTAAGATGAAAGTCCTTTTCCTTCAATGTCTATGACTTATATCAAGTGTTTCGAGATTCGAGAGTTAATTGTGCTATGCACGTATGTTCATCTTGACTTTCTTCTTCGTACATGTCTGGGTTTGAACGCACATCGTCTATTGCCCGTTTAATCTGGATGTGTAATTGACTGGCTACTTTCCGCACTGCAGTGTAATTTTGTTTGACTTGCTTTATGCATGACAGTAAGCCTTTCCACGGAGCAATGCTTGTGCGTGCAAAGTAAAGATCTTTCCATAGTTGAATACTAACGGGCGCAATACTCGGCCAAATCACTCCCGGATTTGGCTCGTATAAAGGGTTCAACCATTTCTCTAATATTTCTGGTTGATTTATGTAAGACCACAAACTACATGTTCGTTCGGACAATCGGAGACCAGCCCTTTCTGATTCTGAATCGCCTAAAATTAGTGTGTACAGATTTATCAAGCATTAGAACAAATTTCGAAAGAATGAAATAGAATATTTATCATGCCAATACCTAAAAACGTTCCATAGTTGGAGCAATATGCATGGTTATACAATTCGATCAGCAATTCGGCTGTATACTCGAAACTAAATTGGAATTGATAATGAAGTTGATAAAGGCAGTCAAGGAAAAGAAGGAAACTAGGTGCATGAGTTGAGTTTTGCGAATTCGACGGATGATACGCTCCGTGACGAGTGCGACTAAAAAATTGATGGCCTGCTTGTATCCATTCACGTTCGATCAAAGCTTGAAGGCCACGCACCGTCCTGGAGTCAGGATTTAATATTGCTTGCGCTAAACTAGTTACCACTAAAGTGGAATCTCTTCCAGCGCTGCCTGTTCGAAAGTACAACAAATATTATCGTTTGCCAATATTGTAATTAGTACGATATAGCGTTTGCTGCAACGTATTACAGAATACACACCATGAACTAGCACAGCTGCAACTTCTTGATGAAGACACAGAGCCGTTACGCAAGATGCATGTAAAGCACTCTGCACGGCGGATAACCATCCACAATTATCGAGTCTTGAGATCCACTGGGAAGTAGAACACGTTGTGTCATTACAAGCTTCTATCAATTTAAAAAAACTATCTGCTAAATCGTGTGGTCTCGGAATTGCTTTGTGTATTTTTCGCCATTGCGGATAAGCAGCATCCATTTCAGTACCACCACCCTTCGCTTTGGAAGTTTGAGCTTGACTTATGGACCTCGTATCTATTATGTAGCTATCGACAAATTTTGCATTAGTAACATCCTGTAGATTTTATATAGCTTTGCAATGACCAGTAATCATAATAATCAATGTTGGATGCATAGTCTCAATTAAAAGTTATCATGTCGTTTAAACAATATTGTATTTACCCACGCCTTCCTGGACCTAACACTGCATTCAATAGTTTTTCATCTTCTCTACATCTTTTACCATTAGTGCCACACATTGGTTGACTACTCCTTAACAAGATGCTCTACAAATATCAATTAGCCATTTATTGATCATTACAGACATATTTGAGTATCGTATATGGTATATTGCAGCTTCTTAGAATTTTATTGCATACCCCTCCTTCGTGTCTGTAACATAAAACAGGAAACCTTCCACCATCTCTAAAACTGGCGGAAGATATTATAATTTTATCTTCCACATGGCGTGGTACTATAACAGCAGAGGGATAGGAATCGCAGACTTTGTAATTCTTGTTTAAATAGCAGACTCGCCATTCATCTGCATGTGTAGTTAACAGTCTGGACCATTCTGATATTGGACTAAATGCAGTCCATCCATCTTCAACTTGTACCAAAGTATTGTTAGTTATTTGTGGTCTATTAAAAAAGGGATACTGTAATGCTTGCTCTGTGACAAACAAAATGGAAATAGAAATTAGCACAAAATATATATCATATAAATGCATTCGACGCAGATTACCATGAAATATACTCCACCTTGTGACATTAAATTTTCTATAGATAATATAACATTTGCTAAGTCATCCGTTGAGTTGATATCCAATTGAAGGATACGAAAATCTTTGCATTTCAATATAATGCTACCGCCTGGACTTTGTGTATTCAACTTCTTATCAATAAGATCAATGTTACGATACAACAGCTGAAAATGATAAAACATAAGTATACTAAAAAGATTGATTAATGTGTCATAATATTGAGATCAAGTTGCCCTTAAATTAAACTATACCCAGAGTTCTTGACCATTGTCTTGTCTAGAGGACCAAAGAAGATGGTGGCTACTAATACATAATGTTCCATCAATGCTTTTATTTCCATCACTTTTATCTATTAATACAACATTGTCGAGCTTTGGGATCAATATTAAGTCTCCTAGTTCCATTATGTGTTTCACATAAAAGTATGTACACTCTAATTGCAGACTATTTTCCACAGCATGTATCTGTTTTGACAGCTCTACATAACCAAACGTTAGAATCTATATGAAAGCAAAACTAGATGGTTTTTATTTTGACAAGTTAAAATCGCGACCGTAAATTTATCTTGGGATCCCTGAAAAGGTTTATTAGGATTTGTAAACTGTACTCATTCTTTATAACTGGCCTGTCATCAATTTAAAAAAGAGAAAAATGAATTAATTTATAACTGTTAAAAATCCTTGTTTACTTTTCCAATGCTTCATATCATATACCTTATGTCTTATGATCATATTGTATGTACAGTAAGTAGAGTTTTGTGGGGCTACCATTTGCATGTTACTTCCATCGTTACCAACAGATTGTAAAAATCGATTTTAACATACTGCTTCCCTCATAGATGGAAGCACTAGATCTAATATTTGTATAACCTACTACGCAGCATAACCTATCATAAAGTGAAGCAACACTTTATATTGTGATTTATATCGTCTACTCGGTGCATTCTTTCTAAAATATGGTGCGCTTGAATGATTTATTCTCGTGCAAATTAAATAATAAACAACTGAGAAATGTTACTGATTCATATTCTCACCAACATACTATTTGGTATATTTGGCGAGTACAACACGTGTTACAATTGCTTGCGCCTGTTTCGAGCAGATAGTTGAAAAATTAGCAATAAATATTAAATATTGTTGGATAACATATTACTGATTATTATGAAGGAACATGAAGTTACAGATATTTCAACAGAACGATAAACAACATCAGTGTACGAGAAGAAAATAATCTTCACTCTAAACAATTGAATATCTTATAAAGCCTAACCTCTTTTCGTGAAAAAGAGAGAAGAATAATCTGTCATCGAACAGAACTTGTGTTCGGGCACATGACACATGCCTATTCATATATACATGATTATATATATGTATATGTCTGAATATACAGAGAACACCCTGTATATACATTCGTATATAGCGTATTAACTATACAAAATAAATAGCAGAGGAATGGACATCTGTATATCATTTATTCGTATCATAAGGTACAGCTAAGCGTGTATACGTAATATAAGGCGTACATCGTGAAAGGTATATAATAGGTTATTATATTATCAATTTGTCATACGAAAAACGTGAAAAAAATGTAGACTTTTCTTGTAACTGCCCTGCAATTTCAAGTATCACGTGGTTCTTTGTAGCCAACTACACGATTTCCCGGGTGATGGCGACACTAGTTGCGAGGAGCTTTATACGTTGGAAGGGGAAGGAATGTTCATGCTTTTGATGCAATATCGTGTTAGTAAGTGATATATTTCGCTTATCCGTGTTGTTTGGGATCTGTATTGAATGTGGTTTACATGACCTGCCGAACGTATTTTAATAATTATTGAAATCATATAAAAGATATCTATCGTTTATACATCTGGATTTGTGTATGAATTCCATAGATGGTAATTATTTTGTCTATGCTGATTCTAATAGTAGGTATAATTTAAAACCCTATGTGTAGTTTTTTTCTATATTATGCATTATACCATATTATTGTGTCTACCCATATGTATGATCATAGTATTGCTGGCACTACATTTCTTACACTTATTTAGTGAAATTAATTGAATCAAAATTCATAAAATAAGGGATTAAAGATTTTTTTTAAGAATCTGGTAGTCTGTTAAATGAATTATTAGCCAAGTATTAGAATGTTGGCATAATCTATGAATGCTTTTCATTTACACAATATTAGAATTTTTACATATATTTATTCGGTACCTCATATTTGGTTGAACAGATCTAATGTATATAGCTGTATATATAAGTTTAAGGTATATAGCTGCTGGGAACAATTTTTCTTTGCTATTTATAAATAATTTCCTATATAAACAAAGTTTTCTAATCGTTTTACTATCTGCATTATGTTCAAGTAACTGTAGATGCATCTAAATGCATGAGATGAGATAAAATGATGTCTATAGAAGATCAGAAAAGAAGATTAGAATTGGGAAGTTCCTCGGGTTTAATCCCAGCCGAATCACAACAATTGACAAAAGCTGAGGATGAACAGAATTCTGCACAGGTTACTAACAGTGATAATTGTGAAATTGTTGCATTAGTAAATAATCTAAAGAATGATATGGAACATGCATCATCGATTATAAGTTGCAATCGGGAGCAAGAGGAAGGTGAAACAATAGGAAGCAATAAAAGAGAAACCTATGAAGAAAATGCAGGAGATTCGAATATAGTTTCATTTGTATCTGAAAATGATTCTAAGATGAATGAAAATGAGAATACAAATGAAACTGTATTTAAAGGTGGGAACAACTTGAAAAGGTCGCGAAGAAATTTTGTGTGAGTATAGAAATGCATGGATCAGTCTTGGAGAAAATATATTATTAAATATGTAATAAGGAATATTGGAACCCTGTAAAGATGCGAATTAATAAAATAAGCTCACCTTTCAGTACTCAAGAAACAGATATAAGTTCGGAGGAAAATAATTTAAGGAGCAAGAGAAAGAAAAAGAATGCAATTGATAGATTTTGTTGGCGATGTCACAAGGAATCTGTTGAAGCGCACTGTAGTGCTTGTCCTAGATCGTGGCATCGTAAATGTATAGGAATGCAACAATCTATTATGCAAAACTGGATATGCGGAGAATGCGCGGCCATTTTGCGCGCAGAAAATGCAGAAACACGTTCTACAGCTATGGCTCAATTGTCCATTGACCAGTTATGCTTATTGCTAAAACATGTAGTTGAGAGAATGAGAGAATATCCTGGTGTATGTATTAGCTTCTTAGTACCGAATAATTTCTATCACTTGAGGAATGTAATATTTAAAAATTCTTTTAAACTCCACAGTCAGAACCATTTTGGAAAGCGGTTGAAATTTCAGAGGCTCCAAATTATTTAGACTATGTTGTGAAACCAATGGATTTAAGTCTTTTAGAGTCGAATGTTCGGTCTAAACTATACGGTAGTACAGACGCGTTTATGGCTGACGCTAAATGGATTCAGCATAATTGTATCGTATTTAACACATGTATGTGCCTAACTAGCTTTTAGAAACTTCAAAGTTAAGTGGAAAAATTTTATGAACCAATATCATTTGAATTGTGTAGGCGGCGGTGTATATGCTGATACTTCGAAATTAACAAACGCAGCCAAGCAAATGATTAAGCTGGCACGTCAAGAAGTATCAGAAATCGAAGCATGCCCGGATTGTTATGCCCACGGAAGAAACATACCAAGACCGCAACCAGCGTGGTTCGTCGAACCTTGTCGTCGTCCGCATCCACTTGTATGGGCTAAATTAAAAGGGTTTCCGTTTTGGCCTGCAAAAGCCATGCCACGAATGAACACTCAAGGCTTTGTAGATGTACGTTTTTTTGGTGAGCACGACCGGGCATGGGTTTCGCCCCGCGACTTGTACTTATATTCGGAAGACCCACCTGTTCCTTTGCCGCGAAAAAGGAAGTTAGATATGGAAGAGTGTGTTCGAGAAATAACACGTCACTGTCGGAAGCTCGAGCTTGCATTTGGCCTATTCAAGTTTGCACCCCCTAAAGTGCAATACAATCCGCACGATCCAATGCAAATAAAATTAATGTTACCAAATTATGATCCTCTTTGTTCTAATAACTACATGTCTCCGCAACATTTCGCCCCCAAAAAAACACCATTACTTAAGAAACGATCACATGTTAAAATAAAGTGCCAAAGCGATTCAGAAAAGGCAGACAACTCCGATGTCGAAAATAAAACATTGAACAACGCCACCGTATCCGTTGAAGGAAGCAAGATTGACGATGCAGTAAAGGTTGGTGAAGAATCTTGTGCAGCTGGATCAATCGAGATTACAGACAGTAGATTAGATAAATCGGTGGAAAGGGGAACTGACGATTCTGCACAAAATCAAAAAAACGTACCGGCGAATTTGAAGCTGGCGATAAAAGAAGACCTGAAGCCAAGTACAAGTAAAATAGATATCAATGCAGTCAACAACGGAAGTGGTAACGCAATCAGATATGACGAGAAGGATTCCAGCATTCTGACTTTGAAACAAAAGGACGACAATGCAATGAATGAGGATTCGAAATTTTTGGTAAATTCATCTAAAGAAGATGAGGAATCGCTGTTGAGAAAACAGACGGAGGCCGATATTCCAGTGCCAAAAAAAGAACCTCCCTTTAAAATGATCATTGACAAAAGAGATGCTAATCAAAGTTCTTCAAATTCACAACGAAATAACGATATGAAGGGTTCCAAAAACTCGGAAAAAGTGTACAAACCAAAAACTAGAATAGTCGATAAAATAAACGCAGAAAAAGCTTTAAGGTCTATTGCAACTGCACTGGGTGAGAAATCGGGCAAGTCTGAACTGATAAGCACAGCTAAACAAAAAGACTCTAAACCTACGAGGAATATTTCCAAAAGCAATAGTAACAATAATAATAATAATAATAATAATAATAATAACAATAATAATAACAACAGTAACCATTTAATACCACCGAACACTCCCATGAATATAAACCAAGCCCAAGCTGATATCGATGTCGATCACAAAGTCGACGAAGATACTCGTACTAGAAAGATTACAGAGCAGCCAGTTGTACTACTGCTGAATAAAAATATTAGTAGCAATCTTACTACCGAGAAGGGAAAAAGATGCGATATTTCACCAATTCAGTTGAATTCGAAAGATTCGTCGCAGACATGCCCAACAAGGGAAAGCAAAGCCAGGAAATCATTTTCCAACAAAGCTCGTAATTGTCCTCAGCTTATTCCTCGTTCGTCAAGTGTATTGTCCAATTCGAATGAGGCTGTAGCTTACATGGCTACACATCAATTCGAAAATTCTGCGGAATATCAAATGTTGCCACCAGAAGCAGGACCTATCAGTGCTCGTTTATATCACGATGCTCAAGATTTAGCCAGGAAAATGGCAAAGTTAATGGAAGAAGCATTCAAAGAAGCGGCACAAGATAGTCAACATTGTGAGAATGGTGCTATGTCTGATAATCATCAGACCACAGTACATTTTTTACGGTTACAAATGGAACGTATGAGATGGCAACATCAGCAGCAATTAGCTGAATTAAGGCACAACACTGGTATGTCTCCCCCTAGATAAGCAATTCAATCATTCTTATTTGTGTTGCTACAGATACAGTCGTCGTTATATACGCATTTGTGGCTTCAATGTATGGAACAGATCAATTTGTATATGCAACTTCTAAATATTTCTAATTTCAGATAGAATATTGCGAGAGATGAAGGCAAGTTTAGAGGCTGAACGACTGCGTGCTGTCGAAGAAGCGCGTAAGGAAGCTGAGAATGAAAGATTACGATGCATAGAAGAAATTAAACGCAAACAATGGTGCGCGATGTGCGGTCGCGAAGCATTATTTTACTGTTGCTGGAATACAGCGTATTGCGATTATCCTTGCCAACAATCACATTGGCCAATGCATATGAGAACATGCGCCCAAAAACCTTCGTTCACTACTATTATTACAAATTCTACTGCAAATTCGAATCAGCAGCAGGTGATGCCCAGACTTATGTTAAATACACAGCATGTGACGTCAAACATACGGAGGGCCTAGAGCAAATTGGTGTAAGTCCAGAGTGAGAGCGATATCAGAAACTTAATAATCTAGATCTACTTAATGTCTAAGTTTCAGCAATATCGTTATATATCTTTTTTTATTACATGGCTCTTCACATGTTTCATGTTTACACGCATAAATCCTTATTGTTACAGTGTTACAATCAAACAGGCCTTTATACATATACTTTTTGTAATGTAAAAAATACCAATTACATAAAATAAAGAAGGTATATCCTGGGAGTTACCGGGTGCTCCATTAATTACTTCATATAAAAGCAACAGGATTTACATTCACAATCTTTCATGCGTTTGTTTAGTATTTCATGTTATAGTCAAGAGAAACATTTGAACTAATTCAGTGATGTATAATTAACGTTTTAATTTACACTGAATATGCCCCTACACCTTCGCGTTATCTTTATGTTTGTCATACTACTACTTTCATTAGTTACTACTTCGATGCATAGTGTAGCAAAAAAACTGGCAGCCACATAAATGTATTAAACAAAAAAAGAAGTAAACTTCAACGACTTGTCACGATGTTCCAACAATTTCCTATATATTTTTCAGAATTGCCATATCAAAGTAAACAACTCTACTGACAAGATGTATACGTTATCTTGTGGTAAATTGAACGAGATATCAGCATCCCTATCATTTTACTGCTCTAAAAGTTGAGTGCAATGGAAATAAGTCACAGTATATCAATTTGTGCATAAAGATTTTTGCAATAGAAGATACGTCATGAAAAAAAAGAAACTACAAAACGTTTAAGTTGATATATGTATACCGCAATAAAGCAATCAAGAAGGAGGTTTAAATAAACAGAAAAGAACGAATGAGTAACAGCAATATATGTATACTACCATTTTTCATATGCATGAGGATATTATTGGTATTCGGTCTATATAAATACTGCGCATTTCATATAAACTATGTGTTACGTAAAAAATAAGCAAAGGATCGGTACGACTTTCTTATATAGTTGCAATCCATTTTCGATTTTTAACAGAGATTATTTTATTTTCTTCTTGTAGCTACATGTTTATTTAGCTTTCTTGCTTTTAATCTTCCTCATATAAAATTCAAGCTCCTTTCCTTCGAGTATATAACCATCCGCTCGACCGCACTGTCCAGGCCTGCTTGCTATACAAGCTGAAATTTAAATGCCGTCTTATGAACAATGGAGAGTATAAAAATCATGCAGTAGATAGCAATAGCGTATTATCCGCGTTAACTAAACTAACGAGTATGTGGTGCAATAAATTATGCATACCAAGGACACGTCCTGTGGCGTACTGTTCTTCCAAGGCTGGCTCAACTTTGGCAAACCGCTGTCTTGCTTTGTATTTAGCATCTGCCTTTTTCGACCGTTTTTTGTTTAAAACTTCTTCTTCAGCTTCAGTCTGTGCATAAATTTACTCGTCCATTTTTTTGTTCGTGAAGATTGTAGAATATTAATGATATAACGAAATGAAAGTAGTTAATCTCTTACCAATTTAGCACCGCGTTTACGGCCGAGTGGTAATACATAATGGCTTTCGTACCATTGTCTGAAGGGTGTTGCATCAATGGTAACAATAGCATTTTTCACCAGGGTCTTAGTTCTGACCAATTCATTGTTTGACGCATTATAAACTACATCAATAATACGTGTTTTTCTTGTTGTACATTCAGAACCCCAAGAGAAATTTCCTGTATCCAAACGAAGAGCTCTGTATTTCTTGTTACCGCCCCTAGTACGCACCTGGTTCACACAAAAACATGGTTAATAGCTATATTTTAACAAGCACGTATTACATATTGCATAGTTCTAATCAGTACGCTGTGGGATATATATGTCAACACAACTACTCAGAGTAGGTAAAGGGTAGTCATCATTTCACAGTTAATTTGTGTAATTACTCGAGAAAAAATTAAAAGCAATTAACCAATCGTGACTTTTCTAATACCGTATGAATACGCTGTGTCCCAAGTTTAGTATTTGCAGCTGGACGTCCTAATTCGAACTTCCTCTTCTTACGAAGAGGTTTCCTTTTACCACCAGTTGCTCGCCTCTTATGCCAATGATCGCGGGAGATACCTAGAAAGAATTAATATTTAGTGGAAAATACGTATTTAATTTAGAATGAAGTCTTTGTAAATAATCGAAAGATGAATATGCAGGTTTCTACCAACAATGCATATCATTCGATACTTGAGAAAAAAAACAGAGCACGTTATATGCTATTCTTCTATCATACGTTTAAAATGTAATAAGCTTTGATTCAGAAAACAGCAGTGAATAAACGTATAATTTGAACAAAAGTTATATAGTTAACGATGAAAATTTTATTGTTTGGATCAAACGCTGAACTCAATAGTTGATTACATTTTTATGTCTATAAACTGCCCCCATTGCAAATAATATGCATCTGAATGGAAGATACCAATTCGCTTGTAAGTTATTGGTAATTGTTTAGCAATAACTTTTAAACAATAACTGTGGATTCAAAGCGATGAAAACAAAAGTCATATCATATTGAACAACTCACCCATCGTGTCTCGATCAAAAAGAACCTTAAACGTTCAGGATATTAGTTAGACTTCTACCTTCTTCAGAATAGATTCACTCATTCAAGAACGCAAGCGCCCTCTGACAAAAATGGAAGAAAATATATAGTAATAATGTAATGAAAATATAATTATATTCTTCGATCGTACGGCAATTTGTTTTTTATCATTTTCTATACGTTTTAATTCTAGAAGCGGTATGTATATATCTAGACTAAGCATTCATGTCAACTAATTTTTCATAAAATGTTATGAAAATGTAACAGTTCGGTCAGTTCTGGCAAACATCATTGTTTATGTTTGCCTTCTAGTAATCATTGCAGAAAATTCAATATGGTTTCCGCCGTTCGAAGGTGTTCTTCGGATTTTTGTATTTTGCGTTAAAATTGCAGCAGGAAAAAGGCTGAACATATCAAATTATGAAGTTTCGATGATAGAACTGGTACGGCACATAAAAGTTTTAATGTCACTTTAGTGAATCGTACAAAAATTTAAAGAAATTTTTATCTCGAAAAACCCATACTCGATCTGTACTTTAAGAGAAATTTAAATATCAAGAGGATAGAAAAATCGAAGGGAAAATGGAAACCGTTGATGTAGAAAATATAGATGAAAATGAACCCAAAGCTGAACGAAGTACTATTGAAGAAAAGTGTGAAAGCTCCATGACAGATATTGCTAGTTTAGACATTAAGTCTCGACTAAGTCTGAAAACTCCTGAAATATACGGAAAGCCACATGCAAACGGCATTTCTTGGCTAAATGGTATTTGTATCTCTCCTGAGATCGTTGCCAGTGCAGCTAATCTTTCCCAATCGCAAACTATGGAAACTAGTCATTTACCTAAACATGGTACGAGTAATTCATATTTATGTATTTCTTTTTTTTTTGCATATTCGTCTGTCTGATTTCACTTAAAATACATTGAAAGTCTAACGTATTCTTATAAATGTATTTCTTCTTGCCTCTTCTTTGTACATATATATATATATACATATATATACATATATATATATGTACATTTGGATATAGAAGACATGTTACCTTTGGAGAATAAAGAGGATAACATCCGATATGTTAGCTATACGAGTGAACTACAAATGCCGAATATTATGAAATTGATACAGAAGGACCTAAGCGAACCCTATTCTATTTATACATATAGATACTTCATATATAATTGGCCAAAATTATGCTTCTTGGTAAGTACGTTTATTTAAATCTATTATATTTTCATATAGGATGTTCTTGTTAATGCAAAAAGGAAACAAAGCATTCATGTAATTGCAGTAGAAAGTGTGAAAAAAATATAAACAACCATTGGCCAGGTTTGGTTGGATTTTTTCTCTTACAGGAATAGAATTTACAGAAAACTCTTACTTTTTGTTCATCAAGGCGATACATGGTGAGGAGTGTGTCGGTGCCATTGTCTGCAAGCTGGATATCCACAGAAAGGTCATAAAACGGGGATACATAGCGATGTTAGCCGTCGACGTGAAATATCGGCAGCAAAAAATCGGATCGAACTTGGTAAGAAGAGCTATTCAAGCTATGGTAGAAGATAATGCAGACGAGGTAGTCTTGGAAACAGAGATTACAAACCAACCTGCGCTACGCTTGTATGAGAATCTTGGTTTTGTGCGTGACAAACGATTATTCCGATACTATTTGAATGGTGTGGATGCTCTTCGGTTAAAACTGTGGCTTAGGTGAAACTCGTCTATATCGTTGCGTAAATAAAGATTTATTTAATTCTAATATGATGCAGGGGGAGTATGTGTCTGTGTGAGAGAGAGAAAGAAAGGGAGAGAAAAATTTTAATCAAACTGGGTCGTTTACTCTTATTCTTTTAATAGTTATTACCGAATCAGTTAAATTATCAAGCTGTTTTTCATTGACCATTGTAAAATATTTCAAATAGCATGTATGTAACATGTACATGACCACGCATACACACAAACAAGGCAGGAAATATTTATAATTTGCCAAATTATAATAAAGAGGAAGGAGGGAAGTAGATATCGCGTGATTAACGCAAATCAAGATTTACCGTTCCAACGGTAATATAACTAATAAGGGAAAGTGTAAAAATGTTAATAAAATTACCTAAATGTTTTCATAGTACACTATTATTACTGCACATTAAGTTATATCTCAAGTGTCATTAAGTGTGTATCTCAAATCGCCAGGTATACATTTAAAATAGTTGTAGTAGTGAAATGGAATTGTCTTGGTTTCTATGACTGAATAGGGAATTCGATAGTCTGAACTTTAATTTAAGCTGTGGTTGCTTTAAAAATGTCCAAGTGAAGTAGACAAAAACAAATTGCTTTTAAATATCCTCTGCCTTTGATAAAGTATTTTTTAATAAATCAAGGGTTAAACTAAAGAATGTAAAAAATGTACATTCTGTTAGCAATTTCGGAACATTAAAAATTGTACAGCATATATATCACATTAGACGTTTATTCCAAATAAAAATTTAAAGGTACTTATAAGAGGAGCTTAAAAAAATTAGTTTAGCGAAATACTATTATAAGAAGTTGCGGTATTTAAACAAACAAGTTAGGCAGCATTATATTATACAATAATTTATTAAGTAAGTATTTATGAGGGAAATTGTAGAAATAATTAATCTATTAAAGAATATTGTTATTTACGACATTAGTTGAATGAACTGCAAATTTTAGAAACTTAAAGCTGCCCATTTGTCCCATTAATTGGCTTCCTACAAAATTACTGTAAAAAGTATTGATAGAACAATTTAACAATCTATTATTTTATAGGACGCTGGATAAGGACAAAACGTGCATAATCTTTCGAATGTTACTTTTTCGATGCTTCCTTGTATTGCGAATCACATACTACAAGTAGGAACCGTAGGACAGACGATTCTCACACAAGTGTGTAGGGGTAATTTGTCTCATATATAAAACTTTGTAAAACTCTGCTTTAGTCTCACATAGTTCGTTACCTTGTATACTCTCATGTTTCGCTCGCATACTTTTCATAAAACACTTTCTCACACTAACGTTCTACCTTTGTAAAATATGTACAAATCGGTTTGGTGAAAACTCAAATACGTTTCACGATCAGAATTTTCTCGCCACTATCTAGAACGCGTCCATCGCATCTCTCGTCAAATTTGTATAATTAATTCCAGTTTAATGGAAAGTTTCTAACGCATGTGCGTATCGTTTATTGCTGAACTTTTCAACCTTCTGTCAATATTTCGAGGAGAAGTCGTCTCAAACTGTCAAGACCAGTTAAGAAACCACAATCCGGACCTTGGTGAACCATAGAATCCAAGTTGCAACCCACCGTGGACCCATGAACGAATGTTGTGTGCGCGAAATCAATCATTCTTACATCGACGCGTGCCTCTTGGCTTCTTTGCGCAATTCCTTTCGGCTGGTAAGGATACGGCGTATACCTGTAAATCAAATTACTGTTTTCTTTTCTTCTGCAAATCATTGATTCCGTCTAATTTCAGAACAAAATAATTCTCGCTTTTTACCTGCTCGACACATCGGTACATTCCAGTTCTCCTTCTATTCTTTTCTCTCTCTCGTAAACATGAAATAACTGATGTTCATGCCTTTGCCTTTTTGATCTGCAATCCGATCGAATTTCACTGTCGGAACTAGTGTCTTCTGCGTTGTCTGAACTTTGTTCGAGACAAAATTCATCACTGGAAGTGCCATAGAGCATCCACTCCGTGTGGAGTATTCTACTGACCGAGGATTCGACGAAAACAGTTCCCTCGCTGCTGGGATCGTAAGTTTGTTATATACGAATAATTATTAATTATTATTGCTTTACTCCAGCACTGTATTAGATATTAGGAAATTAGGACGTAAAAGATGTACGGAGCGTGAAAAAAATTCGCAATGCCGCTGGTTTGAACGTATGCTGCTAAAAATGCTTACTTCATTTCTTTCTATTGAATTCTATTTAATATTAAATATAGTAAAATTTATAATAAAATTGCTTATATTACTGGATGCAAATTGATTTTTTTAATAACTAAGGATGATTGCACGTGTATACAGAGGAAGCATGACTACAGGTGTAAGAGTGTAAAAGAAAGGGGTACGCAAATGTAATAAAAGCAATGAAGCATATGTGGTAGGAACTGAAGGAGTTTTTCTACAGAAGAACACATTTTATAATATTAAAGTATTTTTAACTTATGTATGTTGACGGTAATCGTTAAATACTTTTTAATTTCCGCTTTGTTGCCACAATTTCCGCGAGGCGCAAACACGAAAATCCTCTTATTAGAATAATTGCTCACTTTCGAATACTTTCTTTCCTTAGATTAAAAAATATTGCAAAGTTTTTACATGCTCCTATCATTAGATGTCACATTGTACAATGCATGACCTCTTACCATCTATGACCCTTTAACTGCCCAGACCGTAGCGGGCATGCAGGCCCTGTTGGTCATATACATATTTTCGAATAAAAAAAACATTAAACTTTTGTATACAGGATGTTAAGTAAATGGTGATTTCTTTGTTAACCGAATTGCTTGCTTTTTATATATTAATATACAATGTATAAAATTTTTTTTTTCATGTCTACCATAAAGTACGAATTTCCTAGTGTGTGTTGAAATTTCGTTTAATCGCAATGTGTTGCATGGTACGTATGCTGCGTGTATGTGTGTTTCTCCTGTTTCTTTCCAAGATACCGTATAAACCACTTACCAAACGTCTTGCATACTTGATTTCGTTTACTGCACAATTTAAGTTTGAAACGGGATAAATTTAAAAAAAAAAGAAAAGAACATTCATTGGAATGCAGAAAAATAGATGCACACGCATGCCAGTAAGCGTATGCTTATATATACACGCACACAAACATACATATATACATACGTATATACAATACATACAAGCAATGTAACATAGAATGTAGCGCTAATGAAAAATTAAAAATCAATAACACAAGCTTTACATAGTAGGTACGCATCTTCCTGTACTTGGTAACACACTTGTTAAGCATGTATGTAATATAACAAGTTTCATATCTCCTTTATCAATGCGCTATATTTTAAAAAACATTTTTTGTATACATATAGATATATACATACATATGCGTGTATGTGCTCGCGCGCGTGTATATATATATATATACAATATATATTGTAATGTAAATTCCCCTCCATTTCTTTATTCATAGATATTTGCACCTAATAACTTTAGTAGAGCTGTACTCTACCCATGAGCAACAATATACCTACGAAAGGATTTTGAAATCCACCACTTTCAGCTCTGATCCTCCCCTAGTAAGAAACTGATCGGGCTTGATTAGGGACCGGTATTGCCGCGCTTTATTATAGTTCGGCCGTAATAAAGAGCAGTTTTCTAAAAAGTGACGGTACACAGAAATATACATGCTTAAATTAGGAAAATACCGCACTGCCAGTTCGTTAGTGTAACGATACGATAAATGTAAAATAAATGTACGTAATAGCTGTTGCTTGATTAGCTATTTTCCTGCTAACAAAAGTTTAGACTTTTAGAGAATGCTGGGATCAACTAGCAATAGTAAATGCATTTCATTATTAGTGTCTCATGACTAAATCATTTACAAGTACACAGTGAATTCCTTGGTTTGTTAATAACGAATTAAGCACGTATACCTTCCATGATATATTTGCAATGACGCTTTTCCTTTTAATTATGCAATGACCATAGCCATTTGACTTAACTGTCTGAAGAAAATTCATTTAGGAAAAAAGAACTGCTGGTACATGACCCGGAATAGCTTCCTATTGGTACACTAAAGGTACTGAGGGTGCGATATTTCCTCTAAACCGGTTTTCAATGAAATATTATTGAAATAATTTCGGAAATAATGCCTGGAATCATAGCATGAACCAACCCTCCAATTTTCTGATGGAGTATGCTATAAGTACAAATGTAAGACGGTTACAGAAAGAATTGTAATTAAATAATACAACGCGCAGTTCTTATAAAATTTAGGACCCACCAATTATTCTTTTTCTGTTTCCAATTAATTATTCGATAGAGAAGTGGTTTATCAGAGACAAAAAAAAGAAAGAAACGGTAGAAGAAAATAATGGTGTAGAATGGTATTCATTTATGCATGTACGGCTAAGTCTAGTACCATCTAATCACATACTTCACCAGACCATCTATTATCCGACTTCTATGTAAGATATCGGAGGGTTAAATGATTCGGGCATTTAAATCATGTTCAGAGGCAACATAGTAAAAAAAAGTTATGCAATTATTGTAGAAGTGGAATGTTTAAAACCAAACGGAAAAGAAATGATTAATTAGATTCCTACTCTTATAATACATTAAAACAATCTAACTACGGATATAAAAATTATTAAGTTAATAAATCTATTTATAATTAAACAGTTAAACAAACCAACGTGTGTGAACAATGTCTCATCCAACGAACGGTTTGCAAAAAAATTTGTAATAATATTAAAACGTTAGGAATTTAATTTAGACCCTTCCATATCGAATCGTCATAAATGTGGAACCGGTTGGTTCCTAGGTTGGTTCCAGTTCCTAGGAACTGGTTGTTGGATATTTTTTATTCGTGCAAAAATTAATGGATTTCGTAATGAACATTATTTTATTGCGCATCTGTATTGTAGCTTCATTTTTCTTTTATTTTTGGAATAAAGAAAAAAGTTTGTATATAGTACGATCCTTCGTAATAATTAGCTTTCGAATTAATATCTGGAAGAATTTCTGGCGAATCGAGATGGAATGACCAATATTTCCTTTCCGAAAGTGTTAACAATAAAATTTACCTAAGAACACTCTAAGAATATGGGAAGAAAATGGCAAACGACCACAAACCTTGGAGGGTAAAAACTGGCGATATGTTTAGCCGCCCTAGATGCTGCTTCGGCATATCCCGTGCATAGGGTAGTCGTTTGGTTGATTTCATCTTCAATCGGAATATTATAATCTGTGGAACTATTACTTATGTCACCATCGTAACCATCATCTAAATTATGAGGACAGTCACTAGAATTGCTTGTCTTTTCATCTGTCCTTATTGCAGACGGCGAATGGTCAAACCCCGAAATATCCATCTGATAGCCTTCGTAAACGATTAACAATGAACTGAAATGTGTTTAAAAAAAAATTAGGATTTTTCTACATATAATTCTTACCCAGATGTTTTGTCATTGGAAAAAAAACTCACCACGAGTAAAATCGACAACTACTTTGTCTCTCGATCGCTCGTCGTAATTGTTCTAACCGAGACACCACCTTTTCAATAACCAATGTCCGTAAACAAAAACCGTTATGAAAAAATCGATACAAAGCGGCTTTGAACCCCTCTTCGCTCAACTCTCTGCCCCAATATTTATCTCTTTTCACATAATGATTTGCATCAGCTTGATAAACCTATAAACATTCTTTGTCTGTATTGTCTAAATAGAGTATCAGACTCTGTTGCTATTCTATAATTGTTTCATTATTATTTTGTATCAGGAATATATACAGTACCATGCAATAAATTCTGAAATATTCCCCACATAACAACAAACCTGCATTCCGCATAGTCTAACACCTAACGAAGCAGATGTACTAGCAGCGCATTTTGCTATCTGCTTGCTGCGTTTTTCGGCAGATGCATCATCGCCGTGCTGCCTGGTACCCATTTTCAAGTCCAATATACAAGGGTGAGTGTACTGCGATGTTATATTTTCCAACAAGAGAAAATCTGTTTTACCAAAGGAGACTTATTATTTTCAAGAGAACCCTTGCGTTATGTTCCATTTAATATTTATAATTCAATGCAACTTCCACTTACCCTGTCTGTTTGGAGAATTATCCAAATATCTTTCCGGTTTCAATATTCCAGATAATGCATCGTCACGATGAATTTTCATTCTAAAATTTTGTACAGATTTGATTTGCAAAACTATCCTATACGTGCATTAATTGAATGTACTTTTTCTTATCAGTTAAGCAAAAATATACCTTAGTACATCGTCTCGTTTTCTTTTACTCAAACCATGTCCCTGTCTGTTATCGGAGTCTCTAAAGCTGGGACTGTAACGTTTATCCAATGTAACTTCTCCACTATTGGATGCTTGTAAAACACCTATTGAATTGTGCAATGAATAAGTTAGATTAGAGATACTTTTAAGATTTGTAGTATTTTTAACAATTTCACTCAAAATTTATTCCCATGAAGAAACAGGGAGAATGCCTTACCTTTGAATTTTGGAACAAAAATTTCGATGTCTTGCGGAATGTGTTGATAAAAGTCAAGTTCTCTGCAGTTCAATGGTTTGCAGATAGTGTTTTGGTTAAGCAAGAGTAATCTTGTATGTCCACCGACCTAGAAGAAATGTAAAAGTATTTCTTTATTAACTTAAAAAAAATGATCAAAATATCAGACTTCCAGAATACAATTATATACAATTTCTAGAAGATTCCATCTATTCTGGCTATCCTATAATTAAGTTTCTTTGCAGTACATTAGTGTTGTAATTTGTATAAGTCAACATTTTTGCAGTTGCAAATTTACAATCCTCTCAACGTTATTAATGTCTGTTTCTCGTGACACTTTCTTCAGTAATTGTAATTCTGATAAACGCTAAACATATAATAATCGCTATATGCGGCTGTTTTTTAAATTTAAATAAACATTTCTGCATCGTTTTTCGTATCTACAAAAACTTAAACTACATTTACGATCATGCACGTACACTGATTATAAGTATATTGCCACGATTAACAATTAAATGTATCAATTGCAAAGATCGCAGCCATTGACATTAACAATAAACAACACTTGAGTAACTATTAAAAAAAGCAGAATAAGAAACATATTAACAGGAAAGGTATTTGACAGCACTTTAATCACATACAGAAAGGCAACCAAATAAGACTGGCAATCTCACCTGGTTCTTAAGTGGCAGCAATGCGACTTCTTCGTCATTCTCCTGTAGGAAGGAGGGACTATTCGTATTATGGTACTGCGATTTAGTTTCTCCCATGCCCCAGATACCCGATAAATATACCATAACCGCCAACTATGTATGTAGTTCAACACGTAAAAGCTAATTCGCAGAAATTGTTCACACGATTTTTACTATTGTATATCCCGTCGATACGGTTTTTTCATCCACTTAACGTCACCAAAAACAACTTGACTAACACATTCTTCTTCAACGCTTTACCATGTTGAACGAACAGCAGAACATTATAATTTATGATGAACGGAAAGAAAATAAATCTCCCGAATATCTTAACGTTTTCTCACAGCCGATTTTTTTCTAGGTAGCGATACACATAAAAAAAAATACGATATCATATCATAACACAGGGTAGTACGAGATCAGCTGTGCAACTGTTCGAATGCAATCTCTTCTTCCCAGGGGCATATCGAAGTTAGGAAAATTCTAGGAATGATGCGGCATCTAGCGGAGAAATAATTCAGAAGCAATTGCATACCTTTGTCAGTCTATATTATAACCATATGTACGAACTGTGAAAGGCGGGTGTAGAATATAAAAAAATATATAATTGAGCCGAGAAATTTTACAAATCATTATTTTCAACTGGATTTAGTGCCCCAGTTAAATGTAATAATTTGGCCGAAATGATTAGAAAATTGAAGAATGTTGGCCTTCTTGGAAAAAGTTGCTTTACGCATACTATCAGAAAGGAATATACCCAAAAGGTTAAGTTTGATTGCACACAAAATTTATGTAACACTTGTTTTATACACAGCATAAAATTAATTGTAGGTTTGTACAAGTGATTATCCAAAGAGAATATTTTCTGGAATTCAGCCAACGGGAAATCTACATTTAGGAAATTATATTGGTGCCATACGAAAATGGGTAGAGCTTCAAAATAATGGTGAAAATGTTGTTTGGAGCATCGTAGACATGCACTCTATTACGTTGCCACAAGTAAGCATTAATTAAATTACTCCGCACATTTATTAGTTTATTAATATTCATATGATAATTACATCGTTTTATATATAAACTTGAAAAATTATGTTCATGCATAAAAATGACACAAGTATAAATCTATAAAAGGTACATGTCCTAGGATCCCAATGAATTATATGATAACATATTTAAAATGACAGCAACATTGTTAGCATGTGGCATAGATCCAAAAAAGAGTATATTATTCCAACAATCTACAGTTGAAATGCACAGCGAACTATGCTGGGTCTTGGGAAGCTTAACAACCTTAGCAAGATTAGCGCATTTACCTCAATTCAAAGAAAAAAGTCAGACATTAAATAATGTTCCTTTGAGTTTATACATTTATCCTGTTTTACAAGCTGCAGACATATTGATGTACAGGTCTGTATTGCTTGTTAATGTATCCGCCTTTAAGACACAGATGTAGTAATTAAATATACTATGTTGCAGAGCAACTCATGTTCCAGTTGGACGTGATCAAGTTCAACACATTCAGTTGGCACAAGATTTAGCTATCAAATTCAATAAAAGATTTGGAGATACTTTTCCTGTGCCTCACTCTATTATTAATGGCAAATTTCCAACTTATTTATACTAGCCATAATTGCGGTGATACAAAAATTTCCAATAGTATATGTATGTTGCAGATAATGCAAGTGAACGAATAAAATCGCTTCGCGATCCCACAAAGAAGATGTCAAAGTCTAGTCCAGACCCAAAAGCCAGATTAGACATATTGGATGAACCGGATGTATTGAGGATGAAAGTGAAAAAGGCTGTTACCGATTGTATGCCAAAAGTAACTTATGAACCAGAGAAACGCCCAGGTGTTTCAAACTTAGTTATTATTCACTCTATGCTGACCAGAAAATCGCCGAGTGAAATATGTTCTGAAGTAGAAAGCTTGGATACTGGGAAGTATGTATATCAAGAAATTTGCTGTCCCCCTTAAGTCTCCTACACGTACTTGGTTTTTGCTCTTTTTATTTCTTACTTTGCTTGTATAATACACAGATATAAAATGGTGGTGGCGGATATAATTATAGAGAAATTAACCCCGATCCGTGAGGAATTTTCCAGATTGATCAAGGAGCCCGTTTATTTGCGAGATATTTTAGAAAATGGTACAGAGAGGGCAAGAGAAATTGCTGGCAGTTGCTGGTATGAAGTTGCTAATAAAATTGGTTTCAAAAAAGATATTTCGTGTATAAATGAAAATCAATTACGAAATATAATATACAAATAATGGGTTAGTGTGTGTTTATTTGCAGATGATACGTACATGCCTTTTATTAAATAATTTATGTTCCTTTCTTACTATCTCATATCGATAATTAATTTACCTCTCACATGACCTTGAGATACTCTCTCATATGCTAATGGTAAATCTTGGAATTGATATACTTTTTTAACCACAGGGACTACCTGAACAGATTAAAGAGATAGTTACGTGATAACGGAATTGGGATGAATTGAAGTAATGCACAATTCTAGGTATCACCTCTCCATTTTCAACCAGCTCTTGAAGAGTTGTAATGCCTGTTTGGGAAGGTGTAAAGAATCCCCATTTGACGGTACTTTTATTCTCAATTACTTGAATGTTATATTTTACCAACTCTCCTATATTTTTTACTGTTCCAGCAATTAATCCATGCTGATCAATATTTTTTAATAGCGGAGAATTCAATGTTATGTAAGTGCAATGGGGATAACCCTTTACTCGTATTTGATTTGGCCCCTGATTAGCGCAATCCAATATTATGTTGTAGCTGTGGTATTGGAAGAAATAAAGATTTATATCAAAGGTGTACGAGCTTATACACAGGATAAATCAATAAATTACATACGGTCCCTCTGCAATAATTTTGGAATCTGCACCATCTAATTTGTAATCAATTGCAACATCAGCTCCAAGCTTTTGTACTAGGTTTATAGCATCGCTGCTGCAGGTTGTAATTACCTAAACCAGTTTGATTTATGCTTTACTATGAATAGGAAACATTGAATGTTAATAATCTCATGAACAACATACATGCATATTCCAAGCCTTCAAAAGTTGTATTGCTAATGTTCCAACACCTCCTGAACCGCCTAATACAAGAACTCTGTTATTTTTCCTTATGGCCAATGCGCTTTTAAAACACAAACCCCCCGTAATCCATAATGCGGACCATGCTGTAAGACCTGCATATAATATACTAGCTGCCTCGATATCGGACAAAATGTTAGGCCTTTGGCTGACCTATAGATATATATTGTTTATTCTTGTGTTTACTACAATTCTTTAGCAAAGCACCATACTGCCCACCTTAGTTAAAATGTCCTATCTAGCATTTTTTCATATTTCAAGGTACTTTTAATTTTTTAGTAAAGACTTATGTGTTTTGTAGAGGTCCGGAAGGAGCTGAACTTATTTATCCCATGTGTTTTTTAAAAATGGTTTTATTAGTTTATAATGTCCTTTGTATTACCTACTAAGTTTAGTTCTGAAATGCAGGTAGGTTATTTTATTATGGTAGGGCAGTACATTACAATACCACTTACCAGATTACTATCAACAACTACATATCCAGCGTGACAACCTTGTTGTTCAACTGGTACTACACCCCATACTTGGTCGCCCAGTTTCAACCTATCTCCAACGCTGTGCCCCTTTGAAATTAATGTACCAGAAAAATCTCTTCCTAAAGTTAATGGTAATTCTAGCTCATCATATTGACCACCGCTAAGATTTTTTGCCTTTCTCATGAAATTTAAAATTACAGCACCATATCCTCCTAGTACAAAATATTCAGTGAAAGAATAAATAATGGAATAAAAGGTTCAATATAAGATACTGCGTACTTGTCATAGCGATATCTATAGGATTTACGCTAGACGCTTGAACTTTTATAAGAACATCAGTCGGTCTAGCTATTACTGGAATTCTAATATTTGAAAGTTTCAATTCTTCCAAACCACCGTACGAATGAATCTGCCATGCTTGCATTTTATCTTCAACATTTTCCTTATGTTTTACCGACAGATTACTCAGAAAACGAGACTTTCCAATGTCCGGTTTAAAATTTAATGCCAATTTCTTTAACATTGCTCTCAGATGATGCTGCCTTTGCACTGAGAAAACGAAAAATTTTATATTGCGTAGGAAATGTTTAAATGGATTTTGAAAATTGTTTAATAATAGTACGAGCACAGGTAGTTTTTTTAAAAACTGGGCAACATAATTTTTGTTCACTTCATGAATTTTAATATAAATGTCTTTTCATGATAAGCGCGTTTAGTGTACGTAACATACTGATTGAATACAACATCAATTGAACGTTAGTATGACATAATGTCTTTTTTTTAAATACGTTCACGTATACGAATTACAGTAAAAACATAACGCGTATGTATGCAATAAAAAATATGGCACATCTGATCGAGAGACAGGCATGCTTAAATGATAAAATTCCCTATACAAAATTGTCCCGAATTTATTCGTTTTCTTATTTGTGTTTATTTAAAAATAAATGCTTCTTTTGGGTGCCTCAAGTTATAATTAAAAGATATAACTAAAAGTCTAGATCAATATTGATGTAACGCATTGGTTCTAAAATATTTGTAATTACGCTGCCGGTGATGTTTGAATTCACTGCGCTCATAATTTCAATCGCAACTTCCTTCCGGTGTATGAAACTACCATGCAACGGTTATCGCGTGCCGCATAAAAAACTTTTGAACATTTTAAATAAGTTTTCTAAAAAAAGTGGCACCCCTTTGCACTGGCAAGAATTCAATCTTTAATTAGAGTACAATTAGTTTAGTTCCTTGTGTTATTCTTAAATTGAATCCACTTTGTGCTTTATTAAAACATGTTTGTTCTAGCAGATCAGTGAGTATGCATATTTTTTTCCAAAGTATGCTAAAGAAAGTATTTAGAGAGGGAATTCACATGCAGCCAGGATAATTTTTTAAGGATGAATTCATTATTGATGTAGCAAAGTAATTCAATTCGTACAGCGGCAGTGATATTATGGAAAACCATATGGAACAATTGATCGATCCAATAGTTGTTGGAGTAGTAAAAGAAAATAGGAATATCCCTTCGCTGAAGAAGAATAGAATGACGAACGGTAAGAATGGAAATACAATGATCTATATATCTTTACGTAACTAAATTGTACGTTCAGGTAAACAGTGCATATGGAAAACCGAAAATCTGGTGTCGTTCGTTGACGTTGAGAATGATATAAGCGAGCGAAGAGAGGGTGGTTCTTCCGTTTAAAGAGTAAATGCAAGGGTGCGCATGACTGTTATCGATCGCTAATCACTATGGTTACGCCTCGGTATAGAAGCACGACAGCGACGACGGCGGCGGCGACGACGACGACGACGACGACGACGACCACGACGACGACGGCGACGACGACGACGACGACGAAGACGGCGACGGCGACGGCGACGGTGACAGTGATCACCGTGTATTTGTTTAGCGGTGAGTTTAAAAAAAAATCTTTGAAAGTTGGATTCAGTGTAAGCAATGGAATGAAAAAGCAAAGCAAACGGTGAAACAAAAGTGAAGATTTCTAATGGCAAAGTGTTTAAAGATCAAGAGTGTCTGCGGAAGGGAAGGAGGATGGCGAGGGTTGTAAATGTCGGGCAAAAATGTCCTGAACCTCGTGTGACATGCATGTTTACTTGTTGAGAAACGAAAGTGGGAAGAAACTCGAACGGTAGAAAGAAATCGCGGGAGAAAGGGTGAGAAGAATTAAGTAAGCTGCGAGGTGATAAACGGAGAAAGATTTTTACGTGGGATGATGGTCGCGAGTTGGCGGGTAGATAGGTAGGTAGGGTGGCGGGAGTAATGACAATAGATGAAAAAATCAAGAGAGCGTTGGAACAGGTACGGGGGCGAGGGAGAATGAGGAGAATGTGGCGACGGTGGGTGAGATGAGAGGGGTGGCGAGTAGGAATAGGAGGATGGAGGGGAATGGAAAACGCATACAGGGTTGTTCAGAATAACGTGGAGCGCATCGCGGGCGCAGCGAGAGAGGATATTGACATTTTCGGTCGAGGGGCGCGCATTCGTAGAAGAAGGGGTGGTGGGTAACGAGGCAGTCGCCTCTTTTGCCCGATCCTGCAGTATCCATGGCTACGTCTTCTGCGAGGATTTCGCGCGAAATACCGGATATTTCGGAAGTGTAGTCTTGCGTTTTCGATACTCTGTAACAGTGAAGTATTGGGTGTTTCAAAAACTTCTTGGCGATGTATGTCGTTGGCTAGGTTGTGGGATATTACTCGACAGGTGATTGCTGCGAAATTAGTTGCTTTAGAGAAAGGGTGGGTATCGTAATATCACACCCCTCTACCATGACCACGGTAGCCCATCCCTTCTTTATCCCATCCGTAACCCCTTCCTATCTACTCGCTTATCTTTCTATCTCTTACTACTCTTCTTCTCTCTTACCATTTCTCTCCGCCAACCATCCCGCCCTTCAACTCCTCCGTCATTTCCCTTTACACCGCTTTTCTCTTTAACTCCATTCCATACTGCTTCCGCCTTCTCTTATCGTGTTATTGCAGCATATCGTAACACAGAACAGGGAAAAAACATTGAACGCATTAATACTATCGAGAGTATATCTTCTTGCATCGCAGCAAAGATCTCGTTGATGGTGAGTTTCAGTTTCTGGAAAACTCGTGTAATTCTGCTGTGTAAATGGTCCAATGAACGGACGACCGTGCGAATAAGGGAGAGTGCGTATGTCAGAAGGAGGGTTCGAATAAGGGTGGGGTTGGATGGTGTGTCTGAAGTTTAAAGGGATAGGAAAAATCGTGATCTACGAAGAGAAAGGGAAACGGAAAAAACGGCTAGAGAATAATACAATGTGTGATAAAGTGTATTATGGGGTTGAAGGGTGTTCGATAAACGGAGAACGCTTAAACGTATCTGGAATGAAAGAATTTCGGTCTGTGAAGGATAGGAAGTGAGGGCCTTTGATCGAGTACCGGTGGTGCACGGGTGGTGCATACTGCCTGGCGCAGTGTTTACTCGTTCGTCAGGTTGATATACCTTAAACTAGGCGGTGTCAATCTTCTTTCGTTTCGATAATACTACTAATCACTGTGTCACGTGTTACTTATCGTTCATTCCCCCATCTTAATGATGGGTATAAATACAATCTGGTATAGTATATTCTGCACGAAATCGTGTTACACAGTGATTAGTTTTTGGTGATGCTGTATCCTTATAATAATTTATTGTGTACATTAAAACTCGGCATTGGTTCAATCGGTTCAGTAACCCTTTCGCAACGTCACCCCTATTATTATCCATGATGCGTTCACGCAACACTCTATTCTGCTTCATTGACTTCACCGATGTCTGTGCTACCCCGTATGACACAATAATTATTCACCCTTAATTACCGAAAGAATCTATCATCAAGGAAAGAGAATTTAGAAACGTAACGAGTAAGATATTTGGACAAATGGGAATAATCTGTAGAGCACTTTGTAGTAATAATAATTATCATTATTGTACAGTTGTAAAAAGTGCTTCCTACAATATACGTGTATATGCTTAAGTGTTGATATCTTTGAATAGATCTAATAATTAATATTGGCAATGTATAATACTATACAAAGAAAAATGATATTGTTTTCATTCGTAGGTAGGACAGAACGATAATCAATGAACTAATACAATGTAATTATTATATTTTCAGCGATCATGTCAGGAACAAGCTGATGTATTATATCGAACACCTGCAATGATGTGACAATAAAGATATCTTCTCCTACATCCTCTCTTATATCAAAGGGTATTGTCCCTGTTATACAGTGCTTCCCAGGGTAGAAGAAAGGAACGAAGTAAAAATAGCGATCGCTTAAATCGGTGATTGATAAAAAAAAACGGTGCCAAACGTCTGTAGACGAGCCAATCAAAGTGAATATACAGTATCCTGATATCCCGATAAACATCGCCAATTAAGAAACAGAAAAAGGAGAGCAGAAACGAGAACGAGAACGAGAAAGGAAGGAGAGATTGGCAAACGCAAAACGAACGGGACGACTGCGTTATATTCCCTGAAAGTGCGAGTAAAGTGGAATACATTGGAACATATACATAGGTGCTGCTGCTGCTGCTGCTGTTGTTGTTGTTGCTGTTGTTGTTGTTTTTGTGGTTGAAGAGAAAGTGAATAGATCGGTGAGAGGTGGCGCGGTGTAGAGAAGGATCACAGGTGGTATAAGGGAGAGTAACAGGAATAGAATGGGCAATAAGCTGCCTTGCAGCTGTGCTCCTCTTATGAGAAAAACGTATCGTTACGATGATTCTCCATGGCAGGCTGGTACAAGAGGAGGAATGGTCGGAAGCGGAGGTCGCAGGGGTGACACTGGCCACTTGCTCAGGTGCGGAAGCTTAAGAGAAAGGAAGAGGTGCGCATACCATACCATTCAACCGCTCCATTCGACTCCATTATCAATCTCTATTGTTTTGGGAAGGCTACTACCTACACATACTTACCTATGGTCACACATAAACACATACTCCACACATACGCCCATGACCGTACATTTACATAGACTGCACCGTCATTTTTTTTTCTTTCTCCTGAATGGCTAAAAACTTTGACCCCCCTTCGGCTACTCAAGTATTTTTTCTGTAATGTATAAATGCACACTTTGTTTAACAAAGACGTGAAATTTTTTAACAGTTCCAGCACTTTGAATGAAATCGATGGTACTAACTTTTCACGCATAAGGAACGTTTTAATCATGCTGGCCAAGTCCTGCGCGTCGAATTAGATTATCCATCTTCTTGTTGTGTTCTTTTTCTTCTCACTTTGCCCTTAGCATTTTCTGTTTCTTTTCACGTGTTTCGTTACACGCTTCCGGTCTCTTTTTTATCTCTAAAACACGCATATACTGGTATTTACATTCATCTACGATTTTAGTCAAATCACTTTCTCTTCCTTTCTCTCTATTCTGTCTTTGTTTTATAGCATATATTCTGATTTATGAATCTCTGGTCATCCATCTTTCCTTTTCTATATAATATCACGACCTAAGCCTGAACTTCTGTTTGTGTACCGCTGTTTGCTGCGGAACTGACGACAGGGCAGAAAAGTTTTCAATGATTTCAAATAATTTTGGAACATACCGTTCATATAATTTTCAAATGAAGGGACTAATTATTGTAGAAAATAACTTCAACGCTTAACTACTGTAGTCATATATTGTATTGACATTGTCGATATTGCTCATGCTACATTTTATTCTCTTAAATACTCTGTGCGTACTATGTATATGTATGCGAACACCTGTTTCGTATCAGATATTTCTTTAAGGGCGGTTTGGCTTATCGGCTATCGTCAGGTATCGTGCTGCATGTTTCATAACGCTTTGCTTATTCGCATTACGTGCACGTTGCATAGCTTGTAAAGTCAAATCTGATATGTACATTGTTTTTTCGACTGTGAAAAAAACAATCGTGCACGTTAACGTTGCAGAAGATATGACGATGCAATGATAACAGGATTGGGATGCGTTTAAATCAATGCGTTCAAATATATTCTATTGTAGGTACTCTTGTTTTATAGTCTGGTTCTTTCATTTACTCGAATAATTGCATAGTTCCAAAAATTGTAGAATTTCAACTTACCCGCGGTATCGTTTAAAGTAGCCTCGATTTCTGTTCTTTCCTATTGATCTGTTCAAGTTTTATTTCAATACAAAAAATAATGCCTATCGGGGCTTGTAATCCAGCAATGCAAAATTTCAGGCTGTGGGCCGAAGTGTTCCATGTAAGTGCCAGTGGAGCGGGAACTATAAAATGGCAGCAGGTCTCCGAAGATTTAGTTCCTGTAAATATCACATGTATTCAAGATTCACCGGAATGCATTTTCCATATTACCGCGTACAACAGTCAAGTGGACAAAATTTTAGATGTGCGATTGGTTCAACCGGGTAAGACTTTTGTCACGGTTCATTCTGTCCCTTCTGACTTGTTCCACAACGAAGTTCTAAATGAGAAATTGTATCCATATAATTGTTTACTGTATCCGTTAATAATTTTTCAGGTACACGTATCGGACAAGCGTCGGAGTGTTTCGTTTATTGGAAAGATACGGTGACCAACGATACGTGGGGATTGAATTTTACTTCTCCGATAGATGCTAAACAGTTTAGAGAATGTTGCGTAAGTTTCTCCGGCAACGCGCGTTAATTTTAAACTAAATGATAAAGTTTATAAATTTTTCTATACAGTCACCCTCGTTCAAGATTTCAAGGAAAACATCCTCCTCTTACTCGTTGAAGCTTGAACCACCTAACAAACAAAAGATTAAAACACGAAGGAAACCCCTATCAACGCCTGCATCACCAAGCAGATCCAGGGAGCCGCAATGCACCTGCATGACTCCGGAACAGTTGGCCAGATTTCGAACTCAAGAAGCTAGATATCGGAGTTTCTGCGGTACGATATTTACATGTATGCATGCAATTGCTCGTGGAAGTCTGCTCGTTTTTCAATTATTCTGTTGCGCGTGCAGATACTTCTACGCTTCCGCGAACTATGGCAAGATCTACAGAAATGGATATGACACCGGCCCGCGACAAAATAACCGCTGCAACATCCAGCGCGTCTCTCTACGATAACGTTAACAATGCGAATGTAACCCCCGGGAAAACATCGAAAGTTGGAGGTGAATCGAAGCAAAAGGACAAGCAGAATGAAACGTGTCAGACAACACCAAAAACGGCTAATGTAGGCATCGAAACAGTCACCGTTGGATCGCAGGTAAACTGTAAACATACACTTAGAAAGTAAACGAAACCGACTGAACAAATTCTTACCGATGCTGAATTACAGATTGATAGCCCTGAGGAGAAGGGCCCCGCGATCTCCCCGAAAAAAGCTCAAAAGCAGAGTCAAGATACATCTACTCAACAAAATGGTATAGAAATGTTAAAGTCTGAGGGAACTCAGGCCGGTGGTACTTTGCAAAATAAATCTTTGCGTAAGGAGCAACTACATCACACGAAGTCTGCTGATTACACAGACCTGGAGATGCAAAACGGCAATATTTTCAATATAGTGAACAATAATCACGCCGGGAAGAAATCAAAAAGTAAGAGCACAGACGATATGAGGATCGAGAACGCGCAAAATGGTGGGATTAGTTTAGATTCAAATACTCTGAAACGAATGCTGAAGCCTATATCGAGCATCGATAGTCCCGTCACATCACCCGAGATGACAAGAAAGAGACATAGCCATCATAGTTATCATTACCATCCGAGTAACAATAATCAGAAGTATGTTATGCAAGAAGCTGATAATGAAAATTACGCGCATCCATACCGACCACCATATAATAACAAGTTCCAGGCATTTAAAAGCGTGCACGACATGGGACATCAATACACTGGTACATACGACGACAATTGCATATACTATTCGACACGTGCGTTTATTTCACTTCATTTCCTTATACTCTTTTATTTTTCTTCTCTTGTGGGTATGTTCTCATCGATTGCATATAATAAATATTCAAAGTATGCTTGCGGCTGCATACGCGCCAGTAAGAAAGTGGTATCACTGAGCTCCAGCGGTCCGTTCATCATTTCATCACGCGAAATAGCGATGCATACACACGCGCGTCAGTTTTTATTCAAAAGAAATGAAAGCATATCCTCGAAACGCGCGTACTTGATAACTTATTATCCTTTAACATAATTATGTGTATAAGTGAAAGAGAGAAAGGGGGACAGAAATTAATTACGTATGCACATAAGCATCCCTGTTATAAACGATCAAGTTATGGAATTCTGTTAATATATGTAATACGTAATAGTCTGAGAAACATTATGATTTCTTTGAACTTTGGAGTTTTTCCTTACTTCATAATGTTTCGAACGTATTGTACATTCTATAAATAAATCTAATGGGGTGCGTAGTGGTGTTCAACAGGGATGCATGGCGCATGTCAAGACACATCGTCGAACCAACTTGAACGAAAAATAGTAACGATTCTTTAGCTAACGCGACAGCTGAATATAAACGTTACACGCCGTTTCCAATTCCTGCATGAAGCACCTGTTTGTCGTAGGCGGCAGAAGCAAGACCTATTTAGATTCGGAACGTAATCGGTGCACAGGTGATATGTCACCTCCGTCGGATAATGTCATCTTCGATAATCAGTGTTATGCGACTACGCCAAGCTCGTCGAATGGAAACTCGGATATGGAACAGCCTACTCACTGTAATTCACGCCGATGCAACGGTAGCCAGACGTATCAACAACAAAACATGCAATCGGTTTCAACGCCTGGCACACCGACTAGCAGGCTCCTCCTTGAATACGAGATGCATCTGAGGAATACATTAGCCAAAGGCATGGATGCTGAGAGCTACAGTTTACGTACATTTGAAGCACTGTTAACGCAAAGTATGGAGAATTTAGGTAAGTCGTAGCTTAATCAAATTAATGGCCCACGCGCCTTAGATACCGCAACCCCATTTGCTACCCCTTAAACCTCCTCCTTCGATTCTCCTATCGCTACCATTTGTCCCTACTCTCGTTCATATTTTGGTTGTTTGCTACTTTGCTATACTAAATAGAACGATAATGTTTCAGAATTCGCAGAAAATATACCATTAAACGTTCAACGCACACCTCACGTTTCACGAAGGCGTAAGTTTCATAAATTGTTTCGTTTAGTATGAAAATGATACACACTGGTCCCATTTAAAAAAAAAAACTACCGTTCCGTTCTATTTTCCCTACAAACTGTCATATTCGTTCGTCTAACACAGTTAATACATTTACAGGAACAAATTCCAACAAGTCGTCCACGTTACCGCTATCTTATCGTTATTGCAACGAGAGACAAAATAGTAAGGATAGAGACGGTTATTATAGCGATCGTAACGAAATAATAAGGGAAAAACGGGAGAGAGACGCTGATCGAGATCGTGGTTACCTCAGCGATTATAATTCTAGGTAATTCTTTATTAATCCTTCTATTTTAGCGTGTAAACTAATCTCGCAAAGCTAGCGAAACATAATAGCGATTGAAAGGGCGACATTCTCAAGAATTGTCCACCGTTTCGTAACTCGACCGTTACATTTCGAAAGTAATGAAACATAAGGATGAAATTTTAAGATGTGCCAGTTGCGTTGGAGAATCCGCACGTGCCCAATGGTTTCGGCATTCTGATGGTTGGCAGTCTGGTAGTTCGACACTTGGTTCTGGTGCATCGAGTTCAATGAATCCAAGTTATTCGGGGCATAAACGAGAGTCTCCTTGGGATTCTTTGCCATCGCTAAGGCACGAGGGCAGTCTTAACGACAGCGGATACAAATCTAATCGAACCGATTCTTTAGAGCAAAGGTGAATACTTGTATCGACTAGTGCATATAAAATAGAGTATATTCTATATAGTATATAGGAAAATAAACAGCCTGCGTGTCGTTCACTCGCAGTGAAATAAAAATTATGATAGACACGCTTTAGGTATGCATGCGATTTTTGTAGTAATCAAACAGTGCATCTTAATATTTCATTATTTCCACATTTCCATTTTCCAGAGGCACATTCGATAGACAGGATAGCGTAAGGTCGGACTATATGTCTGATAGGGACGGTAGATACGGAATTGTTCAACAAGCTTCTCTGGAGAGTACAGACTCGAGACTGTGCTACTTAACATCCTCAGAGGTGAGTTGCCTGAATAGTTGTTGATCTTATCCACTCGATATATCAAGATTCCACTCGAGCTATTCACTATTGCTTCTCGGCTTGCCAA
The DNA here is from genome assembly GCA_963667235.1 of Nomada lathburiana. Taxonomy (NCBI): domain Eukaryota; kingdom Metazoa; phylum Arthropoda; class Insecta; order Hymenoptera; family Apidae; genus Nomada; species Nomada lathburiana. Next base: position 10,966,032 of record OY763909.1, read on the forward strand.
ATTTCATAAGGCGAATATGAATACGCGAATATCATGTAAGCAACAGACGCGCGGCAGTTTTTCTTTCTTGTTTCGCGTGAACTACACTCGCAGCAATTTGTCCGATAGGAATTATTGGTATAATTGTTCGGCAAATTTATTGCATTATTTGGGTGTACAGTTTGATCAACGAAATAGAATCGTGCATGCAATGTAAACCGAAACAATGATTGTTTATCATTAATATTACAAGAGAAGCACATATCTGTTCATCGAACGTCGATAACCTACTGACCCTGCTCACATTCGTCTCACACGAGTCACCTTTCAGCCTATTTCTATACATCTTGTCTTTCATATACATATGTATATGCTTATCATACGCGTAAACACATATGTATGCGCGCGCGCGCGCAGTAGAGGTGCGAAAAGAGCGAAGGAAGGTATGAAGGTAGAAAGAAAGGAAAATAATGGGAACTTCATGTACCATACCGATAAATGAGGGTGATTAGGAAGTCTTGTACGACATGCGGTTAAATATAAACTCGCATACTCAACAGGTGCATGTAAAATCTTATCGTTGAAATAATTGTAATTTGAGCTACTATGGAAGTAGCGTTATACAAGGTTCCATCGTTTTTCTATATTTTTAATATTAATGCTACCGTTGCTAACGCAACCAACGTCCCTACGTTCGTATCAATAATACACTGCAGAATATAATCGTGTCACTTTACATTAGTAATCGATTTTTGCAAGATAGTCGAACCGCGAGAATACTTGAATGACAGTCGGGGTGCAGTTACGATTGCGCTATATCTGATGGCCATAGCGCAATTGCGTTGCATTTGTTGCCACACATTCTTCGCGGAGTGTGCATGCACATGAATACAGCACACTTTTCTCGTTGCTCGCGCTGCTGCTTCAGAAACGTTTCCTTCTCCCCACTGAAAATCCTGGCGGCAGCAGCAGCATCTACTCTCTCCGGTATCCCACTATGGTCTCTTCAACCCCTTCTACGCCGTCACCCACTTTCCCATTCCAACCCCCCGGCGGTTCCGACCTCTTCGCAACCCCTCATCCACCATTCCTTTCCCTACTACCCCGACTCTCCCGACCCCCATTCGGCCTCCACGGAACGAACGAGGGAGGTATTGATTCCCCTCGCGGTAGCAGCTCCACTTCCCTGTTCTCCAGCACACCAGTGTGGAGCAACGCACGTTCGAGACTGTGGACCACTAATTTACCACTCGCTCGCGCAAAGTAAAAAGGAGAGCTCGATAATCGTCGGGCACCGTGTATACGCTTCGAGAAATCGAGATCGATTTCTCTGCGTACAGAAAGGTGGCAATTTTGTGTGCTCGCTAACGGTGAACGGATGGTTCTCCAGGAGCTGGAGGACGTATACCGCCTGGAGTGTGTCCAGCGGAAGATCACGCGTTTCTCACGATGGACGGGGATACCAGTGAAACATTAGACAATTGGCTGCGCGAACAACCTTTGGTTACCGTACGTTGTTGAACGGAAAAATATTACGCATACTTGTTGGTGAGAAACGGAGTTTGACAGTGCCCGAGGAAAATTGTATTGCAAACAAAACTAGCTGAACTTGCATTCGCTGTTGTTTGATACGCGGAGTTCCACCGAACGCTCTTATCAGTGGTAACGAAACTGAGAAAAATAGTTTCATTGAAATCACTGGCAGGATCTGCTTTTTAAGAAGAGTAGTTCTTCGACACGTGCAGGATCACGTGATGTTGCTGAAAGTGTAATTACATGGCCAAGCTTTAAATGTCAATGCGTACACACGAATGTTTAGGTACCTGACCTATCTACAATTTTTATTCCCCTGCTGTGTTTGGCGTAATAACGATTTTTCAAAAGGTGTAGCTCCGGTAATCAGCAAAGGATAATAGTAGAGGAGACAAGAAATAAATACACCTTGAGAAATATCGTTCCAAAGTACAAAAGGGAAAAGAGGTGTACGTGAGAAAGCAAGATACAAAAATAGCTAGATAGATAGAGAAAGAGAAAGAGAAAGAGGGGGGCGAGAGAGAGTGAGAGAGGAAGAGCGGGGAGAGTGGAGAACAAGAAACAGTGGAACAGAACGAACGAGAAGAGAAAAGGAGGGAACGGACGGAGGAGAAAGTATGCAAAAATATGCCAAAAAAGAAAATGTGAAAGCAACGGATTTGAGTTAGTAAAAGGTAGCTGATAGTGATGTATTAGCCACACAGTAGGGGAAACAAGATGGAAATTTTCTTAACCGAGAAAGTTAAATGAATGATTAGTACGAAGTGAACGACGGGAAGATTCTTGATATCCTGTTCGATGAAAATATCTATACGTACATATAAGAAAAAGCAGAAGGTGATATCGAAAAACGTAACATATTTTTATACAAAGAGTTCGTTTCTATCTATATATTACAAAAGTATTCTATATATTTATCTTTAAAACAGATGAAGTCTCTAGGAAAAGGAACATTTTTGAAGTGATAATTTCGGCTCTTTAAATTAACTATTAGATTTCATGAGAGAACAAGAGAACAAGAGAAAGAGCGGGAGACAGGGGGAAAACGCGAGTGATCGAGAGGGGAGGAGCCGAAGAGAACAAAGAGGAAACTCTTTCTTTTTCCGGAACTTACCTTGAAAAAATCGTGTTAAAGAATAAAAATGGTTTCCCTTTAAACGCATACAGAGTCACATATAGTACAAGGTTACCGTATACCCGCGAGGCTATCGATTTTATGGCATAGATTCTTTATAATTCTACAGAAGGATTAATTACACGAAAGAAATTGCTAGTAGCGACTCGTAAAGTGCAAAAACGATTTGCCTTAAGAAGAGATTAAAAGTGTACAAATAATTGGAAGGTTTTCATCTAGTGACGTTGTTGATGCTTTCCTCTAGATAATACGTAGCAAAGGGACTGCTTGTTACTTGCAAAAACAGCAAGAATATTATTAATACCTGTAATGTATATGTACATATACATATAAGTATTGAACTAGTACAAAGTGTTGCGTCTATACTTCTTATCTTTTCTCGATCTTCTACATGGTTACGTGGCTTTCAAAGACACTCGGACTCGTGTTTAAACAAAAAAACAGGTATCGTGGACAATTGTTTAGGGTCCACAGAAAATGCACAATGCACGACGACTGTGGTCCTTTTATTTCCTTTGCACGTTCATAATCAGCATTTTCCATCTACTGAAGAAAATCGTTGATCTTGTTGTTCAAGTTTTCAATCGAGACGAATAATTGTATAACTTACGAGAATAACATAAAGAGAGCATTTGTTACGATGCTGGATCAGATCAAAGCTGGTCTTAAATATAAATACGTATCTTTACGTGCTTTGTATCTCAAGGGAGAAACGATAGAAAGGCTTCTCTAAATAAGGGAAAGCCTTTCTGAAAAAATCGGTAACAATTTAAAGATAATCAAGCCAACGAGTGAATCGAACGGATTTTACTGAGATCGCCAATCGACATCGTCGAGTGTTCCACCGTCCAAACGACAATAAAGGCATCGATGGAAAGAAACGAACGAGTCGAAGGGAACGAAATAGTTTTGCCGCGACGCTGTTACAAAATTGTCCACTCGGAAGAGATTGGCCGTTTTGTCACAACGCTTGTCCATCAAATGTTGTCCTGTTTGGTTTAACAAAAGTATCGACGTAACCACGAATAATGGTAGAACCGAGATGGTCGATCAAATGCATGAATAGTACTTTGAATCTATTGAATCCGAGCAGTAGCTACACAGATTTGAAAACGCTTGACAAGGGACACTGCAAGAAGTATTTCTGCCTTTGCAAGAGGCACACTATCAGTGTGATATGTATCAACGAAACAAGAAAATTGTACTGGTTTAATTGCAAGAACGTTCGCGAGAAAGTCAACTTAGGTCTCGGAGACGGATACTACTACAAGTTGCTTAGAATCGTTAACGGTGCTCTGACCACTTGGGCTCAGCATTACATCGACGGTCTCAGCATTGCTCGTAAAGAGATCATGTACAAGATCAATGGTACCGCCAAGAAGAACATGAAGCTCCTGAAAGAGGGTTGCTACTGTCATTATCATCCGCATATGTCGGCGGACGCGTGCAACGCCGACTTTCTAAAAAAAGTCGTAAGTTTTTGGGCCGGCGAAGGCCTTAGGGGATTACGCGAGAAGCTACGCGGTATGACAAATTACGCTAAGAAGGTAGAAACAGGAGCTTTCGTGTTACACTATCGTCATTAATGTACCGTTACCCTTAATTAGTGCGGTTTTCTATATCGTTACCGACACCGTCTCGACAATCGATCTTACATATTCGTCTTTCCCTCCCCTTTACGCCCGAACAACTACCCAAACACACGAATTTACCGTGCTCATGCTGCAATGGATATTGTCCGTGCATCAGATATCTCTATGTTCCTACTATGTAGTTTACTACCGCCCGTGAATCACAGTTACCATCGTTTAATATTGTAATTAGTGGCACTGTTCCAATGTTCCATCCTGTTATCGAACTGTTACGGACCCTTAATGCCTATTTTTGACACTTTTTTATTCCCCTTTCAGCTTTTGTCACTATCGGAATAGTTTACTCCGTCGCTTTACTTTCTCCACCGATTACATACTTTGAATATTACGCCCGCACAATATTTGTATACACAGGCCGATCGTTAAAAACACACTTGTGCACTGCAAATTGTACTTAATAATTGTACAAAATTAGCTAAATAATCGAATGGTAATAGAAGTAAATGTTGTAGATGTCAGATGACGACAGAATGTCGTTAACTACGGCCGTCAGCGATGACGACGACGGTGAGAGCGTCATAAATTCACCCTATCGAGGAAAACAGACTGGCACAGCTGCAGCTTCGTTCAATTGCACGGGCGCAGTTCGGAAAGCTGGGTGAGTGTAATTCGTATAACAAACGAACAGGTTTTTTTCGTCATGTCCTGAATGGAAACATAACGATGTTCATGGCTATAATATGCAATTATAGATTCTTGAGCGTGAAAAAGTGGCTCCTACGGAAGAAACATCAAATTGAGCTTGCGAGGAAAAGGGGATGGAAAGGTTATTGGGTTTGTCTGAAAGGGACAACGCTTCTTTTCTATCCTTGTGATTCGCAAGAGAGCAGAGCTATGGAAGCGGCACCCAAGCATCTAATTATTGTCGATGGCGCAATAATGCAGCCAATCCCGGAACATCCGAAACGTGATTACATTTTCTGCTTAAGCACCGCGTTCGGCGACGCTTACTTATTCCAAGTAAGTGCAATACTTCCAAATGTATAGAGCATTACATTGTTTCGTATCATTCTACCATTAAGAACGTGTGCATAATTTATTTTACATTAGGCACCTTGTCAAGTGGAACTTGAGAACTGGGTGAACAGTATACACTCAGCTTGCGCCGCGGCATTTGCGCGTCATCGTGGTAAAACTGGAACTCTACATTTATTGCAAGAAGAGATTTTTCGTTTAGAAAAGGCGATAGAATCTGTAAGCAAACCCGATATTGATCTTATCTGAAGTTTTCCTTGCAATTCATCGCTCGTAAATAATCAAACGAAAATCTGTCCTCTTGCTCTTAGGATCATAAGTTAAAACACATGGCTGATCTTCAGCAATCAGTCGTGTCTGACGTGGAGACGAAACAGCAGATCAACAATCAGATTGTACAGTGGGAAGAAAATTTGGAACGTCTTCATTGCGAGCAATTCCGTTTGAGATGTTACATGGCTAGTTTACAAAGTGGTGAATTACCTAATCCAAAGGTAAGCAGCAATATATGGTTGTTAAAAGAGAAATATCCCGCCGTATGAAAGATGTAAATCCATTATCTTCTTCTCCGTATTGTACATTGATATATTTTTAAATATGAAAGTTTCGTCCGGTAATAATAATAAATGAATTGTGTAATTCATGTTCGTCTGTATTATATTTACGTTCAACGTATACGCGTAATTGAAAGGCGCTACAGATTGTATATCGGGGGGCTCCTATCGATCACCGTAGACCACAAATAGATTCTTGCAGAACTTTAATGAGTTACCAGTTTCCGCTACATTAGCAGGGGTATCCGATAATATCGACGCAAGAATCGCTTCAATTTGAATCTTTTACTTTCTTTGCAGAGTTTATTGACGCATGTATCTCGTGCTACGAAGCAGACATTGAACAAATTGGGAGTCTTCACCGTGTCATCGTTTCACGCTTTTATATGCGCACGTAGCCCATCTTTGCTGAACAATTTACTAGCAGGTCGCGGCGCTACCAAAAGAAGGCCGCCGTTACTCTCGAGATCCAACAGTGGATCGAGCCGAAGATCCCTTCAAATTTCATCCAGGGACGACGAAAAAACTGTGAAGGTGTGCGTACCAGAAAATCAGGTAAGACAAGTCGAATTGTATCCATGAAAAATGATAAGTATACATATACAAGTTTGACGATTACTTTTCTACAATTAAACTACTTAATAACACACATTTTAGCGCAGCTACAAAGTTCACCTACACCTTTGTTAATTCTTAACTTGGAATACTATCTTTCTATGTTTCGATTTTCAGCTGGTGTCTGTATTTGTACGCGATGCTATGACAGTGGAAGAATTCCTTGCGAGTGCTTGCAACAGAAAAAATTTAAACCCAATGGAACATTTTGTTCGTGTAAAGAAACGACGTGACATGGAAGATCACAATTACTTCGTTCCACATAGAACCGACGTGATAGAAACTTATGTAGGTATTAGCGATCCGTTAAGATTGCAAACTTCTCAACGGGGAAATTAAACGAAATGTTGCATTGTGATTAATTTTTCAGTTGCACACACATGAAATCGTTGAAGTTTGCGCCAAAATTTTGTACCAAGTGGAATTGCAAAGGAACACTCTTGAACAGATGTGGGGATTTTCAGTTGAAGCAGAATTAATTGAAAATTCTGATAGACAAGACGAGTTGTGCTGTTATGTTAGCAGAGTTGAAGATAAGAGTGTAGCAATGCAAAACGGTAAGTCGTACATTTCAACAGTTTTTTGTAAAGTTCATGATCCGTTTTCTACCCATCATTGTTCTAATTAAAAAATGAAGGTGAGCTACACGCGAAGGAACAAAGTCGCTTGACCGTAACAAGATTTTATTTGCGTGCGTGTACAGAATCTTGTGGGGAATGGCATTGACGAAAATTGATTTTTATTGTGCTATGTCCCCTATTGATTCTTTTTATATCTTTTTATATCACTGAAGCAAATAAAAAATATATGTGTATACATACACGTATATGTGAAATGACGTTTCAAGCATTCTATGTCGCCCGTTGTATTTTAGTGTCTTTTTTTTCTTGTTCTTTAGAATAATTGGAATATTTTTTGCAGGGATCATTAAAGGCGACGAAATCATGGTGATCAACGGCGCTATAGTAAGCGATCTAGACATGATGTACTTGGAAAGTGTATTGCAAGAAGAGGTCGGGCTATGTATGATGATGAGATCTTCACGAACCGAACCACCAGATCTTACTGGCATAATGAGGGTTACCGATGATATTATTGAGAGTTTGGTTTGCCCACCTCCACCTTCCGACCCACCAGTTATAAGTGAAGAAATGATATCTGGTTTAATCGTTCCAGCTCCCGGATGGAGTAAGGAGGAACATTTTCATCTGGCCAATCGAACTTTTCTTTATTTTTCGTTCAATTATATACCACTTCAAAAGCTGTTTATTTTATTTTCCTATCATCGTGTCTGTTTCCGTCTTGCACGATTAGAAATATTAATTTTATCCACACTAGAGGCTCGGGCTTCATGCGATACATGAGCATCACTATTTTCTCGTGTATGTACATGTGTACACTTGTCATAGATAGATCACAGAAATCATTTATCGAAATATGTAAGAGTAAATACAAGTTTTGTTATCGAATCTGTGCATACCCACATTTCTGTCCATGTTTCCAGGCAAAGAAAGTATCGCTCAGGAATGTACGTCGACACCTCACATGGAAAATGGCAAGCAAACGTCTCGCACGAATTCGTTCGAAATTGAAAATTTATTAAAAACCGCTGAACAAGTGACGGGAATCTGCCGATCACCTGGCGAAACAAGAAAATCCAGTCCTACTGGAAGTGTTGTTAGTTCCCATTCGCAAGCTCTAACGCCGAGTCGACAGCTAAGCGATGCAGAAAAATTGAAGAAAGTTATCTTAGAATTGATCGAAACTGAACGTACTTATGTAAAGGTAAGTTCAAACGCGTCTGGAAAGATTTTTGTTGAGTTTCACGCGTCGAGAAACTGTCACCATGTCTATTACATATATACACGTGAAACCCTTTCAGAATTTAAATAATTTGTTGGAGAATTATTTGGAACCTCTTAAGCGCGAAACATTTTTATCGAATGCAGAAATAAATGCATTGTTTGGAAATATACAAGAGATTGTAACATTTCAACGACAGTTTCTGCAAAATCTTGATCACGCGATCGAAATGGAAGCTGATTTCAATAATTTTGATCATCCTAGTCAATTTAAGGTACGCATTGATAATACGAAATCTGTACGTACATTTTTCCTACATGCATAGGACTTATGTATACATTTATCATTATTATAGGGAGTCTTGTTTTCAATTGGAAGTGCCTTTTTGTATTACGTAAATCATTTCAAGTTATACAGCTCATTTTGTGCTAGTCATTCAAAGGCGCAGAAGGTTTTACATCCAAGTGAGTGCGAAATTTTTCGTGCACTGTTTTCTCAACTAAGCTAAGAAATCGTTTATGAAAACACACCTCTAATTTTATTCCATATTTCTAGACGAAGGAAACCAAGCGTTACAAGAGTTCCTGCAAGCGAGAAATCCAAGGCAACAACACTCGTCGACTTTAGAATCATACTTAATAAAACCTATTCAACGAATATTGAAATATCCTTTACTACTACAACAGCTTCGAAATTTGACTGACGAACGAAGCGAGGAGCATCAGCACTTGATTGGTAAATTATCTGTGAATCTGTGTTTAAATAGTACATTGTTTAGCATGCAAGATAATACGTGTTAACGGATTAAATCGATTATCGTTTACAGAAGCTTTGAAAGGTATGGAGAAAGTAGCAGAACATATAAACGAGATGCAAAGAATTCACGAGGAATATGGTGCTATCTTTGACCATTTGTTCAGACAACATCAGAAATCTTGCAAACAGGTAAGAAATGTTACGATTTACTTCGTTTCACCGTTTCATGCAAAGCCTACGAATTATCACGTTCCGACAGCCAATCGATTTAAGTCCCGGTGATCTTCTGTATTACGGCGGAGTCGAGTGGCTCAACATTTCCGATTTTCTTGGTAAAATCAAGAAAGGTCTGGAATTGCACGCCATGTGCTTCGTGTTTAAATCTGCCGTTGTGTTCCTGTGTAAGGAAAGGCTGAGGCAAAAGAAAAAGCTCATGGTAAGTTCCGAACAAAATTCTTCTTGCTTCAAATCATATTTACCAGTAAATACATTTTACATACTTATTCGTACATTATCAGCATTTCATAATATATGTGCACATGTGTGTGTCTGTGTGTGTCTATAATATATATATATATATATATATGTGTGTGGGTACAACAACTAATCCATTAACCAGGGAGTATCCACGAAAGCAAATTCTAGTGAGGTAGAAATAATTCGCTATCAAGTGTTGATTCCTGTAACAGAAGTCCAAGTTAGGGCTAGTTCTGCCAAGGATATGGAATCACATTTCCTATGGGAACTGATCCATTTAAGAAGTCAATTACAGAGAAGATCGGAGAAAGTATACGTGCTTTCGAACAGGTAATGTCTAACGATACACTACAAAGCTTTGTTCCGGAACATCGTATTATTGGATGTTGTGTCATCTTGATTGGAAAGAAATGCCCAAATGAGAACAATTTATAAAATGATATGTGGAGTACTTCATTACATGCGTACGTACGTAATAAACGTCTCTATAAATACTTTTTTCCTCCTACTTCAGCACGACAGAATTTAGGAATGCATTTTTGAGGACGATTCGTCAAATTATACGAGAATCGGTTCGAAATATGAGTATACCATCAACGAAACCGAACATGACCCAGCCACCGATGACGATTTCACCGAGAATGTCAACCGTACATGTTGACAAGTACGAAAAGCAAATAGCCAGCCAAGGGCAGAATAGTGGAAATGGTTGCGCTACAACTGCAGGAACATTGTCGAAGAAAACAGTTAAACCGCAATTGTTATCCACGTCGCATAACGTAAAGCGAAAATACAGTCAATCGAAGCAGGCCATAGAGCACGAAAGCTCCGAAGATAAAGATACCGAGGAAACAACCATCGCGGTTAATCAACAGCATACCACGTTCCGCTCTAGAAGCAAGACTATAAGCGACACATCCGGTATGATTGCTTCGTTCGATTTCAGCGCGAAGATAAAGATAATTTAAAGCCACGGCAAATTCGACAATTGGCCATTCCAACGACCAGAGGTTAATATAAAATTCTTTTAATCGCCTAGGAGAGATTAAAGTTTCGGAAATGGATTCGGGAACCAAGTCCGAGGGGGAGGAAGACTCGCAAGCTTTTTTAGGTGAGAAGAAGGCGAATTTGGGTCGCACTCCGAATCATTTGACCTTGAGCACCACTTCCACCATTTCAGCAGGAAGTACCGGTAGTCAGGCGCGACTGATCCAATCTTCCCAACAGCCGGAAAATTATCAGCCGATCGCGGTCAAAGAGCTTGGTAAGAGAAAATTTTAGCATTCATTCAAATATATAAAGTACGAATCATCGTGCATGCATAATGTATGGATATTATATGTTGAAGGTTCGCCGATTTGGAAACCACGGGAATTGCCCTCTCTAGGGGAGTCCACGACATTGCCGCGCAAGGGTAAGTCGGCCAGCGAATTTGGGGATATATCTTCATCCCATAGCGCCTCTCGAAAGTCTCTGATAGAAATTAACAACTGTGCTCAACAATCTAATTGTAATAACCACGTTTAAATTAATTAGATGTTAACTGATTAATCAAGTATCGAGAGTTAAGTTTAACAGAAAAGGAAAAAAAAGAAAAAACCAAGTGAACTAAACCGAGCAACTATTCGATTATTGTGTAAAGATTAGAATGCGTTTGCCGTCCACACGGAACAGTTTAACGCTGCACGTTCTCATTCTCTCGCAACTCCTTCTCGTTTCGTCTTCCAAGTGCGTTAAGTTATGGAACGTTGCAATGCTATTTCTTGCAGGAAATACAAAATTGTGCAGGAGCAATTCGATAAAACATTGGTACAGCATGTGTAATGAAAATTATTTGAAAAGAGATTATTCGGATTTTTCGCAGATTGATACAGTCATTGGCAATTATAGCAGATTCGAAACCAAGTATCGTTTAAAGAAATATTAAGAAACATAAGTATCTAGCAGTGCTAGATAGAGAAAACAAGTCAAATAAGATTGTGTCTACTATTGTTGTTATTACTACTGCTAGTACTACTACTGGTAGTAGTAGTATTACTACTACTTCTACTACTGTTACTACTACTACTACTACTACTACTACTACTACTACTACTACTACTACTACTACTACTACTACTACTACTACTACTACTACTACTACTACTACTACTACTACTACTACTACTACTACTACTACTACTACTACTACTACTACTACTACTACTACTACTACTACTACTACCACTACTACTACTACCACTACTACTACTACTACTACTACTACTACTACTACTACTACTACTACTACTACTACTACTACTACTATTACTATTACTACTATTATACTACACCACCACCGCCACCACGACTACTATTACCATTACTACTACTACTACTACTACTACTACTGTCACTCTAGCTATTATTACTTCTGCTATTATTATTGCTGCTACGGCTATTATATGCAGTTACTACAGTTCTACTGCATGCCATTCATAGAAATGTATGCTATGACAAACGTTGAAATTGTTAAAGTTCTTTCTGGATGCATTTGCTTCAGACGGCAACTTATTTTTGTGTGACTCCAACCTTCTTCCTACGTGGACGGCAACGCAGTACAACGTAATAAACTCTGTATATAATGTAATATTGATGCCATCAATATTGTCATTATTATTATTGCCGTCGTCGTCATCACGATCACCGTGTCACATCGTCATTGTCGCTATCATTATCGTAATTAGTGTTGTTATTTTCATTAGTCTTATTATTGAGGTAAATGTTCCCATTACATTTCATCATTATCTTCATTGTTATTATTTTTATTTCATTATTAAAATCGTTATCGTTGATATCATTTGTTTAATTGTTTAATTATTATTCGTGCAATAGTTACTATTACAGCCGATATTATAGTTATTACTACCATCATTGTTTTTATTTCATTAGTAAAATCGCCGTAATCATTATATTCTCATTGTTAACACTCACGTGAAATGAACATCATTGAAGCTCGACGTGAGGGGATATAGGCATACATATATATATACATATATATACACAAATGTCTGTAGAAGAGAAAAGTGACGACATAACGTGTACACTTAGTGGTCAGCTAAGAAAACTTTACAGAATAAGTCATATACGTATGTATATGGATTTCAAGAAAACGTACAGCTAGTGTATGTACATATGTATGTCGCTTGTGTATGCATCTGTACGCACGTGGTTGTATCTGTATATACATATACAGATCTCTGTATTTATAGGCACAGGCAGAGATGCAGATCCATTCGTATACATGCGTATATGTATGCATATGTACATACATACATACATACATATGTATATCGTCTAAACGGGGACGGTTTTCCACATGTTCAACGTCTCGACACTTTTCTTTTACACTTCAGCATCTCTTAAGAATGAGTTATAGAAAATTTTCTTTTTATCTACTTTGTTTAATTGGGATATTCGGGACTAAATATATTAACGGAGGAAAGGGAACGGTAAGAACCTTGCGAATGAGGCTAGTCGCGATCATGCTCATTATTAAAATCAACGAATAACATTATTTTTTATCTAAGGACATACCATTATTAGAGTAACGCAATTCGATTAGGTAGTCGAACTTGAACTTCTTGTGGAATATCGTCGCAGCATCGATTAAATATGACAAGAATTAATGACACTCGACGTATAGCGCATTGTTAATGAGTACTAAAAGATAAGTGAATACGATATTGAATGACTAATACTTGTAAATTAGAAAACAGAAAGTATATCTATATCTACATCTATATCTATATATATACGTATATACATATATGTATGTATATATTTGTCTGCTGTCTATGCAGACGAATATTTGCAAACTACAAAAGAAAATGATATGTACGTATGTGCGTGCGTGAGCGCGCTCACTGGTGTGCGTGTGTGTATATATACAATATATATACAGAATGAGTGTAAATGGTTGTTCGCAAATCGATTGATATAACAAAAAAAGCGAACAGTCAAAGACGTTTTCTGTTTTTGATGCGCAGTATACCTTTCTTCTTTACCTCTATATGTGCTCTTAAAGATGAAGCAGTTACCGGACCTGATAAATAATTAGGTTCTTAAAGAGAACGAATCTCTTCAATTATTTACCGACACCTTTTAATGGACCTGCATTATACATATATATACGTGCATAGCAAGCATTAACAGGTGTGCATAATTTCAATAATACCTCTTTCTGATCATGAGCGTGACATTTACTACAAAAAATTGGATTGCATCTAACTAGTGATTCCTGTTGGAAATTTAACGTTATGGAATGTCCCTGTTCGGTCGAGGAAGTTCGTAACAATTTCAAGATAACAACGAACGTTTCAATCTTTACTTTCTAACTCTACCGTTAATCACCCAAACACGTGCACTGATAATGACTAATCCTGTATGGATTACCCCATTATACGTTTGAGACTACCAATTAAAATACAACTTTCTGATGCATTACTATTGCTACACTTTTAATGAACAGATTACAAATGTGTTCCACTAGCTGAATATTAAACGTGACATTTATTTATTGATGAAAAATTCTTTTATTGAATCGCTCTATGATCCAAAGTAACAGGAAGCAACCCATTTATACGTTAAATATCTTTCTTGCTGCATATACGCAGATACCGGTCCATTGCGCGAGAGGCATGTGAAGTTTAATTGAGATCCCCTTTGCACGCAATTCTATTGGCAAACATATTTTGATAGATATCATCTAATCTTTACAAAAAGGAAAGCCCACGGTTTATCTATTAGTACATTTGTCAATAGACGGTGTAATTCTGAAAAATTATATACCAAATGTATTATCAACACATTGGTGACATTATATATGAATAACGTAAAGAATTCTTATCTGTATCTGCATCTCATTTGTTTCGCATGCCATTTCCTATCGTGTGGCGAGCTTTTAGGTTCAAGGGATAATATGCTTCCATCTCCTGGCTGAATACATTTTTACTTGGTGGTATATATTTAGGTATATCCCTATATCGACGGTGCAGAATTTCTACATTCTATATGATGGTTGATCCGGTTCAATCAACGGGTGTCGAATTAAGCAAGTAATAACTAAAATTTCCATTACACATGCACGTTTACATATGTACATCCAGAACATGTGCAGGAATAGCAACATGTGTGAGGGTGGGACGTTAACGTCGAGACAAAATATAGCAATTCAACAGAAAAACAATTTTTCATCACTAACTAGAGCCGTTTAATGTTTAGAGTCAATAGGAAAGAAAACGTAGAAATTCACAGGGTATAATATATATATATATATAAAACTATTAAAACTTGACAACTATAACACGTGTCCGAAGTATGTATTTGCATTATTCGTTATTCTCCTAAAGCGCTCAATTTTACAACTATCCGTGTAACACGTGACATTAATTAATTTACTTGATTTACAAAATTCTATAACATTAAGCGCTTGTGTTTCGATGCTCGTAAAAGTTTTATGGATAGAAATGCGGCCGAACAGCAGATAAACTGTTTCAAAAGCGTGATATAGAGTAAAATTTAGTAAAAAGAACTTTGAATAAAGTGAGAGATAAGGGATAAAGGGATGTGAAAGAGAATAATTAGAGAGGGGAACAGGAAGAGCGAGATGGAGAACGAATTTGTCAGAATAGAAAATTAATGAATAAACATTGTGATAAGAGCAAAGATTAAAATCACTGAGTAGTGATAATGATAAATTTCTTTGAAATGTCTTATAGAATCTAAAAAGTTGATCACACCTGCACGTTGACATACTTGCAATTAGACGTACCTAATGTTCGTTTCATGTGCTTTTCTTTTTCTTATTCAATAAACATACGTGCGCACATTTAACATATGCACACACTTACATAGAGAAGCGTATGATCGCACACGTGCGCATATACACATAACTCGTACATAATAATAAGATACTGATTAATATTTCACGACGGGTAAGAATAATGAGATATCTACTTATCTATTACTATAGACGTCGTACGTGCATATTAAAATATGTGCAAAAGATATTTGTTGCTCGAATTACTGCATCGTCTATTATGATTATTATTTTTTATTACTATTATTATTATTATTATTATTAGTATGGCCAGTATTATTACTGCTAGTACTACTATATGCATATGTATATGTATTATTTATTTATTTCATTGTATAGATTCTAACGAGGCACGTCTCCGAGAAAGAGCCTTATTTTTTACAATTTGTGCTCACGCTTGTCCTCACAATTTGTGCGATTTCTCTTAGACAATAAAGGTCTTTCTTCACATGATGATTAATCAGAAATTAATTTGAATGGAAAATGATTTACCTGTTTCGATAAGAATGGCAAGAAACGTTAATTACTTTAGTAAGAAAAATAGAGTACGAGCATTCTAAATTACTAGGATTACGCTTACCTCCAATGCTCAATTGACACATATGTAGATCGTCTATGCCACAACAATTATCAAAGCGACGTAATCAAAGATTTTTAGTGTGTTATGTATAATATGTTGTATTATAAATAATAACTTATGTAACCAAATTTATATATGACAATCAATGGAAATCTTAGACCGGTACCTTTGTTTCGTTTTACTAAATCCAGGGAAGAAAAAGGCAAACAGGAATGGTTTTCACTATAATGATGTTAATCATACTAGTAAATAACAGCATTGATAATATTAGTAACAATAAGGGTAAGGCTAAATTGAAATATATATAAAAGGAGAAAGGGAACAAGAAAGGCATCTTCTAGGCACAGGTTGTGGCATATGAGGGTACTGGCACTATAAAAATATTGCAATTACAATGTTCCTGGAGATATATTAAATGCAAAAGGCAGACAGTTAGAAAAATCGCAAATTGTCGAAACAGTCTAGCTCGGAGGCGTATCTTAATAGTTGGCCTAGTAACGAATTTTATATTTTTCTCCCAATTCCAATGAATCGTTAACGATTATCGACTATTATACAATATTATTGATATTACCCACAAATTTTATTAAAATAAACTTTATCGCTACCGTTGAACATAATATACTTAAATTATGACCTCAACAACTTCGATATGGTTACGGACACTGAGTATACCGTAAAAAAAGGAACATAGAAGTTAAGAAAATAAGTAAATAAAAAAAACGGTAGAGTGAGACAGAAGGAGAGGGCGGAGAGGGTGGTAAAAGTGTGCTAGAGAGAGAGAGAGAGAGAGAGAGAGAGAGAGAGAGATGTGTAAGCGTGCTCGTGTGTGTGAAAAAAAAAGTGTGAGGGGGTTGAAGCAAAGAAGTAGAAGGTAGATGAATTAACGAATCCTTTAAGTGTCCGTAAATCCAGAGATTTTAGAGATTGATAGTATTATATAATTGTATTAAGCGAGTATGAGATATGAATACCGAACGAAATGGTGTCGGGTTCGATGGTCACGTTGAAATGAAGCAGAGGCAGGTGTACTGTAACGATCTAACGAGTCTTTCCATATTCTTTTCCTTTTATTGACGTACGCAACTTTATACGATGAATCAGGAATGCAAAATAAGAAAACGAAAAAAAAGAAAAAGAAACAACATCTTGTAGGTATGAATACACAGGTGGAGCGTGCAATTGTGTCTTTTTTTCATCTATTGTGTAATTGTACGCGACAGTAATGAACATTATAATTACGATAATTCTTGTATTTATTGTTACTGTTCCTCGGTTATGCGAAAATGTTCAAGAGTGATCCATTTGTACAATCATTGAGTCATTAAAATATGATTATTCAGTATTGATGCTGCTTGGTCTGTTCCTCTGTCTTCCACTAGAAGTATACTTAATCGGCTGTGGGAAACCCAATTCCGTAGAAGTGTTAACGCAACTGGCATACTTGTGCACAGGTGGAAAATGAACTAAGAAATATTGCTGTATAATGGGGGCGATTCAATGTTTTTTCGATTCCGTCAAACTTAGATACCGATAAGACGCAGGTGTGCGCAGCTGAAGAGATTCGACGATTACAGTAATTATTATCGAAGTATCGATTGTGTCCGGTTAATACACACTTTTGTTCGATCAGCTTTGCAGTGCTTGATTACAATATATCAACCTTTTTTCCTGATAATCGTCCTACTACATTATCCGGCCGCCTGACAAAACGTTCATTGAGTGTATGCCGTGTCGGACGGAAGATCAGCTTTAGCTAGAATCATCCTGGACTAATTCGATTCTATATGAACACAGTTACGTGAAATCGTTACGCGAAATTAATGAGTGAAATTATTTCCGGCATGGCTCGGAACAGTGCATTTTTTATTTTGCTAGCATTATGTTACATGTTAACATTAGCGCAGTGTACAGAACCGGCTCGATGTGTATGGTACGGAGATTGTGGTCAGTCGGAGAAAGGTTTAAATCGTACATGTGTATCAAACGATCCTCCACGGCCTATCAACAATATAACAGCCGCGGCGCTTCTTCGTGACACGTGCCCGCAATATTTTGAAGGCATAGGTAAGTCAGTTTCACTTGTAACAGTTTCGTATGCATTCGAGCTTCTTACGCCACATTTTACATAGATGTTTCGGATCCTTCTGAGCCAAAGCTATGCTGCGACGCCAATAATATACTGATTTTGGTTGAAAAATTAACCATGGCTGAAACAATATTTGGCCGATGTCCAACGTGCAAAAAAAATGTATATAAATTAATATGCGATCTAAGCTGCAGCCCAGAACAAAGTAGGTTTTTACGTGTGACAAAAACCAATATAAATTCAGATGGTAAAGAATACGTCGAAGAACTCGAGGTGAGTTAATTTGTATATTTAATTGTTAATCTATAAAGCGGGTGGATCTCATTCAGAATAAATATATAATCCAAAACTTTCTCCATTCACAGGCTTATGTTGCAGAGGAATATATGAATGGTGCCTATAACTCCTGCAAGAATGTCATTTATCCAAGCACGGGGAATTTGGCAATGGATATGGCTTGCGGTGTCCACGGCGCCAGTAGGTGCACGGCAAAATTGTATGTTTAACTGTATATGAGCAGTAGTTAAATTGAAAGTAGACCATCGTTACGCGGATAAGATTTTCGTAGAATATGATTGCAGATGGTACGAGTACCAGGGCGACCCAGATGAGAATAAGTTTATAAGTTTTCGAATGATTTATGTTCCCGATAAACCGTATTGGAACCAATCGGTGAAGACGTGCGATGAAAAGTACGATGTAAGCTCAATGCAAGGAATAGCGGGGACAAGAAACGTGTACCACTACCAATTTTTTTCCCTCAACAATTCGTTCACGTTATTTTCATTTTCGACAGGGTTTGTCAGCGTGCAGTTGCGTCGATTGTCCAACAGCCTGCCCTGTTATGAAATTAGTAGAAGAAGATACAGAGTTCCTTATTTTTGGACACACCGGATATGGAGTCGTAGTGACAATTCTAATTATCGTATTTACAGTAATGATAATAGTTGCGTACGGATTTTTTAGACGAAGGGCATCCAGAAATGGTAGCGTTTTAAATCATGAGTTTTAGCAAATTAGTTCACAATAATTCCAAAGATTTTATTTCACAAAAAATTGAAAACCACTTTATCACGTGGTAAATAATATAATGGCCCTGCTGAAATATTTTAGCCAAAGCATCCAAGTACCATGACAATGACAATGGCAAAGAAGAAATAGAAGCCGAGTACAAGCACGAAGAAAATAGGGTTTCTTGTAAAAGATTTCACGAGGCATTCCAAGCGTTTTTTGCTGTTTGGGGTAAAGGTGGGTGTTCGTGACGTTAATATCTATGTATATATCGTCAAAGGCTGACTTGTACATTTGTACTGTATTTACAGCATTTGCAAAATATCCGTCCATCGTATTATTTACGTCTTCGTATGTAATATTGGGCCTAAGTTACGGAATCACGTATCTGTCTATAACAAGTGACCCGATCGAAATTTGGGCGGCACCTACTAGCCGAGCGAGACTCGAAAAAGATTACTTCGATTCACATTTTCAACCCTTCTACAGAACCGAGCAGGTATACATCAAATCTGTAGGACTCTCTAAGGTAAATACAATGTCGCCTTTATAATCGTCACATTTGCTAGAACTACTTACAGATGTGCATATACAATATTGTATGCGTTATATCATTTAGATAACACACAACACTTCCAGTGGTCCTCTTGAATTCGGCTCTGTGTTCAGGAAAGAATTTTTACTCGCCGTGTACGATCTTCAGAACCAAATATTAAACGTAAATATTTTTTTATCTAATTAAAATAAATTGTGAGAGAGGAAGGGAGCGACACAGTCGAGAATGCAGCTGTTCAATTTCGATTTGTAGCTTGGGCAAAATGACGGAGAAGGTATAGAGAACATTTGTTATGCACCTGTGCAAAACGATTTCACCGGACCCGTTACCACGAACCTCTGCACTGTGCAAAGCGTATGGGGATATTTTCAGAACAATCTCGATATTTTTAACAAGACAAGTTCATCTGGTGAATATACAATAAATTATTTGGATCATTTGTACAAGTGCGCACAGTAAGTAGTCGTTCGAAATTACACGATACAATTCTTGCAACTACCTTCTATTTCCAACACATATATTTTGTTTTAGGAATTCATATAATCCTGATTGTCTGGCACCATACAAAGGCCCAGTGTTTCCTGAGTTAGCTTACGGTGGATTTCTTCGAGAAAACGAATTTGCCTATGACTCCAAAGATTACATCAAGGCAACCGGTTTGATTTTATCTTTTCTCATCAGAAACTCTCTGAACGAAACCGTACTTAAATCGACATACAAATGGGAACAACGGTAAAATATGTTTGTTCATAAGAGTAATCTATAAAATGAACAAATCTGTAGCAGAATTAAATCTTGCAGATTTCTGGACTTTATGAAAAAGTGGGACGCCACTCAGAGACCAAAGTTCATGGATGTTGCCTACACTACAGAGAAATCCATCCAGGATGAGCTACAACGATCGTCGAAAGCAGAAGCAATAACAGTAATGATTAGTTATGTGCTGATGCTTCTTTACGTTGCATTTGCCCTAGGAAAAATAAAATGTTCGTTCAAAGAATACTTCGTAAGTTTTTTGCTCAAATCTATCATCCAATGCATCATCTTTTTAGCATCTGTACTTACTCGGTTAACTTGCTGCCACTAATAACTTTGTATCGTTTTATACGATTGCAGGCAAATAGTAAACTAATACTCAGCGTTGGTGGAGTTATCATAGTGATAGCATCTGTAGCTTGTACACTTGGTGTGTTTGGATATATCGGTGTACCCACGACCCTCCTTACGATCGAAGTATGTAAGAAACATTTACAAATATAAATCATCAATTATATTCCACGTCCATGCAGGTAATTCCGTTTTTGGTATTGGCTGTGGGGGTGGACAACATTTTTATTCTGGTCCATACTCATCAAAGAAATCCGAGGCGTGTCGACGAATCGATACCTGATCACATCGGAAGAGTTATGGCACAAGTTGGACCGTCAATGCTACTGACCAGTATGTCCGAATGTTTCTGCTTTATAATCGGTTAGTATGGAACAATTGTTTGATTACACGTTGTCGAGCACGTTTTTTTTCTATATACGTCAAACATACTTTTAGGAACATTGTCAACGATGCCTGCAGTAAATACCTTCGCACTGTATGCATTCTTATCTATTCTGATTAATTTTCTCCTGCAAATAACAGCATTTGTTAGTCTCTTATCGTTGGATTCGCGAAGATTTGAGGTATGTAATATTGTAAATGTCTGACAATTTTTTACTCGATTACTATTGCGGTACCGATTTTCTAATAATATCTTCCGACATCTTAGAATAAATTGTTGGACGTATTCTGTTGCGTGAAAACGGAAAATACGGATTCTTCAGATAAGGAAAACTATAGTCTGATGCACACGATATTCGAACGCTTTTATACACCTTTTCTAATGAAAACTTCGATCAGAATAATTGTATTAATCCTATTCTTCGCTGCTTTAATTACACACGTCCTAGTGATACCGAATATTGGTATCGGCTTAGACCAAAAACTTTCAATGCCCGAGGACTCTTACGTCTTGAAATATTTCCAGGTAATTGGTCAAACGAAATTGAATAGGAACAATAATGACGCTCGTGCTGATAATTTTGAACCTTTACAGTTTATGGAAGATCTTTTATCAATGGGACCACCTGTCTACTTTGTTCTAACTCCTGGTCTTAACTACAGCAAAACGGCAGTCCAAAATCTAATTTGTGGCGGTCAAAAGTGTAACACGGACTCTCTGTACACGCAAGTCTACTTTGCATCAAGACAACCTGCCGCGTATGTTGAGATCAATATTATTTCATTTCATGTACAGTTACAGTAAACCCCTTACGGTCGCATACCTTTTACACTTTTACTCGTTTCTATCATAGATCGTATTTGTCGAAAGGAGCTTCATCTTGGATAGACGATTATATGGATTGGTCGCAAATTGGTGGCTGCTGCAGACACTTTCCAAATAATCATTCTTTCTGTCCACATTCGAACGGTAACCACACGCAGCAAGCGTTAATGCTTTTGCATTTATACAAAACTAAATATCACCCGTCTAAAAATGCAGAAAGATTACCATATAACCCATTTGCCTTATTCCTGTTGTGTAGTTTTATGCAAGCATTGCGATATTACTATTGATAAGTTCCGGCCAGATGAAAAGAGCTTCCGAAAATACATACCGTACTTCCTACAGGACGTTCCGGATCTAAGTTGCGCAAAATCTGGTCGTGCTGCGTATCTTGATGTAAGATTATTTTTATTAATTTTTATCCATTTATGTTCACCGAGAAAAAAATGATGCATATATCCAACGTGAGAAATCCCCTGATCTAATCTGTTCTACAAATTTGCTTTGCTGTGTGCTTGCAGGCATTGAACTATTACACGGACGAATACGGTTTAACAGATATAGGAGACAGTTATTTCATGGGGTACCATACACCATTAAAAAAATCGTCAGACTGGTACGAAGCTCTGAGATCGGCCAGGACGATAGCCGAGAATATTACGACTATGATAAACAATGAACATTTTACCGAGCAGGGGGTAACCGTATTCCCATACAGGTTTGCATACGCCTACATATTTCATGACAACCTTGCCCCCGTATAAATGAATTCATGTAAAAAAAAATTCGAATTCTTTCCAGCGTATTCTACGTATATTACGAACAATATTTAACAATTTGGAAGGAGACCTTATTATCGCTGGGTTTATCTCTTTGTGTCATTTTCGTTGTGACGATCATTCTAACAGGACTGTCATTATTTTCGGCGATAACGATAGCACTGACAGTACTCATGATCATTGTAAATATAGGCGGCCTGATGTATTGGTGGAATATAGAACTGAATGCGGTTTCTCTCGTAAATTTAGTAATGGTATATATGATGACTGCATGTTAGATACAGAAAAAGCTATAAAGATGGAGTACATTAAATTGTGATTCTTTATAGGCTTCTGGTATATCTGTGGAGTTTTGCAGTCATATGTTACATTCATATTTACATTCCCAGGGGGCTACAAGAGTTGATCGTGCATCGAATACACTTAACCGCATGGGAAGTTCGGTATGTGATACTCATATATGTGCATATATGATTTGATAAAGTAACAGTACAGCGTATGTCCAGAATTTATGTTATTCCAATAATCATGAAATCTTCTCCAATGTCTGTATACTTATATTCCTCATAAGCGCCAATTAAACATGATTTTTAATGCAGGTATTCTCTGGCATTACACTTACAAAAATCATAGGAATCGTAATACTGGCTTTTTCAAAAACTCAGATAATCCAAGTATTTTACTTCAGAATGTATTTGGGTATCGTACTCTTTGGCGCTGCGCACGGTCTGATATTTTTACCAGTACTACTTAGTCTTATAGGTATGAACATGTGTATCTTTTTACATGTGAATACATAGTCATTTGCTTTAACTGCAAGGAGTGCCTACAAAGTCATTAATGGTTTGCAGGTCCACTGAATACACCAAAGAAGCAGGTCCAAAGAATAGAAAATGGTGTTAAACATTTATAATAAATAATATGTTACGTGCACAGAGACACATGAGACATGAGAAGATGGAGAAAGTTGAATATGATCTAAAGACAAAAATTATGTATTTTGTATATGTACAGGAATACACTACGGCAAACATGCGATGCGTGTGCACGGATATTGGAAGTCAGTACGTAAAATGTGTAATAAAGTTAAATAAATTTGAATAAATCTTAACTATCCCCTGTCTCGTTACATCATTATTCTACGAAACGGATCAGTATGTAGGAAATTTGATAGTTACAGACGAAGATATCCTTGATGGTTCAAGCTTTTCGTCTCTTACACATAGCTATGTAATTTTTAATAAATTGATACTCAGGAACAGTCTTAAGTTGAAGAACTATTATTTACTGCAGGAGTG